>JARDVY010000042.1:4321153-4938461 GCA_029030555.1 Ornithoptera alexandrae | reverse complement strand
TAAATTGAACACCACAGAACTTGTCAACAAAGTATCCTATGTTATTCCTTGGTCCAATTTCAGAAAAAAACGTTTAAAAGGGTTTTTTGGAATATCCTTTAGTTGGACAAATAATATATTCTTACGATTTTAATCACCACCTTTAATCAATTCACAGTGAAATACACTACAATTCTGTTGAAATAATTTAATAACAGCGATCCTCGCTATTCTGTAGTTAATGCCCACCCTAGACAAACCACCCGCAAAACATTTATACGTTTATTCAGTGTTGACATATTCAAAATGTTGTAGAATTACATTTAACGAAGGTTTTTTTTTGTTAACGCTAACATATTTAATAATTACATAATAAATAATTATTAAATATATATATATATATATATAAGGGAATAACTTATTACGTAATAAGTCTTACGTCCTGCCGGAAAAAGACTTTTGTAACTCCGTTGTCGAAAATACTCAGTACAGCCTTTTTGACTCAGTTTCTCCTCATTTCAATCTTTTCTGTCTTGTCCAAAATACTGAACAATTTAGTCCAAAAACAATTTTCTCTTTTCCTATCTTTCCATGACTGGATGTGTGCTTTATTATCCGGATTTCGATTTGTTCATAGTACAGTTAGCGCGTTAATTGAGGTTACTGATAATATTCGTCGAGCAATGGACAATAAATGCCTTACTGTCTTAAAAACATTAGATTTCAGCAGTGCTTTTAACTCGGTGGACTATGATGTGCTAATTGGTCGTTTTACATCACTTAATATGGCACCATCAGTAGTTTCTTGGTTTGATTCTTACCTCAGAGGCCGCTCGCAGTGTATCCGTTGTGATGACTTTTCCTGGAGCTTTGCAACGAAGTTTATTTCATCGTTTAATTTTTAAAATTTTATTTATGGCCTTAATTTCCTACTATCCTCCAAGTCTTATCTTTATGCTGATGATTTATAGGTGTACTGCCACTTTCATATAGAAGATGTAGGTGAAATTTGGGAGGATCTTTACCCTTCAGGTGACTAGTACAAAATGCCTATAGACATTAAGGCCACCATCAGGGAAAATGCCTTCGCAAACCTGCCCTCGCGGGGGCAAAAACAGGTTATATCGGACTTACACCGACCTAAACCCCCACGATGTTTCACCGTCTTCGCTTTACGGCGGGGCCACGGAAACGCTTTCGCGTACCTCCGCGACTCCGCCAGCACCGGTTGCACCGTGCAGCTCCATTACGGGGATATACCCCTACCTCTCTACCTCTGTAACGGTGCGTCGGAACATACAGCGTACCCTTCTCTCGGTCTTTTATCGTCACTTGAGTAATGGATCCCTTCGAATCCTTCACCCAGAAGCCATGGGAGCCAAGAGAGAAATCTTTCCCGACTCCCTGCGACGGATCTGGTCGTAGACTCTGCTGCCAATTGTTATACAGCCGCGGAGCATAGAGTGTCGGGAAACGCAATACCGATACTCCTCTTCCTCCGCGGCCCCACCGCCGCCGCATCAGCGGTGCGGCGGCGCTTAATCGCGAGGGGAAGGGAGAGCGGCGTACCGCAATATCGACTCCTCTCTCTCTGCGCCTCCACCACAGCTGTGAAGAGCAGTGCAAACTTACCTGCGCAGCACACTGGCACACATCCAAGGTGAGCTCCGTGAGTTCACCTTGAGCAGCCACTAGATGCCGGCCCTACGCCTCGGGCCGTCCGGGTAGGTTCCTCTTAGCTTCACTGTAGGTGGTAAAGCCATCGTCACGACAAGGCGGGAACGTGTTCGGGGGGCGCCTATTGTAAGTTGCCTAAGTTGTAAGTGTACAATAAAGATTCTAATTAAAAACGTTTAAACATACTGCGTTGTCAGCAGCCAAGTAACACAAAATTTAAAAAAAATATTTATTATACATTCGCTTGCGGTAATAAATGCATTAAATTAATATTTAATTTCCATATTACTGATTTGCGTATTCACATATATGTATAAGCATTTTTTTAAATTATATCCCATAGATAAAACTCTTTTTCATCTTATAATTTTTTTTATAACAAATGTATGTTTCCTCTTTGTGAGTTATTTACCACTTTGTATGTATTGTACTTTTCGATGAAATATTTATTTACATAGACTAGTTGCATGTGCACTTTTAGTTTGCTAAATTAGTCAGACTCAAGAGCTCATGAGACATCACCAATGCGCTGAACTGATCAATTTAAAACTACACTCACTGAAAGATATTAAATAAACCCTGTACTTATCTGCGATTAGTACTTATTGAGTCTCACTACCCCAGTAATTAGGCTAGCTACAACGCCTTTTAAATCAGAACACAGTAATGTTTGTACACAATTGCTTGGCGGCAGAAAAAGGCGCTGTGGTGGCGGCCAGACGGTATCCGGCAACAGCGACCTGAAAGAATCCTGAACATTTTAAACTTGTGCTATTCGGATATTACTACTCTTTTAATGACAATTCTCGTCGTGTGGAAGAACCTAAAAAAATCGATTTTCTCTCTAGAATTCGGTTTCAAATCAAAAGCAGGAATGCCAAAAAATTATGATTGTCGTCCGTATCACAAACAATTTGCCAGAGGTAACACAGATCGTTAACTGCTCAGTAGTCCATTGAGGTATTTATTTAGAAACGTGAATCTTGAACATGAGGGACTGCGTCGACGATATCAAACTACAAATACAAATTTATGGGATAGCAATGGATAGGTTTCAGAAAATATTAATATGTGAATAGTAATAAAACAAACCTAATAAGATTTATCCTTCCCTATATTTCTTTACGCATCAGAATCTTGGACTTTGTGAGAGCTGGAATATATTGGATCGTAGTCCGTTTAACAAATCAATCATCGTGGAACTCGGCATCAAACAACGTCTCTCCCCCATTGGTTGGCTCCGCATTCTCACTTACATTGGCCACGTGAGTAGACAGAGTAGTGTATCTGTCGACTCCAGTAGCACAGGTAAAAGCATAGTAAGCACTGAGGCACAAAGTAGATCTTCGACAAAGTGGAGCAAACAAGTCATAGTATTAGTGGATGTTTCTCGACACGAATGTGCGAAAAAAGCAGTAATTTGCAATAAGTGAAGGCGCCTGGTAAACCAGGTAGCTAACTACAACTACTTGGTGAACACGACTAGTCTGTCAAGACTTAAGATTAAAAAGAATGTTTAATATTTTCTATTTTCTTACCTTAAGACTTGAACTTCAAGATATCATATAATTAATTCTACAAACTAACCTTGTTTTTTCCCGAGTTGTATACAATACTATACTAAGTATATCTCATAAATATTTCTTATTCCTTCAACTTAATACACAGTATATCATTAAAGTGCATTTTATTACGAGTATATATATGGATTAACATTGTGTTACCGTACATTATTGTCTGTTTATGTATGTATTTAGTTTATGATACAAACAATTTTACACATTATAAATAAATAAAGAAATATACTTTCCCATTATTAACAATGCTGAAATCATTTTAAGTTCTCAGTTTTATTGACATTACATACCATTTAAGCATCTGTATAACAGTAAAGAGAAGAAATTAAATTGTTTCTTCAGTTGGTGCTCACATTTAATATGTGTTACCTGACTTGAACAAAAATCTTCGTAACAGGCTAAAACGCCTCTTCATGTATATGACATATTTTCGGACTTCGACAATGTCTCTCCTCTCGCCTTAAATGGCTCACTATTCCTCAAAAGTGTATCTAGAATGTTATTGTATTTGTTCTATTCTCAATTTTAAGTGATCCAACAACTTCTTTGTACTTTAAAAAAAGTTTCAAATTCCTTTCTTCAACGCAGTATCCGCTAGCAGTGGCTAAGTAACACAAAATTGAAATTGAATATTTATTATACTTTTTAAAAAGAAATCAGAATTAATTTCAATATTGAAACTGTATAAACTGTGTAACTGTATTATGTAGTAGTGACACTTAAATTAAGTTTAAAATATTAAAGTTATGGATTATTATTATTATCTTCGAATAATATTAAGATGTATTCCTCCGACAGGGAAAAGCACTGTCCTCATGGGATCATATTCTAAATTTAATTGGGTATTTTTCGAAAGCTCCACGCGGAATTTGGACAGCAGCTTTATGATGCATACTCGAGACTGTATTCTAGCGAATCTCATTCCTGAAACAGATGAAATAATTAATGTTTACTTTATCGATGTTATTGTAGTATTTAGTTTTTTGCAGTTACATTGTCATGTCAGTGCATAACACCTGTGTCGCACTGTGCATTGAATTTCAATTAAATGCAATTTTTATATTAAAATTCCTGTGTTTCCCTATAATTTTAAGTGTATTCTGTTCAATAAACGGGTTATCCATTTATCTATCTCATTACACAGAAAACCTAAATGTTTTTATCAAAAAAGCATTAATGATGTATTTAATCAAAATAGATTGACACAGAATGTAAAATTTTGTAATATTTACTTGCCTATACAGTTTCTAGGTCCTGTGCCAAAAGATAAAAACGCACAGGAATGTTGGTTTTTCTCATTGTCAGCGTTGAATCGTTCGGGATCAAACTTGTCCGAGTTAGGGTAAATTTTCGGATCTCTGTGGATACCCCAGTTTGATATAAGTACCGTTTGTCCTTTCTCGATAGTAATGTCTGTTTCCGGGATTGTATAATTTCTTTGTGCGCGCCTTTGTAAGGGGTCTACGATGGGATACTTTCGTAAAGTCTCATTAAAAACACAATCAAAATAGTTGATTTCTTGTAAGATATCATAATTCATTTCACCATTATGACGGTTTAGAACTTCTTCAATTTCCGTAATAAGCTTGTCTTGTATCTCTGGATTTTTTGCTAATTCGTACAGCATAAATGTCATCGTGGAGGCACTGGTTTCGTAGCCGGCCGCGTAAAAAACGAAGGATTGTGCTGCAATGACACTGTCAGTTAATTCAAGCGTTTTAACTTTATCCTCCTCTTGTCTCCTTATACCTTCGATTTCTTTTTGTAGTCTCAGTTCTAGAATTAAATCCATAAAATCTTTTCTGTTGGTCGGAATTCCTCCCCTTTGTTCTATGACGCTTTGTGCCAGGTTATGGAAAAATGTATTCACTAAAGTAGGAAAAAGAGAACCATTAAACTTTTTTAAAATTCCAGGAAACATCATGTCTAGCTCTCTAGTGTAATTTAGAGAAAATATTAATTTATCTATCTTTTCCAATGTTTCAATCATATTTTTGTCTAAATCAATTCCGAAAGCGCACGCCCCTATCGTAGCCATTGTGAATTTCTGCAGAAGATAATGCACAGGCTGTTCTGGCTGTTTTTCACAAAGACTTTCAACGTAGTCGATAAATTTGTCACCACGTTCTATAATAAGATGTAACATGTTCTTCAGTTTTCCTGAAGTAAAAATAGGTGTGAAACGATTTCTTAATATTCTCCATCTTTCTCCATCAGCGTGAAATATATTAAGACCCAGACCAGTGTCACTAAATTCTACTCCTCTGTCGACGAACAAATCGAAGTCTTTTATCATTATTTGCTTGACAATGTCCAAATCCCTTATCAACAAACATGGTGTTGTTAATCTATAAATACCAACAACCTTTTCATTCGGATATTGATCATATATTTCCTTCATTACTAGATGCATTGGCTTTCTTCGAAGTATACTATCCTTTAAATTTCCAAATAACAGCAATGGTGTAGGGCCGGCGACATTTCTTTTCTTCCAGTAATTATAATTTTTGGTTAAGTAGTAATACAAAAGGCCAAATAGAGTTATCACAATCACTAATAAATACATTTTCGTTGATTCGGCTCTTCGTGGCCACTGAATGATGCGAAGCGAGCGAACAGTGTTAAATATATATGTGATATTGTGATTATCTTGTTATAGGAATAATACTAAAGTAAATATAAAAACATATTATTAGAGGTATTCGCTGGTCTAATGGTTAGAGCGTGCGGCTTTCATTCCGAAGGTCGCGGGTTCGAATTTTGGCATGTACCGATGACTTTCTTATTTAAGTTATGTTTAGTAATAACAGTTAAAAACAAACGGTGAAGGAAAACATCGCGAGGAAACCTGCACATGAATTAGAATTTATTCTAAGGTGTGTGTGAAGTCACCAATCCGTATTGGACCCGCGTGGTGACTATGGCTCATCGCCCTCACATTGGGGATAGGTCTGTGCCCTAACAATGGGGACGCAAGTTGGCTGTTGATAAAAAAAAATCCAAGTTTAATTTGTCCAGGTTAAATGTATTTGGTTGAACTAAATTTTACGGATTTTATCTCGTTTATATCAATATTTGGATTATTTTTATTAGCCCGACGTTTCTTTTCGTCACTAGTTTTATGACCGTCTAAATATAAGAAATCTTTATATACATAACGACATAAATATAATTATAATAAGTCGCTATAATGAGACTTGTTTACAGATAAGTACTATAAAGTAACTAATCATTATATATAAATAATCAGCTATTATTGAATTAAATTGCACTCAATAAGGATTGCTAATTTTAACTGCCGTCGAAGGTTTGTTTCTGGGGCCACATATTTTCGAGTTTGGTTGGCGGTAAGGTCTTCTCGAATCCTCCTTGTTAGTTACCACCCTTGTATTGTTAATGTGTCCATGAACTTGTGTTACAGTTTTTATGATATAGAGCAGCTATAATATTTTGGGCGGGCGCACATCAATTCTATGACCATGTGGAATTGAGGCCAAGTGTAGAAAATTATAGATAAAAAAAATAGTTATCTATTAAAGAGGCCTGTGTCCAATTGTAATTTGCCGCGATCATCTGAGTATATAAAAATCATATAAATCTCTATTTTCTTTAAATTGAATAATATAATAAGTTACAAAAGGATAATTATACCTTTTGCAAATTATGTACTACATTGTTAATGTGTCATTTTGAATTTAATAACTATAGGGATAAATATTAGCTATTGTTGGCAATTTTAGTTCGTTTATGTTCTTAGTATCTTTGCAAGATTACTGAAAAATTTTAAGCTTAAATATAATATTTTTGCTAGGTTAGGTCGCTTTAAGTGGTAATAAAACTCGCTATCATAATGAATTGTTTACAGATAAGTACTACAAAGTAACATATCATTTTATATAAGTTATCAGCTGTTACTGAATTATTTAGAAGATTATTAATTTGTTGCATACAGTTATATAAGAAATTGAACTATAAAAATGCAGCTACAGCATAGCAATGATATGCTAAAGCAAAAAGCACAGCCGTGGCTATTAGTTCTATATTCTTGATATATACTACGTTACGGTTTCCGTTTTGTTGTTTACTTTGTTTATAACTCTATTATAATTTGAAATATATACTTTAACTGTAACGTGACTTAAACTATGAATGAAACATAAAATGTCCTTAAATTATGATTGGTAAAATCTTTTTAACATATTACTTAACTTGAAAAATTATATGAAATTTGTCATAATAATGTACCTCCGCTAGTCGAAGAGCCTTATTAAGGAGATAATATTATTAAATAGCTCTTTATTAGTGATGTAATAATGTAAATATTAGCTTAAGTAAATTTTTATTATTCGCATAACCTTTGCTTTAAAATATGTATTGCCATTTTTTTGTTTTAATTCTTTAATTTTGTCACCCGAAATCGTTTATTGTTCTGCTCATAATATGATAAACATTATTTATGTATATGATATGTATAGAATATTATTAAAATAATGTAATTAAACAACTATATATATATGAAGGTATATTGTTTCTTACATATTATAAATAAATAAACATTTTACAATACAAAACAATCTTAAAACGTTTTTAATGTGAAACTTTCATTCAACTTCTGTGTAAAAAGCAAGGAAAAGCAAGTTAATTATAACTGTTTCTCTTGATAATTTTTACTATATTAGCAGAATAAATTTCAAATCATTAATTCAAAATATTTAATCTAAGTGATATTATATAAGATTATCTTCGTACGATATTAAGATATATCCCTCCGGTAGGGAAAAGAACAAGTCTCATAGGATCATACTCAAGGTTCAATTGAGTATTTTTCGAAGGCTCCACTCGGAATTTCGATAGAAGTTTCACGATGCCCACTCGTGACTGCAATTTAGCGAATCGCATCCCTGAAACAGACAAAATAATTTATTTTCTTGCACATATAAAATTTTTATTTTATTGTTACATTTAAAGCCTAAAGTATTTTCCACAAATTCCAATAGCCCTCGGTAAAAATGATAAGCAGGTTCAATGACGGACTTTTTGACGATTTATTCATTATCCTGCGAATGCTTACTTAGTCTTTGTTGTTCTTTTCTATCTCGAAACTAGTGTTTGGGTTATATATCGGCAGAAACGAAAATTAGGATTAATATAACTTTCATGCCATATAATTATGTCATTATGCCAAATACATATAAAAAACTTGTTATGAAAATGCTATAAACGATCACCACTGTACTTTACATAATGTATTTTTTTGTATTAAACGTATTAAGCACGATTAATATACGTACACTGAGCTCTTAGTGAAAAAGAGAAATGTTTTTCTAATCATAAATAAGTTATAACCAATGAAATATACGAGCACATGTAGCACATGCACTTTGCCCAGCTTAGATTCCTAGTCATTTTTGAGACACTTAACATTTAGTTTTGATGAAGTAGGTATCATTATTTTCTAAAGTTAGTAATCCAGTTTAAAGTGATATCGATGGAGACGGTTTGAAATTTGTAATGTTTACTTACCTATACAGTTTCTGGGACCCGTGCCGAAAGGTAAAAACGCACATGAATGTCTACTTTTCTCATTTTCAGCGTTGAATCTTTCGGGATCAAATTTGTCTGGGTTAGGATAAAGTTTCGGATCTCTGTGGATACCCAAGCATGATAAAATTATTAACTGGCCTTTTTTGATAGTGATATTCGTTTCCGGAATTTTGTAATCTTCTTGGGCGCTCCTCTGCAGAGGGTCTACGATGGGATACTTTCGTAAAGTTTCATTAAATACACAATCAAAATAGTTGATTTCTTGTAAGATTTCATAAGTCATTTTACCATTATGACGGTTCAGAACCTCATCAATCTGTGTAATAAGCTTGTCTTGTATCTCTGGATTTTTTGCTAATTCGTACAGCATAAATGTCATCGTGGAGGCACTGGTTTCGTAGCCGGCCGCGTAAAAAACGAAGGATTGTGCTGCAATGACACTGTTAGTTAATTCAAGCATATGAACTTTATCTCCCTCTTGCTTTTTTATACCTTCGATTTCTTTTTTTTGTCTTAATTCTAGAATTAAATCCATAAAGTCTTTTCTGTTCGTTGGAACTCCACCCCTTTGTTCTACAACGTTTTGTGTAAGATTATCAAAGAATGTTTTTACCATAGCAGGGAAAAGAGAACAATTAATTTTTTTAAAATCCCTGGGAACATCATATCTAACTCTTGGGCATAATTTGGAGTAAATATTAACTTATCTATCTTCCCCAATTTTTCAACCATACTTTTGTCTAAATCAACGCCGAAAGCGCATGCTCCTATAGTAGACATTGTGTATTTCTGAAGAAGAAGATGCACAGGTTGTTCTGATTGTTTTTCACAAATACTTTCAACGTAATCGATAAATCTGTCGCCACGTTCTGTAATCAGATATAGCATGTTCTTTAGTTTTCCTGAAGTGAAAAGTGGTGTGAAACGATTTCTTAATATTCTCCATCTTTCTCCATCGGCATGAAATATATTAGCACCCAGACCAGTGTCACTAAATTCTACTCCTCTGTCGACGAATAATTCAAAGTCTTTTATCATGACTTGCTTGACAATGTCCAAATCCCTTATCAACAAACATGGTGTTGTTAATCTGTATATTCCAACAACCTTTTCATTAGGATATTGACTGTATATGTCTTTACATATTGTATGTAAAGGCTTTCTTCGAAGTATACTATCCTTTAAATTTCCGAATAACGGCAATGGTTTAGGGCCGGCGACATTTCTTTCCTTCCAGTAATTAAAATTCCTGGTCAAGTAGTGATACAAAAGTCCGAGTAAAGTTGTTACAATCACTAACAAATACAACATTTTCGTTGTTTCGGCCGTGTGCGACCACCGAATGACGCGAAGCGAACGAACGCTGTTTAATATATATGTGTGATATTGTGCTTATCACGCTCAACAAAGATTACTAAAGCAACCGGAAAAGACGATCTTCTAAAAAATGCCGGGTTTTTATTACTTTTGGTAAACATATTCGCTCATTACATTTTGCAAAGTAATTGCAGTGTGCAAAATGTCTCCATAGTTAATAACTTATATTTTAGTGTTTATCTACTTATGTCCTCGTATTTTATTAATAAAACACGCTATTTGCACATTGCATCTGTGAAGTGTATGTTACGTTGTTACATGAATTGTACTTTTGCTATATAAATTACTAGCCCCCTTTGCCCCGCCCGCTTTGCCAACCGCAATATAGAACTAAACAGCAAATGACTTTCTATATCAACCGTTACTATGGCAACCGCATCAATAAAACGCAAAGAAAATGTTTATACAAGTTAATTATAAACAAGATTAAAGACCCTTGAAATTTATAAAATAAATATTAAACAAGTCATTCTGCGTCGAATAGTCATGGCCCATGTCGATACGTTCACTGGTTTTAACGTGATTTGCGAACATAGGAAACACATTTTCATTATATGTATGTAGATAGATTTAGTTATTAGTCAATTATTATTTCAATGTCCAGGAACCCCATGTTGCGAGACTAATGGAAAAGTTAAGAATTGTTAGAAATCACATCGTATGTAATAATAAAAATAGCTTACACGCAAATTTGTTTACATATGGCTAAACTTAAAGGTATTTTATGATTATAGATAGCTATATAAATCACTACTATTATACATAATCTATTAAATTAATTATATGAGGAACTTTATTATTGCGGTGTTTAGTAACTGCAAAGAAATTTAAATTATAACTATAAATGTAACTTTATTTCTTGATTACGTCTCTCGTTGATTTTTGTTGTCCAATTTTTACTTAAAATTTACTTAGACTAAGTGTAAAAATATGAAAGACCTGAATAATTTTTTGATACGATATTTAACCAAAAATTAGGATAAACTAAAATGCTAAACTTAGTCTTGATTGTTTAACACCTTAATTAGAATATCTACTTGTTAGGTGGATATGATATCTGGTGCAATTGCTTACATGTATCTTTTATCTTTTGCATTGCTATTTTAAAATATATTCAACTCATGTTATATCTGGAATCTATATCTTTATGTGAATTGAATATAATGCGACAGCGTTTTGGTTGTTTCATTATTCATTCATTAATATAGTAATTCCGTAACTTTTAACTTCTGTATAAAGGCTAGGTTATTATATTTCTCTATGTACTTTTAACTACGTTAGCAGTTTAAGTGTCAAATAACAATTATTACATAAATGCGAACTACATTTCTTTTACAATATCCTTTAATTACTTTATACAATGTTTATTACTTTTTTTTATCTTCAGATTAAGTTTTGTATCCAGTGTATAGTTTTTGAATTATACATCTATCTCATAGATGTTTAGATTTAATATTTCTAGGTTATCTTCGTAAGATATTAAGTTGTATTCCCCCGGTTGGGAAAAGGACAAGCCTCATGGGATCATACTCCATTTTTATTTGAGTATTCCTCGAAGGCTCCCACCGGAACTTAGACAGCAGTTTCACGATGCCCACTTGTGACTGTAATTTAGCGAATCGCATTCGTGATTTAGATGCAATAATATATTTTTGTAAAGCAAGTAAGTGATTATCATTATATATAATTCCAAATATAACCTGAAACATTTCCTAAAATTCACCCTATCAGCAGCAAAATGCATAGGTATAGGTTTAATAATAATAAAGTCTTTAAATTTTTAGTTTTAGTTCTATTTTAGATAAAATCTTTTTTTTCCAGTTAAAATTTCTTCAAATCGTAGCAAACTGTTCAGTATATTGATTAAAACCAATAGACATCTAGAGTAAATTACTAAACTTGGTTAGTTCATATAAATATTGAATACTAGCTGTTCCTTGCCCAATTTGTTGGCCATAAAGTAGAATTAGATTTGAAATCTAAACGAAACCATCAGAAATATTCCCGCACTACGGCTACCCACTGCTCTCTGAGACCGGTCCTGTTAGTAACACACCCGCATCCCCTTTTGGGGGTAACATTTCGTATAATTCGTTCTTAGCTGACTTATACTCGGTAAATGGAATATTCCTACCAAATTTTAAGTCTTCAGGCCTCATGGATCCAGAGATATCGTGATGAATATCTACATAGGTGGAAATGTCTAATACTCCTATATAAATATAGATATTATTCTATATATATACCGATACCCTTTTACGTTTTAAATAGAAAACTTTATTCCTCATATATTTCAGAAATGTAATGATACTCGATTACGGGATATGATCCATGCATCCATTCATCCATCACAATGTTAAAAATTATGAATAGCACAGGGCTCCTTGATATATAGAAATAAGTTTTCCTAATCTGCATGTTTTTAAACATGTACATTACATTTTACACAATTTTTTACACAAATTAGAAACAAGCTAATTCTGTCGCTATCTATTATTATTAAAAGATAACTTTTCGCGGTTTTTGTTAAAGACAGTGAACATTTAATTTTGGTTATTGTGATAATACAGGTTAAAATGTAAGTGAAAAGGTTTTTTTTTCAAAGCGAAGGAAATAAGTGTAAAAAAAATATTTATAGAGATATAGAGAGTAAACTAATATTTATGGAGAGGACTTAATATTTGTAGTTTACTTACCTATACAGTTTCTAGGACTATTGCCGAAAGGTAAAAAGGCACAGGAGTGTCTGTTTTTCTCATTTTGAACATTGAATCTTTCGGGATCAAATTTTTCTGGGTTAGGGTAAATCTTTGAATCATTGTGAATAGCCAAGCATGGTACAAGTACCATCTGCCCCTTTTGTATAGTAATATTTGTTTCCGGGATTGTATAATCTATTTGTGCTCGGCGTTGTAGAGGGTCTACAAGAGGATACTTTCGTAAAGTTTCATTAGATACACAATCAAAATAGCTTATTTCTTTTAAGACATCATAGGTCATTTCACCGTTATGACGTTTAAGAACTTCATCGATTTCTGCAATAAGCTTATCTTGGATCTCTGGATTCTTTGCTAATTCGTAGAGCGTAAATGTCATTGTGGTGGCACTGGTTTCATAGCCGGCCACGTAAAACACAAAGCATTGTGCTGCAATCACATTGTTAGTTAACTCAAGCGTCTGAACTTTATCCTTCTCTTGCCTTTTTGTACCTTCGATTTCTTTTTTTTTTTGTCTCAATTCTAGAATTAAATCCATAAAATCTTTTCTATTAGTAGGAATTCCTCTCCGTTTGCTCTACAACGTTTTGCGTAAGATTGTCAAAAAATTTTTTCACCATGGGAGAGAAAAGAGAACGAAATTTTTTCAAAATGCCAGGAAACATCATATCTTATTCATGGGCGTAATTTGGAGAAAATTACATTTTGTCTACCTGTGCCAATGCTTCAATCATGTTTTTATCTATATCAACACCGAAGGCGCAGGCTGCAATAGTAGACATTGTGTATTTCTGAAGGAGAAGATGCACTAATTGTTCTAATTGTTTTTCACAAACACTTTCGACAGAGTTGATAAATTTATCGCCACGTTCTGTAATTAGATGTAACATATTTTTTAATTTTCCTGAAGTAAAAATTGGTGTGAAACGATTTCTTAATATTCTCCATCTTTCTCCATCGGCGTGAAATATATTAGCACCCAAACCCTTGTCACTAAATTCTACTCCTCTGTCCACGAATAAGTCAAAATTTTTTATCATAATTTGCTTAATAATGTCCAAATCGCGAATCATCAAACACGGTGCTGTTAATCTATAAATTTCAACAACTTTCTCATTAGGATATTTTTCGTATATTGCTCTCATTACTGTATGTATAAGCTTTCGTCGTAGTATACTATCTTTTAAATTTCCAAATAATAGCAAAGGCGTTCGTTAATCCGAGCATGAGCTGTTTTTGATTTTGTGTTTCATTGCTGGTTTTTTGTTTTGTAATAAATGAAATACAGTATTACTATCACGTAATTAAATACTGAGATTTTGTTTTGAACTTACGATGTATTATTAGGTACACCATTAATATTTTTATAAAAAATACTAATGATGATGATGATGGTGAGACTGTAGTCGTACATTTTAAATTTCATCACATTCCTCACAACGATAGTAATTATTTTAACCTAGGACCTATAAGCGCAGACCGAAGCATGCGCTAATCCCGACATTCCCAGGGGTCACGCACACCACGCACAATCAAACCACACCAACAATACCCACGTCACCACACACATTTCGGACACGATCAACACACTCCGAATTTCGACATTACGCCGCTTTAGAAAGCGGCGCTACAGGTACACACACACACCGCGTACACGAGGTACACCGGTGATCAGGGGCGGTTCTTACAGCCCAGAGTTTCCAATACAAGCGAAGGTGGTCGGAAAACGGACCCGAGCCTATCTTCGTTGACCGAGTAGATTCGCCAGAAAGCAAAAATCCAGACACACAATACGAACATCCGCCTTCGGATAACTACACGTCGAATAGAATTTTTTAAAAAAAAAAGCCAAGCTGCGGTTCCAGGTCCAGTATCAGATGAGCTGCAAGAGTGAATATGAGTTTCAAGCGCTTAACATCTTCAGAAAACAGGAGAATTGCTCTTATGTAAATAAGGAGACTGTGAAATGGTCTTCCTCGTAATATCTATGCCAGTTATTTGTTAGTTATTTTTAAGACTTATTTAATGTGTGAATTTTTCAATATATTTTTTTATTAAATATATAGATATAAATAACATATATATAGATATGTATATATATAACAGGTATTTATTACAGAAATAATTTATAGAAATGTTTATGCTTTTATCTTTCAAGGTTTTGGAGTAACACGAGTGGTAACAACTAAATATAATATCTTATATCTTAAGGCGACAACCACAATGTAGTAATACGTGACGATTGTGGATAATGCCGCATTCTTATGGATAGAAGTATAAATTATCATCAGGTGAACATCAGTCTAGTCCCGTGTCTTCGTCGTATTTAATAAATAAACGTATTGTTTATAACACTCCATGACAATGTTAATAACCTTGACATCACGTTTTACAAATTTTAGTCCCAGCACAGTGTTCTAACCGGATCTTTAAAAAGTACAAAGTGACGACGACTTAACATGCTGTAAATTTTAATTTGAAGGAAGTTATGTAAAATAATTGAAAAATTTGTTCTAATGTCCGTCGCCTCGTACTACTTGAATAAAACCATACACGCTACGTGTGATATACTGTTTGGCGAGCGCAATACTGTAGCAACAGTTATAGATATCGCAGGTACATTCACTGGGATTATTCCACGCTTAAAACACATCTACGAATCGCTGTGAGAGTTTATCGGAAATATTGACCGTCCCTCTTACTAGAATAAAGATAAGAGTATCATAAAATATATATCCATAAAATTTTCTTATCTCTCTATTTTCTCTGTGTGTATTTAATAAAATCAACTTGGAAACTTTATGTAATCGGAGTCCAAAGGGTGTATACCTTTTCATAAAGCAAACAAATTACATTCTCATATATATTTATAAAAAATTGCACAGCGTGGAATTGGTTTGTACAAATGTATGGTTTTTACTGAGACACGAAACTGGCGGTTATGTTGTCTGCGGTAAGATATTTTATATTTCATATGATGATATTTTAATATATCCAAAACTTGAGATATGATTGGATACTTTGATATATTGTAAGCAAAAACGCAGTCTTTATTATGTTTCTATCCATATCGAAAATAGAATTCAATTGTATTAGTTTTGCCATTCAGGTTTGTAGTTTAACAGCTGAAAAAGTAGCCGAAAGACATATTATAACATTTCTAATTACCTACGTAGTAGTTTCATTAGTAGCAGTAGAGAATAGCTCTTACGTTAGTAAAAAGCGACTTAGAGAAAGCAAATCCTAGAAAAGAGCAGCAGGTTTTCACGTAATATTCATCCGCGTTGCGATTGATCTTCTAATGTCCTCGCCAACCGACGGGTGTTTCACTTAGAAACGAAACTCATAGAATTGGAGAAACTGGAATATCAATAAATACCATCACAGTAATACATATAGAGATATACGTATATTATAAGCAGTTAGTGATCAAAACCGACTGTTTCCGGTTTCACTGCTTTATAGGACTTGGGGCTGTCGTCTCCGGATCCTCGAGCTTGTAATACAATGCGTGTTTGTTTCACAGGCGCGGCTGTAGTTGTACTACAGATGTTGCGGGAGTGCCCATTCTGGACAAAAGAGCGCGCGCGGTGTGAACGCGACGCGGCCAACATCCGGCAAGGTCTATAAACATACTTACCCACGCTTTATTTTACGGTTAGTACAACGGATTTAATTTTATCAATATTTCCTCTTATAAATATCCACTGCTGAAGGTGGACCCTTAACAAGTTGCATAGGCGAGGAATTTTTATAGATGGGTTACTCTTCATAAACATTCGCTATCTTCTAGGTAAAAATCTGAGTTACACGTAGATTTTCACCTACTAAAACCCCCTCGATGATCGCATTCAGCATTTAGATAGGTCACGGAATCTCCGTGGCCTTTTTAACGCTATGGTTTCATAGCCCGCAGCAAGGACTGCGTAAAAGCAACTAACATACGTAATAGTATTAGCTGCTGTACAATAACGGTGACTGGACACCACATCCAACCATCGTCTCCCTCAGTCTCCTTATAAGAGGGCTATATACCCACATTCTAATTGACCATGGCACCAGAAGGCATTTTAAGAAATGAGAACACCATGCATTGTACGTTTTCTACGTCGATTCTTCTCCCAGCATCCCCGACGTGACTTCCGACAAAAAGATATTCCGTCCGAACAGGTCCCTCGACAAGTGATAAGAAAATAAAGTTGAACTAATGGTATATTGCTTTCCTGCTTGTAAAAGTATTGCTTTTTTCACTTACTACATCCATCATTAAATTTTAGCTCAATATTTTTTTTGTACAAAAATAACAAGACTTGGACCGGTTTTTTGGCATAACGATAAGTTATGCGCTTGCGCATAACCATGACGTAATAGTTAATATGTTTACACAGTACTAAACTATGCTCTAATAAGGAACGCCTACAACATAAGTACTATTGCCTAGTGGCAGGTATTGTTGCTGCGATGGTACCCATAAATGGGATCTATTAGCGATAAACATGCACATAGGTTTTTATAGGATATAAGTTAATAAATTTTGCGCTATTTGCTGAAATGCTTCAATTTACTTCTGCTTTCAGGTCGGACATGAAAAATCTTGCCCATTTGCTGGCTGTCCCTGGCGAACTAGTGGTAAATTTCATCTCTTTATTAGCCGCGGCCACGCTGCTCACGTGGACATCAGGTACAAGACCCCTTTTTTTTTTCAAGATTAGTTTATTGTTAATTCATTGTCGTATTTAAACAATAAAACGTTTGCTAAGGATGTAACTTATGTTACATTTTTATAATTAACTTTAATATTTCCATTTACGTGTACGTTAAAGCATCCTTGGCTATATACCAATACTTCTATTAGGACGGGAGCTGTTATTATAATGGTACTTTGTAGCAGAACGGTCTGCAATTACATGACTACAAATTCTTTAAACGGCAACAAAATTATTTTATATTTATAAACAAAGTAGGCAAATGAGAAAACCAGTGATGGTAAGACATCATTTGCAATGCCTATTTGCGTGTTCGATCTAAAAATCTATTTCTATCTCCGAACGCATTAGTCTCCAAAACTTAGGATGTTCCACGTTTCACATGTAATAAAATTGGAATAGGGACATGTTTAAAAAATTTTGGACTTTTGAAAAAATAATATTATCAATAGAAAGTATGAAAACTTGTATAAGAAAGTTTTCAAATCTTTAATACACTCGTAAGAGAATATAAAGCTAGAGATAAATAATTGTACTTTTATCCGTATAGTACATTGAATGATGGCAGAAGAATGATTAATTTAAGATAAGTGGACTGCGCAGTGCCAAAATAAATAATAAATGTTTAATAACATCATGAATGATGCATGTATTTGTTATGTTAATCTTTATTTTCAAACAAAAGTTACTGTACCGTTTTTTTATATTTTTTGTTAAACGTGATAGAAATATCTTCGAATACTTACCTTCTTGGGATCGGGAAAAGTCGTGTTAGTTAAGTTAGCACAGATCAAAGTCTTACGCTACACGCGGTTATTCTAGGACCATGGGTTAGGTTAGACCATAGTTACTGAGTGCTGGCACTACGAAAAAAGGAGAACAGTTTAAGGCTTAATTATCATTACTTAATATAAATTTTTAGTCCGCCTATCATACTTTAGTTAATGAAAGCATTATACCATAGTTAAACAATAAAAATTGAATGTATAAATATTTTTTTATCTATAGAAGGGCGTTCCGCCCGTACGGGGTCGGCGGGAAATCGCGGGCGCAGATCGTGTCGTCGCGCCCTTTTCCCCCACTACACACATCCTCCCATTAACTGTTAGCAGGTAAAAATACTTAAAAATAATACTTCATTATAAGTACAACCCCAATTCTGTGGTGCATAAACACCCTGAACTGTATTTAGAACGAATAAATCAATCCCCGATGAACACGGCATCAAGCAGTGTCTGTAGTCTATTGTTCGAGCTCGCGTCCTCACGTATTTCAATCTAGAGAAGTAGAGTAGAGGGAATTGTATTTCCATTTAGCTGATAGTGGCGTAGGGAAAGGTGGAAGGAACTAGAGTACAAGGCAGATCACCGATACAATTTAAGAAAACATTTATAATGGAATAAATTCTGTTATTACTCTGCATTATACGCAAACAGCCGCAAAATATAATAAATAATATTTGTAAGAGGAAGGACACGTCGGCGACATAACCCCGTAAAGATTTCCAACAAACATGTGAAAGGAAATAGAAAATGTGGTGCAACAGTAAAATACCAGTACAACTATACAATAAGTACATCTGAAATAGAAAGATGAATAAGCAAATACTAGGAAATAATATATTAAATGAAGTATACTACATATACAAATATTTAATTACTTGATAGATTAAATTAAGTTGATAATAAAGAAATCTAAGTAAACACTATGTCATTTTAAATAGACAATGAAAGGTAAAACATTCAACCAAAAATTATTAAGGGCAGGACTATCGGGCATTACATGAGGTAGCGAGCTGGAAAGTTTGTAAATATGTACATAATTAGCAAGATTCTTTATAACATAAAGAAAAATTGCAATTAATTAAAATTTTTTGTTCACAATCAAGAGGTTGTTGTCCGTTCGTCAGTTATTTTGAGTCATTCAGTACAAAGGTAATTTGCGGTCTGCGATAAATTTTACCCTCGTCACCAAGAAATATATCTTCGAGCATAATCACTCTTACACGGCATTTCCGACAGAATTTTCTTTATATTCAAAAAAGTTAAGACAAGAATTGTGTAGTTTTGTGATTTGAAAAGTATAAAACATACAGTCGTTTCAAAATGTTGAAATCCCTTTTTCTATTTTTCGCAGTAGGCTGTTCAGTCAGTGGGAGCTCGATAGACAATGTCCGAGGACTTGGACTCGATCAGCGAGGAAGAACGAAGCTTGTTCCGACCTTTCACACGCGAGTCACTTGCTGCTATCGAAGCTCGCATAGCTGAGGAGCATGCTAAGCAAAAAGAACTCGAGAAAAAACGAGCGGAGGGCGAGGTGAGAAACTTTATCGTATTAATGAAAATTTCTCGAAAACCAGACTTCTTTTTATTATTATTATTACTTTTATACTTATTTAATTTTTTTTGGAAAGTTTACATTCATAAACATGAACAACGAACACAAAGGAACTTCTATTTCTTTACGAGATCAGAATATGACTTGTGGATCTGATGAATAATGTTTAAATTATTCCAGAACGATTTGGGGCGGACGAAAAAGAAAAAAGAAGTAAGAACGCTTGCTTGCCCCTTTTACCTTTTTACGGCTCGTTTTATTAGAAGAGTATTAAAGCAAGTTATCGCTTGTTTAGTAAAATTAATAAAAAAAAATCACTACCAGCGTTAGCGATATAATTACGTTTGCGATAACTTGCGACTGCATCTCGTTTTATCAGCATTGATGACATTTGACGCATTCTTTCTTAACACATCGCTTTCTTCGCGAAGTTTTATATAAATAATTGCGCAAAAGCTTAGCTGTTGACTAATCCATTGCAACAGCTAACCTTACTACCGTAGTTGATTAAAAGAAGCTTGTCATACCGATTTGCATTAAATTCAAATATTTGTCATCCAAATGCTCCGTTTGACAACCGATTTTAAAACTATTATTGTGACGTCTTAGGAATTAAAAGCCTACAAAAAGAAACCTTCTTTAGGCCATATAGACTCAAGATGGACTAAGTGGTAACCACTAGTGAACTGCGAAATTTAAATAAATACAAGTGAAACTTTTCCATTAATGTATTTCTGTGTAATTATTTTTAAATGTGGTTCCTTAAATCCTCTAAATGTGTTTGTGGACAGTACCGGAAGAGAAAGCATTAGCAAAAGACACAAAGCACAATAAATTCACCATCATCATGCATTGCACACTATTGGCCGATATCCGCCACATCATTTTTTGGCTGTATCATTCTAGCATGGTGGCATCACCTAGCTGTATTAGAGCATACAAAATATAACGGACTCCTATTTTGGGACTCATTTCGAATTAGTAACATTTTGTGTGTTACGCGGTGTTGCCAAATTCGAAATGGTGGCATTATAGCGAGTAACGTATAAACAGTTCGCTTTTAGTTTGCCAAACAATGCATCATGGTAACAGGCGGCGGCACAACAATTAGCGTTTATTAGCTTTAAATGCAATCATGTAAATGCTGTAAGCACAATGCCAAAGCAACATGCAATTTTTGAAAGAATCTAAACATCGAACTATTGAAACAAAAATTGAACATAGTTTAAACATACATAGAGGTGTAAATAATAACTGATAGATTACTCTTCAAATATCCTCATATCACATAACTCACAAGTGTAAAAGTGGTACTGATCTGTCAGTTGGATGGTGATACGTTTTCAATACAAATGTTAATACGATGGTTGCACTCGTCAGGTGCGTTACGATGACGAGGACGAGGATGAGGGTCCTCAGCCGGACGCAACCCTGGAGCAGGGTCTCCCACTGCCGGTGCGAATGCAGGGCTCCTTCCCCTTGGAGCTAGCTTCGACGCCTTTGGAGGATATCGATCCTTTCTACCATAACCAAAGAGTAAGTATAAGCAATGCATTTACCTATTTCGGGCACAGTTTACAAAACCTGATTATATAAATTTTGCTGACGGTAATTAGCTATCAAGCCCGAACAGGACGCTAGTTTGGAAGATATCTATCTTAAACTTTAATCATAAAGCATATCTTGAAATAAATCTAGTTAGACTATTTTAAGATATTAATGTGGAATAAGAAACTCTATTATCACTAGATTGCTCAAAAGTAGTGTACGTACTCTCTAATGTTGATAAAAATATGCATTTAAAAAAATTGCCTCGTATTAACTACAATTTACTTATAGTGAATACATTTATTTACCTTTAATCTATCAAATAATAAAGTAACTTAAATAAGCAACCGCTGTTTTTTTTTACATATTTATCTATTAATATATTTAAAAAAACATTACGTTTGTCACTATACTATGAGTTTTTTTAACATTTTGCTATTTAAGACTTTTATATTGTTGTTTTTTTACTCAAATCAAAGCTAGTCCATTTATAAGAAACAATCAAATAATAAATATGAAAGTTTGTAAATTTCATATAATTATCTCGTTAAAGCTTGACCTCAAGTTTATAGATTAAACAAAATATGTTTAACTGTTGAACCCAAAACAAAAACTCTAGAATTTGATAAGTAGGTCAAACAGTTTGATTACAAAATGTAAAAATATTCTTTAAATAAAATAAACTCTTCAATGATATTAAAGACAAACGTTTTATTTGTTTGTTAAATGGCACATGCTCTAAGAGCGTGTTCATGTATGAACGACTAGATTATGTATACTTAAGTTTATTTAAGTAACGTCAACATCAACTCATTTTCAACTCATTCGGGGTGCTGTAGTATCTACCTAGACGGTCTCCGGTGACAGGATCTACCATCAGTAGAAGTATTATATTCTACACTAGATGATGAATATCATTTCCATTGTGCATAAATTGTTTTTCATTGGAGATACATTCAGTTTTTTAAATATTTTATGTTTAAATTGATAAATATGATAAATATAGTTTTATCAAGGTTTTTGCGTACAATAACAAATTACTTATCATTAAATTTAAAAATCAAGAGTCATCCCGACTGTTAAGTCGCCGAGTCATCTTAGCAAACACTTTTTGATAGGCAAATGATTTGCAAATATAGTAATGCAAACGAATGACACGTTAAAGTTGAATATTTTTGCACGATAAGAGTGTATTTTAACGGTCAATAATTGTTTGTTACAGACTTTCGTAGTCATAAGCAAAGGGAAAGACATCTTCAGGTTTTCGGCAACTGACGCTTTATGGATACTGGACCCGTTTAATCCCATAAGAAGAGTGGCGATATATATATTAGTTCATCCGCTATTCTCTTTATTTATTATCACAACGATCTTAGTCAACTGCATTCTCATGATAATGCCAACCACGCCGACCGTCGAAAGCACTGAGTGAGTATCGATTTCTTACAACCGCGAATCGCCATTACGACGAAACGAATTTACAAATTCCATATACTCATTGGTAGAGTGCACGCTAGTTTCAAAAATTGTTAGTTTCAAGCTAGTTTTCCAATTACTGATAGGTGTTTAGATATTATTAAGCATTGTTAGAGGAATATACGCTTAGTTTTGTATTAAAGTATCGAGATTATTACATTTTAAACAAAAAATATTATTCTAGCTTGTATAATATACTCCGAGTACATTTTTTAATCTGTTATAAGAAATGTAAAACGACAAAATCACTCTTATTATCTTACATTTATCGTTAGAATATGTTAAGTTAAAAACATACTGGATTTTTTTAACAGCACTCTCGATTGCGGTTCAAGTCTTCAGAATTACACTCCCGACGCTTAACTATTTTTAGATTTCATCTGTAACTATAATTTATGAATGGTTACTTGTCTAACCGTCAACTTGTACATATTGTAATGGTACTACAAAATCATTTAGACCTAGTTTACATGTGATAGTAACTTTCTGTTATATATAAATTTTAGTAAAAACCCTTCACAAGCCTTTAACATTAGAGGTTGACATTTTATTACATTTACATCACTGAGAACTTTGTATACTTTGTTGAACGGCGTTCCACAATGGAGGTGAATTTTTACAGAGTTATCTTTACCGGGATCTACACGTTTGAATCGGCGGTGAAAGTAATGGCCAGGGGTTTTATACTACAGCCATTCACATACCTTAGAGATGCATGGAATTGGCTTGACTTCGTAGTTATAGCTTTAGCGTGAGTAGTAGTCAATTTATTATGATTACGTAGACAATTACTATAATCGTTCAATTGTAGTTATTATTTATCGCTGTCTTAATAAATGTCTTTTTAACTATAGCTGTAATATAGAATACTTGTTATTATCAGATTTTAGACGTTACGATCTAACATGAAGAAAAGTTGAAATGTGTTAACCGCTTCAGACGAGACAGCCGACGAATGGAAACTGTCCTAACGACGAGAATAGAGAAACTTTCTGTTTTAGATTGAATAGTTTTAGTTGCTAGTTATATTAATATAGCTGTTGTTGTTGTGGGTATGTTTACAGTTATGTGACGATGGGCATAGATCTCGGCAACTTGGCCGCGCTCAGAACGTTCAGAGTTCTGCGAGCGTTGAAGACTGTGGCCATCGTACCGGGTAAATCTATTTGTATATTTACACTTATAGCATTCGAGTTTTGTGCTACACACGCTTATGTTTTAGAAGTGCGTATAGATGACCTCTAAGGAGCTTGAGTAATCTAGATGTATGCAAACGATAAAAATTGTTTTGTTCAGAGTGTGACGAAATACAATTATAATTAGATATTTATATTTGTGTGGATTTTAAGTTTTGATAGAAACTGGTTAAAATATTATACATGTATTTCACTAACTAAAGCTATCTGACAGGTTTGAAGACTATCGTGGGAGCGGTTATAGAGTCGGTGAAAAATCTAAGAGACGTAATAATATTGACGATGTTCTCACTGTCGGTGTTTGCGCTTATGGGTTTGCAAATTTACATGGGTGTGTTGACACAGAAATGCATTAAAGTATTCCCCGAGGACGGCAGCTGGGGCAACTTGACGGACGAGAACTGGGAGAGATTTTGTCAGAACGAAAGTAAGATCTATAATTTTTTTTAAATTTTAACCATAGTCCAAATGTCATCTTATTGTTTTGCATCTACTCTCCGTTTCAGCGAACTGGTACGAAGAAGGCGGTGAATATCCTTTATGTGGAAACTCGTCAGGGGCAGGGTATGTTAATCACGATTTCATTTTAAAGGTTATTTAAGTTCAAATCAAGTCTAGACGAACAAGCAGTCGAACTATACTTGTTTTTTGGATGTGAACGAATTACCTTACTAATTTCAGTTAGCTGCGGTAGGCTTTATTTATGATTAAATTTGTTCTTAGACAATGTGAGCCTGGCTACGTTTGTCTACAAGGATACGGTCCAAACCCGAACTACGGTTACACCAGCTTCGACACGTTCGGTTGGGCTTTCTTATCGGCTTTTCGACTCATGACGCAGGACTATTGGGAGAATCTTTATCAACTGGTACAAATTTGATATTTATATATAATAGTTTGTTACAATACTCCAACTGTCAACGATTAGAAACTAAAAAAGGATTCTAATCTAACTACTGTTAAGGTTGAGTTTTCAAATTTCAACAAGATAAACTATTGAAATCGGAATACTTTGTAAGAAGATTAAATGATAAACATACAAAACGATAAAAAGCGTGACACCTATTAAAGTTATAATAATATATAACAACATATAACAAGTAACACTGTTTTATGTTTTTGATCTCCTATTCATCTTTTTTCTCTACGGAGATATACTATAGTGGACGACGTTGTGAATAAATATTTTATTATTATAAGAGGCGGTGCAGATCGTAAATATTCATCCTAAAAAATTAACTTTTTTATTCTAGGATGCACGAAACAAACGAGACGTTTACGTAATGATATGGATATATCTGCCCACAGCAATGTGACGCTAGTATGGATTATAAAGCACCACATTGTGCTCGTTAATATGAGACATAGGATATTGAATCTCTTTGCCCCAGTAGTTTGATTAGTTAAAACACCCTTCCCATCGTAACACAGTAATGTTAACGCACTGCTATTTCACTTACCTAGACGGTCTCTGGTAACAAAGATCTATGATATTTGATTGAATGTGATGATTTCTTATTGAAAATTTATTGATTATCACTGAAGTGATCAATTCGTATGAGTTCTTTTATATCGTAAACACTTACATATTTGAATGTGTGTTTAAATATTCCTAACACTACATACGAGTGACTATATACTATTATTGTTTAATGATTTTTACAGGTATTAAGATCGGCTGGATCATGGCATGTTCTGTTTTTCGTTGTGATCATCTTCTTGGGCTCATTCTATCTCGTCAACTTGATCTTAGCTATAGTAGCAATGTCGTACGACGAGCTACAAAAGAAAGCGGAAGAAGAAGAACAAGCCGAGGAGGAAGCACTTAGAGTAAGACCTTGTTACAAATTTATCAGTGACCTCGTTTGATCTTATAAGGTGCAAAATATCACAAATCTTAATCTCTTCATTGTTTGGTGATTAGTAATATCTAATCATGAAATATTATTGCAATAACCGGTGACGGTTAGAACGGTAATGATGACTTTAAAATTGATAATGGTAAGTTTTAATGATAATCACACAGATTATAATATCGCTAAGGCGGTGTTGTTACGTACTATTTCGCCGTGTAATTTTCAAGTATTTCTATGGAGACTTTTATCACATGATTAATATTTTTTTTAAGAAAATCACATGACAATTCATTTATAAGTAATGCTATATATATATAGCTTAATGATATCACGTTCAAGGTTACAAGAATTACTAGACTTAACTGCAAATGAGCAGGACGCATTGTTCGAAGTATTGACTGATTATGGAACAATGAGGTCCTCGATTGGCCACTGCAGGAAGGTCTTTTATATGGTGGATCGTTGATCTTGTGAAGGTTGCGGGAAGATATTGGAGGTGGACAGCACTGGATGCCGTTGTGAAGGTCTTTAGGAGAGGCTTAAGTCTAGCAGTGTACGACTTTATTATTATATGATGAGAATTAAGAAAGAGTGTAATAGGACGTTCAGTTTTTTTTTGCTAACCTAAATCATTAATGACGACAGTGTTTTTTTTTTTTAGGAAGCCGAACAAAAAGCAGCAGCGAGGGCGGACAAACAGGAGGCGAGAGAAGCGCACGCACGCGAGCAGGCGGCTGCTGCGGAAGCGGCCGCGTACGCTGAGGCGCACCCCGCGAAATCGCCAAGCGACTTCTCCTGCCAAAGCTACGAGCTGTTCGTGAACCAGGAGCGCGGCAACCAGGACGACAATACGCGCGAGCGCATGTCCCTTCGTAGCGACCCCTTCCAGGACTCGGTGAGCACACAGCCCGCGCACAAGCCCACCGCCGACCCGCACCACGAACCGGCACGACGACAGAGGAAGGTCAGCATGGTGAGTATGCCCACATACACGCTCCGAACGGCCCGAACATGATTCAAAAAATTACCTTATGACCTGCACTCTTTTACATACTTCTACTAAAATTTTCTCGTATTTAAAATTTTATTAATTCTGCAATAATAATAACACTAACCAGAACTTTCAAATTAAAGGAAACATTCAAGTTATTTTAAAAGGCTGGTGAATCATTATATAATTATAATAACATGTAGTAGTAATTTTAGTAGTAATAATAATTAAAGTAATAAATAATCATATATAGAATGATATGCTAAGATAGAATTGATAATAGATGTAGATTACACGTAACTGAATTGAGGCACTTCTTACAAAATTTGTATTTAAAAATGATTAACTCAAAAGTATGTTAAATAAAATTACTTGGTACAGTGTCGTATAATAAGTTTGCAGGTCCAAGATTCAAAAATATAATGTGCATATATGAAAACTCTGATTAACAATTGCTATTTATAAGTTTTAAAACAATGTATGTATGTATTGAGTCATTGACGGCTGAGCAATGTCTTTTCAACTTGATATTCTAAATTAAAATATATTTAGCTTCAGAGTTAAAATGAAAAGGTTTATTATATAATCTTAATCAATTACTTTATTCTTTAATAGTTAAATTCCTTAGATGCAAGTTAAAGAGACAGTTAATCAATGTCTACCGCTGAGAGCTTTTCTTTTGTTACCATCATCATGTTTCATGGACATTCTGTTCAAGCAACAAATATGCAGATATTAATATTGTATTTTTTGCTTTTGTTTTCTAAACTAGTGATAGTTTTTTTATTTTTCTTTCCCTATTGGTTTGGGTTATATCTGCATGAAACAAATTACGTGAAGATTGATGCGTGATATCAAGGCATGCGAAAGCTATAAGGCATGCGTTGAAATATGTTAGAATTTATCAGTTACATTCATTAATCAAGGCCGTCATCAGTTCTGTCGTTGTTTTATGTTTAAGTTATCGCGCCTGCAATTCTCTCCATTTGGTTTTTTTATCATTTCGCTTATTATTAGAGACAAGGAAACGTCATTTGTTATATCCTTCAGAATCTTTTATCACTTTCACTAGGTTTGACAATGTAACACTTTCTTCTATTCCACTGAACTCATTTTATCGTTATCAGATTTAGCATAGGTTTCGCATGATTTTGTCATAAATCATATACGCTGATTCTTTCTGAATGATTAAATCATATAGTGTCGTAGTTGTGACAATCATATCTTTAGATTTCTCGGGCTCCAATAGTATTTTCATAAATTACTATGGCCAAATAAAGTGTAAAGTAAAAACAAACTAACATGGTCTATTCATATAAGCTATCAGTCGACTAAATACTATTGGAGGTATTGAGTCTATTGTCATGTTAGATTGTTTCTTTCGTAATGTGAATGTCCACGAACGGGCCGAGCTGAAATGAAAATATCAACGATGAAGAGGTAGGTTCGGTCAACATAATTTAATTTACTATACGATCAAATGATAACAGTGTTATTAAATTATGTATTCCTCAATTTCGATGAGTGATTTGCGGAGGCTTCGGGATCAAAAAAAAAAAAGAAAAGAAACGATAAAGAACAGTCGTCATGACCATAGATGTAGATCTAAGAGAGTCCGTCTTGTTATGAACAGTTAGCAGTATACTAACATGCATGTAGTTTGACACTATTACTTCATGTGTTTATAAACAAAGTTACCTGACTAACCGTCGCATTCATTCATTGCCATTGCTTCTTCTGTATCGGTTTATCGTATGTGCTATTTACAGCAAGTGTTTGTGGCGACATCACACCAATAGAGCATATAATCAAATTCTTGTTTTAACCAAAATGTACCTTTCAAGCTATCTGACTAGTATCTTACGTAGATGAATGATGCTAATAAATAATCACTTTTACGTTTTCACAATATGCTTTAATGATACACATCACTTCCTGTCTTCCTTGATGTGTGCTATCAGTCCTGTTTCCTGAATGATCGATGTCTTACTTTTTTTTTTACTATTTAAATATTAGAAGAGAAATGAATATAAATCACTTTTTTTGTGTATTGAAGGTCCCCCACCCTGAACGCATTAATAAATACGGGCAGTTGTCATATGGGCCACTGCGGGAGGGCTCACAGGTTTGTCCAAATCAATCCTCATTGGTGTTTGTGTACCCCTCCTTTTCCTTTTCAATAGGAAATTATCGTTTCTTTTTACTTTTAGTCTCTTTACTTCTTTGATAAAATTTTGTTGGAGCTCTCTTAACTGTCCAGTTGCAGCAATTCATGGTACATGCAGATCTTATTGCATTTTTTTAAAGCTAACTTTTAAACTGAACGCTATTTATTCATCGTGCATTGATGCAATAAGACGTTACTCGTTCTTATCATTTTCTCCTAACTTTTCTATATCCTCGCTTACCTCTCTTTATTTTCGCTTTGTTTATTAGCACATGAAAGTATTATAACATCAGTATTTTGAGATTTAATAACAATAACTAACATAAAGATTAGGTAAAGCCTCTGCAATCCAGTCCCTCTAATCAGTAATCAATCCATTTCATTCATAACTCGATCTTAATTGAGGAACCATAGTAATTTCAAGTATGAGTATCTGTAATTTAGACGAGTATAATCAGTCAAAGTAATCAATTCA
This sequence comes from Ornithoptera alexandrae, assembly GCA_029030555.1. Lineage (NCBI taxonomy): Eukaryota > Metazoa > Arthropoda > Insecta > Lepidoptera > Papilionidae > Ornithoptera > Ornithoptera alexandrae. The sequence continues at coordinate 4,908,838 of JARDVY010000042.1, read as the reverse complement.
ATCAGAACAAATGGAGAGTTAAAGGCGATGTTGTGTGTGTGAGATGTAAATAACTAAATTTTATGAAACACGGCAGGCTTCATTATCACTGCCTGGATCGCCGTTCAATTTACGTCGAGGTTCCCGTGGCTCGCATCAGATGGCGCTCAGACCAAACGGAAGGTCACGGTATCCACCGGGAGCTGATCGGAAGCCTCTAGTACTATCGACGTACTTGGACGCACAAGAACATCTGCCGTATGCTGATGACTCCAACGCTGTCACACCAATGTCAGAGGAAAATGGCGCTATAATTATACCAGTTTACTACGCCAATTTAGGTATAGTATCACTTTAATAGTAACAAGACTATACAAAATCAACGAAGTGTTTTGTATTGTATAATAACCTGTGTGTGTGTCATTTTTAATTTACAATTGCCGTATATTAAATCTCAATCCCACATGAATACGTGTCCAGAAAACTCAGGCTTTCAAATGCTGTCACAAAACCACAATACTTTTATGAAGTCACATTCAAGTAAGGGTGGTAGCTAGCGAGTTCGAAAAACCCTACCATAAACCAAACAGACGTGACTCCGAAATCGAAGCGTCTAGGTGGGTACCACCACATCGCTTCTTTCTGCCGTCAAACATTACTGTGTTCTGGTTTGAAGAGCGTTGTAGCTAGTATAATTTCTGGGTTGACGATACTCAACATCTTGTCTCAGGCGGAAAGCGCAATGTGATGCAGTGTATAAGATCCTAACTAGGGCCACGTTGTTATAGGCGCGCGTATCACCATCAAGTAAACTTCCTGCCCATCTTCACTTATTTTATAAAAAAAAACACTTATTCCTATAACTATTATTTTTTAACTTATATAATATTTTTAACTATTAATAACATTCACGACAACATAGTTTTGTTTAAATCTTTTGAACTTAAATGTTTCAGGGTCGCGGCATTCTTCGTACACATCGCATCAGTCAAGGTTATCGTACACATCACATGGTGATCTTTTGGGAGGGAAAGCTCAGACTAAGGAGGCTCGGTTAAGAGGTCGCTCGGCCTCTAGGAACCATAGCGTCACTTCACAACCGCATGCATACGCTTTACCTAGACCAGACTCCTCGATCGCCTCAAGACCTGTAAGGGAATACGTAAGTATCCGCCGATGAAGTTTAACACACACAAAACTAAATTCACATTGATTACTCGTAATATCCTAACTGTATCCGTCGCTAACGTTTGCCTAGGGACACGGAGATACCTTGTTCGATTTCGGAGTCACATGTGGAGTGGATAGGGTTTTGGTACCTCTATAACAGCAGCCGTCAACGTATAACTCAGAGTATAAAGAAGACTATGTCCTATATTTTCTGTGACATTATAAATTTATATAATAAAAATAAATCTTAATATCTGAAACGAAACTTTTAGATAATGCATTTAAATGTTATTACAGACATTGTATTAATTAGCTATATATAATTTTTTTTCGTAATAAGAGGATTAAACTATTATGCATTTTTTTTAATTGGTTGACTTATTTAAATATATTATTTACATTAACTTTATGTATTGTAAATCTTGAAAATAACAACTTAAGCTGCTAATATTTATTAGTGATTTTTCATCAACTTCATTTATATTAGGTCCTTACATGTCAAATTGGCGTTTTGTATGGAAGGAATATAGAATATTTTTTTTTTTGTAAAATATATTTAATTAATCAAAATATGCACCGTGTTGTTATCTATGCACTTTTGACATCTCATGGTAGTTCATTGATCTCTTTACTAAAAAAACCGTGGGGGGTGAGAATCAATAAACTCTTTGAAGGTGGTTTGGACTGCCGCATCGGAGTTGAATTTTTTCTTTGTAAGGAGTTGTTCAAATTCCGGACAATATAGTACTCTATTGGGGCAAGGTCCGGGGAGTACGGTGGATGTCGCAGACATTTTAATTGTAGCTCATCTAACTCAGTGGTTGTTTGTTGTGCAGTGTGTGGTCTTGCGTTGGTGTGAAGCAGCAGTGGCCTAGAGCGATTGACCAATCTCGGTTGTTTAGCTGCTAGTTCTTTCTTCATGGTTTACAGTTGCTGACAATAGATATCTGCTGTAATCGTTTGGCCAGATTTTAGAAAGCTGTAGTGAACGACACCGGCGCTAGTCCACCAACTACTCACAAGTAACTTTTTCTAAGTAAATTTTTGTTTAGGGCAGTATTTGGTCGAGTCTCCAGGGTTCAGCCATTACGACGAGCGCTTCCGATTATCGTACAGTGTCCACTTTTCGTCACAAGTAATGATTCGATTTAAAATCCCTTCATTATTGTGTCGGTTGAGCAAAGTAACACAGCAGTCGACGCATGTTTGCAAGTTCGATTCACTCAGTTCATGAGATACTCATCGTTCAAGCTTTTTACTTGTCCGATTTGCTTCAAGTGGATTAATAATTTTGTCACTTACCCCGAAGCCTGCAGCTATCTCTGAAGTGTTTTGTGACGGATCCGCTCCACATCAGCCTTTAATTCTTCATTTTCCACTTTGGTCTCCGGCCGTCCACGGGGTTGGTTCTGAAGGTCGAAATTTCCAGAACGAAAACGTTGAAACCAAAAACGTACCGTACTTTCTTTTGCGACACCAGCGCCGTACACATCATTAATCCTTCGAGCTGTTTCTGCAGCACTGACGCCACGGCAGAACTCGTTCTCGTAAATATACCGATATATCATGTTTTCCATTGTGCGGTAATAAGCGACGCCAAAGAAAAAAATAATATGGAAAAACAAATGAATGACTGTTTTAAAACTCAAATGTATCAGCTAAATGAATTTATAAATTTTAATTTGGAATTCTTAACCAAAGAGGAGATGTTTCAGATCAAAGTGGTCAGAGTACGACAAAACGCTAATTTCATATGTAAGCACCTAATACCATTTGAAACCATGGCAATTAAAATATTTTTTTAAAACTAGTTATTTGTTAGTCAATTATTTTTGTCATACTTTTATCTTTCAGGACATGAGCACAACGGAGAGCACGGACGAAGCTGGTAAAGTTTTAAAGCCATCTAATGACAATCCGTTTATAGAGTCATCCCAACAACCCAACGTGGTTGACATGAGAGGTAAATCAGTATTTATATATTTACTTGTATAGTAAAGTGAAAAGACATGCATAATGTTCATCTAATGATAAAATAATGGCTAATCTTACAATTTACCACGATTATGATATAAATGAAACGTTTATAACAACATCGCTACTAACAATAGTCTAGTAATTTATTAAACAAAACAGACTTTTTGTATGTCGTTTTCTTAAACTACTATTATTATTAATACATTACACTAAGTGAACCTCTTTTTTTAACATAAGAATCATGGACAGCGTAACTGTTTAACAGAGATTAAAACCTTTAGCATCCGTTTTCACATATACTCGGAGTAACTCTTTCAACATTATATTGGGAGATCTGTGTTCAGAGGTGAACATCATCAGGCCGAAATATTGATGATGATGTTTAACAATTTAATTAGTTTTACTTCGTGACCAATATGGGGAGGCAACATATAAAACCTATTAATGTATAAATATGGAAGTTTTGGAAAAAAAAACTCACAATAAAGTATAAAGCAATTACACTGAATCATATCAACACCATCAGTTTCTTTTTGGATTCTTCTCTGATGGTTACTGTTAGGAATCAGTGGTAAAATTAGATAAGTTTTCTATTGATAGTTTTAAGTTAGATTTGCTCTCTTTATCGATTCTTCAAAACGTTTTTAGATATTTGGACTTTTTAATGTTTGAAATTACAATTAGACAGACTATAAAGCACCTGAAATTAGATCTATTTAAATTAAGTTCTAAATTAACTTCACGTTTTAGTTAAGTAACGTATTTAATCACAAATTTTTCAGATGTAATGGTCTTAAACGAAATCATCGAACAAGCTGGAAGACAAAGTCGAGCGAGCGAGCAGAACGGTACGAGTGTTGGCAAATTAAATAAGTTTTGGTGTTTATATAGCCTAATGTTGTTACTTTGAACTGCTGCATTTTATATGTCATGTCATTGTTGTTGTTGTTCTTTAAAGCAATAAGTTTGTCTGTTGATACTATATCAACTCGTACAGCTATATGTGTGTTCGCTTCATAAATTTCTTCTCGATTTTATTAACATTTACAAAAAGGCAATATACACTTCATGCATAACATAACTTAGACATACTTAATATTCCCAGTGCTGGGACACGGGACTTATCCAAGTTTAGACAGTATCCATCTCGGTGGCCAAGTGTGGTTTGCGGATGTAGCATTTGATCGTAAACTGTTTTTGCAACGGGTCGTTTTCCTCACGATCATTTCCTTTATGGGAAGCTACTACTCAGTCGGAATCGAACCCACATCTCTTCGGAATTCGGCGATCTAACGGAGCTATCTGCGATTCTTTATACACTCCAACTATCTTACACAACACTTAACATAAAACTACAGGTATTTGCTCATTATGCGTTAAAATGGCATAATTGGCAAAATTTATTATTTATACGTAGTTGTCATTTATTATCCGTTATTTTTTTTACAATTATGAAGCACTATCACCTTTATTACATATGACAAGAGATTTTAAAATAAAACTATGACACATAGTTAAATGTAAAATCTATGTAAAGCTTAAAGTTAGTGTACTTACGCTTCACATTTCCTCAAAGCTTTTTCTACATATTTTAAACAAAAAAAGTTAAATGAATTACTATAATGAATTGTACTTAATTTATTATGTATGATTTTTTATTATTTAATGTTGTTAAGAAGTTTTTACATAATGTTCTTTTATGAATTGTACAAGAAAAAATCATGTAACCAAGCAATGTATAAGTATACATAATTAACACCTATGACCTTTATTTTATTTATAGACTACAAGGTTATTCTACTCACTATTCACAAGCTATTCTAGTATTAGTGTAATATTTTCATGCACTAAGATATTTTCAATAACTATCTAATACTTTCACAGCATGAGAAATAACCAATAAAAATATATGTATCAGATTCAAAATATTGGATTCAAGTGTTGAACCTTTGATATTTGTTTTTATTATTTTCTTTTAATATGAAAATGTAAAGAGTGAATGTATATACATCGGCAGGAGCAGATCTCTCTCATCTTCACGTATTATTCCTTAATTTCTAATAATGTATAGTTTACTTTTTCAGTGTATCGCTTTGTTATTTGAATAGGACGCTTTAGTATTACAAATTCAGTATCTAATTTTTTGTTGCGCTGCTTCATTGCGTGCACTGCTGTATGATTACTTGATTATGTTTCTTAGCAGTTTACTAGTAATTTATAAATGATTGCAATTGAGTCTAAGGAAATCCTTCGCGTTTTATAAAAATCACGATATTCATATTTTTGGCCATTTAAAAACGAAATATCTAATAATACTGAATAATGCATAAAGTAGATCGGAAGTAGCAAGCAAAGCTTTGTTGCAAATTGCTGTCACCGAAATAATAAGATTTATTATTAATTTTTAACATAGATTCTCGCGGATTTGATTTGCACTGTTACCATCATCCAGCACATAGATTTTTGTAAGCAATAAAGCTTAATCACGACATGAATTTACACCATCGTAATTTAAACTGGAAAGCGCATAGTACTGATAAATGACAGCCTACAGTGCAACAAAAATATGAATATTAGTGTCTTTGATAATTAAAATACTATCGACGCCGAGATTTTTAGGCAATGTAACTAATATATGTTAACTATGGTCGAACATCTCGGTATAATAGTTATAAAATAATGAGCGAATACTAACAAATTTATTTCTGTCTCCCCTCTTCAACACACACACACCCACTACGGTAAACGGGACGCAACAGTGTCAGTGTACTACTTCCCAACAGCGGAAGACGATGAGGATGGGCCCACGTTTAAGGAGAGACTCCTCGAATGCCTTATGAAAGGGATTGACTTCTTCTGCGTGTGGGACTGTTGTTGGTTGTGGCTGGAGTTTCAGAAGTACGTCGCGTTGCTCGTGTTTGATCCTTTTGTCGAACTGTTCATCACACTCTGCATTGTCGTCAACACCTTGTTCATGGCCTTGGACCACCACGATATGGACAAAGATATGGAAAAGGCTCTTAAAAGTGGCAATTACGTAAGTTAAGTTTACATACCTTCAATTAAAATGTTAACTGTACATTATTTATACAATAATTTTCAACTCGTTGTCCAGCTTTAACATTTTTAAAATCCTTTAGTTTAAAAATAAAATCTTAATTTTCCTTTCAGTTTTTTACGGCCACATTTGGGATAGAAGCAATGTTAAAGCTAATAGCCATGAGTCCAAAGTACTACTTTCAAGAGGGATGGAACATCTTCGACTTTATCATCGTAGCCTTATCACTACTGGAGTTGGGTCTGGAAGGTGTTCAGGGTTTGTCTGTGTTGCGTTCGTTTCGATTGGTAAGTCCAAATGTTGAATTCAAAATTACCAAACAAATGAACAATTTTATGTCTTTTCTTAATATCTATCAACAGCAGTCCCACGAGATATTATATTTACTTTATAAAATAACGCACTGTAATAATTTCCTTTTCCTTTATCTATAACAAGAGGTGTTCCCATTATATATCCAAATTGGATAAAAGAAATTTCAGAGCTTTACAAACGGTATCCAGTACAATTTTATGTAGATAGTTAAGTTACCAACTGCTTAACAAATATAAATTAATATAAATATATGCAATGATGTATTTTCAGCTTCGTGTATTTAAACTGGCTAAGTCTTGGCCGGCGCTAAACCTTATTATATCCATAATGGGTAGGACAGTGGGCGCTTTAGGGAACTTGACCTTTGTACTTTGCATCATTATATTCATATTCGCGGTGATGGGAATGCAGTTGTTTGGGAAGAACTATACAGGTTCAATTTGAAAGAAAATTTAGCATCTCTAATTAATGATCTCAGCTTCATTACCGATTATTAAGCTTCACACTCCCTAATAATTTACACAGGGCTTTGGTTTGACCATTACTCATAAAGGGCGAGAGGCTGGCGCAGTGGCTTTATAAAAATTTCAAAGTGACTCCATCAACTAACCCAAACATTCCCAAAGGGAGACACGTTATAAAGCTATACACGCAGCTTGAGATCATAATTTGAGCTTCGCATCAAGTATTTTAGATTTGACATGCAGCTTCGCTTACCCTGGGTATTTTGATCAGGTCGTCCGCTGATGGGTTCTATGACTGAATATATTTCGATCAAACGACGACAGAACATAAATCCCGACCATATCAATAAAGAATGCACACTTCGATAGGTTACTCCAGCACACATTTGCATATTTTTATCTGATTCAGAATCACTTACATGCCCCTGAGGTGGATGGAAACAGTTTTAATTAAATCCCAGTGAGTGATTCGGGATCCTCAGAACAGACAGCAGTAGCATAGGTGAAGCGCCGGTAAGCGAGCTTGTGTGACGCCTTGTTTCACAATTTGTAATTGCAGCTTCGAGTATTCAAATTGGCAAAGTCATGGCCGACACTTAATTTACTCATCTCTATAATGGGTAGGACGATGGGTGCCTTGGGCAACCTGACCTTCGTATTGTGCATCATTATTTTCATATTCGCGGTGATGGGTATGCAACTGTTCGGGAAAAATTACGTGGGTAAGTTTTATTGGTGGGATGTTGCATGTTCGTTGATGTTTGGACCTGGCGGTGTAGACCTTCTGAATCGATCATTGAATGTACTTCATACTTAACCCTACCGTAGAAAACCTTTTTTTGTTAAAACGTTATTTATTCTTCTGATCCTGAACCCACAAGAAGAAATTTATTATTTGGCGTTACGATCTTTAATCAGCATGAGAATACCAATTTTTGGCATTATATTAATCAGAAATTTTGTATTATGAAATGCATTCACTGGATTCAAATTAAGTGTGGATAAAATTGTTTAATATTCCTAAGATATTTACGAGTAACCGTTGGTGCCACACTTTAAGCGGATCCACCGCCATGTTCCTATAGTACTTATAATGTATTGGTGTGCGTCACACTGTAATGCTCAGTATCCTGTTAGAAGATTGGCAAGAATAAATGTGGCCCTTCCAAGTGAGCCTTCACTCTAATGTCTGTATGTCTGTATATAAATTATATTGTTATACGACCGATATCTAAGCCCCGGAAAAGGCGCCTCACTTGTGAAACGTTTACGCTATCTACCGCTTCTTTCATCTTTCTTACTCTACTTTTTTTTAAGCACAAACCATTGTCGTTGTTTTTTTATTTATTGTTTCTCTTCTCTTCTTTAAGCGCTTTGACTCTTTCTTGTCATGTGATGTGAAGTAAGTGTTTTGTATTATTATGCATGCTATCAATTATCAAATTATGGAATGGATAATTTTTCTACAGTACTTAGAGAATAATTTGTATGTGTAAAATATTTATGAATTAAACAGCTTCATGGAATTAAATAAATTGTAATATGCAGGGATCTCATATTTTATATATATTTAAAGGCGTCTATAGTAGGAAACTCAACGTTTTATAATCTATTAATGCACTTTAATGTTCTCCATAGGAACAGTCTCCATTTTATTTAAAAATTTTAAGAAACGTATATGTTGGAATGTTTTATGTAATGTAATGTCCACTTGTATATGGACGAAATTGTTGTCCCAGAAAGGCATGGATATCTTTTCTGTATATAGATTTATTATAAACCAACATCAAAATATCTCTCTAATAAAAGAAAGCGAAATCCCTGCTATAATACAATTTTTTTCAATGCTATATTAATGATATTGCTAACAACGTGTATGTGTTATATAAGATGCAGTTGTTCTAGCTTTAATTTTTATACCGATTTATAAATAAAAAAAAATTGTTATAATAGATAACGTAGATTTATTTAACAGATAACGGAATATAACTATTATAAAATACAAATATTATCAATTTGTTAATAATTAAATAATCCCAACTGCATCTTATATTTACTTTTTGTACAAGAATCATGAAATAAATGCTTGCTGTTTGTGCTCATGTGACGTCCTAAATATAAACGTTAAAATCTTGAAAACCTTACATTGTGTACTACAAACGAAATAAGACTATATATGTACATCGTTTTTTGACTCACTAATATAACTTTTATAAATTATTATCGTAATTTTATTTGCAAAAATCAAACAAATTGTGAAGAGACGATTCGATTGTCAATCTTGAGTACTTGTAATGCACACGCACAATTCTTTAATATTATGTCGTGTTTTCAACTTATTTAATCTTTAAATTCTATTCGGTATGAAATTATGGCAATTAAATTAATTATCTTTTAATCTTAACAAATGCTTACCAGATTACGTGGACCGATTCCCCGACGGCGACCTTCCCCGGTGGAACTTTACCGACTTCATGCACAGTTTCATGATAGTGTTTCGGGTACTGTGCGGGGAGTGGATTGAGAGCATGTGGGACTGTATGCTGGTTGGCGACGTTTCCTGTATACCATTTTTCCTCGCCACTGTCGTTATTGGAAATCTTGTGGTTAGTATTGAGCTTACATTAAATCAATGGACGTTAAACTTAATACTAATGATTATTTAAATAAAAATATATTTATTTTAACAAAAATAACATACAATGAAAGTCATATAGACTATTCATATAAATATCGTAATATTATAAAAAGGAAAAGTTTGAGACAACCTATTTAAAATAGATAAAATTTCTAAGCACTTTTGAAAGGAATGAACTCATTGAAAAGTATATTAATCGGAAATTATTGTATTGAAAAAATAATCATTTTCTCTTTAGTGTTGCAGTAAAATAAGTTCAACACCGTTAAGTATAAAAATTAGTTTAGAATTAACTGTAAAATTACAGCAAAACTTTTATACAATAGACACATTTGTATATTTCAGGTTCTTAACCTCTTCTTGGCTCTGTTGCTCTCCAACTTCGGTTCGTCAAGTCTATCCACGCCTACGGCTGATCAGGACACCAATAAAATCGCCGAAGCATTTAACAGGATATCTAGATTCATAGACTGGGTGAAACGCAATGTTGCCGATATCCTCAAACTGCTTAAGAACAAACTAACAAACCAGATAGCAATACACGCGCCTGGTAAGAAATGTCGCATAAAGTTCTTAAATGTAGCATGCTGTGTGTTTGCGGGTACTTCGTAGCCAATGTTAGTATTTATCTATAAAGTTAACATCTGATTCTAAAGGACAAATATAATGTACATAAGTAATAATAAATTGACGTTTCCGCTATTGAAGTTTGGGGCCTCTGGAGCCGGGTGCCAAGGTCGTTTGCCTACCACGCTGGCCAAGTGTGATCATAATAAACTTATCATATATATTTATAAGTTTATTGTGTGTACGGATTTTAACAATAAAACTATAACGCGCTTTAAGTAAAAAACAGAAGAAAACATATCAAGCCCATTATTGTTTTAAGTTTTGAAATTAATAACTTAGTGCCTGTGGGCTCGGTATTGCTCTCAGGAGATATTAACTTATTTTGTACAGAAGTAATCTAAGTACTTCGCGTGTAAATCAGGACTACTTTTTAATCGAGTTCAAAATAATAAATTCAAAATTATGTCTGTTTAATACAATCTGGCAAAATTTATGTAAAATAGCATGATTTGTGTGTAAAAGAGATATTATGTGTTGCCGTTTAGCATGTGTGTTATTTATAAACAGAGTTGTCAACAATAAACGATGTTGGTATTAATTTTTAGAAAATTTTAACTGATGAAATGGTTTAAATAATTATTATCTTATCATTTATTTTGACAACCCTGCTTGTGATGTGTACTGCATAAGTACCATGATGTCACCGCTGTATGTAGCTTGTGCCCTCGCAGTCAAGAGTAGATCTCAGACCTATTGACCTTGTAAAACTGTTCGTCAATTTTAATTGGTGTCATAGTTCCTCATCCATAGTTAGGAGGTGTTAAATTAGTCGCCATTTTATAGATCGTGGTAGTAAATCGCGTGTTTTTTTTTGTTACACTGGAATTTTTTTATAACAGCAGTTGGATGATGAGCCGTTGATGGAGACCGGTTTTGGTTTTTGTAATATTCTTCGTGAGTCTGTGCAGAAGTGTAACTATTGTTATTATATTGCAATTGGACATCACAATCTACGAAGTATAATAGTCTTGGTAAATTTATCGTGTTTCACTTGTACAGGACATTAGCTCTTATTGTAGTGTATATCCAACGACCTGTTGGAGACCAGTATCTGATATATCAGTCAGTCGATCGACTAATAGAAACTAATCATTCCATTTTACTACAGATATTCATTATTTCAATTGTCTGTACAATTTAAAAGAAATGTACATCACCTTAATATTAAAGTAGAAATAAAATTACTGTCTGAAAGTGAGGCGTAAAATATGATTTTTAACTAAACTAACTAAGCACAATGTTACGGTTATCACTTACAATCAAGTGGACGTATTACTCGTCTCATCGCTTTGTGGATTAAAATAAATAACTAGAACGTCCAACAAATGTATGTTTTGAAGGAAATTGTTAACAATTTACATAGCTTATCACATTTCCTAAAGTAAATAATAACCATCAATTGTTATTGCATTTTATATGAATATTTACACAAATTATATGCTTACATAAATTGCTCGAACATATGTTTACTTTTTTAAATAATACTAATCAGTATTTAGTAACTAATAATAAGCGCACTATGCCAAAATAATTGTTTATCAGTATTCATTCGGTATTATAATGCAACCTTGTCTACCGATTAACAATAAATTCATGTACGAAATCTTTTTACGGTAGCCTTGATTTGTCTTCCGGAAACAATTCAATCGCAATTTGTTAGGAACATGAGTTTTTTTATAACCGTCATATAGAGAAAAATTTAAGTTATTTCCTTTGTTTATTGAATCATGCAGTTTGTTACAAAGATTTACTCGGAGACCGGTAGATTTGGACTGCAAAATAGGAAATTTCGGTTCTATGTCCGTAGCTCAATAATTTCTGATGAATCTTTATCTTATCTAGTTCTTTATTGTTTTAAGTATTATAAATATTTATCAAATGTTTTATAAATATCACACTTTGTACCAAATGAACTTGACCACGATCCGAGGTGACTAATTTACCGCACTCCTACTACTGTACAACCTTTTATTGTATGTTGCAATAATGTTTGTCGTTTGTGTTAAAAGTGTACTAATTATCAAAATATAAATGTTTGTATTAAAAATTTATAAAGGATATTGCTTTGGTTGTTTGTGTGTCGCAGTTTGTGCATGTTTATATAATTTGAAATAGTATCTAATAATACAATGATTTTTTTTATCTGTAACTCGATTTTGATTATGATTATTGACGCATAAATATTAAGTACTTGAAGCTTCGATTGATAAAAAAATAATCAATTTAATTTTTCAAAGTTATTATAAATATTTTGACTTGTTTGAACTGATTAGAATTAAATAATCATTGAATTCTTTCTACTTACAATCCTCTGAAATACCGTCTTTCAGTTACTGTTCATAAACATACTTATGCCCTTTTTAATGCGAAAAAAGGAAACTTTGTTATGCTAATAATGTTAAGTACTAAGTTATAGTAACAAGTTTTATTTCTTCCGTTTTCGCCTATTGGAATGACTACAATATATACAATGCTCATCTTATCTAAAGCAATAAAATTCAACCATTTTTAGTACGCAATACGTCTTCAGATATTTATCGATATCATCGTTTGTAGCCATATTGTAATAGTACGATGATATCTTGGACGAGGTCAAAATTTACGGAAACTAAATGATAAACTATGACGCCTAGTTGATAATACAGGAAGGTTATTTCATTGTTATTATAATAAAAAAAGTAAATTTACAATTATTAAGTATGTTTATAAACTTACCCATGATGTAATTTAATTCTATAGAGTAATGTAACGTGTGACTACAGAAATTTGGATTTATTGGAGTGTATATATAGTAAGTTATTTCGTCCTGGTCTGATTTCTATGCTTGGGTGCTGGCGGCGTTGACTTTTGGTGGGATGACGCGAAAATTAGGCTTAAAGGCGGCTTTATGTGGCCGCTGTGTCTCCTCAGAGCGAGTCGACAATGAATTAGAACTGGGCACGGACATCGACGACGGAGTGCTTTATAAAGACAAGAAATTAAAAGATCAAGTCGAAGTTGCGATTGGCGATGGGATGGAATTTACAATACCAGGTCCTTATCATTTAATTATGTTAACGATATTTGTACAAGAAAAACAATGTACGAGTGGTATGTCGATCTTTTAACATCAGGATACTTCAGAGGTGTAACTTTAGACAACATAATACATTTCACTCTAATAATATCATCAACGTTTAAAGTTAGGACTAGAATACAGCCCAGTTATGGCTACTTGACAACAGAATTGAGTGGGCATTTGATATCTGCAGAGGAGAATAAAACATACTAAAAAGATAATAATTTTTCTAAATCTAAAAACACTTTGAACTCTTTAATTATCAAAATCTTGTCTCTAGGTGACAATAAATACAAGAAAGGAAAGATATTAATAAATAACATCAACGCAATCACTGACAACCACACCGATAATCGTATTAACTGTGAGCTTAATCATCACGGATACCCCATCCAGGTATTATTTCCACTGTTACATATTAACGATCGTATATACTATAAATATGTTTGCCAGATAAATATAAATTTTAAATGTCATTAGGATGACGACACGATTAGTCAAAAATCATACGGAAGTCACAAGATAAGATCTTTCAAGGATGAAAGTCATAAAGGTTCAGCAGACACTATAGATGGAGAAGAAAAGAAAGATGCAAGTAAAGAGGAGTTGGGTTTAGAAGAAGGTAAGTACAAAATTATACGCACGATCTTTATTTAATAGTCAAAATATTTAATCTGCTAATTCTACTGCAAATCTGTCGTATTTATTTTATATTTATTGTGGATACGGTTGCAGAGATGGTCGAAGAAGAAGAGGATGGTAAATTAGACGGTCTAGGTAAACATGACATCATAGTGGCCGCCGATGAAGACGTAGTGGACGATACTCCAGCCGACTGTTGCCCCGAGCCATGTTACCAACGATTTCCATTCCTAGCGGGTGATGATGAATCACCCTTTTGGCAAGGATGGGCAATGCTTCGACTTAAGACTTTTAGACTTATAGAGAACACATACTTTGAAACAGCTGTCATAACAATGATCTTATTGAGTAGTTTAGCTCTGGTAAGTACTTATAAACTTGCCTTAAATTTTAAAAAGACAAAAACAATATCTAAGGAATATTGCTATTTAAAAAATTTGTTTACGAAATCATCTCGCGTTTATAAATTTTTAAATTAAAAATCGTAGAAAAACAATACCAACCTAACTTTAATATTTTCTAATAACTCTTATTCTGAAACATATTCACATACATAGTTCATTTTATAGGCTCTTGAAGATGTACATCTACCGCACAGGCCGATACTCCAAGACATTCTTTATTACATGGACCGGATCTTCACTGTTATATTCTTTATTGAGATGTTGATTAAGTGGCTGGCGCTTGGGTTCCAGAAATATTTCACCAACGCGTGGTGCTGGCTAGATTTCATCATTGTCATGGTAAGCGATAAAATAATATTAATTTATAAGTTACTTTATCAAATTGAATACATGTTTATTAACATATTTAACATTAAAATGAAAATGATATAAATAAGGCTGAATGAGAATTATCAATCAAATTTTAATTTTATAATCTGTCTTTACATTTCATTTATTTCATAAAAGATTAAAGTTAATTTTGATTCATTATGCAACCTCAGAAAAAGAGATACTGGTGTTGGAACCATTTAGACTATGACCAACAGAGAGAACTTTTGTGGCTTAACGATTGTAATTAATTGTGTAAAAGTTTGCGGCTACAGCCTTATTGAGATTATTGTAAGTACACACAAAGAGCTACAAGTGGGTAGTGTGAATGACGAGTGATGTCGCGTTAGTTGTCGCTCATAAACCACGGCGCCGTGATGGCGGGCGCGGACGACATCCCGGCGTTTCGCTCGATGCGAACGTTGCGCGCGCTCCGACCCCTTCGCGCTGTCTCCAGATGGGAGGGGATGCGCGTGAGTACGCGCTGTCGACACCTTTGCCTACCCAATAAGATCCTTAGCGCTGCCCATTGATAGACTATTTATACTATATACACTAAACTTTTCCATTCCTTAATCAATTGAGGCCACGACCTATCCGAGCCCAATAGACAGCTGTACATGTCGATCAAACGACTAGCAGCGTTGAACACCATACGAAAATCGGTTAATCCTTTACAACTCAAACAGACACCCAGATAAAGGTAAAGATGAAATTAATATCAGTAACAATTCTTATGATTTTTGCAATTAATTAACTATTTAACAGAACCAAAATTATTTTACATAAATTTTTAACCTTATTTTATCGGATATTGTCTTATATATTTTTGCGGAGTGATTCTTGGGATTTCTTACTTAATTGTAAATTGGGATGTAAAGGGTTAATAATAATTTCTTATTTAAATTTTCCATTTTACAAAGTTCTAGAATTCTTGTTTCTTTTAAAATTAGTCAATGTACAGCGCTAGCTACGAGCGTAAGCTTTGATTGTTTGATGTTGCAGTGGAGACTCGGTTCCCGCTGACTCGAGCTCTTGATGTCTCATTTGTTGTTTGTGGTTTGCTTCCATACTCTGACTTCCAATCCGATAACTTCTTCGCTATATAATAACGTTACTTGTAACGTATTGTTATTGAATCCTTTACTGTCCGAATGCATGCATTTTTATAAAGGTGACGGTACAGACCTTAGCTGACTGTGCCATATCTACTCTGAATGCTATCAGTGTTATATTTTTATGTAAATAATTTAAGTATCGTATGTTTATTTACAAACGCGAGATATCAGAGAAACGTAGTGTCCATTAACAATGTTTCTCTGACATCTAACATGTATGTATGTCTGAATGTACTTATCCGATTTTGTTTATGTTCATTGTGCTTAATAAGCTTATTGACAAGACCCGTCACAGGACTATAATAGAAAATTTGTGTTTGGTTATTCTATAGTCTTCTGCATTCGGCATTTTTTTAATGATTGTTTATCTTCTACTTCGTCATCCATAATTGGATCATTCGAGACGTTCTCAATAAGTTTTCAGATATCGCCACGTGAATATGAAAGGGAGGAGTTAGAGGAGTCTGTAGAATGTTAAGAGATTGTTGTGTTTCTATAGTGTATTCTCAATCTGCATGTTGATTTCATCAGGTATCACTAATAAACTTCGTAGCGGCGCTTTGTGGCGCCGGTGGCATTCAAGCGTTCAAAACGATGCGAACACTACGCGCCCTACGCCCGCTCAGGGCCATGAGCCGTATGCAGGGCATGAGGGTATGTACGCCTGCGTGGGCTCGCCACTTCACAATCGACACTCATCGAACCAACTTACCCTCGATATTCAGAACATATTAAAACATTAAAAGATATATAAAATACGACATATAATAAATAACACTACTCATAAGTAAATTACCACACAGCGTTTGTTTTTATAATAACTTCTTACTCCCACATCAAAGCTAAGATTGACTAAATTGACATTTTTTTTTTGATAGATTTACTCCCAACATTCACACTTTTCTATACATATGAAATTCAATTCAACATTTGTTTCTTTCACACACTCACAGTGGCGCTACATACTAGAACACACATCCGCGCGACATTTACATACAAACGCCAGAAAATATCGAGTCTCAAATTTATTTCCGTCATGTTATTAATAGTTGGATATCATGTTTGTAGTATCTTTAACGAAGTTGTATCGAATTCATAGCAACAGTCGCTCAGATTCTTCATAATATGGGGAATCACTTTGACGGCTCCGATGGCACCCTGGAATGGCTTAGTATCATCTCGATTGGTCTCATAATTTTTATAACAATTCCATAGGTCTCACGTTGACAGATGTTTCATTTCATATTTTGGACCATCTTTTCTCTTGATACATACTTTATAGTTTAATTTCCTAGTTGAGTATTGTCTTAATTTAGATTCTGCACTTTAGATTTTTCTTCTTGCAAGAACATCATAGGAAGTAATTGAATTCGCATGTATTACTGCATATGATTTTATGACATTAAGTTGATTCATTAACGGTAAGTTAGTTATCCATAGTCCCCGTAAATAGCCAAATTGCATGTCGTTGTGCTTTTGTGTTTGCATGTGCATTTATGTTTTTGCTTTTGTAAATATTGTACGATCAAATATATCCACATTGTTGTTACATTCAACATTTGTTACTGTTAAATATTGTACTAGAAGAACCATTTTTAGATTGACCGACATAAAATGAGTAAGTCATTTATAAATGTCTGCATTAAACAAAAAATTATGAAAAACTTTTTAATTGTTATAAAAAAATCAAAAAATTGCTTCTGTCAAAAATATATCATATTCCATGTCTGGAAAGGACATAGTTCATGTTTATATTTCATGCACAGGTGGTAGTGAACGCGCTAGTGCAGGCTATACCATCCATCTTCAACGTGCTCCTTGTCTGTCTTATATTCTGGCTAATCTTTGCGATTATGGGCGTACAACTGTTTGCGGGGAAATATTTCAAGGTATGTGCTGCCGATACTTATACTTTTCTTATTCAATCAGTACTGTTTCCTACTCCTATTCTATTGGGCTTTTTAATATATTTTCTTAATAGATAATATAACGTAATTTAATTAAAACCTTAGACATTATCATTCAAATACTTTACTGCGTGAGGTACGCTAGCACACAAGTGAAACCGTGTTTTAACAGACCAGTGTCGTCATCTGTTATATACGGTTTACAAAATTTAAATGAATTAGGTATATAACACCTGATCTGATTACTGGCGAATACTTCTAAAGATATATAAGAAAGCTGTAAATAACCCAAATTCTATCAATGTAAAATTTGTATCATATCTGAACGTGACGCCTTTGCAACTCTCTTCGGGGAAGAAATTTAGTAAAATTCGTTCTTAGCTGACAGGAATATTTTTAACAAGTTGCAAGTCTCCAGGCCTTATGGTTCCAAAGATATCGTGATGATTCTCTACATAGGTGGAAATCTCTTATATATATAGAAGATTATGTGCAGCACTTATCGCTGATACTAGCGAAAAAAGAACTTACGTAGATTTTTCTAGTTGTCTCCATATCATTTATTATCACATGATTTGTATGGTCATCAATTGGTTTACTATCAAGTTTACAGCTTATTATAAAATTACAGTGTGTCGACCTAAACCACACGACGTTGAGCCACGAAATAATACCGGATAGAAATGCGTGCATCTTAGAGAACTATACGTGGGAAAATTCACCGATGAACTTTGACCATGTTGGTAAGGCGTACCTATGCCTGTTTCAAGTGGCCACATTCAAAGGCTGGATCCAGATTATGAATGACGCTATCGATTCGAGAGAGGTAAAGAAATCTTAACAGAAAGATTATTATAAATATAAAATAAACAGCCCTGTTATTGTTCCCATTTCTGGGATTCGAGTCCACCTGTTATTATTCTTGCTGAAGAAAGTTGTTGTTATTAAAACAGATCGGTTTCAGGATATTTTTCTTCACTGGAAGCTCAAAATCAGTAAGCAAACGTATACAATTTTTGCAATTACTTATGCTGACTTAAAGATGGTTGTGGTGCACCCTGCTAATCAACAAACGAGGCTCTAGCTCCCACCAATCCGTACCGGAACAGCGTGGTGGAAAATGGTCCAATTCCACTATATAGACTCCTAAAAACGATAGCTGTTGGTGCCCGACGGTAACGGAGGCCATGCAGACTGTTGATGGTCGCAGGAAGCCGTTGGATTCGGACAGCGTAGAACTGATCGATATGGGGATCTTTGGGAGAGGCCTATGTCTAGCAGTGAATGCGTACCGGTTGATGATGATGCTCACTTAACTAAAATTTGATATTGTTGTGTATGTTTAAAATATGTATTTTTTTATTTTAGGTGGGACGTCAACCTATCAGAGAGACCAATATTTATATGTATCTATACTTTGTGTTCTTTATAATATTCGGTTCATTCTTCACTTTGAATCTATTTATCGGTGTGATTATTGATAATTTTAACGAGCAGAAGAAGAAAGCGGGAGGCAGCCTCGAGATGTTCATGACTGAGGACCAAAAGAAATACTACAATGCGATGAAGAAAATGGGTTCGAAGAAACCCTTAAAAGCTATTCCGAGACCAAAGGTAAGTAAGAGAGTAAATCAATTATTTCATGTAAATGTCCGCTAAAAATGTGGTTTAATCGTTTACGTTTTAAATTCTTCATTACAATTATAATATAGTTATTTTATGCGCAAGATGTACCAAAAAATATCGTGCAATGATATCATGCCTTTTTTTATGAAGTTTGCGTCGCTAGTTACTCTTACAACCATAGCATCTTCATTGGGCTCAGAGTTCGCGGATTTGGTATCCGCGAGTTAAATATAGGGTGGCGCAAAAGTAATCCTCCTATCAGAAAATGCTATAAATTTTGCCTTGTAAAAAAATTAAGACTAAATAAAAATAATCCATAAGAAGAATCAAAGTTTTTTATATTTTTTTTTAAATTACAGCCAAAAAACATTGGAAGGTTATTTTTGCGCCACCTTGTATACAAGGTATACAGGAAAAACTTTGATTCTTCTTGTGGAATATTTTTATTTGGTCTTTTAATTTTTTTACATCAAGGCAAAATTTATAGCATTTTCTGATAAGAGGATTACTTTTGCGCCACCCTATATATCATTCCTTGCGATGATATCGTTTTGTATCAGTAATGTTCCATATTTTGTCCATACTGCTATGACTGCTTCTTAATCCTTGAAGATAGCAATAAACAGAGTTAAATTACTTATAATAAAATAAAAACAATGTTTACAAACACTATCTTATATATATTTTGACATATATTGGTTATAACCAAGCTTTTACTGGTGGTAGGTCTCTGGTGCCGGAGACCGTCTAGGTAGGTACCATCGCAGCATCTATTTCTACCGACAATTAATAGGTGTGCTAACATTACTGTGTTCCGGTTTGAAAGGCGCTGTCGCTAGTGAAATTATTAGAGTAACGAGACTCAACGTCTTGTCTTAAGGCGTTGAGCGCAATGTAGTGCAGTGTATTTCATCCTAAATAGCACCACATTGTTATGGGCGGGCGTATTAGTTACCATCAGATGAATGTCCCGCTCGTCTCGTCGATTGGTAGTATAAAAAAAAATCCAGTTTTAAATTTCATTTCAGTGGAGACCTCAAGCGATCGTTTTTGAAATCGTGACGGATAAGAAATTCGACATGATCATAATGTTGTTCATCGGACTGAACATGTTGACCATGACTCTCGATCACTACCAACAGTCAGACACCTTCAGTGCTGTACTGGACTACCTCAACATGATCTTCATAGTCATATTCAGCTCCGAATGCCTCTTGAAGATATTCGCTTTACGTTATCACTATTTTGTGGAGCCGTGGAATCTTTTTGACTTCGTCGTTGTGATGTTCTCCATTCTAAGTAAGGATGTGTTATAAAAATTATTTAAGGGAAGTGTGTCATGAAATTGTTTTTTCTTAATTTTAAATCTTATTTAATAAACTTTCAGGTTTGGTGTTAAGCGATATTATAGAAAAGTATTTTGTTTCTCCTACTCTGCTAAGAGTGGTGAGGGTGGCAAAAGTTGGTCGAGTGTTGCGTCTTGTTAAAGGAGCTAAAGGTATCCGGACGCTGCTGTTCGCCCTGGCCATGTCTTTGCCTGCTCTATTCAACATCTGTCTCCTATTGTTCCTGGTCATGTTCATCTTTGCAATATTCGGAATGTCATTTTTCATGCACGTCAAGAACAAAGGTGGTCTTGATGACGTTTACAACTTCAAAACTTTTGTGCAGAGCATGATTCTACTATTTCAGGTGAAAACAATTATCAATGGTCTACTTCATTGTATTTAATTACTTATTATATTATACAGTTTATGTGATGATTCACGACCTTTCAGATGTCCACTTCCGCCGGTTGGGACGGAGTTTTAGATGGTATCATTAACGAAGAAGAGTGTGATTTACCAGATAACGAGCGCGGGTCGCCCGGAAATTGCGGTTCAGCTACTATTGGCATCACCTACCTCTTGTCTTATCTTGTTATCTCTTTTCTAATTGTTATCAACATGTACATTGCCGTAATTCTCGAAAATTATTCACAGGTAACGAGACAAATGTCTTTTGCGAAAAAAGTATCTATTAATTTCAAAATAGTATGCATTAAATATATTCAAATAATATTTAAAATGACAGGCAACGGAAGACGTACAAGAAGGACTTACGGACGACGACTACGATATGTACTATGAGATCTGGCAAAGATTCGATCCAGACGGTACTCAGTACATCCGCTACGACCAACTGTCGGACTTCCTCGACGTGCTGGAACCACCTCTGCAAATTCATAAACCTAATAAATACAAAATAATCTCTATGGACATTCCAATATGCCGGGGTGATATGATGTTCTGCGTGGATATTCTTGACGCGCTAACTAAAGATTTCTTCGCACGTAAAGGCAATCCGATTGAAGAAACCGGTGATCTGGAGGTTGGACGACCGGACGAGGCGGGCTATGAGCCGGTGTCATCCACGTTATGGAGGCAACGCGAGGAATACTGCGCGCGGCTGATACAGCACGCGTGGCGGCGGCATCGGCGAGCACACGACGAGCCAGCGGGCGAGGGCAGCGTCTGCGGTGGGAGCGACGGCGGCGCGGGGGGCGAGGGTAGCACGGGCGGCGAAGGTGCGCCCACCGCCGTGTTACTGGACGGTGTGACGGGCAACGGGCACCGCGTGGTGCTGCAGGGCGGCGGCGCGGCACCGCGACCGCCCGAACCCGCGCCGCCGCCCGCGCCCGTCTGACCCGCGCTGGCGCTCGCGCTGCTGCCTGCGCTCGTGGACGCTGCGCCGCTGCCCGCGCCGCTGCCCGCCGCGCTGCCCGACCTGCTCAGCCCGCCGCGCCGCACGTAACTCCCGCAGCGCTCAGCGCCCAGCGCACAGAACTTCACACGGACTATCGTACCGAGATCGCAGCTTACCGGAGCGCTTGTTACGCGGCCTATGTTCGCGTGTTAAGTCCTATTATGTTTGTGTTCTCGCGTCGAACCTTCCCCGGGTGTGACGTGCCCGTTCAAGTATGTTTAGAAAGCACGTTGTCAGTTTCGTGGTATAGTTGTGAAAGACGGAAAAAACTGAGATAACTCTGAAAGCTTATTTTTGTATTTGTAAAAAATCTCTGTGTAAAGTTTAAATCGACGAACGAGTGCCGCTTGGAGCGCCTCGAGCAACTCGTGCGCTGTCAGATATCATTTTTCTTCCCCGAAATGGTGTCGCACAGTGAGCAAGTTTCAGTGCTGTCGGGAACGGGAGATCGACGCGGAGATGTTGTTAGCTTGGTTGAGTTCCGCTTGTCGCCACGCCACGGGCCTTTTTGCAGCCGAATATTACGCAGCGCTCAAACTTATGCCAATTATTTAAACTTTATACGCAAATTAAAATAATGTCATTATCACCTGAATATCTCTGTCACTCGTGAGCATTTCGACTCGTCCATTATTTTCGGACGCAACCATTAATATATCTAATACCTAAAACGCTTGAGAGAAGCGATGTCTACGCCAATTCATATCAATTTTGTCCGTAATAGTTTTTAATAGTTCCAATTTTTAAGCTTCTTACTGTAACATAACGATGACGCTGCGTCTTGTCTTTTTAGTCGAGGTCGGTCGCTTCGGAGAATGTTTAGAAGAATTTTTGCAAAGTAATCTACGTAAGCTAGCAAATCAGCAGTGAAGTCGGTACAAGAATTCACTTCCGTCCTAATTCAGTACGCGTCATAGGAATCGAGCCATTTTACGTAACGCGCACCTCCCGGTAGTTAATGTATTCACCTTCCCCTGAATGACATTAGCCGAGGCGAGGGCCCGGGCTCCCCGCGAGCGGCCGGCGCAGCGCCGCGGGACCTCGCTCGTTCTCGCGCCGCCCGCCAGCGCGGCTCGCGTCGTCGCACGCCGACACCGCAACCCGATCGTCACACTTGTTAGCAGTAAGGTTACCGGTAATACCTAAGAGATCGAACGTCCCTTACCGAGTAAGGTAGATATTATTGAGATGTTTTATTTTTCGATTGACATCACTAGGTAATAGAGAGCGCGGGCCCGGACGGCCCCAGCGCGCACGGTGCCGCCACGTGGACTATTGAGTTTTGTCAATATCGTCTTTTCTAGCACAACAGTAAATATTATTCATTGGACTTTTGTAAATTAACTTTGGAAGTGGTCAATTTTCTACTACTGTGTAAATAACGAGAGCTTAGCGCGGGTCACGCACGTCGCCACACTTTTACTATGATAAGACACTGTATGGTGTTCGCGGTGAGTCGCGGCAAGTCGCGACGACATGATGAGCTTGGGGCATGTTAGTGTGCGCTCGCAAGTTTCGCTTACGTCATACATCATATTTCACCGAATAGTTGTGTCGGTTGTTTTTAATTTGTTTTAATTAACGAAGTGAACTTTTCAAAAGTGTGAAACGATCTAAATGTTGCAAAGGTTTAAAAGAGTCAGTGTATTGTAAACTAAAATGAGACGCTTAACGTTTTGCACATTTTTGCAATAGGTAATACGGTTACAGACGATAAATATTTAGTAAGTTTAGTTGTGGGTGGGTAACACTGCAGTGAGTGTGCCGGCGAATTTCCCCATCGCCCGCGTACTCCCTGCTGCGCCCTTGTGTTCCGTTGGGTTCCCCAAGTTTCGGCAAACGCAGCAGGTTCAACTGGTAACTCGTCGCCTCTTCTACCGTGAACCGGGCATCGCGGGAAAGTTAATTTCGAAATAAAATCGGTTTCAGTTAACTGAAAACTCTGTTAAATGCGAAATCAGTTTTTATACGTGCAAGTCGGTCGCACAAATAAATTTATATTTTGTTTAAACACCTTCACACTGCACTGAGTCTTACCGAGTTGGCTCGTCCCGTGGTGTCCAGGGCTTTATTTGGTTATCATTTCTGGAAATTAAAGTTGTGTTGGTTTAACCAAACGTTTTTATCTACTATTAGGCATATTGGCACAAAAAAGTTGTGTTTAATTAAGTTTAGACAATAAGTTATTATATCATTGAATTGTTTATTTGAATATACTTATTGACAAAAAGTGAGTTCAGTTTGCTGAATGATAGAGATTTAATTGAGTATTTATTATATATATATATTGTTGAAGTTTGTACAAAATAAATTAAGTAAACGATAAATTATAGAACTTGACTGCTTTAACTTGAAGTTTGATTTAATAATAAATTTATTATGGGCAAGCGTATTATTTAACATCAGGTGAGTGCGTCGCTCGACTCCTCGCTTCGTAGAATAAAAAAATCAAGTAGCACCAAACAATAGAAAATATATTTTATGAATAGCCTTACCGACATTAAGTTCCGTCTAGGCTTTGCAGGATTTGGTGGGATAGTAGCGACAATAATTCAGTTTAAAATTTGAATCTTTAATCAGTTTTCTGATAAAATAATTTAAAAAATATATAACCAGCATTCACGACATTATAGTTTTTCCAAAACTTTCTTATTGGTTGTTTCTTTTCTCCGTCTGTTTTTCCAAACATCTATCGAAACGTTCGCCGCACATAATAAGCCTTAAAATGTGATCTCACGCCTTGATCCACATGTTGGAATGAAGCAATTGTATTAGGCGACAAGAAAACCACATCGACGGGAATGCATGTTATTAAGATAATATCGTTGGATGACCTGAAGATTTATCAACTGAGTTTGCTCTTGATTCAAATTTTTTTAATTTAGAAATTGCGTTTAACAGACGAGCAAAAGTATTCACTGAAATAATTCTGGAAAATGAATTAGATATTCCTTTCATAGCTCTTGGTTTTTTGTAATGATGAACAAGTAGTGGTTTTAATTTGAAATTTTCGCTTGCATTATCACCCAGTGGAAGAGTAAAGCGATCCTAGCAGCTTTCAATCTTGGTGCACGTTTTTCGTCACAGAATAAAAATGTTCGTTTTATCATTCTTTTACAAAATAGGCCCGATTCATCAACATTAAAAATCAGTTCTAAAGGTTAGTTTCCTCGTTCAACTACTATTTTTGATGGCGGTTAACAAAGTTATTAATGATAACAAAAATAATTATGATTATAAAAATGTTGAAAGTAGCATGTTGTAGAAATAAAATTCAAGCTTGGAAAACTATTTACGTTTATTCTATTGCAGTATTATTATAAAAATACAAAAATTGCCAGATACAAATCTTAATTACCACTTAAATTTAAATGTTGCCAGAACTATGATAAAAATCTACCAACAAGCTATTAATGTTCATATTTAATTGAACATAATTGGGGCCACGGCCAGAATAAGAAGAAATATTGGGAAGCTAAGATAGCCTAATCGCAGAATACAAAACTGTTATATTTTTTACAAAAAAATAATAACAGCGTATGACTCTATACTAATCTGAAACCTAACAAAATAAATTGCAATAGTACAATATATCAGAGCTAAGATATTGGGAGAGAAACGCAACAATAATATTGTTTTAGTTAAGAAGCACCGAATTATATTAAGTATGTAATATTTAAACAACTATTAAATAGCAAACGCATGCTATAAAATTCACTTAAACTAATTAACACAAAAAGGACTTAATTTTCTTTAAGACCTTGTATAGGTTTTATTACCTATCTTGACCTCGGCAACTCTCACTCTTACCATCAGCGCCAGGAAAAATTTTTACAACAAACAATGAAACAATTTGAAACAATCTTTGAATATGAGAAAAATCTCCGCAAGATGGCTGCCGAGAATGTTAACCGACAGTTAGAAACAAAATCGACTTGGCATTTCGAAGATATTGTTGTTGCAAGTTTCAAGAAGATTATGAAAACTTTTTGTCTTGTTTCGTAACAATGGACGGAACATGGGTCCATCATTTTGATCCCGAGACAAAACAGCCATCTTCGCAGTGGAAACAGCCATCATCACCGACCCTGAAGAAGTTTCATGCCGTGGCATCGGGTGCCAAGGTAATGGCCTCAATATTTTGGGACTCGAAAGGGATATAGTTGATTGATTACCTGGAGCGTGGAACCACTATTACAGGCCAATATTATGCAGCCTTAATTCCCAAGTTGAGGAATGCCATCAAAGAGAAAAAGAGAGGGAAACTTCGAGGGGGCGTGCTGTTTCATCACGACATCGCATCCGCGCTCAGGTCGGCAGTTGCGATGGCTGCCATTCAGCAAGCTGACTTCGAATTGGTTGACTACCCCTCTTATTCACCAGATCTAGAGCCTAGCGATTTTTATTTGTTCCCCAAATTGAAAGAATACTTAAGGGGAAACAGGTCCAAGGATGATAACGAGGTGACGGATGCCGTGGAGAGCTTTTTGCAGGACCAAGACAAAAATTTTTTTTCGAAAGGGATTCAAACCTTGGCAAAGCTCTGGACTCGGTGTGTAGAAAGACTCGGAGACAATGTAGAAAAATATATTATTAAGTTATCAATAGTCATTATATTCTATCTCATTGTCACTACTTTTTGATCCCTCCTATTAATTACAGTATTGACACCTTCATTGGTAAGACATAGGTTACCAACTACTCTATTTAATTGAAATTTAAGGCTATTAACCCCTGCCTCCCCCAATCCACCGAGTCTGGGGCGTAGGTCGGAATGAACTTCAGCCCTATAGTCTCGGGCTAGTAAGAGTAAGGCTAAGGTAAGCCCTGCCTGTCGTAGAAGGCGACTAAAAGGGTCTGGGAGTATCGCAGGCCTTGAGAGTGGCGGCCCTTATCGCTCAACATGCGAATCTGTGTGGGACAGCCTAGGAGGGTTAAGGCCCTCCTCAGAAATGTGTTCAAAGAAAGTGTAGAGAGGCACCGGTGCGTTCTATAAGAGATCCCGGAGCCTCTCCGAATGCACTGAAACAGAGCACCGAGGGGGTTTTAGTGAGTAAAAATCTCACATAACCCTGAATTCTCCCTAGAAGCAGGGTATCTTTCGAAGATTTACCCTCGAAATAAAAAAAAAAGGTCGGAGTGAACTTAAACTTAATAAAATATGAAGTACTAAAATTATAAATATCATCTTTGTGTTTCTGAGAGTTAAATAAGTCACGTAAATCTTTTAAAGTGTTAGATGCACCTTTAAAGGGCATTGTCACAACAAATATTAGTGTCCAAAGCACACCTTCTCATGAATAGCTTAAGAGATGTCAAGAAAGCTTCAGTAGTTACTCTACAGGAATTGCTTTTGTGATGAAACAAACAAAGAGCCCTACATATGCTTTTGACGTCATTGGCTTTCTTGGCATGTCCCAGAGCAATATACTCATCAATGAAACTTTTGTACAAATCAAAACACGTAGGATCTTTTTAAAAAAATTTCTCAAGTGCAAGGAATCTCTGCAGAACTGCTGAAAACGAATCCCCTAATTGTAAGTTATGTAAGTCAGTTACCAGAGGCATATCTACATAACCAATATTGTTTTTCAATTAAAATGACGACAAAAATATCTTCAGCCTTCGCCTTCTGCAACTCTACAGAGTTTTTATCACACATTTTCGGTATATCAGGAACCTTTTCATTCAGCCGGAACTGTTGCATACCATTTTTTAATTTTATAGCATCACAAATTGCAAAATTTGAAACAAAAGTGTCATGAACTGGCTGTGCATGAGACACGGTTCCCTTAACAACATCACGAAACATAGTGTACGGCAAAACTAGGCTTTTCCTTACATTAACATGTCCATTTAACACGATACTGAAATATGTAACAGCTCCCAAAAGAAGTGAGATTTCATCAGGTATGTTGAAATTTACATCTGACAATTGAATATTCTCAGGCAAGCATAGGCTTGCAAGATCAAACTGTTGCTGAGGTAAATGTGTGGTAATTGAATCTACAACAGTATACTTAACATCAAATTGAATATTTTGCACTGGAGAATGAATGACAACATTCACATATTTATTTAATTTACTATTTGTATTACTAATTCCTATTATATTGGTTTCTTGAGACAATAGTATGAAGGATAATTTTTCTATTAAAGAAGTTGTGATAAATGAGGCTTGACTGCCACTATCGAGCAATACCTTTACAAATAGTTATTGTCCTCTAAAATCAATCAGTTTAACTTTAACTGTAGATAATAGTACCTGTGTAGAGGAGCTACTTGTGTGAAGAACAACCATTTGTTCTTGATCTGCATTGCCATCTTGGTGCAGCAGTGTGTTGTGGCTCTTTTTACAGATTTTACACTTAAAGTGTAATCTGCAGCATCCTTGATGCTTATTAAAACGAACTGAACACAGCTTGTGATCGTTAATGAACTTTTGTCTACCAACGACAGCAGCTTTTTTAAATTTTGGGCAATCAAACAATTTGTGATCAACCTTATAACATGTTTTACATACTTTATTGAAAGTATTATTAGTAGCAACATTAGCCATCTTGAAATAGTTCTTAGAGATACTCACATGAGTAGTTTTGTCTCTGCTTTCTTCAAACGCTATAGCACACTTCACTAAATATAAGATAAACTGAAAAATACCTTATAGAGGCCACAGTACCCACTGCATAGATGGCATTTCAGGAATAATATTAATATTATATAATAGTTATAAGCCATGCTTTATTATCAAATCTATTATTTAATAAGTCAATGGCTTCTTCATAAGACTCATTAACAAGTGGTAGGTTAATTATAACAGCTAATGTGTCATCAGATAGTTACTTCCTTAGATAGAATAATTTCTGAACATCAGAAAGTGATTTATTTTTGTGAAATCTAGCAGTAAACAAATCGATAAAAAGTTTATACTTTGTGAAATCCTTGCCAGAAAATACTGGGATGTCAATATTAGGCAGTTTGGAAGAAGCTACATTAGGACATTTTGAAATCTTGTTTTCAGTCAAGCTTTTTAAAAATGCATCAAGTTTTGAAATAACGAAATAATATTTTTCTTCTAATTCCTCAACTTTCTCAATATCTTTTAGATCAAGGGACAAAATATCTAGCTGGACACTTTCTTAGATTTTAAGTGTGCTGATTAGCTTATCTTTACGGGTTTCTAACATTTGCACAGTAGAAGAGGTTAGTTTAATAGGATCATTGACAAAGTTTTTTATCCTAGTCACAGTACCTTTAAGCTGTCCGCGTTGTTAAGGCAAACAAATTAGTTCCTCCGCAATGGCTTAACGGACGCAATTAAGCCGTATCACTTTATAAATCTGCAATTTTACTATAAATACAGCCGCAACCAGCACTATTTCTTTTAGCCGTAACACTGTATTTTTGATGAGCTGCACTTAGTCGTAAATACACAGGATTTTTGTAGATATACGTACTCCGCAACACAACGACTTATTTAAATTACGTTTCTAATGAAAAAATAACGAGACCGACGATTTGTTTACGTTTAGTTTCGTTGACCCCCAGACGAAATGTACAACAGTCAGACTGACAGTGCGCGTAGGATCACCAACCTGACGAGACGATTTTAGCGCACATCCGAATCACGCTACCGTTGCGAGAATGGAAAAGTATTTCAATATACCCGCTCCAAAAATAATTGTGTGCAAAACGCAGAACTTGGAGTAATATTCACTTTGATACTCGCGTAGAACTGCTTCACACTGTGTCTGCAGGTTTTCCTTTGCGCAATCCAAGAAAATTTCCAGATTTCCCGGAGATCTGGCAGCTGCACCGACGCCGCGCAAGGACACGGAACACTATGTGGTAAAAAGCACGCAAAAACACTAAAACCGAAGTTAAGGCTTACTAGCCTGGATGTAGAAATAAAATGCAAGCTTGGAAAACTATTTACATTTATTCTACTGCAGAATTATTATAAAAATACAAAAATTGCCGTGCACAGCATGGAGTGTGTGCACAACGGACGAGAGAAAAATTGCCGGATACAAATCTTAATAATAGCCTAAATTTAAATGTTGTCAGAACTATGATAAAACTCTACCAGCAGACTATTAATGTTCATATTTAATTCAGCATACTCTTTTAATGACAATTCTCGTTGTGTGGAAGAACCTAAAAAAAATTGATGTTCCCTTTAGAGTTCGTTTTTAAATCAAACGCAGGAAGGCAAAAAATTTATGATCGTCGTCTGTATCATCAACAATTTGCCAGAGGTAACACAGATGTTTAACTGTGAGCAGTGTAGTCCATTGAGTTACTTATTTAGAAACGTGAATCTTGAACATGAGGGACTGCGTCGACAATATCAAACTACAAATCGAAATATCTAGGATAGCAATAGATAGTTTTCAGAATATATTGATAAATAGTAATGTAACTAAAACTGCTAAGAGGCAGCTCTTTCTCTATATTTCTTTACCCATCAGGATCGTGGACTGAGCGAGAGCTGGAATATCTTGGATTGCAGTCTGTTTAACAAATCAATCGTCGTGGAACTCGAAATTAAACAACGCCTGTCGTGTGTAAAGTATAGTAGGCACCTCGGTGCTCAGGCCTATCTGCCTCGGCACGAGGACGAAGTGGAGCAAACAAGTCAGAGTATCAGTGGACGTCTCTCTATACGAATGTGCGAAAAAACAGTAGTTTGCAATAAGTGAAGGCGCCTGGTAAAACAGGTAGCAAACTACAACTACTTGGTTAACACGACTAGTCTGTCAAGACTTAAGATTAAAAAGAATGCTTAATATTTTCTATTTCCTTACCTTAAAACTTGAACTTCAAGATATCATATAACTAATTTTATAAACTAACCTTGTTTTTTCCCGAGTTGTATACAATGTACTATCTAAGTATATCTTATAAATATTTCTTATTCCTTCAACTTAATACATTGTATATTATTAAAGTTCATTTTATTATATATGTGGATTAACATTGGTTTATCGTAAATTATTGTCTGTATATGTATGTATTTAATTTATGATGCAAAAAATTTTTCATATTATAAATATATAAAGAAATATTTTGGTTCAGTATTCCTCAAAGGTGTATCTAGAATGTTATTGTATTTGTCCTATTCTCAATTTTAAATGATCCAACAACTCCTTTGTACTTAAAAGAAAGTTTCAAATATCTTTCTTCAACGCAGTATCCGCTAGCAGTGGCCAAAACACATAAAATTTAAATTTAATATTTATTATACTTTTTAAAAAGAATACAGAATTAATTTTAATATTGAAACTGTATAAACTGTATTATGTAGTAACACCTAAATTAAGTTTAAAATAATTAAGTTATGAATTATCTTCTAATGATATTAAGATGTATTCCTCCGACAGGGAAAAGCACTATCCTTCTTCATGAGGTTATTGTAGTATTTAGTTTTTTGCAGTTACATTATCATGTCAGTGCACAACACCTGTGCCACACTGTGCATGAAATTTCAATTTAATTAAATTTTTATATTAAAATTATTTGTTTCCCTATAATTTTAAGTGTATTCTGTTTCAATAAACGGGTTATCTATTTATCTATCTCATTACACAGAAAACCTAAATGTTTTTATTAAAAAAAGCATTAATGATGTATTTAATCAAAATAGATTGACACAGAATGTAAAATTTTGTAATATTTACTTGCCTATACAGTTTCTAGGTCCTGTGCCAAAAGATAAAAACGCACAGGAATGTTGGTTTTTCTCATTGTCAGCGTTGAATCGTTCGGGATCAAACTTGTCCGGGTTAAGGTAAATTTTCGGAACTCTGTGGATACCCCAGTTTGATATAAGTACCGTTTGTCCTTTCTCGATAGTAATGTCTGTTTCCAGGATTGTATAATTTCTTTGTGCGCGCCTTTGTAAGGGGTCTACGATGGGATACTTTCGTAGTCTCAATAAAAACACAATCAAAATAGTTGATTTCTTGTAAGATAACATAAGTCATTTTACCATCATGACGGTTTAGAACTTCTTTAATTTCCGCAATAAGCTTGTCTTGTATCTCTGGATATAAGCAAAAAGCTAATTCGTAGAGCATAAATGTCATCGTCGTGGCACTGGTTTCGTAGCCGGCCGCGTAAAAAACGAAAGATTGTGCTGCAATGACACTGTCAGTTAATTCAAGCGTTTTAACTTTAACCTCCTCTTGTGTCCTTATAACTTCGATTTCTTTTTGTAGTCTCAGTTCTAGAATTAAATCCATAAAAACTTTTTTGTTGCTTGGAATTCCTCACGTTTGTTCTATGACGCTTTGTGCCAGGTTACAGAAAAATGTATTCACTAAAGTAGGAAAAAGAGAACCATTAAACTTTTTTAAAATTCCAGGAAACATCATGTGTAGCTCTCTAGTGTAATTTAGAGAAAATATTAATTTATCTATCTTTCCTAATGTTTTAATCATATTTTTGTGTAAATTAACTCCGAAAGCGCACGTCTCTATCGTAGCCATTGTGAATTTCTGAAGAAGAAGATGGCACAGGCTGTTCTGGCTGTTTTTCACAAAGACTTTCAACGTAATCGATAAATTTGTCACCTCGTTCTGTAATCAGATATAGCATGTTCTTTAGATTTCCTGAAGTAAAAATAGGTGTGAAACGATTTCTCAATATTCTCCATCTTTCTCCATCAGCGTGAAATATATTAAGACCCAGACCAGTGTCACTAAATTCTACTCCTCTGTCGACGAATAAGTCGAAGTCTTTTATCATTATTTGCTTGATAGTGTTCAAATCGCGTATCAACAAACACGGTGTTGTTAATCTATAAATACCAACAACATTTTCATTCGGATATTGATCATATATTTCCTTCATTACTAGATGCATTGGCTTTCTTCGAAGTATACTATCCTTTAAATTTCCAAATAACAGCAATGGTGTAGGGCCGACGACATTTCTTTTCTTCCAGTAATTATAATTTTTGGTTAAGTAGTAATACAAAAGGCCAAATAGAGTTATCACAATCACTAATAAATACATTTTCGTTGATTCGGCTCTTCGTGGCCACTGAATGATGCGAAGCGAGCGAACAGTGTTAAATATATATGTGATATTGTGATTATCTTGTTATAGGAATAATACTAAAGTAAATATAAAAACATATTATTAGAGGTATTCGCTGGTCTAATGGTTAGAGCGTGCGGCTTTCATTCCGAAGGTCGCCGGTTCGAATTTTGGCATGCACCGATGACTTTCTTATTTAAGTTATGTAAATTTGTGAACCTTAGTAACAACAGCGAAATACAAACGGTGATAGAAAACATCGCGAGGAAACCTGCACATGAATTAGAATTTATTCTAAGGTGTGTGTGAAGTCACCAATCCGTATTGGGCCCGCGTGGTGACTATGGCTCATCGCCCTCACATTGGGGATAGGTCTGTGCCCTAACAATGGGGACGTAAGTTGGCTGTTGATAAAAAAAAATCCAAGTTTAATTTGTCCAGGTTAAATGTATTTGGTTGAACTAAATTTTACGGATTTTATCTCGTTTATATCAATATTTGGATTATTTTTATTAGCCCGACGTTTCTTTTCGTCACTAGTTTTATGACCGTCTAAATATAAGAAATCATTATATACATAACGACATAAATATAATTATAATAAGTCGCTATAATGAGACTTGTTTACAGATAAGTACTATAAAGTAACTAATCATTATATATAAATAATCAGCTATTACTGAATTAAATTGCACTCAATAAGGATTGCTAATTTTAACTGCCGTCGAAGGTTTGTTTCTGGGGCCACATATTTTCGAGTTTGGTTGGCGGTAAGGTCTTCTCGAATCCTCCTTGTTAGTTACCACCCTTGTATTGTTAATGTGTCCATGAACTTGTGTTACAGTTTTTATGATATAGAGCAGCTAAGAAGAAGCAACGAAGAAGCTAAGAAATCTTTATATACATAACGACATAAATATAATTATAATAACTCGCTATCATGAGACTTGTTTACAGATAAGTACTACAAAGTAACATATCATTTTATATAAGTTATCAGCTGTTACTGAATTATTTAGAAGATTATTAATTTGTTGCATACAGTTATATAAGAAACTGAACTATAAAAATGCAGCTACAGCATAGCAATGATATGCTGAAGCAAAAAGCACAGCCGTGGCTATTAGTTCTATATTCTTGATATATACTACGTTACGGTTTCCGTTTTGTTGTTTACTTTGTTTATAACTCTATTATAATTTGAAATATATACTTTAACTGTAACGTGACTTAAACTATGAATGAAACATAAAATGTCCTTAAATTATGATTGGTAAAATCTTTTTAACATATTACTTAACTTGAAAAATTATATGAAATTTGTCATAATAATGTACCTCCGCTAGTCGAAGAGCCTTATTAAGGAGATAATATTATTAAATAGCTCTTTATTAGTGATGTAATAATGTAAATATTAGCTTAAGTAAATTTTTATTATTCGCATAACCTTTGCTTTAAAATATGTATTGCCATTTTTTTGTTTTAATTCTTTAATTTTGTCACCCGAAATCGTTTATTGTTCTGCTCATAATATGATAAACATTATTTATGTATATGATATGTATAGAATATTATTAAAATAATGTAATTAAACAACTATATATATATGAAGGTATATTGTTTCTTACATATTATAAATAAATAAACATTTTACAATACAAAACAATCTTAAAACGTTTTTAATGTGAAACTTTCATTCAACTTCTGTGTAAAAAGCAAGGAAAAGCAAGTTAATTATAACTGTTTCTCTTGATAATTTTTACTATATTAGCAGAATAAATTTCAAATCATTAATTCAAAATATTTAATCTAAGTGATATTATATAAGATTATCTTCGTACGATATTAAGATATATCCCTCCGGTAGGGAAAAGAACAAGTCTCATAGGATCATACTCAAGGTTCAATTGAGTATTTTTCGAAGGCTCCACTCGGAATTTCGATAGAAGTTTCACGATGCCCACTCGTGACTGCAATTTAGCGAATCGCATCCCTGAAACAGACAAAATAATTTATTTTCTTGCACATATAAAATTTTTATTTTATTGTTACATTTAAAGCCTAAAGTATTTTCCACAAATTCCAATAGCCCTCGGTAAAAATGATAAGCAGGTTCAATGACGGACTTTTTGACGATTTATTCATTATCCTGCGAATGCTTACTTAGTCTTTGTTGTTCTTTTCTATCTCGAAACTAGTGTTTGGGTTGAATATCGGCAGAAACGAAAATTAGGATTAATATAACTTTCATGCCATATAATTATGTCATTATGCCAAATACATATAAAAAACTTGTTATGAAAATGCTATAAACGATCACCACTGTACTTTACATAATGTATTTTTTTGTATTAAACGTATTAAGCACGATTAATATACGTACACTGAGCTCTTAGTAAAAAAGAGAAATGTTTTTCTAATCATAAATAAGTTATAACCAATGAAATATACGAGCACATGTAGCACATGCACTTTGCCCAGCTTAGATTCCTAGTCATTTTTGAGACACTTAACATTTAGTTTTGATGAAGTAGGTATCATTATTTTCTAAAGTTAGTAATCCAGTTTAAAGTGATATCGATGGAGACGGTTTGAAATTTGTAATGTTTACTTACCTATACAGTTTCTGGGACCCGTGCCGAAAGGTAAAAACGCACATGAATGTCTACTTTTCTCATTTTCAGCGTTGAATCTTTCGGGATCAAATTTGTCTGGGTTAGGATAAAGTTTCGGATCTCTGTGGATACCCAAGCATGATAAAATTATTAACTGGCCTTTTTTGATAGTGATATTCGTTTCCGGAATTTTGTAATCTTCTTGGGCGCTCCTCTGCAGAGGGTCTACGATGGGATACTTTCGTAAAGTTTCATTAAATACACAATCAAAATAGTTGATTTCTTGTAAGATTTCATAAGTCATTTTACCATTATGACGGTTCAGAACCTCATCAATCTGTGTAATAAGCTTGTCTTGTATCTCTGGATTTTTTGCTAATTCGTACAGCATAAATGTCATCGTGGAGGCACTGGTTTCGTAGCCGGCCGCGTAAAAAACGAAGGATTGTGCTGCAATGACACTGTTAGTTAATTCAAGCATATGAACTTTATCTCCCTCTTGCTTTTTTATACCTTCGATTTCTTTTTTTTGTCTTAATTCTAGAATTAAATCCATAAAGTCTTTTCTGTTCGTTGGAACTCCACCCCTTTGTTCTACAACGTTTTGTGTAAGATTATCAAAGAATGTTTTTACCATAGCAGGGAAAAGAGAACAATTAATTTTTTTAAAATCCCTGGGAACATCATATCTAACTCTTGGGCATAATTTGGAGTAAATATTAACTTATCTATCTTCCCCAATTTTTCAACCATACTTTTGTCTAAATCAACGCCGAAAGCGCATGCTCCTATAGTAGACATTGTGTATTTCTGAAGAAGAAGATGCACAGGTTGTTCTGATTGTTTTTCACAAATACTTTCAACGTAATCGATAAATCTGTCGCCACGTTCTGTAATCAGATATAGCATGTTCTTTAGTTTTCCTGAAGTGAAAAGTGGTGTGAAACGATTTCTTAATATTCTCCATCTTTCTCCATCGGCATGAAATATATTAGCACCCAGACCAGTGTCACTAAATTCTACTCCTCTGTCGAC
This sequence comes from Ornithoptera alexandrae, assembly GCA_029030555.1. Taxonomy (NCBI): domain Eukaryota; kingdom Metazoa; phylum Arthropoda; class Insecta; order Lepidoptera; family Papilionidae; genus Ornithoptera; species Ornithoptera alexandrae. The sequence goes on along the minus strand of JARDVY010000042.1, from coordinate 4,872,045 downwards.
GAATAATTCAAAGTCTTTTATCATGACTTGCTTGACAATGTCCAAATCCCTTATCAACAAACATGGTGTTGTTAATCTGTATATTCCAACAACCTTTTCATTAGGATATTGACTGTATATGTCTTTACATATTGTATGTAAAGGCTTTCTTCGAAGTATACTATCCTTTAAATTTCCGAATAACGGCAATGGTTTAGGGCCGGCGACATTTCTTTCCTTCCAGTAATTAAAATTCCTGGTCAAGTAGTGATACAAAAGTCCGAGTAAAGTTGTTACAATCACTAACAAATACAACATTTTCGTTGTTTCGGCCGTGTGCGACCACCGAATGACGCGAAGCGAACGAACGCTGTTTAATATATATGTGTGATATTGTGCTTATCACGCTCAACAAAGATTACTAAAGCAACCGGAAAAGACGATCTTCTAAAAAATGCCGGGTTTTTATTACTTTTGGTAAACATATTCGCTCATTACATTTTGCAAAGTAATTGCAGTGTGCAAAATGTCTCCATAGTTAATAACTTATATTTTAGTGTTTATCTACTTATGTCCTCGTATTTTATTAATAAAACACGCTATTTGCACATTGCATCTGTGAAGTGTATGTTACGTTGTTACATGAATTGTACTTTTGCTATATAAATTACTAGCCCCCTTTGCCCCGCCCGCTTTGCCAACCGCAATATAGAACTAAACAGCAAATGACTTTCTATATCAACCGTTACTATGGCAACCGCATCAATAAAACGCAAAGAAAATGTTTATACAAGTTAATTATAAACAAGATTAAAGACCCTTGAAATTTATAAAATAAATATTAAACAAGTCATTCTGCGTCGAATAGTCATGGCCCATGTCGATACGTTCACTGGTTTTAACGTGATTTGCGAACATAGGAAACACATTTTCATTATATGTATGTAGATAGATTTAGTTATTAGTCAATTATTATTTCAATGTCCAGGAACCCCATGTTGCGAGACTAATGGAAAAGTTAAGAATTGTTAGAAATCACATCGTATGTAATAATAAAAATAGCTTACACGCAAATTTGTTTACATATGGCTAAACTTAAAGGTATTTTATGATTATAGATAGCTATATAAATCACTACTATTATACATAATCTATTAAATTAATTATATGAGGAACTTTATTATTGCGGTGTTTAGTAACTGCAAAGAAATTTAAATTATAACTATAAATGTAACTTTATTTCTTGATTACGTCTCTCGTTGATTTTTGTTGTCCAATTTTTACTTAAAATTTACTTAGACTAAGTGTAAAAATATGAAAGACCTGAATAATTTTTTGATACGATATTTAACCAAAAATTAGGATAAACTAAAATGCTAAACTTAGTCTTGATTGTTTAACACCTTAATGCGGATTATAATTAGAATATCTACTTGTTAGGTGGATATGATATCTGGTGCAATTGCTCACATGTATCTTTTATCTTTTGCATTGCTATTTTAAAATATATTCAACTCATGTTATATCTGGAATCTATATCTTTATGTGAATTGAATATAATGCGACAGCGTTTTGGTTGTTTCATTATTCATTCATTAATATAGTAATTCCGTAACTTTTAACTTCTGTATAAAGGCTAGGTTTAGTATTTCTCTATGTACTTTTAACTACGTTAGCAGTTTAAGTGTCAAATAACAATTATTACATAAATGCGAACTACATTTCTTTTACAATATCCTTTAATTACTTTATACAATGTTTATTACTTTTTAATGTTTAGATTAAGTTTTGTACCTAATGTATAGTTTTTGAATTATACATCTATCTCATGGATGTTTGGATTTAATATTTTTAGGTTATCTTCGTAAGATATTAAGTTGTATTCCCCCGACTGAGAAAAGAACAACCCTCATGGGATCATACTTCATTTTTATTTGAGTAATCCTCGAAGGGTCCAACCGGAACCTAGACAGCAGTTACCGCCGATTGTCTCTTTATCTCTATTTAGGCCGAGGATCCTGGCGTCACGACCGACATGGGCTGTCGAGCCGGCGACCCCCTTGGAGAGGATTCCTGGGGTGTATCTGGCGACGCGTCTCGTATTCCGACGCGCCGCCACATAGGGAGTTTCTGTCGATAGGGGTGCTTTACATACCTCCCTGAAGCGGGCCCGTTCGACCCGGGCGCGGATCGGGGATTGCGGAAGAACTGTTCGATGTTATCCCGTGACCCCCGTGCATTATTTGTAAAGCAAGTATGTGATTATCATTATATATAATTCCAAATATAACCTGAAACATTTCTTAAAAATTTACCCTGTCAGTAGCAAAATATAGAGGTATAGGCTTAATAATTTTTTTTGCATTTAACCTTAATAAAGTCTTTGTTTCATTTTAGTTAAAGTCTTTTTTTTCCAGTTAAAATTCCTTCAAATCGTATAATCGTATCGTTTAGTATAAAGATTAGAGACAATAGGCATGTAGAGTAAATTACTAAACTTGGTTAGTTCATATAAACATTGAATACTAGCTGTTCCTTGCCCAATTTGTTGGCCATAAAGTAGAATTAGACTTGAAATCTAAACGAAACCATCAGAAATATTCCCGCACTACGGCTACCCACTGCTCTCTGAGATCGGTCCTGTTAGTAACACACCCGCATCCCCTTTGGGAGTAACATTTCGTATAATTCGTTCTTAGCTGACTTATACTCGGTAAATGGAATATTCCTACCAAATTTTAAGTCTTCAGGCCTCATGGATCCAGAGATATCGTGATGAATATCTACATAGGTGGAAATGTCTAATACTCCTATATAAATATAGATATTATTCTATATATATACCGATACCCTTTTACGTTTTAAATAGAAAACTTTATTCCTCATATATTTCAGAAATGTTGATACTCGATTACGGGATACGATCCATGCATCCATTCATCCATCACAATGTTAAAAATTATGAATAGCACAGGGCTCCTTGATATAATAGAAATAAGTTTTCCTAATCTGCATGTTTTTAAATATGCAGATTACGTTTTACACAAACTAGAAACGAGCTACTTCTGTCGCTATCCATTATTATTAAAAGAATACTTTTCGCGGTTTTTGTTAAAGACAGTGAACATTTAATTTTGGTTATTGTGATAATACAGGTTAAAATGTAAGTGAAAAGGTTATTTTTCAAAGTAAAGGGAAAGGGTAAAAAACAAATTGTATTTATGGAGATATAGAGAGTAAACTAATATTTATGGAGAGGACTTAATATTTGTAGTTTACTTACCTATACAGTTTCTAGGACTATTGCCGAAAGGTAAAAAGGCACAGGAGTGTCTGTTTTTCTCATTTTGAACATTGAATCTTTCGGGATCTAATTTTTCTGGGTTAGGGTAAATCTTTGAATCATTGTGAATAGCCAAGCATGGTACAAGTACCATCTGCCCCTTTTGTATAGTAATATTTGTTTCCGGGATTGTATAATCTATTTGTGCTCGGCGTTGTAGAGGGTCTACAAGAAAGTTGTGTATCTAATGAAACGTAAAGTTTCATTAGATACACAATCAAAATAGCTTATTTCTTTTAGGACATCATAGGTCATTTCACCGTTATGACGTTTAAGAACTTCATCGATTTCTGCAATAAGCTTATCTTGGATCTCTGGATTCTTTGCTAATTCGTAGAGCGTAAATGTCATTGTGGTGGCACTGGTTTCATAGCCGGCCACGTAAAACACAAAGCATTGTGCTGCAATCACATTGTTAGTTAACTCAAGCGTCTGAACTTTATCCTTCTCTTGCCTTTTTGTACCTTCGATTTCTTTTTTTTGTCACAGTTCTAGAATTAAATCCATAAAATCTTTTCTATTAGTAAGAATTCCTCTCCGTTTGCTCTACAACGTTTTGCGTAAGATTGTCAAAACATTTTTTCACCATGGGAGAGAAAAGAGAACGAAATTTTTTCAAAATGCCAGGAAACATCATATCTTATTCATGGGCGTAATTTGGAGAAAATGACATTTTGTCTACCTGTGCCAATGCTTCAATCATGTTTTTATCTATATCAACACCGCAGGCGCAGGCTGCAATAGTAGACATTGTGTATTTCTGAAGGAGAAGATGCACTAATTGTTCTAATTGTTTTTCACAAACACTTTCGACAGAGTTGATAAATTTATCGCCACGTTCTGTAATTAGATGTAACATATTTTTTAATTTTCCTGAAGTAAAAATTGGTGTGAAACGATTTCTTAATATTCTCCATCTTTCTCCATCGGCGTGAAATATATTAGCACCCAAACCCTTGTCACTAAATTCTACTCCTCTGTCCACGAATAAGTCAAAATCTTTTATCATAATTTGCTTAATAATGTCCAAATCGCGAATCATCAAACACGGTGCTGTTAATCTATAAATTCCATCAACTTCCTCATTAAGATATTCTTCGTATATTTCTTTCATTAGTGTATGTATAGACTTTCGTCGTAGTATACTATCTTTTAAATTTCCAAATAATAGCAAAGGTTTAGGACCGGCGACATTTCTTTTTTCCAATAGTTGAATTTTCTGGTCAAATAGTAATAGGGCTTACAATACTGAACTAAAATCTCCGGTATTAAAACCGGTATTATTAATAAAAAATTTGTTAGTTATACTTTTACTTACCTCAGTTGTTATATTAACTTGTTAACAAATAATATATGAAATCTAATAAATTTTGTTCTGGAATGAGTAGATATTATTTATTTTATTACATAGAGAGTATGAGTAGATAGATACAAAAAAACGTGCAAGTAAAAAAAACTACATATTAAATTCTGTTACATTTTACATATATTAGGTTCGTATAGCATTATATAATAAAAGAAGCAAAAAATATAATTAAATTGAAAGTATTTATGAAATAATATTAATAATTTGCGTTTTGTATATTAAAGTATGCTCTTAAAAAACATAAACAAACAATATCGGGATTCCGAATACCGGAATCCCGATATTGTAAGCTCTATGTAGTAATACAAAAATCCGAGTAAAGTTATAACAATCACTACTCACTGATGCGAATCAAGCGGAGGTGTATTTATTTATTTATATTTTATTTATTCAAACTTTTACAAACATATTCGAACACGTGATATCTCTCGGGTCCCGAACTAAGCACAGCTTGTATCTAATGACTCTAACTTGTGAAGGTATTTAGTCCCACTATGAATATAAAAAAAAATATTTTTTCCTTTTTTTTCATAAAGTGCATTTATAATATATATATATATATATATTTGTGACGTGTGTGTGGTGGTGTGTGTAGGTGTGAGCATTCGGGTGTGTGTGTGTGTTTGCTAGGTGACATTTATTTAATTAGTCTTTCTGTTTCTTCATATGACATGCTGTAGAGTAGATTTTTCAATAAAATTTTGCACTTTGATACCGAGCAGTGTTTTAGGTTAACGATTTTTGTCAAACCATTATATACGTGGGGGTGCGAGTAAGAAGGGCAGCGTTTAGATAATTCAAATCTTACTATTGGAGTTGTAATTCTGTTGTTCCTATTCCTTTCGTTGTAATGATTTTGAGTACTATGCAATCTCTGCATCTTAAGTGTCGCGTTCAAGATGAAAAGCTGGCGAACACGTAAGACCCTGAAATTTATATATATGCTTACCTTTCTTAACAAAGATTCCTAAGCAAATGCCGGAAGCTGTCCGATTATCATAATTACTTATTGAATTTACGTACAAGTAATTGTATTGAGTGCAAAATATATTTTAGTCATTAATTACTGATTTTTATTTGTAGATATATACGACTACATTGTTGTCCAACTGTAAAAATGTAGCTTCATTATGAACAGATATAAAAATGATTTCGTGATTATCTATTACGTTATCACTGCCGTATTATTTTTAATATTGTTAAAACCTAGTACACATAATTTTCACTTCAGGTGTGACAATGATAAGTATAAAAACGTGAACATTTTTATAAATACACGACACATGTAATTTACTTTTTATAATATTGCATTTAACTAACAATAAAGAAGAATTGAAATGCAAAATTAATACGAGTATTAATTTCTTAATGCGATTTAGAATACGAATATTTGCTTGTTAATTCCATATCATATCTTGTAATGCTGGTTATATATCTATTATTTTTTTGCATTTATTTTATAAAATATAGTTAGCGCATGAACGGCCCTCAAATCTTTAACTTTTTGTGAATTGAAATTAATGAGATATTTGTTGTTCCATACAAATCATAGTGAGGATACCATAGTGTTTTAATCGACAGGATCCTTTTTGTTCGGTTTCGGGTAGGCGAAAACTTCAAAAAATATATACAGTGTTCCTAGGACAGCTGGGTTATGTAAAGAAATTGACTCACTGAAATACTCTCGCCAGGCGTCATCAGCGTTTTGAGAGGTCACGGGATCATTGTTCGAAAAACAACCGCGGCCTTCCCAAAGCTGAGCTGGGGTAGCCCTTCCCTGGGACCTTTGTGTACAGTCCAATGCCCCCTCGCGAGTACCACCGCCATGGCCGGAGAACCGATAAGAGCATAGTATAATATTTTCCAGCATAACATTACACCACTTCATCTATGTAACTATTTATCTATTGTACACATATTACTTATGTATAGTTAGAATCTAACTGTTAGATAGTCAAATATACGAAGGAGGAAAACAGTACTTTTTAACAAAAATCGGGCCTCCATATATAAAAAAAGTAGAAACTGGAAATAATTCTATAAAATTAACTTGTTCCAGATCAATCTCATTTATTCTCTCGTCGTTAACGTTCAGTTTTTTTCCCAAGTTATTATGACATCAACTTCGAGGCATACACTTAAAAGAAAGAAGAACATTAGACTAGAAAAACATTTAAAATTTGTAAATCGTTTACCATAGCAGCCAATTTATGTCCCCACTGTTGAGGCACAGGCCTACCCTCTATATGAGGGCGATGGGGCCATAGAATAGATTCTAATTCATGTGCAGGTTTCCTTACGATGTTTTCCGCCACCGTTTGTATTTCACTGTTATAACTGAAGTTCACAAGTGTACATAACTTAAATATTAAAGTACATGCCGAGATTGGAACCCGCGACCTTTGGAATGAAGGCCACAAGCTCTAACCATTAGGCCAGCGAGCTACTATAATCATACCCAAATCGTTTATTAAATGTTATTAGTAAATATTTTATTAATCATTGTAAGAAAATTATAAAATAATACATAAATATTTATATATGTATGTACACTTATGAACATTTATAAAGATTCTCTTCGTATGATATTAAGATGTATTCCTCCGGATGGGAAAAGGACTAGTCTCATGGGATCATACGTCAGGTTTAAATGAGTATTTTTCGAAGGCTCCACTCGGAATTTTGACAGGAGCTTCACAATGCCCACTTTTGACTGCAATTTAGCAAATCGCATCCCTGAAACAAATAACAATATGCATGTTTGTAAAAACATTTTTTACAAAATGTCCATAGAAAATCCTTTTATAACTCAAGTCGATACAATTTTGATTATGTTCTAGTTTTGTTTTGTTTTAGCACATAAATTCCGAAAATTGTTGTTTGAATAAATGTAGCATTTTATAAGAGAAGATCAGGCAGGCTCCTGCTGATCATTAACACGATAAACCGATGTATGATTATGTCGATGTAAATTATTATCAAGTTCATAGGTTTCTGCACTATGCACTCTTTGTATCATTTAATATAAGCAACTTTCATGTAAATTTGAAGTCTACATACTTGTTTGCATGTCGAAGATACATCATAATAAATGTACTTATATACAAATGAATATTTATTGCCGATTTTACCATTACTTGACATTTATAAAAATAACCTCTCTAGTGTCAGTGTGGTTCGCTTACAATTTATCTTAGTGACTTACCTAAACAGTTTCTAGGGCCCGTGCCGAAAGGTAAAAATGCGCAAGAGTGTTTGTCTTTTTCTTTGTCGGCATTGAAACGTTCGGGATCAAATTTGTCCGGGTTAGGATAAATTTTAGGATCTCTATGGATACCCCAGATTGATACAAATACCATTTGCCCTTTCATAATAGTAATATTAGTTTCCGGGATTGTGTAATCTCGCTGGGCGCATCTCTGCAGAGGGTCTACGATGGGATACTTCCGTAAAGTTTCATTAAATACACAATCAAAATAGTTGATTTCTTTTAAGACATCATAGGTCATTTCACCGTTATGACGATTTAGAACTTCATCAATTTCTACAATAAGCTTATCTTGTATCTCTGGATTCTTTGCTAATTCGTAGAGCATAAATGTCATTGTGGAGGCACTGGTTTCATAGCCGGCCACGTAGAAAATAAAGGACTGTGCTGCAATCACACTGTTAGTCAACTCGAGCGATTTAATGTTTTCTTCCTCATATCTTCTTGTACCTACGATTTCTTTTCTTTGTCTTAATTCTAGAATTAAATCCATGAAATCTTTTCTGTTTGATGGAATTCCTCCTCTTTGTTTTATAACGCTTTGCGTGAGATTATCGAAAAACGTTTTCACCATAGCAGGAAAAATAGAGCCATTCGCTTTTTTAAAAATTCCAGGAAACATCATATCTATCTCTTGAGCGTAATTTGGAGTGAATACCATTTTATCTATCTTTCCCAATGCTTCAATCATATTTTTATCCAGATCAACACCGAAGGCGCAAGCTGCGATAGTAGACATTGTGTATTTCTGAAGGAGAAGATGCACAGGTTGTTCTGATTGTTTTTCGCAAAGACTTCCAACGTAATCGATAAATTTCTCACCACGTTCGGTAACCAAGTATAACATGTTCTTTAGTTTTCCTGAAGTAAAAATTGGTGTGAAACGATTTCTTAATATTCTCCATCTTTCTCCATCGGCGTGAAATATATTTGCACCCAAACCCGTGTCACTAAATTCTATTCCTCTATCGACGAACAAGTCGAAATCTTTTATCATGATTTGCTTGATAATGTTCAAATCGCGAATCAATAAGCACGGTGTTGTTAATCTATAAAATCCAACAACATTTTCGTTATAATATTCGTCGTAAATTTCTTTCATTACTAAAGAAACGGGCTTTCGGCGTAGTACAGAATCTTTTAAATTTCCAAATAACAGCAATGGTTTAGGGCCGGCGATATTTCTTTTCTTCCAATAATTAAAGTTCCTGATTAAGTAGTAACACAAAAGTCCGAGCAAAATTGTTACAATCGCTAAAGAATACATCTTTATCTGTCCTACTGTGTCCGACCACTGAATGACAACAAGCAAGCAAACGCAGTTTTTTATATATGTTTATTATACATACGTGATTTTATATTTCGCTTAAGAAGTTTAAAAAACATTCCTATTTTTTTATTTATTACTTTAGGTATTTTTTTTGATGAATGCATTTGTATTAAATATTTATATTCAATCGATTTATATAACATTATTTGTTCAGAATCATTCTCGTCTGTAATGATACCATTAATATTTAAAAATAGATATAGGTTTTTCATTAACAGGTTTTGCGAATTATAACAATACATTATTTGATTATGATACCATAGTAATGTTTTGAGACCTCAGACAAATAACGGTACAGAACGCCAAATCCGAACATTGCTAATATTTGCGTATTTTGTATGATAGAGGTCAAATGATAAGATAATAAATTACACTTTGGTTTTATTCTTATTTTTACTAAAGTAGTAATGGGGTTAGGTTTATATCTTGTGTCTCAAGGGGAGAAGTGCACATAATTAGCGCCATATTGTTATGAGCAAAGCGAATCATTAACCATCACACAAACGTCCAGCTCATATGGTCGCGTAAAAATACTTTAATAATATATGGCGATATATTTGTAAACACAATTTTTTTGCATAGTTAATGTTTTTAAGAATTCTCGCTTCAGATACTAAACACTAACTAATAGATCACGAGGTGAGCGATCAATCATTGACTCAAACGTAATACCATACTGAGTGTTAGGAGACCGTTTCCGAAAACGAAGACAGCTGATAGTACTAATGACACCTTTGATGATGGGACGGAAAAAAATCGATCCTGTTTAAAAAAAATCATATTTTTAAAACGTTTTATTAGCATTATTTACGCTCCATCACGTTAGTACAGCTAAATGAAACAATAGTTTCATAAAAAATATATTATTTTACTAAAAAAAAACCAGCAATGAAACACAAAATCAAAAACAGTTGATGCTTGAACGCACGGGCGCGGCGGGAATTCGAGATGTATTTGGTTTCAATTTGAACCTTATTTCATAGGGCCACAGAGCATTTAAATTGCGCGTCCGGGTGTTCGTTGATCCGAGCATCAACTGTTTTTGATTTTGTGTTTCATTGCTTGTTTTTTTTTGTAGTTAATGAAATAAATTATTACTATCACGTAATAAATTACTTAGATTTTGTTTTAAACTTACGTTATATAATTATGTACACCATTAATATTCTTATAACAAATACTAATGATGAATTATGATGTTGAAACTGTAATCCTATACCTTAAAATTTCATCACATTCCTCACAACGATAGTAATTATTTTAGCCAAGACCAATAAGCGCAGACCACGACATGCTCAAATCCCGACATTCCCAGAGGTCCCGCACACCACGCACAATCAAACCATCATCAACGCACAATCAAACCAAACCATAACCAACAATACCCACGTCATCACACACACTCGGACACGACAGACACACTCCAAATTTCTTACATTACGCCGCCTTAGAAAGCGGCGCTACAGCTACACACACACTGCGTACGCGAGGTACACCGGTGATCAGGGGCGGTTCTTACAGCCCAGAGTTTCCGATACAGGCAAAGATGGTAGGAGAACAGACTCGAGCCCATCTTCGACGCCTGAGTAGATTCCCCAGAAAGTAAAAATCCAGACACTATACGAACATCCGCCGTCGGATAACTATACCCCCAGAAGTAATTATTTTAGAAAAAAAACAGAATGTGACTTTCAAACGCTTATCTTTAGAAAACAGAAGAATTACTCTAATGTAAATAAGGAGACTCTGAAATGGTCTTTCTAATAATATCTATGCCAGTCATTTGTTATATATATATATATCACAGGTATTTATAACAGAAATAATTTAGAAAACTGTTTATGCTTTTTTCTAACAAGGTTTTGGAGTAACACGAGTGGTAACGACTAAATATAATATCTTATATCTTAAGGCGACAACCACAATGTAGTAATACGTGGCGATTGTGGCTAATGGCGCATTCTTATGGATAGATATACATAAATTATCATCAGGTGAACATCAGTCTAGTCCCGTGTCTTCGTCGTATTTAAAGAATAATAAACGTATTGTTTATAACACTCCATGACAATATTAATGACCTTGACATTACGCTTTACAAATTTAACTCCCAGCACAGTGGTCTAACCAGATTGTTAAAAATAACAAGGTCACGACGACTTAACATGCTGTACATTTAAATTTGAAGGAAGTTATATAAAATAATTGCATAATTTGTTCTATATTTAAAAAAGAACATCGTGGAATTGCTTTGTACAAATGTATGGTTTTTAATGAGACACGAAACTGGCGGTTATGTTGTCTGCGATAAAATATTTTATATTTCATATGATGATATTTTATAATATATCCAAAACTTGAGATATGGTTAGATCCTTTTATATATATATATATTTATATATATATATATTTATTATATATATATAAATATATATATTTATATATATATATATACACATATTGTAAGCAAAAACGCAGTTGTTGTATGTTTCTATCCATATCAAAAATAGAATTCAATTGTATTGGTTTTGCGATTCAGGTTTGTAGTTTAATAGCTGTAAAAGTAGCGAAAAAACATATTATAACATTTCCAATTACCTATGTGGCAGTCTCATTAGTAGCAGTAGAGAATAGCTGTTACGTTAGTAAAAAGCGACTTAGAGAAAACAAATCCTAGGAAAGAGCAGCAGGTTTTAACGTAATATTCATCCGCGTTGCGATTGATCTTCTAGTCTCCTCGCCAACCAGCGGTTAGAAACGAACGGCGGGCTCAGTTAGAAACGAAACTCATAGAATTGGAGAAGCTGGAATATCCATGAATGTCATTACAGTGCTCAAAAGTAATGTACGTACTTTCTAATGTTGATAAAAATATGCATTTAAAAAAATTGCCTCGTATAAACTACAATTTACTTATAGCGAATACATTTATTTACCTTTAATCTATCAATAAAGTAACTTAAATAAGCAACCGCCGTTTTTTTTTACATATTTATCTATTAATATATTTAAAAAAACATTACGTTTGTCACTATACTATGAGTTTTTTTTACATTTTGCTATTTAAGACTTTTATATTGTTTTTTTACTCAAATCAAAGCTAGTCCATTTATAAGAAACAATCAAATAAGAAATTTGAAAGTTTGTAAATTTCACATAATTATCTCATTAAAGCTTGACCTCAAGTTTATAGATTAAACAAAATATGTTTAACTGTTGAACCCAAAACAAAAACTCTAGAATTTGATAAGTAGGTCAAACAGTTTGATTACAAAATGTAAAAATATTCTTTAAATAAAATAAACTGTTTAATAATATTAAATACAGTGTACCACTTTGTACTCGTCAACCTGAATAATAAGATGTAATCGTTACACCAACCCGAAAAACAAACAAATATTATCATAATAGCAAAAATAATTATAATCTTAAAGTAGTAACAATTTATTATCTTATCATTTAATCTCTTGTATTTAGGAAATATAAATATTTATAATTAAAATATGTATACTATTGTTTGGCGGCAAAAAAAGGCTTTGCGGCGGTCTTTTATTATAACATTTTTAATTCTACCGGTGGAGAAGGGGGGACATTTCCGAAGGTACCCTGTTTCTGTAGGAAAGGAAGGGTTACAAGAGATCCTAACTCACTAAACCCCTTGGTGGTCTACATCAGTGTATTCGGAGAGGCCCTCGTATCTCTCACATAACGCACACTATATTAGCACGTCTTAAAGAAAGGGCGAAACCCTCCTAGGCACCATCTCTGAGCTACGATAACATGCAATCACTGTCCCACTTTGGGTGGGGATACCCTCCTCTTTCTATCTATATAAAGATGGTGTAAGGGGGTCCCGCACAAAAACTCACGGGATCCAAACCTACCTTACTCGCTCGTGCTGCACCCTGCTAATCAACATACGAGGCTTTGGCTCCCACCAACCCGCATTGGGCCGTGGTGGTAAATAGCTTAATTCCCCCTCTGAATTCCTACAAACGACGGCCTATAGCGCCCGGCGGTACCGGAGGCCATGCTGACTGTAAGGTCGCGGGAAGCCGCTGGATGCGGGTAATGCAGGACCGATAGATGTAGAGATCTTTGGAGGCGGCCTATGTCCAGCAGTGGACTTCTATCGGCTAAAGATGAAAGGTGTGGTGGAACATACAGCGCGCCCTCCTCTCGGCCTCTCATCGTCACTGGGGCAACGTTTACTCAGAGCCCATGGGAACCAAGAGATATAACTCACCTGACTCCTTGCGGCGAATCTGGTCTTGGGTTATACGGCCGCGGAGGAAAATGAGAGCGGCGAAACGCAATACTGACACTTCTCCTCTCGGCCTGCCGGATATTTTCTTTGTAGCTTCACCGTGGGTGACCACGGTTACTGAATCCCACCGCCACAATAAGGGGGAACGTATTCGGGGTGCTGGAGTACCTATCTAGACGGTCTCTGGTGACAGAGATTTACCATCAGTAGAAGTCTTATATTCTACACTAGATAATGAATATCATTTCCTTTACTACAAAAATTGTTTTTCATTGCAGATACATTCATAGTTTTTTTAATATGTTATATTTAAATTAATAATTATGATAAATGTAGTTTTATCAAGGTTTTTGCGTACAATAACAAATTACTTATCATTAAATTTAAAAATCAAGAGTCATCCCGACTGTTAAGTCGCCGAGTCATCTTAGCAAACACTTTTTGATAGGCAAATGATTTGCAAATATAGTAATGCAAACGAATGACACGTTAAAGTTGAATATTTTTGCACGATAAGAGTGTATTTTAACGGTCAATAATTGTTTGTTACAGACTTTCGTAGTCATAAGCAAAGGGAAAGACATCTTCAGGTTTTCGGCAACTGACGCTTTATGGATACTGGACCCGTTTAATCCCATAAGAAGAGTGGCGATATATATATTAGTTCATCCGCTATTCTCTTTATTTATTATCACAACGATCGTTTGGGCCTTCTCGTCGGCTTTTCGACTCATGACGCAGGACTACTGGGAGAATCTTTATCAACTGGTACAAATTCGATATTTATATACAATAGTTTGTCACAATACTCCAACTGTCATCGATAAGAAACTAAAAAAGGATTCTAATCTCACTACTGTTAAGGTTGAGTTTTCAAATTTCAACAAGATAAACTATTGAAATCGGAATACTTTGTAAGAAGATTAAATGATAAACATACAAAACGATAAAAAGCGTGACACCTATTAAAGTTATAATAATATATAACAACATATAACAAGTAACACTGTTTTATGTTTTTGATCTCCTATTCATCTTTTTTCTCTACGGAGATATACTATAGTGGACGACGTTGTGAATAAATATTTTATTATTATAAGAGGCGGTGCAGATCGTAAATATTCATCCTAAAAAATTAACTTTTTTATTCTAGGATGCACGAAACAAACGAGACGTTTACCTAATGATATGGATATATCTGCCCACAGCAATGTGACACTAGTATGGATTATAAAGCACCACATTGTGCTCGTTAATATGAGACATAGGATATTGAATCTCTTTGCCCCAGTAGTTTGATTAGTTAAAACACCCTTCCAATCGTAACACAGTAATGTTAACGCACTGCTATTTCACTTACCTAGACGGTCTCTGGTAACAAAGATCTATGATATTTGATTGAATGTGATGATTTCTTATTGAAAATTTATTGATTATCACTGAAGTGATTAATACGTAAGAGTTCTTTTATATCGTAAACACTTACATATTTGAATTTTAACACATAACTTTATAAAAAAAAATTGGAAAAGGCAATATGAAATATTTTCTTGTATTTAAAGAAATGTTTTGCATTTTTTTAAATAGAAAAATTCATATTTTAATGTGTGTTTAAATATTCCTAACACTACATACGAGTGACTATATACTATTATTGTTTAATGATTTTTACAGGTATTAAGATCGGCTAGATCATGGCATGTTCTGTTTTTCGTTGTGATCATCTTCTTGGGCTCATTCTATCTCGTTAACTTGGTCTTAGCCATAGTAGCAATGTCGTACGACGAACAACAAAACAAAGCGGAAGAACAAGAACAAGCCGAGGAGGAAGCACTTAGAGTAAGACCTTGTTACAAATTTATCAGTGACCTCGTTTGATCTTATAAGGTGCAAAATATCAAAAAGCTTAATCTCTTCATTGTTTGGTGATTAATAATATCTAATCATGAAAAAATATTGCAATAACCGATGACGGTTAGAACGGTAATGACGTCATTAAATTGATAATGGTAAGTTTTAATGATAATCACACAGATTATAATATCGCTAAGGCGGTGTTGTTACGTACTATTTCGCCGTGTAATTTTCAAGTATTTCTATGGAGACTTTTATCACATGATTAATATTTTTTTTAAGAAAATCACATGACAATTCATTTATAAGTAATGCTATATATATATAGCTTAATGATATCACGTTCAAGGTTACAAGAATTACTAGACTTAACTGCAAATGAGCAGGACGCATTGTTCGAAGTATTGACTGATTATGGAACAATGAGGTCCTCGATTGGCCACTGCAGGAAGGTCTCTTATATGGTGGATCGTTGATCTTGTGAAGGTTGCGGGAAGATATTGGAGGTGGACAGCACTGGATGCCGTTGTGAAGGTCTTTAGGAGAGGCTTAAGTCTAGCAGTGTACGACTATATTATTATATGATGAGAATTAAGAAAGAGTGTAATAGGACGTTCAGTTTTTTTTTGCTAACCTAAATCATTAATGACGACAGTGTTTTTTTTTTTTAGGAAGCCGAACAAAAAGCAGCAGCGAGGGCGGACAAACAGGAGGCGAGAGAAGCGCACGCACGCGAGCAGGCGGCTGCTGCGGAAGCAGCCGCGTACGCTGAGGCGCACCCCGCGAAATCGCCAAGCGACTTCTCCTGCCAAAGCTACGAGCTGTTCGTGAACCAGGAGCGCGGCAACCAGGACGACAATACGCGCGAGCGCATGTCCCTTCGTAGCGACCCCTTCCAGGACTCGGTGAGCACACAGCCCGCGCACAAGTCCACCGCCGACCCGCACCACGTACCGGCAGGCCGACAGAGGAAGGTCAGCATGGTGAGTATGCCCACATACACGCTCCGAACGGCCCGAACATGATTAAAAAAATTACCTTAAGACCTGCACTCTTTTACATACTTCTACTAAAATTTTCTCATATTTAAAATTTTATTAATTCTGCAATAATAATAACACTAACCAGAACTTTCAAATTAAAGGAAACATTCAAATTATTTTAAAAGACTGGTGAATTATTATATAATTAAAATAACATGTAGTAGTAATTCTAGTAGTAATAGTAATTAAAGTAATAAATAATCATATATAGAATGATATGCTAACAAAATTCATAATAGATGAAAATTACACGTAATTGAATTGAGGCACTTCTTACAAAATTTGGATTTTTAAAAATGATTAACTCAAAAGTATGTTAAATAAAATTACTTAGCACAGTGTCGTACAATAAATTTGCAGGTCCAAGATTCAAAAATATAATGTGCATATATGAAAACTTTGACTAATAATATTTGTTTAACATTCTCCAGATTTCGATGTTTCACCGTTACATATACATTAGTTGTTTGAAACAGTGCCAAGTCTTGCTAGGAGTGATGGCGCAGTATTATGGCCAAATTTCAATCAGTTTATTGTAATAAAATCTCGACTTTAACTAGTTTTCAATTTGTCATATCACGGTTTAACAGGTAGGTTATCTTGAATACTCCCATACCACTTTCTCTTGTTTTCTTGGTCTTTCTGCCACATTTCCGTCTTCAGTGTGTAAATTTTTTTCTTTAATATTTAGAAAATAATCAGTAGAAAGAACGAATAATAAATCTGTAGCTTCAATACTGTTTATAGCCTCACATGCAGCTTTGTCAGCTTTTTCCTTGCCGGTTATGCCTTTATGTGAAGGCACCCACATAAAAGCTATATTTATATTCATAAGATGATATTTATACAATAGCTCTTTTATAATATACAAGATGTAGTTGGTTTTATAATATACAGAAATATTACTTAGACTCCTTATCAGGCTTAAAGATTCTGTTATTTTTAAAAAGTATTTACAATTATTAATTACAGGAATTCGCAGTAAGGCCTGATAAACAGCATAAGCCTCTGCAGTAAAAATGGAACAAGTTTCATTCAAAACAAAACTTCGAGAAAACTTATCATTTGAATCATAAAAAGCTGCGTGAACATGGTTATTCCCTTTGCTGCGATCAGTATATATATTGTAATATGTATAATTTTGTGACAAGAACTGCATCATATTAGAATTACTATTAATTGTACTTGGAATAATATTTACTGTATATGAAATCGAATGACAGCTGTTAGAGGAACATGGCCAAAGGGATCGTTTACTGGTCTTTTTATACTTATTATCTATTTGCAGATATATTATGGACAAAGGTGGTGTATATTTGTTAAGAAGGGTTATTCCAGTTAATAATGAAGGAGGAGTAATGTCTAGGTATGGTGAAATTTTTGTAACTATTTGCATATTATTAGAAGATAGTAATTTGAGACAGTATCTGTATGCAAGTAAGAGTCGGTTCAAGATTATTGGCATAACTTTTGTCTCAACTTCCATGGTCCTTATGGGAGTTGAGCACATTGCACCAGATATTATTCTTAAAGCCTTGTTCTGTAATATATCAAGTTTATTTACATGTGGGCTATTCAAATAAGCTAGGAAGCTATAATCAAAATGACTTCTGGCAATCGATTTGTATACTAAAGACAGTATTTTGAGGCCTGCACCCCATGATACTCCATCAAGACATTTCATAACATTTAGAGCTCTTAAAGAATTTTTGAAATATGTTTAATATTTCCTAATTATCTGTTATTGATCCTAAAATTTTTTTGCTGGTAACCTTGTTTATAATGTCACCATTATAAATGACATTATAGATTAGTGTATTCTTGCTGAATATCAAAACGTTGATCTTGGATGGATTAATTTTTAAATGTAAAATGTCATTGTAATAATAGAACAATTGGGATAAAGCTACATTAATACTGTCTATTGCTACTTGTAAATTATAGTTACTACTGTACAAAACGATGTCATCAGCAAATTACAAAATATTTACATTAGTATTTGTATTGTCTACACAGTTGCCGATTTCACTAGTGTAAATGTTATACAAAAATGGAGATAAGGTAGCACCTTGCATTGTGCCTTTCGAAGCAGATTTTGGACCTTATAACATATTATTGTATTTAATATAAATGGTCCTTTCATTCAAGAAGTTATATATCCATTTGCAGAGTTGTCAGGGTATTCCTAGCGCTAACATAACTTTCACAAGTATACCAGGATCTATACTGTCAAAGGCACCTTGAACAATAAGGAATATACAAACAGTATGTAATTTTTTTTCCTTTCTGTGTTTCAGATCAGATATTAAAGAGATGAAACTATCAGTACAGCTTCACCCTCATCTAAAGCCATACTGGATGATTAGCTTCAACATACTAGTCAAGACGGACTTTTATCATTGTTTCAAAAATTTTGCCAAGACATGAAGTTAAGGAAATTGGTCTACATGAGCTAGCAAGTTCTGGTGCTTTGTCTGGTTTGAGTATTGGAATAACACATTGTGTTTTCCATACCTGTGGAATATATATATGGATTGAGGATGTCTAGAAAGATTTTTAATCAATAGGTAAGGGTAGTTACCCATACCAGGTGTTGTATTATGTCTAGATTGTAAACTTATTGTAAATTCTAACCATGTAAAGGATTCAAGTAAATATTTATAATTTTGATTGTCATTGTTTAAATTAAAATAAATATTTAGGTTATTAGTCTCACTTAAATGATTATTATCTGTTAAGTTATCCAAAAATGTGGAAATGAATTCATCTCTATATGACCTATTGCCAGTTTTAACCTTTAAACATTTTAAATTAATTCCAAATCTTACTAATGGGTGTTGTTCTACTGAAAGTATTCGTTAGATTATTCAAACCAATTTTTTTCTGCTCTGCTATTGTTCTTTTCTTCAGTGTGTCCTTCTTTTATAGTTAAAATAATTCTCTATGGATGGTACATTTCTATATAATTTTAAAGCATTATAAGATGCAATGACACTGTTCACAAATATCATTCCACCAGGGTGTTGGCAATCTGTTTTTGAAAGTGTTTGTAAGTTTAGGAATTGTTATAGTTTTTAATGTATCCAAACAATAACAGAAAGCACTATAAGTTAATATAGGGTCATCTGAAATTAGGATAAAATTTTTGAAAACTGTTCTGGTGTGTATTGTATTTAGTCCAATCTGCCTTTTTATATAAAAAACTGTCTACTGGTGAATCAATGCAGTATTAATCAATAGTTAAGTATATTTCTGTTATTTTAGGGTAATGATAACTTCCCGTGGCATTGTTATGGACAGACCACTCGCACATAGATGCGAAACTAGCACTGATGAAGCTAATATTAATAGCAGAATGATTTTGTCAGGGTTGGTTGACAGTTGTAAATCTACCATAATTCAAAATGCATAAATCATAGTCATTAATAATATTAAATAAGCTGTGCCCTCTACTCTTACTAGATAAACAACCAAGTGCTAAATGATGAACATTAAAGTTACCACTTACAAATATTGGTTTTGGGATATTATTAATTATACAATGTAATCAAAAGTCAACTTATCACTTACTGTTGATAAAGACAGAGCAACAGTTTGAATGTCCTTATAGAATCTAGTGTTAATAATATTGTACTTCAGGTATGGTTTAATTAATATTACCACCCCATTATGACTATTGTTTGAATTTCTATTATAAACATTGTAACCTGATATTTTAGATGTGTTAGTTTTGAACCAGGTTTCGTTAAGTAGGCATATATCAATGTTTTGTTGTTTCAAGAATTGAATGAGCTAGGGTTTTTTACTATTGACACGTTGAATGAGAGAGTTGAATATACTGAGCAATATGTAACTTAGACTGTGTAGGACCTAGATCCATTATTTTCGATTTTCATTAAGATCTTAATTATTTTCACTGTAGTAGGTGAATTATCATCCTTATTGCCTAGCTCCACCGATGTCTGTACAAGGGCCATAAGTACTTCATTGTTGGAGACAATTTGATTTTTAATATTTTCTAAAGACAATAAATCTTGTTTATTTACATTATCTACATGTGTATTTATAGGTTTATTTACAGAATTATATACAAGCTTATTCACAGAGTTATATACAGATTTGATTGATTGTATAGATGTTTTTGATGTTGGAAGTGGGGGAAATTCATTGTTATTCACTTGCTTAGTTGAGGTAACACTTGCATAAGTAATTTACGTTTTTTTTCATAATTTTTTTCATTTTAATTGAACTTATTTTTGAAATCGCAAGATGATTTCCGCTGCAATTTATACAATAGATTTCAATGGGCCGTCACATTCCTTATATAAATGCTCACCTCCGTAAATTGAACATTTTTGTTTACCATTACAGATTTTAGCGGAATGGTTAAACTTAAAACATTTAACACATTGTTGCATTTGTGGTATATATTCAAAAACTCTAAGAGAATAAGTAGTATTGAACATTGTCTGGTAGAATATTAGATAGAAAAGTAATGCTTACAGTTTGTAAAGGAACATGTTCATGTCCTACTTTCTTTGAGAATCTGATTGCAATAATTTCATATATTAACGATAGCTTACTGTACAACTCTTTATTGGAAATGTTAGCTGGAACGAATGTTATGATTCCAGTCTTTGCAATCTGCGCAGCAGGAATGAAAGCTTTTTTTTTTAAGAAATATGAATTGTTAATAAAGTTATTTGCTGTTTAAAAATAACTGCAATTTTACTGGCAATTACTCATTGCATTGCTGTCACACCTTTAACTCGAGTTACAAAAATGTGGTTTTAGTAAATGGGGCTCTTGTTGCCCAGTCTCTTTATTAGTAGCTTTGCCAAATACTTTAAACACAGGTATTAATAGAGTTCTCCGGATAAAATCTTATAATTCGGTTTGTGAAAAGGTAAATAGGAGTCATTACGCTCACCGCCATCGCCAACACCAAAGTCCGCTTTGGGGTCACCACTACGATCCTCAGCAGGAGGATGTTTATTTGAGGTGGGCGGGTTTTCCCCGTCCCCCTCGTTACCCTCCATTTCTAAGGATCACTACTTCTAAATTCTACTATTTACACTTAATTTTAAGGAAAAAATTTAAATTAAAATGAAAAAAAAATTTAATTGTACGTACGCTCTTTTTTGGCTTGCCGCCCCAATACGCTGTCTTTGTCAAACATACAATCAAAAGTGCTGGGGCAACTTGACGACGACCCCCCCGAACATCCTGCCTTGTCGTGGCGGATGAACTTAGTAACCGTGGCTGGGTCGCCCACGGTGAAGTGAAGAGGAACCTACCCGGCCGTCCCGCGATGAAGGGCCGGCCCGAGGCGGCCGCTCCAGGTTAGAGCACTAAGCTCACCACGGATGCGTCCGGTGGGCTACAGGGACGGCTTTACGCTGCCCTTGCAGCCGAGGTGTAGTTGCGGAGGGAGTACCCTCTGCGATTAACCGGTGTCGCACCGGCGATGCGGTGGTAGTGGGGCCGCGAGGGAAGAAGAGTGTCGGTATTGCGATACGCCGTTCTCCCTATCCTCCGCGGCCGTATAACGGGTGGCGGCGGGCCCAACATCGGATCCGCTGCAGGGAGCCGGGAGGGTTTTCTCTCTTGGCTCCCATGACCTCTGCGCGACGGGTTCGGGAGAATCCGTTGCCCGCACGACAGCAGGAGGCCGAGAAGGGGGCGCGCTGCCTGTTTTCAAGCATTTTTATTTTTGCAATAATTTAGAGTTAAACTTACGTTACTTTAATCGTTAAATTCATAAAATTAAAGTTAACGAGACACTTAATGTCTACCGCTGAGAGCTTTTCTTTTGTTATCATCATCATGTTTCATGGACATTCTGTTAGTCTGCAAAGAGTAAAACGAGGTGTGGGTTACATGAAATAAAGTATGAATTTATATTCATTTTAAATAAATAATATAAGATTTTAAATATTTATTAAGTTTAGTCGTGGGTGGGTAACACTGCAGTGAGTGTGCCGGCGAATTTTCACATCGTCCGCGTACTCCCTGGCCCTCGTGTTCCGTTGGATTTCATTTTAAGTTTCGGCAAACACAGCAGGTTCTACTGGTAACTCGTCGCCTCTTCTACCGTGAACTGAGAATCGCGGGAAAGTTAATTTCGAACTAAAATCGGTTTCGGGTAAATAAAAAACTCCGTTAAATGCGAAATCGATTTTCATACGTGCAAGCCGATCTCACAAATAAATTTATATTTTGTTTAATGGTTGACACTATGATGATATTCCAATGAGACAAAGTTCTCTTTAGAGCATCATTAGGATGATTTATATAGCACTACATCGAATATGTCACCTTAAGACGAAAGATGTTGTTTCATTACCCCAGTAATTTCACGATCTACAACACCTTTCAAACCGGAACACAATAATGTTTACACAGTACTGTTTGGCGAGAGAAATAAAAGTAGCGGTGGTACCTAACTAGACGATCTCCGGCTACCGAAGCCTACCACCAGTAAAGGGTGCGAATTGTGCAGTATTTAGTCATAAACATTTGGGGAAAATCTACATTCAACAGCGGATGAATGAAGGGGTAAAAATAAACGGCATTATCTATTTTTATTTTCCTTTTTAATTTATTGTACAAAAATTGCCTATAGTTTAAATTACAACGTTCAATGCATATTGCGATGTCGCCTTAACTAATACCGTCCGTACTTACGTGTAGCTTCTATACACTTGTTTGATTTTTTTTCTCAATGTCATAACTCCAAGTCCGTGATAATTATATCCTGGAAATAAATCAAAATCTTTTAATGGCTCATTTCGCGCTATCTATAAGTATATGTTGAAAATAAGTAAACAAGAAAACTGCACGCAATATCAACTCTTGGCACCAACACTGACGACTTTGACTTTGTAGAGAGCCACTAAAATCTCCCAAACAAATTTCAAACGTATAGTCTGACAGCGTCTCAGATTTAAGTTTGATTATTCTTTATATCTTTGTATACATATATATAATCCTTACACCAAATAAATAACCATTAAATTTCACTTAAATACACCAAGTTTAGTTTGTTTCCAATGTAAAGGTCTTCCTTATTTTTACCCTGCCTCCTCAAATTTTCAATTACAATAATTTTCTGGTAATTTGTGTTTTTCCAAAAAAAGTAATTTCTGGAGTTAGGCTATAAACATACTCGTAACTCTCTTCGTATGCGGAAGTCCTAAAGTTTCCAAACCTTCCGGATTTTCTAAGGGGCTCAGGTAATAATTGTAATCTGCCAGAACTCCCAGGAAGCAATAACTTCTCCGATATTATCTAAATTTATACTTTAACTATATACTTGTCTAAGATGAGATGCTGCTCGGAAGCAAAATAATGTAAATTACAAAAATTAAATAATACTTGAGTTTTTCTTTCTTTACCCCCTCCCCCACACACAAAAAAAAAAACACCATTTGACTGAGATTCTCTCAGAAATTCAAATACTCCCAGGTTGGATATTTTAGAAAGTTGGCAACCCTAGGAAGTTCCCAAATCCGCGTTGCGACGATCAGGACCTTCCGCTGATTGCACCACAGAGCTCGGTTGATTAAAGCTTTCTCTTTACATCAGTTTATTTCGCAGACCCTAAGGTAGTGGTTACATAACGCAAGGTCCTTCTACTTGTTTAATTAAGTTTATATGTAGTTAAAGTTTTCCCTCATTATACACATCTTTGTTTTGTGGTAGATTTCTGTCGGCAGAGACCGTCTAGGTAAGTACCACCACAGCTCCTGTTTCTGTAAAACAATGCTGTTCCAGTTTGAAAGGCATTGTAGCTAGTGGAATCACTGGAGTAACGAGACTCTTTTATGTATCAAGGCGACAAGAGCAACGTGATGCTGTATATATCATCCTAACTAGCGCCACGCTATAGGCACACGTATCATTTACCATCAAGTGAACGATTCGCACGTCCCTTCACTTTGTCGAATAAACTAAGTAGTAAATATCCACAAAAATATAAATTTTGTAAATAACCTTACCGACATTAAGTTCCACCTAGGCTTTGCTGGATCTCGTGGGAGACGGAGCCAAGGCATCCCTGCGACAATTACTAAGTTTAAAATTTGTTCTTTAATCAGTTTTTTGACAAAAGAATTTAAAAAATATTTAACTATAGCACTTTTCGATTTATAAAGATTCTGTAATGAACTATCAATTTCTTCAATATTTGGTCCATAATAATCAAGAGAGGTGTGCTAACCACATTCAGATTTTATTTGTGATCGATCTGTGCTGTCAGAGACCGTCTTGGTAGGTACCACTACCACCTCGTATTTTTATCGCCGACAATAAGCAGGAAACGTTTCTATGTTCCAGTTTTAAGGTGTACCAAATTAATTGAGGTAAAGTGGCTTACCATTTTGTAATGGCAAGGCATATTTATCATCATTTATCCAGCTCGAGACATGTCGCTTTCAAAAAGTATGGTAAATTTAGGTAGTATATATCATGCTTATAAATACAAGAGAACAATTAAAATATTTCAAAGTACTCAATTCCTGAAATCGAACGAAAAATAAGTGCAGGGACAAAGCGGAGAGAAAGGAGAACAAGGGGATGGACAAGATTCACGATGACGTCATGAAAAGAAACGACCAGCTCATGTTACTATTTTTATTTTCGTCTTTCTCTTTCGAAGACAATCGTGTCCATATTAAAGACACACATACACGATGCCACGGAAGCGGTTGGGAAATCAGGGCGTGTACAGAACCTTAATCTAGACCTAAGGCATTCTAAACAATCTGCCCGAGACCGCGAGTACCGTCCGAACACGTTAACCATATACATATTTTTACAGCATCTATATGTACATTTATGTATGTGTGTATTACAATAGGCCCTCGGCGAATATTCCGGGGCAGTCTTCACAGAGTCACTCCCCCTCCCTAACCTAACACTTAGTTCACTATGTGAACACTCGCAGAGCAAGCTTCAAATAATTAGAATATATCATACTGGCAGTGCAATCGACTTTTGGGACGATCCGTACCGATCTCTAATCATTACCACATTATTAATGACAGATATGTAGCACATTAAATTATTCCAAAGCGGACATCGAAGGTTCCGTACATACAGAATGCAGCTCGTGTCGCAGTGTGCAGTGTAGAATGTGTTACGAGCGCGCCGTCTGCAGCGCCAACGATCCGCTGCGGAGCGCTCTATCTCACTATTGCAATACCAACACTTAACAATACCAGTCAATTATACCATAATATGGACTCGAGCAGACTCCAGATGAACCCACGATCCCACAAAATTTGTTACTGTATAATAATAACTAGAATTATTTCGCGCCTTCGAGGCGTCAAATCATAAGTCGATCACAGAATAAAAAAGCACTATCTCAGAACTAGCTTATTGTTTACAGTTAAACAGTACTCTAATAACAAAAATAGGTTTGATATTATTTTTTTTTTGGTAAAAAATATTTTCTGGTTACATCTTAGCAGTTACTCTTTAATGTTGTGCTAAATGATATATTCGAAGTACCAGTTTAAGTGAAATGGATAAAGCCAAGCCGCGCTTAAAGTAACTTAAGTAATATATTACAATGAAATGAGGTTATTCGCAATATTTAACATACACAATGAAATATTGACGGGGCGCAGTTTAAAATATTAACTAAATACTTCAACTAAGCGATAAAAATCATGCTCTATAAATAAATGTATAAAAAATAATATACATATTGAATATCAAAAGTTGTATAAACTCCATTTCCGCGACTTCACATTTAAATGATAATTAAAGTTTATATAAAAAAATTTGTTAACTAATGTTAATCTGGTGTCAAGGTATTTATGTAGTAATACGCGACATCAACGGAAGTTACCAAAGTTAAACACAAGATTATTATGTGAGATCTAAAAAATTAAACTAAATACGTTAATAGCGAGTTACTAATCTATTTTATCCATTGTGAAATAAACTCATCGTTATGAAAGATAAAAATATTCATATTCCGATACATATATGTATATTTTATTGATTTTTTTTTATATTTTACTTTTACAGACGGACAGAGATCTCATTCCACTTCGAATGATTATGTCATTCAAGTTTTAATCAAAAGAATCTCATTAAAATATCTTGTATAAATTTATTATATTTGACATAACAACTTTTCGTGTTGTCACATTGTTATTATGTATATTTCCTTAAGAAAAGATATATACAGTATGAAAAGATTAAATCTGTCGTTGGGGCCACTTTTTTATTTACAATGGGCTAAAGTTCAACCTCAATTTTACACGCTGTTGTAACAATGAGGCCATTGATGGTGAGGCATCTTTGCCCAGAGTACTATAGCTTTTGTTACTTA
Source organism: Ornithoptera alexandrae (assembly GCA_029030555.1). Taxonomy (NCBI): domain Eukaryota; kingdom Metazoa; phylum Arthropoda; class Insecta; order Lepidoptera; family Papilionidae; genus Ornithoptera; species Ornithoptera alexandrae. Next base: position 4,845,247 of record JARDVY010000042.1, on the reverse strand, counting down.
AATGCAGCAATGTTGTTATCGCTGTACCATTAACAATGTGAGGATATTAGCTAGTTAGATCAAATTCTACGTGTCCCTGCCGCTGAACCGGGGACCTCTTTGTTACAAAGAAATCAAGTAGCCATGGAGACAATCAAATCTTTAGCAAGCTGGTGGTAGTTCTCTGTTGCCAGAGACCGTCTAGGTAGGTACCACTGCAGCGTCTGTTTCTGCCGCCAAATATTGTGCGTGAAAACATTACTGTGTTCCGGTTTGAAGGACGCTGTAGCTAGTGTAATTACTGGGATGACGAGACACATCTTGTTTTAAGGCGACGAGCGCAACATGGTATTGTGTACAAATAACATCCTAACTAGCGCAACGTTGCTTTGGGCGGGCTTATCACTTACCATCAAGTGAACGTTTCGCTCGTCTCGTCGCTTCGTAGCATAAAAAAAATTCATCGCGAATATCCTAATAACAATAAGTTACAATAGCAAGTGTTGCGTGCAACTTAATGAGAAATATTAAAAACTGGAAGAAATTTGTTTCGCAATACATGAGACATTGCTTAAGGGAAGTGTTACTTTGTAGTGAATTTTAATTAAAAACGCTTTCATCGTCAGCATTAGAGAGGTATCCACAGCTGGCTATAGGCCTTCCCCAATCTCCACACTGAACGAATCTGTGCTGCCCACATCCAGCGGCATCCCGCAAAAACTAACCAACTACATTATTTAAACTTATTGTGGTCCATTGCGGACCATCGATTGGACATGATACATAATTAGAGATTGTTAACATACAAATTCAAAGTTGCGTCACAGATAAAAAAATTTAAACCTCTTAGCTGACTAGTTGAGGTGAAAATAGGGCAAATAAAGAATTTAGGAATTTCAATATACAGGGTTAATTTTTATTCTCATTTTTGGCATATACCCAGGACGCTGTTTGATGGGCAATAGTTTCACAACGAATCAATCAATGAGCTCGTGTATCCGCGAAGGTTTGATACTACTCATCAGAGACGAAATGTGGCACATTTTTAGAGGAAACGAAAACTTATTAAAACTGAACGAGAGCACAAAAAAGCTTACTTAATCTAAACTTGTAAGATTGACTTTAGCTGGTCCTATGATACAAGATGTGCTTAGTCCGGGACCAGAGAGATATCACGTGTTGCATAATACAGTGATATAATGAATTTTGTTTGAGGAGCCATGATCAATTAATTTAACAATTACTATTTTCAACTAAATCTTATATAGTCCTACCCAATCAAATTGTAAAAATCATTATTATGTATCTGAAATTAACTTTTCAGTCCAGGTCTAGGGCTAGCTGGTTTTACTGACAATTTAAAATAAGATGAATTTAATATTGGACTGTTTTATTGTGGTTATTATAGATCAAAGGATGTTCTGCATACAGTATGCAAATAATTTGATAAACTAATTTGAATTTTTGATGATTTTAATGTATCATAAAGTAAAAGTGTTTAATCACTTATTTAAAACGATAGAGTGATAAACTCTGAAGGGAGAGATAATTTATTATAAACAATTTTTTTTTATGTTGCCGCCTCACTTGTACACGATAATCGACTATAATGTAGTAAGAGTAAGTTTGAATTAAGCTGCGTTCGAACCGTCACAGATACAAGCTGAAGGAATATTGTATGTGATGAACTAGGAGTTTACAAGTATCGATTTGAATACAGTGTGATCGCACCACACTAACTAAAAGTAGAACTACAGATGTATAGAGAAGTTTACTCTGTGTAATCCCAGCAATCCTTCTCGTAGCCTTCGTGAACGTGCTCCAAAAGAACCTTACGCCGGCTATCGCAGTATCTGGGGAGAAATTAAATCATTTTATTTATAATAAACGAACTCTTTAATGTTTCCAGTACTGGCAATAAACATGCTTCTCTAATAACGAGGAGAGAATCAAGGTAACTTATCTATCATGCTTGCTAATTTTAAGTGAGCTGTTCTTTGCATATGTTAATATTCTCTTAATGTTTTCCTTCACGAAAAGCTTTCGTCAGACTGATCTCGCGACTTTCTGATACATACAGCATCCTTACCTCCTCTCATTTTACGATAATTTATTATTATTCTATACAGCCACATATTGAAAAGAAATCAACAATTTCTGTTGCGAAAAACTAAGTCATAATCTCTTGATGTTTCCACGTCTAGGATTCGGGGCTTTGCCCCACAATGGTACAAGGCCATTCAACCACTACACGAGCCATGTGCAAGTTGGTGGATGTCCCATGTCCAAGAATGCAGTTTGTTCTTAGAACATATCTGTTTCTACACATTACTGATGTTGACGGTTAGGTGATATTTTAGACAATAGACAGTTAAAGACTAGACGAGTTACCTATATTTATCCTGAACTTTTTGTTTAATATAAGCCAGGTTTTCACTAGTGATGTCCCTTTCCAAGTATTCAGAGAGCGTTTCGGTGGCCGACTCCAAATCACGCTGATTGTCCTCGAATATCACCGACTGATTGTTCTTGCGCAAATAATACGCGAACACGTATGTGTACATGAGAGTTTGCCGGCACTGACACAAGATGTCCACCGCTTTCTTTAAAAATTGAACCTGCCACAAAAAATAAAACTTATAATATAACCAATACATTAAGATTAAGACTTATTGGCTATATCACAGATAATTTTTGCTAGAAGACAATGTATAACATAAGGACATACCAAACAAGGGAGGAAAGTATAAAATCATGATGTTACAGTGCACATGCACTGGTCAATATATTTCCCGCCAACATAGAAGTTCTTACATCATAAGGAATAATTTACTAACTTCAATCCAGCTCATGTTGTGCTGCTGCATCTCCTCCATTTTCTCTTTAACGGACGCGTACAACTTTGATTCGAAGCGCAATGACTGCATGTGGTTCATGTAGCGGTTACAGTAGAACAGATACCGCTGCAACGCCGAGCGAGATCGCTCCTGCGCATCTCTAGCTGCCTTTGCCTCGTCCTCATCATATCTAAACAAAAGGCAAAACTTTTTTATGGATTTCCAATAACTATACTAAAAACATCACGTAAATATATAAAAAAATGTGCATATTTAGTTTTTTTGATGGGATGATGTGAAGAAAAGAGCGTTCACATGATACCAAATGCAACTGCCCATAATGACGTGGCGCTATTAGGATGATAAACACAGCACCACATTGTGCTCATCGGTTGAAGACATCAGATATTAAATATGGTGACTTGAGTAATTTCACTAGCTACAGCGCCTATTAAAGTACAGAGCAGACATAGACTATGTTAGTACCTATTATAAAGGACTGTTGCCTGAACATGGTAGAAGAACCATGATATATAAATTAAGAGTAAATTATATTCATTAGTAAAATAATAATAAATATCACCTGTTACAATTATACCAACTGCTACCATGAGGCTCCCAAGGTCCAAGACACACCCAGCAAAAGTCAGCTTTGCAGTTCTGATTCTTACACACCATATGGTTACATCCACCATCCTTCTCTATCGTAACGTTGCACTTCGGACACTCTTTGGTGTTTGCCGCTATCCAATTTGATGTTTCCGAGTCATCATCGCATTTCTGAAATAAAATACATCACTTTTGTAGTTAACTTTATTGAATGGGATTGATATTATGTATCAATGAAGTGTAAGCATGTTTCTTTTTGAAGTATTTATGTAATTTTTTTAATTATTTTTATTGGCATATTTAAAAGATATCTAATTACTTTAAGCAATTAATCATTTTTAATATAGGCCTCCCCAGTCGAATTTCTCCTGTAGTTTTCACCAAAACATTGCTCCACTTAGCAGGTGGCTACTACACACTACTTTGTGCACTTATTTAGATTTATTAAGAAAAACTTACTATATATATATTCTATATTATTCATTATACTACAGTTATTGATGCAACATCCAGGATCATAACTTAATGTGTACTAATTTTAAATTTGACTTGTCAACTTGTCTGTCGTACAAAAAAATTGCATACTAAGTCGACAATCATCATATTTTTAGATTTGAATGAATTTGACTCTAATTGTAATATTTTTATAAACCTTGGCTATGATTTCACCTTTTATTAAGCGGAGATGTAGCCTTGATAGTAAAATGTATTAGTCTACTAAATCCTATTTACTCCCACATCATACCTGGGTGGAAACACAGAAGCCAGTAGCCTGTTCCAATTATATATTGCACAGAATTATATATAGCATAGGTATAATAAGTTATTTTTAATAGAAAGTTTTGCTTGATAGAACTAATTGATCAAAAGATAAATGTTTATGACTAATAAACTAATAGCCTTACAAAATTGTATAATCAATTTCATTCTTGTACTACTGTAAGTACAGTACACTGGTTTTTATACATTAATCTGTGACTAAGTAATATGGTTATCTGAATGTTGTTTGGTCAATGCTCTTATGGCTCTGCACAGTAGTTTCAATCACTTATTGCAACATCCTTATTATAATTTTTTTATTTAATCACTATTGTTTTTCAACTATTGTTTACTGTCGTAAATGCTATTCTTAAATACTAAAACAACTTTTGTTTGAATTACCTTAATCCATTTCTTGAGTAGGCAGCAACGTACTGGGTCGTGCCAGTTTTCGCCACATGCGAAACAAAACGTATGACCGCATCGGCATGTGACGGGCGCCGCCTCCACATACGCTACTTTGATAGCATTACTGCAATCTGGAGACGGACACCAACGCAGCAGTCGATTGCACTGAATTAAAAATAGTAAGCATTCACTCTTACTAATAATCATAAATTGCATAAAAGTATTGACAAATTCTGAAGCCTATTGGGGATAAAATATACATAAGTTTAGTAAAGAAAATACTGATACATCCCACTGATAACACAGTAGTAATTAAGCTGCTAATTCCAGTTTTGCTTAATAATGGTTTTTCCATGAGATCGCAAATAATGATGTTATGTTCAATGAAATAATATTGTTTCTATTACATATAATTTGCTAGGTAGGCAAGTACAAATGTCGTTTATTCATACAACCCCCACTTTAAGCGTTTTGTTTCCGAACAAAATAATTTAGTTAGATATATATAATAGATGAGAAAAATAAACTTTTACAAAGTAAATAAATTTCATGTAAAAATAAAAATTACCTCTACAAAACTATTGGTGATAATATGTTGATATTTAAGTTTAACTCGCGGGTCGCGGACCAGCCGCATAACTGTCGCGTCATCAACCAAAATGTCGCATGCATGCGCCGCACAGGCTATTGTTTGACCCTTAAAGAAAAGTATGCAATTAGGATATAGTTAATTAAAATCACTAAAACCTATATATAATATTATGTATAACATATACTGTTATATTTGTGGGTATTTGACTATGGTGTATTATAGACAAACAAACTATTATAGAAAAACAAAAAACTCAACTAAGTGATTACTTAATAAATATTCACATAATGTCACTTTATAAAACTGCTATGTAGCTGCTAACAGCACATAGTACTTACTCATGTGTTTCATCATATATTCAGTACATAACATACACAAAGTTAATCACATAATTTTATAATATATATATGCACAGCAGGTTTAATGCTTGAAAGCATTCTATATCAGTGAACTTTTGGAGAAATGTGATAGATGTCCCAATAAAAATTTAGATTAATTAATTAATACAAAACAAAAAATGTATCACTTTTTACTTTAAAGTATTAAAGTTATCTAAATACATTGATGTAAAACAAGTTAAACAGCATGTAAAAGTATGGTAAATTATATAATAATAATTTTAAGTACTCACTAATCCTTCTTCCATAATTTTGGTTGTTAAATATTCACACCAACATTGTGTGCAAAACCTGTGACCGCATTCTAAGCCCGTCATCATCTAGAAACATTAAAAAACTTATAGACTGTTTAAATATAAAAAAATATAATAAGTAATAAAATACATACCGATGTTGGTAAGATAGAAAAGCATATTTCACATTCTTCTGCACCTGATGTTGATATCCGTCTAGGTAGCTACAAATATATATTTGTTAAAAAATTACGTAAATTTAAAACTGATAGTTAAAGCAAAGGTTGACTGACAATACCCTTTAACAATAACCAATGGCCAATATATTAATTACTAAACATACTACATGTTGTATTAAAGCATTAACTATATACATTTTCTACACAATCTAACTTTAAAACAAATTTAATAAAATTTTATAATGGTTAAACTAACCTTTGGTCTCTGTATAACTGGCTTCCTAAATGGATTAATAACTCTTGCTTCAGAGAATAATTGATCTTGGTCACCATCATAGAAACGTTCCATTAACTTTTCTTTATCCCATTTAAAATGATTTAGAAGTATACGGGTTGTGGTGGCTGGTATCTGCAATAAAAAAACAATCTATATTTTTGCTAAAATTTCATTTAAACATTGCAATTTAATATAATTACCATAAATAATATTGTAATAGTACAAGTATTATATACCTATTAGTATTACTTGTTTTTGAAGACATATTTTATAAGTTTTACTTAACCACAAAGCATATTTATTTAAATTTATGTTCATACCAATATCTATAATAAAACATAAATATCCAAAGAAAGTAAAACACAATAGAAATACACATAAAAATGTTATTGTTAAGATTTACGTTCTCTAAGAAGTTTATGCAGATGATATTGAAATAAAATTTTTCTTCTCTGTTGTCTGTTTATTTTTTTGTATCTAAGAATGCATTATTACTCTTACTTTTGTTCAATGAAATGTCACTTCGACCTTGATAAATACATTGTTCCAATTAGAAAATAATTGTATTTGCTCTACATTATATGAAACTTAAGAATACGAGTAACCTCATTTGAGTAATCCATTGTTTACCATTACATACTGACCTCAACTACTGTATTCACTTCTTTAATACAATCCACCATGTGTTGAACGATTTCTTCCGTAGATAATACCTCATAAGGATATTCTTCTAACTCCGTTTGTCTTTCCCTAGTACTATGTGTCTCGTCCATGACAAAGTCGACATCGTCTCCGCTGGACTCGTTACCAGAATCCACATCATCCTTTGTATCGTCTTCAGAGTCCATCGTCCAAAGCACACAATTTTAAGATATCAGATAAAAAAAAGAATACAGCTAAACACTGCTAATGATGAAATAATTACACCTAAGATTTAGGAAAGGTCAACAATGAAGAAAATAGTTCACCCACGGGCTGCCAAAACCTCTGACGTATTTGTAGGCAGTGTCTATGACGTCACTCTCTATTCTGAATTGTCTATGAAAGAGCAAACACAGACTGTCCTAAAGAACATTACAGACATCATACAAATCTGAAAAAGTAAATAATCATTACATGTATTGCATTTAATTTAAAAATTAACTGTGCATTAGTTGTATCCATTATTTTTGTCTCTATATTGAATCCACATTTTGTAGGACAAATTATATTTTACATTAAGTTCACTATTTTAATAAAATTGTTATTATGGAATTAATACTTGAAATTTCTTATAATGGACAAATATTATAACTTTATACGTTTAACACTCATACATTCTTAAACAAAGAATATTAAGTACCATGTATATACATACTAAATATTCTGCCGCAATGTTAGAACAAAATTCATTCTTAATGGAAAAATTTATATTCTTTTATTTAAGATTAATTAAGAAAATTATTGGTTAAACTAAGATATCTGCATTTCTTGTTGCACCCTTTCCTATTTAATTTTATTAATAAAAAAGTCATTTAAATTTGGTTCAGCTAGGTAGGTGCACATTTTTTTTTGTATGTATATCGGAATAGAATATTTCTGTACTTAACCGTGTCGATGCTTAAAGCTATCACTACCGCCGGTACTATCCTCGCCCATCGTGATCAAGCGTTTTCACATCACATATGCGAAGTGCACAGGAACGCGATTAATGCGTTATGCTTCTCTCGACAGCCATCGTTTCAACCGATGGACGTCCACTGCTGGTTGGTAACGAATAAATAGACTTAGTGAGCTTCTTCTAGTGACAGCTCTGACCTCAGAACAATCTACACATTATATCACTCTTTAATGTAATTTTGTTTCACATCTAATATCTACAAGATATTGAAGAAAAAAAAAAATATTATGGCAGCACAAGATACAGGCGCCGCTTAGTTTAGATGCTACTAAAAGTTAAAAATTTACTTTTCACGATTTAAAAAAGAAGATATCATCAAAAAATCATCATATTGCAAATTAAATTAAAGATAATTCAACTTCATTACTTATAAACTAATAAAATGTGAAATATGGAACTTTGTTCTCTGTACATTTTTATTAAAAGCTGATAGTCAAAATACATCATCAGCCTCCCCCAAAGATCTCCACGTTGATCGGTCCCGCGTTGCTCTCATCCAGTAGGTTCCCGCGATACTTACGGGATCGAAAATGCATATAAGTTTTAAATTTAAATATAGCTTTTTTTTAAATATCACAAGTTTTTTTATCTTTGGGGCATGAGAACAATAAATATTTTATTACAGTTTGGAATTACATGATTGTTGTGTTTTAACTGTATTTAGGTAACAAATTAAACAGAATACAACCAACATTCTGCTAACAGAGATCAGTCTATGTATCCAGTTGAATTTCAAAACAAATAAAAAATTGCAATTTAAAATTTTTGGAGAATTGTCACACAATTAAAAATTAATCATCTGTAATAATGATAATAATTTTATTTATCTTTAATTGATGTACCTATATACAGTTTGTCTAAATTTTTAAATGTTTAATATCTTTTTAATTTAATCATAAAACATCTAGTTTTACTTCCATCAACAATCTATACATTTTTCCTTCTTCAATTATCCATATTTCTATAAGAAAGGCACATATGGTAAGTCAGATAGGATAATATTACAATGCTAAATTTTCTAATTCATTTTGAATTGATTCAAGCTGTATGAACATTGTGTAAAGGTCAGAATGGGTTAACTCTATTTCTTGTTCTCTTCTATTATTTGATATTAATACATAAGCTTTAGGAATCTTGCATTTCTTTTGAATATCAGAACTTAGTTCAGTATTTAATTTCCAAGAAAAATTTTGTATCTCCTCACTTCTGTCATTTGCTTTAGATACCAAATCGTTTAATGTAGAGGTTATTTCCAATGACCAAATTTTGACAATAAATTCAGCTTTTTCTTTATTAAACCCAACTTCCGTGAGATCATTTTGCAAATCAGCAGGCATAAATATGTATTTCGAAATCTTTTTATACAAATAAATTAATGTTTTAATAGCTACTAATAATGTCTCTTCATTAATTTTAAATATATCAGTAAGTTTATTCTTTTCATCATCAGTAAATATGTTAGTTTCCTGCAACCGTAATTTTAATACTATTCTTTTTAAAAATGGTTCAAATTTGACTTCCTCTAGTTCATTTATGACTTTAATACCTTTCTGTATCCTAAAACAAATAGAGGTAATGTATAAAAACAGATTTAAATACAAAAAGCATCATGATACCAAGAAGAAATGTCAAAAATTATGTAAAAAGGTAACTCATATATCATTGATATTGATGTATCCACGTAAAGTAACAAATTAAATATATAAAAAAAATGAAAAATAAAAAATCCACCAACATATTTGTTATTTTGAGCCATTTGCAATTCATTTTTCGTTTTTGTGCTTGTTTCAATAGATTTTATCGTAATTATTTATTTACATATACTTCATATATTATATTTGCGTATCACACGACATTGACATTCATTAGTTTTGACAGATTTTAAAATTGTTGAAATCTTTCTGCCAACTTTATAAAATTAAAGATTTCTAAAACATGTAAAAAGAAATAAACAAAAGAAGCAAATTACTATTATGATACATCAATTAACTCGATATAAACTAGCAAGAATCCAAATTTGTAATTTATATTGAGTGCATGATTTGTATAAAAAATAAAATTCTTGATATAGTACGTAAAACGTGATGTGTCAACTGTCAACCAAATTGACATTTGGTCGGTTGGCATGGCGTGGAGCTTTTTTAAGAATAGAATTTACTTCGTCAACGATATTTCACCATGTTGCTTAAGTTGATTAGGGTTCCAGAAAATATATTTTTTCCTGGTGAAGAGGAAAAGATATTGCAGTTTTGGAAAGAAACAGATGCATTTCAGAATTGTCTTAAACAGTCAAAAAATAAACCGAGGTAACATTTCCCAACCTCTTTAGGAATAGAATTGTCTCAAAAAATTAGATTATTGATTTTTAATAATATACTGTTTAAAAGCGGTTTTAAAGCTAGATATCTGACAATGTATCACAATGTTTTAATACAACAACAACAAACAACGAATTTAATTGATGTAAATTTATTGTCATTGATTTATATGGTTATTGCAAAAAAAAATTAATGGGTAATCTGTAAATTACGGTACAGTAAAAAAAGGAAATAATTGTCTTTGTATTAGGAAACCAATGATTTTATTAACACCAATTTTAATAACAAATTAATTACAGTTTAAGATGATTTGTTTTAGGTACTCATTTTATGATGGACCTCCATTTGCTACTGGATTACCTCATTATGGACATATTTTGGCTGGTACAATTAAAGATGTGGTAACTCGTTATGCCCATCAAACAGTTAAGAAAGTTTTATATTTTCATTTTGTTACAGAATAATATAAAATATAATCTTTTAATAATAACCATAACTACAAAATGTTAGGCTAGGGCAATTTGGATTCAATATAAATTAATTTCAGGGATACCATGTTGAAAGAAGGTTTGGTTGGGACTGTCATGGTTTGCCAGTAGAATTTGAAATTGATAAAACTTTAGATATTAGAGGCCCGGAAGATGTTGAAAAAATGGGAATTGATAAGTACAATGCTGAATGTAGAAAGATAGTAATGAAATATGCAAAAGACTGGGAAACTATTATCACTCGTATGGGAAGGTGGATAGGTATGTACCAAAGCCTGAATGAGGCTATAAGTATAATATAGGTTTTTTCTCTATGTAATTTATGATATTTATTAATATTCAATAGAGTTTGAAACTGTCAGAAAGGAACACCAAAAGGCTGAAATTGCATTGTTTTTTTGTTTCCAGTACAATTTTTTTTTAAATAAAATTATGAACCAATAATTAAAAAAATTGTTAATGTTATTGCACAATTAAGCTTAAAACTATTTTTAACTTGGACAATATTTTATTGGCTCAAAATTTATGTTAATGAGTTTATTAACTGCACATAAACAGAGAAGTGCAATAAAATTTGTTAAATAGGAAAAAATAGTAATAGCAAAGCCATTACAATTTTGGTTATACAATTGTCACTGAGGATGTTCTGTTACAATTTGATTTGGATACATTCTTGGAAACCTTTCTGTTTTATATAAAACATTGTTTGTTACAGATTTTAAAAATGACTATAAAACACTTTATCCATGGTTTATGGAGTCAATTTGGTGGGTATTTAAAGAACTTTACAACAAAGGTTTGGTGTATCAGGGAGTGAAAGTTATGCCATTTTCAACAGCTTGCTCAACTCCACTGTCAAACTTTGAATCTGGCCAAAATTATAAGGATGTTTTAGACCCCGCTATTGTTGTCTCATTTCCTACTGAAAAAGGATTCTCATTGCTAGCTTGGACTACTACACCTTGGACTCTTCCGAGTAATCTAGCACTTTGTGTCAATCCTAAACTAATATATTTGAAAATACAAGAAAAATCTACAGGCAACAATTACGTCTTACAGGAATTAAGATTTCCAGTAATTTTCAAAAATACTGCAGACTTTGTTGTGCTTGAAAAATTTCCTGGTAGTAGCTTAGCAGGAACTAAGTACACACCAATTTTCGACTACTTTGTTGGAAAATGTACTAAGGCTTATCAAGTGTTAACTGATGGCTATGTTACAGATGATTCAGGAACAGGCATTGTACATCAGGCTCCATATTTTGGTGAAGATGATTTTAGAGTTTGCTTAGCAGCCGGTATTATAACCAGGGACCAGGAAATTATTTGTCCACTTGACCCTAGTGGTAGATTTACAGAACCTGTAAAAGATTTCCTCGGACAATATGTCAAAGATGCGGATAAAAATATTATAGCAGATATTAAAGCTCGAAATAGGTTAGTGCAATTAGGTCAAATAAAACACAGTTACCCATTTTGTTGGCGATCAGAAACCCCTCTTATATATAAAGCTGTACCATCATGGTTTATAAGAGTAGAACAAATGAGTGAAGATCTTTTGAAATCCAGTGAAGCAACGTATTGGGTACCTGAATATGTAAAAGAAAAACGATTTGGAAACTGGCTTAAAGAAGCTCGTGATTGGGCCATAAGTCGTAATAGATATTGGGGTACACCAATCCCACTTTGGATTTCACAAGATAAACAAGAAATTGTATGTATTGGGAGTATTGCAGAGCTGTCAGAATTAACTGGTAAAAAGATCACAGATTTACACAGAGAAAATATTGATCATTTGGAAATTCCATCGTCGCGGCCTGGTCAGCCACCACTAAGAAGAGTACCTGAAGTTTTTGATTGCTGGTTTGAATCTGGATCAATGCCTTACGCCCAATGTCATTATCCTTTCGAAAACAAGAAGGAGTTTGAAGAAATATTTCCTGCGCATTTTATCGCGGAAGGGATAGATCAGACTAGGGGCTGGTTTTATACACTAATAGTATTGTCATCTGCTTTATTTAATAAACCACCTTTTCAAAATTTAATTGCTAATGGATTAATTCTCGCAGCTGATGGTCAAAAAATGTCTAAGCGAAAAAAAAATTATCCTGACCCTCTCGATGTCGTTAGAAAATATGGTGCAGATGCATTGCGGTTATATCTTATAAATTCACCAGTAGTGAAAGCAGAAAACTTACGATTTAAGGAAGAAGGCGTAAGAGATGTAATAAAAGACGTCTTTTTACCTTGGTACAATGCTTTTAGATTCTTGATGCAAAACGTTGAAAGAATTATTCAGGAAGATAACGTTGATTACCGATTTGATGAAAATACAGAGAGAGAAAATATTACAGATAAGTGGATATTGTCATTCACTCAGTCCCTGATAGAGTTTGTGAGGAAAGAAATGACTGCCTATCGATTATATACAGTAGTTCCAAGATTGACAAAATTCATCGATCTGTTAACCAATTGGTATGTTAGAATGAATAGAAGAAGGATCAAGGGAGAAAACGGTTTGAAAGACTGTAAAGTTGCATTAGATACTCTATTTTCCGTTTTATACGATATGGTCCGAGTGATGGCACCATTTACACCATTTATAACTGAAATTATGTATAAAACCTTACGGCAACTTTTACCTGGTGATTCTTTAGAAAGTGTTCATTATAACATGATACCCGAACCGAGATTAAATTTAGTTGACACAAACATTGAAAGAGCTGTTCTAAGAATGCAAACGGTAATCGAACTTGGTAGAGTTCTGAGAGACCGAAAAACTATACCAATAAAGTACCCCTTGCCGGAGATGATTATAATACATCGTGATGAAAATTATTTGAATGACGTTAATTCCTTGTTAAGTTATGTAATAGAAGAAATGAATGTTAAAAAAGTACAACTTACTAGTGATAAAGAAAAATTCGGTATTACTTTACGAGTTGAACCTGAACACAAAATACTTGGAGTTCGTTTGAAAGGTGATTTTAAAGCAATAACTCAAGCATTAAAAGATCTCAACAACGACCAATGTGAAAAATTAGTAGCTGACGGATATGTTTATTTACTTGGTCAAAGAATTGACGTGTCAGAAATAAGGGTTATATTCCATTCATCCGGAAACGATCAATATGAAGCGCATAGCGACAACGACGTTTTGATATTACTCAACGTTACTCCAAATCAAGATATGCTTGATGAAGGTTTCGCCAAGGAGATCATTAATAGGGTCCAAAAACTAAGAAAAAGAGCACATTTAGTGCCGACAGACGAAATAGATGTCTTCTATTCGACTTCCAAAAGCGGTGACATCATACGCATTATCAATTTACATCAAGAACTTATTGAAACAACATTAAAAGTTCCATTCAAGCCTATTGCATTACTTTCACCGTCGAAGCCGGTGATTATTGAAGAGATGCAAGAGCTGAAAGGTACTGAGTTGCAGATAGTAATAACTTGGAGAAAAGATGAAGAAACGCCAGCAAATCCTTGGGCCAACATTGTACTTCAAGATTTGACTCCACGATTCGGCGCTGAATCTACCAATGCTAGCATCATTCTAACTGACAAAAACAACAAGTTTATAACTGTGGAAGATCTTTTTAATGAAATAAAAATTCTTTTTGGGCTTTATTGGATTAAATTTACACTTTGGTGTGATGAAGTTGAGGTTAAAGATATTAATAATTTGAATGGAAAAACTATCATTGTTTCACCAGCAACACCAAAATCGATTGAATACAAAACAAGACCTTTTTGTAAATTTATTAATATCGCTAATGGGAATAAAGCGGTTACACTATTTTTAGAAAACCCTCAAGGTAGGGTTACTTTAAATAAAGAGGAGGCATTAAACTTCGTTAAAAATTACTACGGTATTTAGTAAAAGTATTTTTGTAGTTAGGCAACATGATGTTAAACTCAGTCCATGATACCTTCGCAATAGGTAAAATCGATTAAAATGTTATTGAGTGTTTTATCTACTTTCTTGTTACTCGAGAGTTTATTTAGCCTTTGTAATAAAGAACAACTCAAAAACTTTTTTCTTTAATCTTTTCTATATCTGTTCAAAAATGGATACTACCATCCTTTGCAATGAATACACATGTTTATGCATGCAGTTTTTTAATTTTAGCGACGACCAAATACGAAGATTACCTAATGTTAAATGATACTGATACTGCTCACATCGTTTCCTTACTTGAAACTGGAGCAACCCATTAACAATGATTTATTTAAAACTTTTATGTTCGCCGCTCTGAGATCAAAAATGTTAAGTCTCACAACCGTCGTATTTACACTAGCTACAGCACCCTTAAAATCGGAACACTGACGGGTGCACACACCTGTTTGGCGATAAAAATAGGAGCTGCAGTGGTACCTTCGTAGATAGTATCCGACAACAGGACGGACCATCTGATGATTAATTAATTTTGACGCTACATCGTATGTCATGTTATAAGTATGTTTGCTGTTTCAACTTTGAAATATAATTTTGATGATGATGAGTTGCTAGATACTACACTAGATGACTACATAGAAACTGATGGTTAATTGGCTCAAAAATTAATAAGACGAATACTCACTACACATTAGTTTTTCTGGTGTCGACACCACTTATATTAAAAAGTTTAAAATTTGATTACAAACGTATATTTTTGCGTACTGTTGGTGCATTTACTGGTGGTAGGTCTCTGTTGCCGGAGATAGTCTAGTCAGGTACTATGGCACCGTCTATTTCTGACTCCAAACATTATTGTGTTTCGGTTTGAAAGGAGCTAGTGAAATTACTGGGGTAACGAGATAACATCTTGTTTTAAGGTGAAGAGCACTATGCGGTGCAGTATATAACACCCTTTCTAGCTCCACATTGTTAAGAGCAGGCGAATTACTACGTTTTTCTTACTGGTTACTCGTCGCTTCGTCAGATAAAAAAAATAGCCTTGTAATATTTGTAATAAAGATTATTAGTTACCTTAAATTATTACTTCGAGGAAGATGATGTCTGAATAATTACTTTGTTTAGACAAGTGCACTGTAATGACTAGATTAATAATACGAATAGATAGTAATAAAAGCAATCCAGTGTAGTGCGAACCTCCTAGCTATTGCCCCAAAAGTATTGATAGTACGTCACCAGGTCATCGCCCCGCTCATCCCTTGACATCGTAGTTCTTAAGGTATAAAAGGGTATAGAAAAAGACAACTTTTAAGAAATGTTTAATTTTATATGAGACTGGATTTCTAGCACAGATAAAAACTTTATAGAAAACAGTACACACTACGGATATAAAGAATATAAAGAGATTATAAAACAGTCATAATGCTATAATTGCATTTTCAACTCATATAGAACATTTCAATTGGACCGAAAGACGAAAAAAAAAACACTTTCTCGTGGTGTGTAACGAAAGGAATTACATGTTTAACAATGTGCCCAGAATGCATATTTTAACCAGTGGCATAATCATTAACAATACCTTAAAATGTCAAGTTTTATAATAAAAATGTTCTTTGCATTACAGGTTTAAAAAAAAATCATTTTCTTTAATAACATTAAGATGATTTTATTTTCACCAATTTTTGTAGTTAGTAACATTCAATGGAAACACAAGCATGGTTTACGTATACCATTCAGCTATAAACGTTGAACCTCATCAGTGGCAATTAACACATTAAAGACCGCAAAAAATATGCCAGACTAGGACCACAAGTTTGTTGGCCAACTTATCGTTTTCCGTAGCTTGATCTGGTAATAGTGTTTTCATTCGATTGAGATGAAGGCGTATTATCGGTGGTCATTGTCAATTTCTAAACAGATCAAGAGATTTAACGATCAAGTGAAATACTTAAATATACAAAGTAGATACATTGCAACAATCTGGGTGTTATTTTACGTTAGAAAATATAGATTATTTAGCTATCCATTCGTAACATGAGAAAAGTCGTGTGCAGTCTCTTAATGTGTTTAAATAAATCAAATGATTGTGTTTCTTAACAAAAGTAAATATAAAAATGTATCAAAACTTCAACGGATACAATATGTTCGACAATCTCCGAAACCTGTGTACAAAA
This sequence comes from Ornithoptera alexandrae, assembly GCA_029030555.1. Lineage (NCBI taxonomy): Eukaryota > Metazoa > Arthropoda > Insecta > Lepidoptera > Papilionidae > Ornithoptera > Ornithoptera alexandrae. The sequence continues at coordinate 4,828,433 of JARDVY010000042.1, read as the reverse complement.
CTTTATATCAAACGGCCCGTGACAATGCGAAATATCCTTAAAATTATTCGTAATTATTCCGTTAAAAGTCTAACACGTACAACTAGCCGTGTCTAATTTTAATTGGAGCTTGAGTCAGTCTAGACATTGTCCTATAGTAAGCTAAAACACTAGATACAGCATCACACCCACTAGAGCTATTAGTTACTAGCTAGTAAGCTATAGCTAATTAATATGTCACCATAAGCGATTTCAACGCACGTTCGTGTTACCACGGTAACAGTTATGGAACGCAAATAAATTACATATCTGTCGCGGGAATTGTCGTCCCGTAATACTTTTACACTTTACGATAAAGGCAAATATCGTGTCGGAATCTTTTTACACGTCATATATATATACGTTGCTATAAGGTCATTTTGCAACAACCGATACATCCCTCTGGCTGTCTGCTCTTCCCTCTAAGCATGCCATTTTTTTTTTCATTTTATGGAACTAACAATATTTCAGTGTTCTTACTATATACTATTATACAATTTATTTATATTTCAGTCATTAGTGCCACTTCGTATAATTTTATTGATAAAGTGTGCGATTATAATAATGTTTAATATATTTGAAAATTGAAGAAATAATTGCGTGTTTCTATTTTTTTACCTGTACCTTGGTATTAATTACAATCATATTTAGTTTGATTTTTTGGTGCCATCACACAAGAAAAACATATACGGATCCTAGGCAATGTGTCCCAAATATCAAACGACAATTATTAGGCGTTATATATTTTTATCATGTTCAAAAAAATAATGTAAATAATATAAAAATGTGCGTCGCCTATAAATATTAAGGAGATTATTAATAATATTTTCATATAAAATTAATGCGAATTACGTTTAAACATGAACTTTTTATTTCTTTATATAGCAATTATAAAAAGCGCGGTAATTGATACATTCACTGAAACAATGTTGAATGCTATAAAGATGTATGTCGAAAATATTCTCTTTATATTCGCTTCAAACAAATACGATAAACAAAAAATTTAAGCCTCTTAAGGATCTCATCGTTGGGACTCGGAGAGTCGCAAGGAGAGTCAAGGCATGTTGGTGAATTTTATATATCCACGAAAAATGGTTTTCTTCATCGGAAGCTCAAGCACAGAGAGGATCGAACCCCCTCCTATTCTTACTAACTTAGCTGTCACGGCTTCACGGCCAATACCAATCCGAAGATGAATAATCAAATATTTGTAGTTAAACTATTTGAATAAGCAGTATTGTGATGTTAGTAGTTGTAGCAAGGAACTAATGTAGAGAAAATGCAGACTAAGAAACTAATCGATAATTAATAAAGACTAGAAACTAAATTTATATAAATATTGAGAACGATATGGAGACCAATTTTTTTTTATTCGAATACAAACGAAGCTATAACAATGAGGTGTTCGACCACTTCGGTACAGCGCTCATCGGCCTCTTAATATTTCTATGAGATTATTAATTCTACTAAGCCTTAATTATTCCTATACATTCCAGGTGCAGTAATAACCAAGTGATTTTTTTCTTTAGTTAAAAAGGATATCGTCATGTTGAGGACCACTACTGCTGGAAAAATATACATACAATATTGTACGTACATATTTTGTTAAGCAATAATTCGAAATAACTTACAAAGATGAATTCATACATTGCAATGGCAGTGATAAGGTTCGGGGAGGTAGATCGACTAAAGTCGACGCTCGTACCGGAGTGGTTTAAATGTTTATACAACACTACATTGCTCACTCGAGCTTGGCTGGCGTTTGACCTGTTACTGGAGACCACATAGGTAAGTACCACCGCAGTGTATTTCTGGCTCCAAAATATTAGTATGTAAACAATATGCGACTTAACATTTTGTTTCAATATGGTAGGTTTCATCGTAGCACACTTTTACGGGCATAAATATCACTTACCATCAGGTGATAGTTCAACTCGTTTCTTCGCTTCATCGAATAAAAAAAAACATGAATATACCAAAAGCTCTATATAACATTGTTGACATGGTACAATCGTTAGTGAATAATGATGAACGCCTCATTTACGATTAAACTAAGTCTTTACTTTCATTTTTAGAATGTAGCTTTTAAAATAATTATTTATACATAAAAATTGTGCTTAAATATTGGAATAGGAATGTGACAAATAAGTACGTAATAGTTATATGGCACTATATTAATGAGCTATTAGAACCTTGAGCAAGGATAACTTTGTCAGTTCTGTGAAATCACGGATTTCATTAGAGACACTGTCTTCGTGGCGCTGTGGCTAATCGCTTGCCACGTAACACGGAGGTTCCTAGTACGGTCGTGACACCATATGTATAGAGTTTGATTGGCGGTAGGATTTTTCGCACCCGTCTAACTCCAAACGTATATTATAAATCTAACCATTTTCCGGCTATCGTCATATGAGAGCTGGAATATTCTGAGCGAGCATTCTTCACAATCTATTGGTAATTAATACCGTCCGAAATTGAGGTCAAGTCTTAGTCCATTGTTAATTATAAAAACGGCGGCCAGTGATGAATCATTGGGGAGCCCTATATCCAGCAGTTGACGTCTAACAACTGATGATGATACTCTATTATGTATTAATTAATAACTCATTGATACCGGAAACAGGTATTCCAAAAATTGCTTTCTATAGTAAAATACATTTGCATGGTAAAAAATTTTTTTTTTCTACAACACTTCAATTTCACATGGTGTTAAGTGTTGATAATATTGTGAAAGGTAAAGCGAGCTGGCATACTCTCATATATATTGACAGCTCTACCACAGCGATGCTGTAAATGACGACATATTTATAATATAGTAGAAGCAGCAAGTCAGGCGGGGTGGAAAAAATCCTAACTCTATCCAAACTGCGCATGTCTCTCCGGAATCGAACCTCAAACTACTGTGTCATAGAGGCAGTTGTGTGTTGTGATAATGTAGTTATTGAATAGAAAGCATACAAATCCTTAACGTTAAATTTCTCACTTAGACTTAAGACGCGAGGTAAATAATTGAAAACAACCGGTCCTCTAAAGAATCTAGAAATAAATACGTGCTTAAAATACTAGAGAGCTTTCTTCATTGTTCGCTGAAAAAAAATCAATAAGGCAATGAAATAAACGATAAAATTCCATATCGCATTTTCTTATTACTATTTAGTAAATGAAATAGAAATAACGATTGAAAATGATACATGAAAGTAATTTGCAACAGCACACCTAACTACCCACTACTGAGCTTTCAAACTTTTTCTTGAATGGAGAACGTTAAGGCTATAATTCAGCCCTAACCAAATGCGGATTAATGGAAGTTGTAGATACTTGAACACTGATATCTTAACATTTTTTTTTCACTACAGAAACCGAAGCACAGTTCCACAACCCTTACATAGGCGTATTTATGATTTAGTTTTGCTAACTAAGCCGCCTTCGATGCGGATCTCTCTCTGAATAGTAATAAGACAATGCAATAAGACACATACAAAACATATAAAATAATATAAACAGCCCACTTAATATATCCACAGTTGGGACACGGAAGCTTCTCTCAAGCCGAGAGAGCCAAGGTCTTATAATTTACCACACTGGCCAAGTGCAAAACATAGCTTCATTCGAATATAAATTTTGGCACGAGAAAGCTCGGGGTTCAGTTTCGCACACTACCGTAACATATGATACGCTAAAGCTAAAATGACTACACGTGTACGACTAAGGAAGGTCCCGGAGTGCGCCTGTAACTATATCGCTGCCTCCTCCGCTACTGGTGTCGCACGCCTCATTTCATACATGTGTTACCCTGAAAGTGAAAACAAAAATTGTTCGGAGCACTCAAACATATTTCAATATTAATAATTGCTAACAGTATCCTTCTCTTATTCAACTATAAAATGTTTAGTCTAACATTGTGCTTGTTAGTTTGAGACATAAGATGCTACATCTCAATACCTATAGTGTGTGTAATATCAAAGTAATATTATGTATTTTTTAATTCATACCAATATTTCCTTAAACTAAAAACTTTGAAATGCGTTCATTATATATAAAGAAAATAAGGGTGTAACGACACTGAATTTTTTCTAGTACAGTGTATTGAATTGATCATCCTGTTCGTCTCATAGATACTAGAAATTCAGAGATATTAATAATAGCAAAATTTATAAATATAATAAACAATACCTGTGTTTGGAACCCGTTCATCCTATCTAATCATCTCCAGATACTTGTGCTTGTGTTTGGTGAGCATCTCGGTGACGGTCACTAGCTTCTTGATAGAGGGTTGGGTTTTCGCGAGCGTCTGTAGCTCGCTCAGATGAGACACGCAAATATGGTGTAGTGTAGCCAGTTCTTTAGCTGTTAGAAAAAATAAGTACAAGAAGTATGTAATATATTGATTATTTGATATGTTAAGAGTAAATTAAATGTATGTTGATATAAAACATGATGTTGTTTACTACTATTGCAGCGCCTATTTCTGCCGCCAAACAGTAGTGTCCTTATTTAAGTGTTTTAGTTTGAAGGCCATAACAATGCCCTTCTTTAGTTACACCAAATCTGCCATTACTGGTGTAACACCTTAAGACTCAACGGCTCAACTCAATCTTAAGACATTGAGCAATTTTTTCAATATCGTAAAGATATATATATATATATATATATATTGTATAATTACCGATATCGAAATTGTTATTGGTGTTCGGCGGTGTATTTCCGGGGTCGGGAACAGAACTGAGTTGATCCAAGAACGCAATCATACGTTCCTTGTTTTTCAAAATGAACGGATTCACAACCTCCATGTATGGTTCCTGAAACGATACGAAGTAAATAGTTATTTATAATAGTATAGAATGAAACACAGTTACAACAGAAAAACATTATCCCATAGTGTTGGTACATTTTCCTTTACAATTTTACTTATAAACATATATATGAATTTTACATACATAAGATTAAAAAAAAATAATCATGACTTTAGTAAATATACACCGACTAAACGACAAGGTTAGCGCATGGCCACGATCCCACCTGATGTTAAGAGGTACACAACATAAGGATGATGACTCGACTTGTGTCTGGTCGACTGGTGGTGAAAAGGGAATATGGGATTTATATCGTGTGATTCTATTGCTCACTCTCCGAAATGTATTTTATAGAATACCGCGAGATTGACTACATGGCGCCTGTGTTCATAACTGCGTGTTATAACAATTTGGTGCTTGCTTGATTGCTATACACTGAACGACATTACACTTGAAGCCTTGAGATATAGAAGTAAGTACCTTTCCGCAGTAATTTTACTAGCTAGAAGAACTTTCAAACTGGAACACTCTACTATTAGCTTGCAGAAATAAGCGCTGCGGTGGTACGTACATTGAGGGTCTTCAGCGACTGAGACCTATACAGCAGTGACCACCAGAGTATTAAAAGTATATTTTAAGACATTTCTAATACTCTGGTGGTACGATTTGTAACATGTAAAAAATACTAAACTCTCAATTGGCTTTATTAATATTACATAAATGCTATTAAAATATTTTGTGTTGTTGAAGCTAGTGAAATTACAGTTAAAGGACTTAACGTCTTGTCTTAAAGCGACAAGTAGAATATGGTGCAGTATTTATCATCCTTAAGTAGCGCCAGATTATTATGATCAGATGTGTAACTTATTGTCAGGTGAATGTTCTGCTGGTGAAACCGTTTCGTGGAATAAAAAAAAATATCTTAATTACGTAACGACAGAATAAATTACCTTAGCGCCAAACTCGATGAGGTTGGCAAGGTTCTGTAAACACTTCGCGACCATGACTAGAGAGCGTTGGGCGTGCGGCGGCGGCGTGCTGGTGACCAGCCCCCAGGCGCGTGGCTCCACCAACGCCGGGCAGATTAGTCGCAGGAAGATAAACCCTAATAAATGTTATATCGTTAATCTTTAGTTAAATATGTTAATAGCGAAAGTAATTTTTTTGTGATTTATTACACGGTTTATTTGATGGTTGAATTTATAATTTATCTATTTGTGAAACGTGCTCGCCCAGAATACCCTAGCTCTTATACAAAATGTTGACAGCTGGAACACAGCAATATTGTTTTGGCGGCATATACGACATATAAAACAATGTTTTTACCTGACACAACACGTGTGCGCACAAAGCGCTCATTTGGCCACTTGGCCACGGCTGCACGCTGCAGGCAGCCGCAAACGTAGCGGACTGGTCGCGGGCAGGCTTCCGGCGTCAGGAAGATCGAATGCGTTATCTGGAATGAGGCAAAGACGTAGGTAGATACATACTGTTTGGTGATCTGATGCCGTCAGAGTTGAAAAGTAATTTGTTTTGTTAATTATTGAGAACATATTTCACCGATAGCTAATAAGCTGAACCTGATCGACGCCATAAAGGAATGGGCCTGGTTTAAATACCAGTTAAAAAGATTAGCTGAGGATCCAATTGGTTTTCTCAATCTGATCCCCAAATTACATTTTGAAGAGGGCACCTAATGATGATGAGTGATAATAAGTTTACCTGGTCCAATATCAGGAGTAAAAATTCTGCATTATTACAAGCATCCTCTGGTGAGTCCATCTTAGTTGGATTCAACTCAGCTGATTGTTTCGAGTCGATTAACTTTTGGACTGTTTCTGCAATCGCTGCCTGGAGTAACATTTTATATTTAATTAGGCATGTAATTGTATATAAATAAATTCTTTGTTAATTGTAAATGCTTTTAATTTCACCTGGTATTAAGTGAAACTTTGAAAGGTAAAGCGTCCAGAATATTTCAGCTCTCATAAGTTGACAGCCGGAACATAGAAATGCTGTTATGGCGGCATATTTAGAATATTGGGATGCTGTAGGTAGTCAGGCTCTCCCAGATGTGGTCTTATTAAGGTCTTTCGCTGTCAGAACCACGGTTGTGTGCGAAAGCGTTCCCCTGGTTCCAGCCAAATGCGATGAGTGTAAAACCGTGGGGTTTTAGCCAGTAAGAGTCCAGCATAACTATTCTATTGCCCCGAGAAAAAACGGCTATCCAATGCAGGATTTCCCCACGAAAAAAGAAGGTAGTCAAGCTGGTCTGAAAAAATCCTACCACGAAACAAACTACACCATGGTTTCTGTTGTAAAAAGAAACTATCCGATTCAAATTAGGGGTCGCCTAACGAGATTGGTTGGTAGTAGGGTTAACACCTGGCTCGTTCATGCTTGATATTGTAAGTGTGCCGCCATAACCAACATTGATTTCAATTGAGTTCTGGCTGTTAGTATACTACGATTAGAGTTTCACTTTAGACGTTGTTGTCATTTAACATCATGTGTAATTGATGCCAACTGCTAGCTTATGGTAGATAAAAAGCGGGCAGTATACGGTTTAATTTTTTAAGTGATCGTGATACCTGCAGGAAAGGCTTGCACAATGCGCGCATGAACTCATCGATGACAGCAGTGGCGAGCGAGGCGGCACGGAACAGCGCGCGGTGGTCCGGCTCGCGCGCTATCTCTGCGCCCGCCAGCTCTCGCGCCAGCTCCGCCCCACGGCCGCACTCCGCGAAGGCATGCAACACCGCTGCGCACCGCACAAGTAACATTATAAGCTCAAAAAACTGTAACTTCTTTTTATCTACAATGGGCTAACAATTGCTCTCAATTTCACATCGTACTAAGTGACAATGACGCCGTGAAACGAGCTCGCGGAAAATGTTAAATTTATATACTGCTTTATAGTAATTCTGTGGAATACTTTCCAAAAATTAGTCTTTGCAGATTATTTGCTCTTTTTCCAGTTTAATTTCAATAGTAGAATTCACGGAAAAAAATATATACTGTCACCATCATTGATAGCATGTAATTGTCTGTTGCTCAAGCGAAAAGGTAAGCAAAAATTTTAGCTGATGATTAATATTACGCCCACCCATAACAATATGGCTCTAGTTAAGATAATATATACTGCAGCGTATAGTGCTTATTGTCTCAGTACGCATTATATAAATTAGAGCTACAACATGAAATACAAAGTGAGGTGGACATATATATTTTAAAAAAGATGTATACATACATGTTGCTAAAGGTTGTCTATCGGTACGACATAGTTCAGCTAAGGCCTTTACAGCTGGAATTCCCGGTTCAAGTAACAATTGTCGCAGAGGGTTATACTCTTCGCGTGGCATCACCAGCTCTTGCATGTATCTATAAAATTATAACATTTTAACGAACAGAGTAATTATTTTAGATCAAATACATCATTTGCTGTTGACCTCCAAAAAAGAACAGGGTTTGTTATCGAGATCAGCTAAATGTACATTTGTTAAGTGAATAATAAATTAAAAACAAAGAAACGTTTAGATTGCCTTATACGAAGTCTTAAGGAGCCCCATTCTCCAATAGGTGTCATTCCAGCAAGGGGATACCATTCTTCAACTTCTTCACCATTAGCCAGGTTAGCAAGTTCAATTGTTAGTTCAGCTACCTAAAAGAATTGATTTCACCGGGTAAAGATGTTTGTTTTCATGTGACTGAATTGTGGTATGTCTACGCAAGCTGTTTTAGCACAGCACAAGTGGTCAATGGATATGATACCAGAGTCTCCCCGAGGGTACAGAGCAAATGACCACTTTACAAATTTAGGCATTATGGATTCTTGTTAGGTTTGCTTTAATTGTTGTTTTTAATATGTGTAATAAAAAGACAAAGATAAAAATCTTTTCATAAGTAATATTAAATACTTTTCTCACCTCTGATTCCTTGCCTCTTTTCCCTGTATTATGTACTGTTATAGTAAATGAAGTAACATCCGGAGGCACATCACTAAAAACATTTTAACATAATTAAAACATTATGAATGATATAAAATACTTAAAGCTTGTTTGGGCTAGACTTGAGCCATATCTGAAACATAGAAACAAAACCATTTATCCACCATGCTGGCCAAGTGTGAGTTGTGACATCCATCAATCAGTTGTTCTTGTGAAGTGAGAGTTTTCTCTCAAAAACCTTAATCTTTAGCTTGTTATTAAGGAAACGCCTCTTCGTGGCGTATAGCGCGTAAAATCGCTTTACAAAATGAGCTATCACAGTTAAACACTTCATCATTATCATTAGCCGATGGACGTCCGTCTACTGATGAACATAGGCCTCACCCAAAGTTCTCTACACCGATCGGTCCTGCGCTGCCTATGTTCAGCGACTTTTCGCGACCTTCACCAGATCGTTGCTTCATTTTACAGTTAAACACTTACTCGAACACAAATTCATCGTCCCAATGTGGGTCGGGCGAAGGTTTAGCACGCGTGCGCGCAACAGGCGCTGCACCTAGCGCGAGACGCAGGTGCGGTCTTGGAGCGAGCCGCGGCGGCAGCCGATGCGCTGTTACGCAGCGCACTCGCAACGCACGTAGCCACACTACACGTGCTACCTGTAAACACAATATTTTCATACGTGTTAGTCTATAAGAAATTATTAAGCAGCACACCGTGGTGTAGTGTATATAATCATAAATAACGACTTAAGTAATCATTACTCTGAGCAGGCGTATTACTGACCATCAGATGAAAGTCTTATTCGTCTCAAGGATTATAAAAAATTATTCTTTATACACAAAACAAGGCAGTCCAACCGGTTGAATTTTAAGATACTAGTAAGTACTGCTTTTAGTAATGAATTTTTAAAGTAGATTCAAAAATTTAATTTATTATTACGTAAACAATAAATAAGAATGAAATTTCTATGAGTAATTATCCACCTTGCACTGATGCCGAGCCTGCTGCGGCACGCATAACGGTCGCAAAGCTTCTAACCAGGCCCGTTCTTCAGCCGCTGAGTTTGCTGCTAAGAATGTATGCGTAGACAAACAGGGCAATGCTCTCTCAACTAATTGGAAACAAAATTCGCGTTCCCACAAAGATTCATGTACCTGAAATTGTACATGTAAATTCTTCTTTTTATTATCTATAAATTGCTTACCACGACTTCATCGTCACATGATATTAAATAACAACAAATAACCAAAATAAACATTAACCATTAATTATTTAATGGCAATTCGATTTCATCGTTATAAGCCGATAGACGTCTGCTGGATATAGCCTCCCTCAAAAATCCCAACATCGATCGGTCCTGCGCTGCCCGCATCGCCGGGCACCAGGGGCCGTCGTTTAGAAGGGTTTATATGGGAGACTTGAGCTATTTTCCACCACGCTGGTTCAATGCGCGTTGGTGGGAGCCAGTGCCTCGTTTGTTAATTATGACGATGTACTACGAGCAGGTGAGATTGGCTTGGGTCCCGTGAATTCTTCTGCGGGACCCTTTAAACCCCTTTCAATACCATTTATCAAAGTTAAACAAACGTACATGATAAATAGAAACTTTACATATATTTAAAACTTTATTTGCACATAAAAAGGTTAACAATAAGACTGACTTAATGCCAAAGGCCGGTCTCTCCCTGTCTACCATAGGGTTGAATAGAGAACAAAGTATGGACGCAGTATCATGTGAGTACAACTAAAGAAGGCGATTAAATCAAAGCATGAAATTACAACGATTTTCATCTACTAGAAAGTGATTGATTTAACGTTTTTCCGTGTTGTAATAACGTCTGTTAATAAAGTATCCGCTTTAACGTTTTTCGTAAGTTTCATTTAAAAATATTTGAAACAACAGACCTGATACAAGTAAGCGCAGGAGAGGTCGATCAGACCCTTCGGTTTAGTTCTTTTCGGCGAATCGTAGAAATATAAATGCGTGTCAGTACCCTCTTGCAATAACACGAAATATAAGGCTTTCCATTTCTTAGCTGCTTTATCAGATTTCTTATTCAAATATCCTTGGTGTTTTATTCCTTTCATTTTCTTAAGCCCTATTTGATCTCTACACTCTCTTAAAGTAGCATAAATTTTCTCCGCCGCCGCTCCGGTAGTGTTTTGTTGTGGTTCTATGTGATGTCCTTCAGCTATCAGCTATCCATAAATAAAACACATTATAAGTAACATTTTTTTTTATATCCCGTGTGTCATTTATATATAGTAGACTAAAACTGATTTGCGATATCTAATGAGGATATTGTAACGATTTCTTATCGGTCTCCACTCTACTACACACGATTGCATATGTAATTTTAGATAATGAACATTTTCCGTAACTAATATAAACGAGTAATCCTTGCAGTGTATTTAAATTTCTGTACAACGAATCATTTAAAACATAATTTTAAAGTTTTTTTTTTTAAAAAAATTAAAATTACTCTAGCTTAATTTTACATGGTGTTTATTAGGTCGAAATAGCTGAAGAGTTCTCGACCAGATGGTTCTATCATCTACGACTACGGAATAAAAACACCCTGTTATGTCTGCAATTTGTCAAGATGGAGGTGGTATAGCCAGGCGAGTTAATAAAACTCCCACACCATCAAAACTCTATAAATGTTATTGTCCTGAAACAGAACAAGGGACTACCGTGTTATACGGCAAGCAAACAACCACTGGGTTACGCATGACAAGTATTTACTCCTGTGCAACAATAGCTTTTGCATAAAAACTTATGCATACTTTTTTGTGTAATCAACAGTATTGTGGAACCATGAAACAAGATAGGTTATGCCATTATAATGATAAAACGATTACTTCAAAAAAATTTAATATACTTACAGGTTGTCCCAATGTGTGACCCTCAACAATTTGTTCCTTTCGATATCTATTGATAACAGCATCCAAGCATTCGAAAACTCTGCCCCCCATTAGATATCTCACTCCCTTTTTTTCTATCCTAAACCTCTGAATTTGATTGTTAATGTGAAAGAACAAGGAGTAATCGCCGGGTGAATTGTCCGAAGGTCTGACTAGAAAACTTCCCGGGCCCGCTTTCACCAGCATGTCAACCGCTTCACTCTTGGTGCAATTGGGATGAAACCACGAGAATACTGTGTTTGGATCAATGGAAGGGTCCAAATCTTCAACCAACTCCCTGAAGATCATACCTTGCTCCCCCGTTCTATATAAGAAATATAGTATATCTTACTGACTTGTTATATATGGTATATTTTTTTAAATTGAATTTTGATTAAGTAAAGCCATTACTATTAAAAAGTTTTATAAACAAAATTTACCATTAACACGATAAATAAATATCATAGACAGTTGACGAAAAAATATTATACGAGTTTTTTTTTAAAAAAATTTCATCACTTTCCTCTTAATTTTATAAGGTGTTAAGTGCAGATGCAGATATAGAAGAGGGTGGTAATTAGCCAAGTAGATTTGGAAAATCCTACCATAATTCGAACTCGATAACATGTAGCTCTAAAATAGAACCAGAGACTTCTGTGTTAAAATTACTATTTAGATAAAATAAGAAATATTTGAGTAGATAGAGAATATAATTACAGTATAATACATATAATCTCACCGATGCGCTGTGACCCACAACCATCCGTCGCCCATATCATTGTGCACGAAAAAGATGTCGCCCTTTTGAAAAGTCAATTCATCAGTGTCGGGCATCTTCGTGTATGGTAATATTGCTACTACACGCTGTTAACAAGAACATGGTCACGTCAGTGAAGAGTAAAATTTTTTAAAGAAAATAACAGTATTTAATGATAGGTAAGATTAATAAACGTGGAAGCAGTTTGTCTCCAATGCTCAAGTCCTTGAGAGAGCTAACTGCAAACGCAAGCTGATGACAACCGTCATACAAAGAAAGGTTGCATTTTTCGGGTACTTTCAAAGAGGATCCCTTTATGAGTTCCCAAGGTTGATCTTGGAAAGCAAAATTCCTGGAAAACGTGCACCTGGTAGACACATCGCAAGAAATGGTTTGACGACATAAAGGAATGTACCGGGTTTAAATACCATCAGTTAAAAAGAATAGCTGAGGATCGAATTGGTTTTATCAATCTGATCGCCAAACTTCAGTTTGAAGAGGGCACCTAATGATGATGATGAAGATTAAATGCGGAAATTTTAATTTGTTTCATTAAATTTTTCGTCTTCATTAACTGAAGAAAACTAATTTGATGTGTATTATATGAAGTCATTGTTTTCTAATTTTATATAAGTATTAATTATACAGCTGACAGTTTGTGTGTATTATTTGTTTAGGTCTGTCATGTGTTTTTATTACATCTGCCTTAAAAATTTTTGAAAACCCCAGGATAACCAGACAGAATATGCTGTCTGAGCATTAAGTTCTCTGTCTGTATGGCAAAGAAATAAATGAATAAATATAATTTGAAAACTTTACCTTTTTATCGTTTACAGGTTCAGGAGGTGGAACGGGTTCCACCAACCGTTCACGTTTCAATAGGTCTGAACAGTGACTGTAGAATCCCACTAACTCAGCTAATGAATCAAATTGGCGACCGCCTATATAGTAGTCACCGCAAACTGCAGTTATCCTATATAAATTAATGTATCTGAAGTACACCTTTATAACTCTTAAATTATGTCAAATAATTTTTCTATATTCTGAACTTTGATGTGTTAGTCATCTTCAATATAATACAAATTAATAATGAAACCACTAAAAACAATATTGAAAAACCACAAATATTAGTGTTAAATATAAACATACCTGAAATGATTAATTCCAGTACGGCCCAAATAACTTAGCACATATGATCCTGGTTTCCTGTCACTCTCACGCACTAAAATTAAAGATTTCTTTTTTTAAGTTCTAAATACAAATAACAATAATTAATTTTTTCTTATACTGTAGTTATACACTGGCATAAATCTACTTTTCAATGATATAAACTGAAGGTAACTAACCATAAACAAAGTCTCTTACGTTTTATTAGACATTCAATAGTAATTGTTATCTAAATTTGATTAATTTTATTTTACACTGTACCATTTTTCCATTCGAACAATAAGCAATCAAATAAAAACAGGCACAATCGCAATTGATTACCATGAGAACATTGTTGCATATACTTAGACCATTGTCTTGAAACAGGTCAAGTAAAACTATTATCAGCATAAGAAGGATTCAATCAAAGGAAAGAAAATATTTATAGATTGCAAAAATTTTTCTACTTTGCACATACCCAAATAACTGCCTTGTTTACTAGCAGCCCACAACCTTTCCTCAGATGTATACCTGTCCAAACGACCATGGTACCATTCAGATTCTGGTGGAGCCAACACAGCTTGTCGTTCACCTAAACCAAAAATATATATTGTAAAATCATAAAGCAATATTTGAAAGAATAATAGAGTTGATGACTTACATTACTTTTAACCATTTGCCAACATTCATTTATTCCTGGTCTCAGCCCTAGGCTTAACATTACTCAACTCAACTAATGAATTTGTCTGGTTGAACAGCGTTAAAATGGAGTGGCATAGCATCCCTGTTAGAATAGCGTAGTAGTGACTTATGAGCACCTATATAGTCAAGAGATGTTTCATGTGAGTTTAGTTGTTGACTAAATACGGAAAAGTACTAAACTTGTTAGCCTGCATCACCAATGTAAGTTAGCAATTCTTTTGGTATTCTATCAAATGCATAATGGATAGTGTGCACATATTGTTTAATTTGATACCTCTATTGTCATTTTCACATCAAACATAAGGCAAGGATTAAACCCAAGGCAAAGATTGAATCATGTGTTAACAATATCTCGAGAAATGCTATGTTTTTCATAATTTTAATAGCAAAGAACTAAAATACCCTGCCTATGTCAAAATTTCTATCCAGATATAATCATCTTTAAGAGAAGAGAATAGGGTACCCCACTAATGCATTTTAATATCCTAAACTAAAATGCCGCTCACCATCGGATAAAATCATAGTTGAATACCAGATTTGAATAAAAAAAAGCATGCACATAATTTCTATATCTTACAGTCATAGGCTTTGAGGAAATTAGAATCACAGTTAAAAATAAGATGTCAATTTGAAAAGTGAATTGTAAAATGTAGATAATTTTAAATTACGTTAAGAAAACACAAAAATATTTTTTGATAAACAATAAATCAGAAGTAGACTTATCAAAAAACTTATAAAAATGGAGATAATTTTTATAAATGTTGTCTGGAACTCTTCAAAGACTCGGAATGTTTTTAAATTTTATTAAATAATTTGGTACATTAACAAAATAATAGTAATTTTGTTTTTAATGAGGTAACTTTCTCAAATAATTATATTTGATTAAAAAATCCACAAACACTGATTTAAAAAATTATTTTATAGCCGTAATTATAGCTCTGCATTAAGATATTGTGATCATTTAAAAATTACAAATAGGATAAGATATTGATCAGAATAAAAGTAATTGTTTAATTACCATTAGTACTGGGTCCATCTGCTTCGTCTAATTCTAGATCTGCTGCTAACTCTGCTGGATCGCCACCGCCGTCTTCAGATTCAGTAGATGGGGACCCTAACTTATCCTTTACAGGGGGTATGATCGGAGCCCCCATACCGCGTATTAAATCAGCCATTTTTGTCACTACTATGTTAAGTACTTAAATTCCCAAATAAAAAAGTAATGACTCAGACATTATTCATCTATACAGAAATATGAAATTTATTAGATGTGTAACGTGTTTACAGCCGATATTGTACTTATTAGAACGATTTTGTCTTAAGTAAAGTAAAAAAGTACAAAATAGCGCTATCACAGCTACGAGAAACAAAAACAAAGTACACAACGACAACGTAGTACAATAATATTAGAAATGAAATAAATATTAAACCACTTATGTATCGGTACGCCCGTCTAATAATTACATACAAAAGTCCAAAAAGTCACACAACAGATCTTTAATGAATGTTGACAGATCACGATGAAAACAGATTAAAAAGAATGAATCAAGTACATATCATAGATCAAAAATTATAATACAATATTAAGATTATATTTTGTAATTCATTAAACGGAAAATCTTTATACTTAAATACATGTTAAAGTATTAGATTAATACATTTCTTTTTAAAATTTATTTGTAATGTATCATCGACGTAACATCTCACTCGTGTTAAATAATGTTTACTTTTGCTAAGGTTTAAAAAATTGATTGAACAGACTACGAACATTGTATAAAATAAGTCATATTAAAATGTATTTTGTACTAATGATTGAAATAGATGGAAACCAGTTTTTAATCATTTAAATCTACGTCATGCTAATGGTTAAATAATTACGAGAAGGGATCAAAAAGTAGTGAGAATGAGATAGAATATAATGACTATTGATAATTTAATAATTTATTTTTCTACATACTATATATATACTCAGTCATCTATAGACTCAGAGAGAGTCTCTCTACACACCGAGTCCAGCGCTTTTCTAAGGCTTCAATCCCTTTAAAAAAAAAAAGTTTTGTCTTGGTCGTGCAAAAAGGTCTCCACGGCATCCATCACCTCGTTATCGTCTTCGTTCCTGTTTACCTTTAAGTATTCTTTCAATTTGGGGAACAGATAGAAATCGCTAGGCGCCAGATCTGGTGAATAAGTGCGGTGGTTAACCAATTCGAAGCCAGTTTGCTAAATGGCAGCCATCGCAATTACCGACCTGTGCGTGGGTGCGTTGTCCTGATGAAACAGCACGCCTCTTCGAAGTTTCCCTCTCCTTTTCAATTTCATGGCATTCATCAACTTGGGAATTAAAGCTGCATAATATTGGCCTGTAATAGTGATTCCACGCTCGAGGCAATCAATCAAAAATATCCCTTTTGAGTCTCAAAATATTGAGGCTATAACCTTGCCAGCCGATGCCACGGCACGAAACTTCTTCGGGGTCGGTGATCACGGCCGTTTACATTGCGAAGATTGCTGTTTTGGCTCGAGATCAAAATGATGGCTCCATGTTTCGTCCGTTGATACGAAACGAGATAAAAAGTTTTCAGAATCTTCTTGTAACTTGTCCAACAATATCTTCGAAATGTCAAGTCGATTTTGTTTCTGACTGTCGGTTAACATTCTCGGCACCCATCTTGCAAAGACTATTCTTATATTCAAAGATTGTTTCAATATGGATTGAATACTTCCATACGAAATGCCCGTTTCTTGAATTAAGTATCGAATGGTAACTTACTACAATTTTCTCGACTTTTGCAACATTTTCTTAGGTGACTGACGGCGATGGACAACCGCAACGACGTCCGTCTTCCGTGCTCGTTCTCCCTATTCAAAATTGAGAAGCCCACCTTGCGACAGTGGAATACTGTGGAGCAGACTTTCTTAATGTTGCCTCCACGTCACAATGAATCTCTTGCGTCGTTAACTTTTTTAAACAAAGGTATTTTATAACGGCTCGCACTTCGTTTTTCTCCATTTTCGAGAACACGTTCCGATACGAAGCAAACAAATGACTACATTCAGAAAATAACAAAAGAGTATAGAAGAATTTTTCTTTATTAATATTACAAATATGTATCCGAGCTATGCCAGTATTTTTTTTTTTATCAAGGAGTATATGTCGTTCGCACTACTTTTTGATCCCTCGTACATTTTTTTTCTAGAATGCTTTTCAACTGATAATTTTCAAATACCTCACCTAGGGGTTTCTGTAAAAAATTATATCCGTACAATTTAAGAAATCGTTATTAATGAAAACTTTGGTTTTCTTTACGAGAATTTTTGATAAAAGAGCTATTTTATTTTTAGATTGGAATATGTTTCATTATAAAACAAGGTGTAAGAGGTCCTGCACAATAACTCATCGAACCCAAGCCAACCTCACCTGCTCCTGAGGCACCCATCCTAATCACACCTCCAACGGGTTCTCGCCTTGTCGTGGCGGAGGGGCTTAGTTACCGTGGGCCGACACAAAGTGAAGCTAAGTGGAACCCACCCGGCCGGCCCGCGGCGAAGGGCTGGGCGAAGCGGCCGCTCCAGGTTCGAGCACCGGTTGGATAACTGGAGCTCATCGGAGCGGACGGGGGCCGCAGAGGCGGCTTTATGCTGCCCTAGCAGCCAGGCTGCAGGGGCGGTTTCATACTGCCCCTCGCAGCCGAGGTAGGGTCGCGGAGGGAGTACCCTCTGCGGCCAACCGGGGTTGCACCGGCGATGCGGCGGCGGTAGGGCCGCGGGGGAAGAGGAGTGTCGGTATTGAGATGCGCCATTCTCCCTATCCTCCGCGGCCGTTGATAAGTAGCAGCGGGCCTAACATCTCTCCGCCGCGGGGAGCCGGGAGACGTTTTCTCCAGTGGCTCCCATGGTCTCTGGGCGACAGGTTCGGGGGAACCGGTCGCCTCCGCGCTGTATGTTCCGGCGCGCCCTGGAATGGGAGGGTTCATCCCTCCCTTCCGAGGTGGGGCCGCGCAAGCGGCCAGCGTCGGCAGCGTCGCGGTTGAGTGACGCACCCGCGTTCCCGTAACCCTGCGATCATGGCGATGAGGTGGTACATCGTGGGGGTTTTAGTTGGTGCAAGTCCGACATAATCCGTCCTCACCCCCGCGAGGACGAATATACGTAGGCATTTCCCCACGTTAAATAAAAAAAACCTTCTAATCACCCCTCCAACGGGTTGCCCCCTTGTCGTGGCGGAGGGGCCTAGTAACCGTGGACCGAAACACGGTAAAGCGAAGTGGAACCCACCCGGTCGGCGCGCGGCAAAGGGCCAGCCGAAGTGGCCGCTCCAGGTTCGAGCACCGGTTGGATAACTGGAACTCACCGGAGCGGCCGTTAACGGCTAGCGGCAGACCCAACATCTCTCCGCCGCAGGGAGCCGGGAGAGGCTGTTTCCCGTGGCTCTCATGGTCTCTGGGTAACGGGTTCGGAGGAATCCGTTAGGCCGAGAGGGGACGCGCTGTGTGTTCGGGCGTGCCCCCACAGAGGTGGAAAGGGAAAAGGCTGCATGGTGCAGCCGGCGCTGTCGCGAGGGTGAGCAAAAGCGTTCCCGTGACGCTGCCATAAAGCGACGAGGTAGAACATCGTGGGGGTTTAGTCGGTGCAAGTCCGATATAAGGAATGCACAGGCATTTCCCCCACGTAAATAAACCCTGCTAATAAACGCGGTTTCGTCTCCCACCATCTCGCACTGGACTAACGTGGTGGCAAATTGCCCAAATCCCTCCATATGAACCTGTACAAACGAAGGTCGCGAGAAGCCGCTGGACCGATCGGTGTGGGAATCTATGGAGGAAGGCTATGTTCAGCAGTGCTGAACATAGCCTTCAACATCTATCGATTGATGATGATATTTTAATATAATTATTATTCGGCACAGGATCGATCGGTAAAGATCTTTAGAAGCCTATGTCTAGTTGTGGTTGTTTATCGGCTGATGATGAAAACTATTATTAAAAAGGAGTAAATATGTAAATATAGAATACACGTATTATGTAATAAAACATCATCATTGAATATTTTCAGGAGCTTATTTTTCACTATAAGGCTATAGAAAAACACAAAATAGGTTAAAGCAATATTTTTATTTACGGTTCCGATTTTCGCCATGATTCGCAATTTTAATTTGTTGTCCATTCTAAGGTTTAAGCCATTCTTTCTATTACTTACAGAATACTATTGTCGGCCATAGTATATGGAGTTTTTGAGAAGATTACACTCTTGTCGACAACAAAATACTGTAATGGTGAATGCTATGACCACAGATTTATTTATTTCTACATTCATATTATATAATATTTGTAGAAAATGTCAGCATATGCACCAATTTACTTTAGTTCATTTACATTAAAGCATAACATTTAAACAAAAGGGAATGTCTTATTTAAGTGTTAATTTCTGTATTGAAGCGTTATAAATATACGCATAATACATAATCTTTAAAACGGCCCTACGTGTTAGACGTAGATTTTTTAAACACCTTTCTAGCACTATTAAAGACGGAAAAGTATTATAGCTTGTACAAAAAAAATGTGCATAAAATTATCTTGCATAATTAAATAAAATATAAATTTATCTTAATTTTGTTAGTATAACTTATAATTACATTGTTAAATAAAACAGCGGCATGATTGTTAACATTTTTATTGGGAGGCGAAACGAGCAAAGATCGGGATAAATTTTTAATACAAATAAACTTTTGTATTAGATACACCTCATAAATCGTCAAGTTCATCATCTATTTAATTATAGTAGTATAGATTACATTAACATGAACAAGAATACATACCAAATATTTAATACATTACATAGAAACAGATCCGGGGCAAAAGTATCCAATACATAATTTGTTGGCGTTTAGGTAATTTATTTCACCTTTATAAATGTAAGCTGATAGATTTTGCTTTCAATAATTAAAAGATTTTTTTTTACATCGATAGAAAAAATTGACACCAATTGACTATTCACAGAATAGGTACAGAGTTAGCTTCTTCTAGTCTATTGCGCTTTGCAATCAGAGATTGTATGGCCGCTTACCATCAGGTGTGATCGTAATCAAGCGTTAGTCTATATAAATAAATATATACCACAAAAGAAGAACTGTCTTTGGTTTTTCAAAAAAAATAAATAAATAAACAATGAATAAGCTTTGAATTAAATACGATTTGCCCCGTTGTATCATTCTTATTAAAAACGACATCAAGAACACACTGTTTAGTATAGATGAATAACATTAAAATATATAATATTCTCTTTAACTGCCAACTAGCTAGAGAATGTTAGGGTTATTAGAATATTTAGTACAACAACAAGTAAGCCCAATGTTTGGAAGGATAGCGTTTGAAAATCTGAGCATCAGGATAAATCCTAATTTTTTTTTTTTTTGGTAAAGTAAGCAATGGCCGCTTTATACCATATCGCACATCAAAACACCGAATTTGTAACACTTTCATAACATTGACAAATATTTTATGCCCAAATACTTAATATTAAATAGATACTTGAAGATAGAACGACAATTTTAATGAACTTACATATATATATCTAACATTAGATCTAGGTATTGTCTTTAATATGCCAAAAGTGATAGAATGGGGGTCCGTTTTGTATACCATGTATGTAAACTAATAAATGATAATTGAACATTGAAAGGCTAAAAGATGGTTCACTAATAAACGAAGAATGACTTAAAAAAAATTAATGAACGTATATTGTAATTTTTTTTTATCACAATGATTAATTTTGATTTTTAAATCAAACGCCACGTTATGAGGCAAGATATAAGGACTTACACCTTTACTTCTTTTGATCATAATAACGTTACAATGTATACATTTTTTTTCTTTATGATAGGTAACTACCCGCACAGATATAACTATAAAATCTAATCTCATACAAACTAGTTTATGTCGTAAAACTAACATTTCATTATAAAGTAAAATAAAAATGTGATAAAACGCACTCGAGCAATGTTTTTGGGTATATCACATAACCTAATATGCATCGGGAAATTAATAATAATTATTAAAGATACTTTAAAAACAATATCACCATTTTTAAATGCTGCCATGAGCCAGAATGTAGAGTACTTAGTACCTACCAAAAATAGTTAAAAAATCTAGTTACACAAACTTGCAACTGCGCTGAATGATTATTGTTTGTATATATATCTTTCATATATAATATTATTCGCAGAAATTAAAACGTGAGTTTTATTTAAATAGGTTTATTGACAAAAAATACGTTGGTTGGGATTACATGCATTCAATTCATGTAAAATATCAAAAGACAGGAAGACGACTGTTACTACTTAAAAGAAATATGGTTAATAAAGCATAATTTATCTTTTCAATTTTTTTTCATTTTAATTGTTTTTCTTTCAGACCAAAATTTTTAACACATTCATTACTATTCTTTGAGCGATGCTGTAACAGTCACAAATTCTTTTATTTGTCATATTAATACTGAGAAATGTAACAAAGTAACCGAATGTCTGTACAAGAAAATGAATAAAAAAAATAATTTTACACACATTTTAGAGTAATGAATAATATTTAAAAATTTAAAACGATGTATGCATTATAACTTTTATTTATATAAATACTATATTTATTCCCAAGACTAACGACAGTTAGATACGGTTCCAACAGAAAATAAACTACGATGGAAAGATTTTCGTAGTTATTTTCTAATCTTCAATGGAAATCATGAGAATAGAATTTTGTAAGTTATGCGTCATCATTTCTGGTCATGCAGAGAAAAGAAACAAAAAAAAACATACGAATGGTATTGAAATGTCCTTCTAGTCCTGTTGCTTCTTTTTTCTATAATTGTTTCGCTTCAATTTCACATAGTTTTAAGTAACAATCAGACGGTAGAGGGCGAGGTATGCTCGCCTCGAATATTCTAGCTCTCTAAAATTTAGCCTGAACAGCGATGCTGGTATGTGTCCTGGAATCGAACCAGGGACATCCGTGTTACAAGGCAAGTGTTTAGCCACCGCGCCACGGAGACAGTTAAATTTCAATAATGATTGAATAATAACTTTAAGTTATATAGGTGATATATAAATGTAAGTTATAATTTTAAATAAAAAAGCGAATAAGCGTTTTTCAAACGAAAACAGCGCAGTGAAATCTCAAGTGGTTGTGTGATTGACAATAAAGGAATGAACGTGTACAATGTGTGGGTAAGTTTACATATTTGGCAATGGTACGGTAACCTGCACGTAGCTGATGGGGAAATAGCCGGTCTTCCCATTGACGGAGCCCTCAAACCAGTTCTCATCGACTTTGCTTATGAGCGTGATCACGTCGTTTTCCTGTGTTAATAATATTTATATAATATGTTTATTTTTTATTATACGAAACAAAGTGACGAGCGAAACGTTCACCTGATGGTAAGTAATACGTTTGCCTATGATAATGTGGCGCTGTTTAGGATGATATACACAACACCACATTGTGCTCGTCGTCTTGACACATAAGATGTTAGTGTCGTTACTTTAGTAATTTTACTAACTACAACACCCTTTAAATATTGTGATGTTACTACACTAATGTTTGGCAATTGTTGGAAACTTATAAAGCAGTATTAGTATTTATAACACTACTGTTTGGCGGCAGAAATAGGAGCTACGGTGGTACCTACCTAGACGGTCTTCAGCAACAGAGATCTACCACCGGTAATTTTTTTCATAAGATATTTACCAATATATATTGAAAAATGGATTTTGATAATATTAATATTCGTTAAGTTTTATAATTAGAATATTATTAGTATCACCATAAAAATATTACAACTTTTGAAAAGAAATTAATGCGAATGTGATGATACTATGTAAAATTACAGACGTTAAAATTAAGACA
Source organism: Ornithoptera alexandrae (assembly GCA_029030555.1). NCBI lineage: Eukaryota > Metazoa > Arthropoda > Insecta > Lepidoptera > Papilionidae > Ornithoptera > Ornithoptera alexandrae. The sequence goes on along the minus strand of JARDVY010000042.1, from coordinate 4,805,269 downwards.
GCGAATGTGCTTATGTCTTATAATCATATTTTACATAGGTAATAGCGAATTTTGCCAATAAACTTTCGTTTACATTGAGTATGATCAATACCTTGAATCCCAGCTCTCCTTGGTTCTCTGGTTCGAAGTCATAAAGAGCGGTGCAACAAGGGCCTTTTGCCGGAGCCATGGGCGTCCGCGCCGGCGATTTAACTGGCGACGGTAGTGGCGAAGCTGGTGCATTACCAGAAATAATACATTGAAAACAATCATTAACTTATTCATAATAATTATTCGGAAGAAGTCGCCATTATTTTTTAATATCCATTTCTTCTTTAATAAATAAATATTTATGTCATATAAAATAGTAAGTATATACGAGACAGTAATTTAAAATTATTGGTAAGTAAAAAATTGGCGACTACTATTCGATGTGGGTGAAAAAAAATCGGAATAACATGCTTTTAAGCAAACACTGCGTTTCCTAATACAAAATCTTAGAATAAAGTTTGCAGCAACCTCATTAACTTAAAACACAAGCGCTTTCACACGACAATTTCGCAAAATAAACAATATCCAAAAGCATAATGAAATTTAGCAAACTTAAATTTCGCGTTATTTCGATAGTAATTTGTCCTACGGTTAAATCGTTTGTTAAGATGATAAAATTAATTATAAAAAATTCTATATTAATGTATGACTTAATGACGTATTATTAAGAGCCAACGAAGACGATTAAACGAAATGCAAGGTAAAAAAATAGCGATAATAAAATACATCCCATGATAACATCCAATGACATGCACTGAGATAATAAATACGACTGCTAATATGACCAACTATACGTAGCATCGCATATAGAGAAGACGATAGAAAACAGGAGGAAATATACTTTATGTATTCATCGAGTGAAGTATAAATGAATTAAAGTATGTATAAGCATAATTAACCGTAGTGATTATGGTAATAAACGGTCCTGGTATTGTTCTCACTGCTTGTTCGCAGGGCCTTTTAAATAAAGATTCAAGGCCGTTTATCTACCACGCTGATCAAATGCAGGTAGATGATTATACTCGTGTTAAAAATACAAAAGGATGTTACTACGATAGCAATGAATTTTTTGGACTACAAAAGATTTTCTAAATATTTGAGGTGTGTTTTCTACTACTATGTGACATTTTGTTAAAATCCATAACAAAGTATTAATTGATTATTGATTGATAACACTTGTAAATATCGCAAACGTGTTTGTATTAAATACAAAAGCATGAGAAAAGTGTATCTTTTATATTGCTACAGTGTGTTTATGTTGTGTATGTGTCCGTGGATGTTTGTGTGTGTGTGTTACCCTGGTTGGAGCGTTGCGCGTTGGCAGCGCCCGGGAAGAGCTCGAGGTTGGAAGGCGGCTTGTGTTCAGGGGAGCCGGCGTGCGAGCCGCCTTCTCCACGACGCAAATAAATAAATGATTCCATCCTCAGTTTACTATCAAATCTTTATATTATATCGACAATTTTAAACAAAGTATTAACCGTTTTTTTATCTTCAGTATAATCTATGTCTGCTGTTCTTACTGGCATTTTTTTAAATGAAATTTATACTACCTGTTAAATAACATACATAAAAAATTCACAGCTAGGGGATATTTAATATAAAAAAATTAAAAACGTTTATTGGATTAAGTACGATCAAAACTATTAATAACTATTTATAACTCCGTTTTATATTTAACTAACCAAAGTTAAGAGCAATTATTGAATATCTCTGTCCTGTATATTAATTTAAGTATTACGCCGAGATTATTTTATAAATATTATCTGTTACCGTATTAATTTAATCAAATACCGTATAAGTTACCGTCATTTTATTAAATTTTCGCTTCCGATTTTGTTTTCGTGTTGCGTATTACGTATCCGGTATTTCGATAGTGCAAGTGAATGCTGTTTCAGTGTTTAACTGATACAGAAAATGTTTACAGAGAGACGAAAAAACACCAATGGAAAAGGCTACAATTTCCAAGGATAACAAACTACAACATTTTCTTTAGACACCGGCTATTACTTGAAATATAGTAGATGCACGTAAAGAAAGAGATTCACAGATTGACTATAATCAAATGGATATAATGTAGTGGTGTTAACCTCTTTCTTTACTCCTCCATATAGTGATACAAATATTAAATAAATAAATGGAAAGATGGGAAGGAATGTAGGAGTAGACGTCTCGGCAAACCTGAAACAGCTAACTACTCCGGCAAAACCCGTTACAGCCGTGAATTGTGTCTATCTATATATAAGAAGCAAAAAAAAATATTAAAAGAAAATTCAACCAAACTAATACTTAATTCATTAAAGATAATAAAAAAAATGTACAGAATGTTCATAGTAGTAGTGATTGTAAGATTAGTATATTGTTCCCTATATTAGAATCCGGGGCATGCTTACAAAACCACCTGCTACCAACCCGCTGATCAACAGCGGAGTGGTGGATGTCACAGGCCCCCGGTAGCTGGTTCTTTTACGATATTTTCTTTCACCGCCCTGAAGGCAAAGATCAGTGGGGATTGAACCCGCACTACTTCAAGCTTCTTTATAACGCCTTTCAAACTACTGTCACAACTTGTTATGGAAAATGTGTGTTAGAAATGTTCCCTTAAGGAGGTTATTAAACAAAGAATGTAAATATGAGAGATTATTTAAATGAGTATTGAAAAAATTTATTCACAGAAGAATAGTCCATATCACTATTGTGCTGTACGTTAAAAGGTTTGCTTTGAATGTTCACGTGATAATAAGTGTACCATCACCAAGCTTTGCAGCAGTGCCAAGACACCTTCAATAAGCGTGTTGTTTTTTCGACAGTAATAAACATAGACAACATAAAAAAATACTTTGGGTATATTTTTGATTATCAAAGTGAAATGCAACTACAGGAGATAAACAATTTCTACCATATTTTTCTTTGTCCACGATTTGATATAGTGTTAAAGAGATAATGATACCGTGAACAGTAAAGCGTGCTCGCCCAAACAACTTCTGCTCTCCTATGTTGACAGGAGGGCACAAAAATACTATTACGACGGCATATTAGATATATCATTATAAAGCAGATAGTAATTGTTGTATAAAACTTTAACTATGATATTTATTCAAAATGATCTTGAATTAAAATTATGCTTATATGATTTAATGCAATTAATACATTACTTTCCCGAACTCAATTGATATCGGATTACTTTCATATCATAGTATGAAAGTTTACATAATTTCACAATATGAAAATTTAATAGAAAACATGTCACTATTTAAACAATGAACCCAAAGTCAAATTTAACGAAAACAACGTAGCAAATAAAAGATATAATTCACCTGTCCACGGGTCTTTGCCGTTGTATTGCCGGGGCGCCGGATGAGGTCTGAAGCCGAGGGCGGGTCTGGGTTCCGGATGGGATGGGTGCCTAGATAGGTGCCTGGGCTCTTCCCAAGCCCGGAGCGGGTCTACGGATAAATCTCCTACAGACGAGGACGGTGGGATATGGTTACGGGTGCGGGACAGACTCTGTGTGGAACCGTACCGCCTACCATTGTTCAAATCGTGCACGCCTTCTATGTGCAGGTCGGCGAGGGTCTTCGGTACGAACTCCATCTTTGGACGATTAACCGCTTCTTCCTTCCTAAAAATCGAAACAATCCCTCATTTGTATATATCTTGGATTTTAAAATAAATAAATATTTTTTAATAAAGTATATAATTCAAATAATTTCACAGTCAACAGCAACAACTTCTCATATTACTACTAATCAAACATTATCATATGATATTATTTTTAATAAAGATGTTATATCTTTTTTATAAACTAGGAACTTTGTGAACGAATACAAAGAAAATGTTTAATTTCTTCATGAAGCTTTATAAAGTTCCTTCTGATAATTTATGACATACTATTTTAATATAACAATGAGGCTTTTGTTAGGTGGTTTGTACATCACCGTTTTGTATTCATAGTTTTCAAATAGTAGATGATAAGTCTAGCCACCATAATATTTTACGAGGTACAGCATTGTTTGTAACAGTAATATTGACAGGCTTTATGGTACAAATAGACATTGCAGTAGAATATCCGGACTATCCTCATAGACCCACCATTAATAATAAGTTCTAAACTTACTTTTCCATGAGAGTAGATACCAATCCTTTAAGTATCTCCGTGCATTGTTGGTGATATTCCAAGAGACCTTCTGCGAAGAAACTCAACTGGGCCACTTGCTCCACCTGGCAATATGTAGTTATCATCATAAGAACGGTAATTCATTGTCAGTGCGATTTATATTTTAAATCATGAAAATATTTTGTCTGTCTGTGGATTAGAATATTCATTTAGTTTATTTGCTATATGTGTCAGATCTTAATAACTACATAGATTTTTTTATTGTTGATTTAAGCGTATTTAATATAATAAAGAATAATTATCAAGTACAGTACAGAATAAAAATTTGTAAAATGTAATTATAAAAATAAAAAAAAATCTGAAAACGTTTGAACCAATTTATTGAATAACGGTGAATACCAGATGGTAACACCATTAAGGAAACTAATTAAACGCGGTCCAGCTTTTCGAGAGTACGCAGTTCACAGAGAGGGAACACACGCATTAATACTACTTCTCCTTTTAGATTAATATTTTGTAAAACTTACGTCATTATCGAGCAGGTTGAACATGCCGATTTGGGCGAGCTGCAGCGATTCCGCGAACTTCTCCTCGGCCTGTCGAATCTCCTCGTCTGCAATGTGAGCACCTGATGTACGCCAATCTCAAACAGCATCGCGACAAAAGGTCCACACACAACAATTAAATAAAAAAAAACAAACAAAATATTACAAAAAAAATTAAGTTAGCTTGTGAATAAAGAAAAATAAAAATGTAATATAAAATGAAGAACAAAAAAAAATAAGAAAAATTAAACAATACAGACCAAACGATGAAAATAAAAGCAGGCACAAAATGGCGTAGGTACGGGATCGACGCGGGCGCATGACGGGAATATGGAAGAAACGAGCGATTCATATAGGACACGATATTAATATTAAAGGAGTTCATTTCATACATTTATTTCTTGTGTATTTCTAGCATTTTTTCTACTTCCACTCTAAACGTACCCTGTCTAGGAGTACCGCTACTTGGACTCATATAAGGACTGACCCTACCTGGTCCTTGGCATGACGAAATAAAAAGATAAACGTTAGTTACATATTTAACTCATATCAGTTCATTTCGTAATAATAATAATTAACCTTATGACAGTACCAATGAAATAAGATTTTTAACGTATTTGAAAGGCAATTTAACATTTTATATCTCAAAGCAAAGAACGAAATATTTATCATACTAACTAACGCTGGATTATAATGGGCGAGCATATCACTTATAATCAGGTGAGGGTCCTGTTTGTATCGTCGTTGCAAATAAAATTTATTGATACCTTATAGCTATATGTTGATGTATATAATAATATAGTAAACAACAAGGAACCAGGAACTATGTATGAAAAAAATATTTACTCAATATCAGTTAAGCACATGGTCCTTATAACTATTATATCCTTTTTAACTATAAGGTGATTATATCAATGCACTAAGTATTTAAAAAATTACCTTTAGCCTGTCTACGGCGTTTGCAGTCAAAATCGAGCCTGCGCCCCTGCAGTTTCTTTCGGTGATGCTAAAACAAGGATATCGAAGAAATATTAGGAATAAATTATTAAATAAACACTGTAAATTGGTGATAAATACATAAAAAAGCGAATAAAAATAATTAAAAAAGAAAGTGGTTCTTTTTGTAACTTTAACTATATGTATTGTATGATTGTTATTTCATAAATTAAAGTGGTTTTTATAAAGAATTATGTACCTTTACATATTATTTAATAACTTAATTTTACATAAAAAAATTAATAATTATTATTATACTTCATCGTGTAACTAAAGCAAAATTAGCGAAAAATAAAAAAATATTATTTCCTTGTAACGAATCTTAACATTTTATGATTTTAGTTATTACCGGTAATGAAAAAGAAAGTAAATAGAGCAAATATTTTCAATAAATGCCTGGTTAACTAATTAACATAATGGCAGAAGATTGAGCTGGATAAAATTGTGACGTGAAGTCGGACTTATGGAAATATAAGTGGAGATGAAATAAGGTGGGTTAAAAATAATTATGATTATAATAACATACCATAACTTCTTTGAGATCTTTGGTCTGTAAATGGTGTAGAGGTTCGAGGAAGCTCTGCTTGATGTTATCGTCGAGGGAATATTTGACATCGGCCATCTGTTTCAGCGCTTCGCCCATTTCAATCAAACATTGCGCTGCAAGGTAACATCAATTTTGTTAGCGGTGGACCCTAAAAGTTATTGTTAAATAACCACATCACGCTGGAAGGCCCACTACAACGTGGGCAAACGATTTAATGAAGGCGATGATGAGAAACCTTCGGATGCGGACAGCACAGGACCGCGTATAACTTTGAATACGATAAACACTTCATGCTAGTAGTCCACATTTCGAATTAACTTTAATAAATAAGTAAATAGCCGTTTTAATGTTCCCATTACTGGGACTCGAGGCCTTTCATAATGAGAGAGACAAGGTCATTTTATCCACCACTCCGACCAAGTGCAGAATGGGCCAATGTTATATATCCACGAAAGCTGTTGTTCTTGAAAAGTATCGGTTTCCTCACGAGGTTTTCTTCTACTGAACGCTCAAGCTAAGTGGGTATCGAACCCGCGCCTCTGCAAGACGTTCAGCGTGTTCGATTCTTTACAAAGCGAGCCATCACGACTCTGATAGTGTATTAGATAACTTTAAAAGTAACAGATTAATGATTTAAAAGCGATTGTATATAATTCATTTACAAAATAAATTTTCGAATCTTCGTCTCCAAATATATATGAACATCAGAAACAATGTCCATCTAAGCATATAGATTGCGAAATAAAATACATTAATTGTCCTTTATGCTTACAGAAGACTGTATCTTCGCCGAGTTTTTTTCCATAGAGGAGCATGCAATCCCCTAATACTCCTTCGGGTTGAGGGTAAGTGTTGCTCTTAGCTTGCCCGCTAAGTTTGCTGATGCCTTTCACAGCTGCCATCTTCGCCCTAGCCGTGGGGTTCGGTTGGAGAAATTCTTTTGTTTTCGTCTGCAGTTCTTCGACAAGCTCGCATGTTACGTCTGTTTTCTACGAAAAACAAAGAAAATAACTATTAATGCACTAGAGGGTTTCGTATTACATAAAAACATTCTACTTATATACACATGGTGAGATTATAATTATAATGAAAACATAATTTAGTTTTTTATAAAGTAATAATTTCATTACCGAGAATCAACATAATTCTTAGGCATAGCAATTTTTGTTGTAGTTACTTTTTACTAGTACAGTTCCTTGTAATGAGAAGAAACATCAGTTTGTTATCTTCAGCGATATAATGCTCCATAATAATATGAATAACATATGTCGCTTTCACGAAATTGTATGTAAATTGACGTAAATCGGATGTGAAGTTTCGTACATTCCCTTAACAACACCCTTTAGTAAAATAACAAACATGTGTTCCGGTTGTTTTGGGAAGTGGTTGGAAACTTTTGGTTTTTGTTGACAATATGAAAAGGATAGGGTACCAGTGCTCGATGAACATATACTATTATGTTAATAAAGACGAAATTTCCGTCCGGCAACTGAAACGAACTTTATTTAATCGTGTTTATAAATTTTATAAATATGTATAACAGAGATTTAAATAAAACGAGACTAAAGCGCATATTAAATAAAGATCATTTTCTCTGTTTTGAGTAATTGTAAAATTTAATAATTCTGGATAATTTATAAGAAAATAAATGTTGTCATTAAACTGCTAGAACTGGCTAAAATGTTTTTTTTTTTTTACATTTCATGTATTTATTTTGTAGTGTTACATTATGCTTCTATATTTTATAACATTCTTTTTTTTAAAATCGACAGGGTCAGTGCATGACCACGATTCCACCTTATTGTAAAGATTCTTCGGTGGCGACGAAGGCAAGCTTTTTAATCGATATGGTTTGTAATCTAATTTATTTTAAAACACAAAAGTAATGTTGAAAACTTACTCTTTCCATCTCCATGAAATCCAAATCCAATTTCGTGCCTTCGGCACCTCCCATTTTCTCTGTGACATACTGAAAAAAGATATTTGCATGACAGAATATTAATAAAAAAAATATAATTTTTTTTGTTTAAATCACTATATTTGTAAATATGCGATCAAAAAAACTGCGACAGTTATAAAACAGCTAATATTGAGACTGATATTATCGTGAGGACTAGGATGCCAAATGTATCAGAAACAGTGGTAAAGATAAAATAATAATTTACTAAATGGGTCAAAATCAAGTTTTCCTATCTTTTTTAATATTTTTTAAAATTCCAATTTCATTACAGAAATTAATTAACTACAATCTACGCATTAATGGCAAATATATATTTTTGTACTCTAGACGCAGATTGTTCACCTTCACCTAAATTGAGGTGAAGTATGAGCCAATTAAAGTACATTACGTAATATATAATAGAATATTATAAATATCTCATTTCATGCAGACACGACATCCACAAATATAAAAAAAGAGCTTAGAGGGATACCCTGGCTGATAAGCTGGTGTTGCAGGGCGCCCGTTTACATATCGACAGACCGTTTTTTTTTTAGTATTATGAGTTAAAAAAATATTATAGTACAGATTTATTTTTGTGGTATATGAATGAGTAAATGAAATTCACTGTTGGTTGTTCATTGAAATTCATTGTCGCAGGAGACCGTCTAAGTAGGCACCACCGCTGCTAGGAGCAGTTCTGCTGACGATCAGTAGTGTGCAAATATAACTGCGTTCCAGTTTCAAGATAGTTGTATCTAGTTAAAATACTCGGTTAATAAGACTTAACGTTTTATGTCTCATTAACAAGCACAACGTGGTGCTGTGTATACCATTCTGACTAGCACCACATTGTTATGAGCAGGCGTATCATCAGGTGTATGCTTCGCTCGTCTCGTCGCTTCGTAGAATAAAACAGCGATTCAGCGGCCGGTATTTGACATCAGCGATTAAAACAATTTGTTTTGAAACAATAGCTGCTTGCTCTAGTAAAAATTGTACGCTGCATTTGGTTATTTGAAGCATACAAAGGAGCTGAAGTATCTGATCGCTCGTTTGAACACAAAAGCTCGGGCCGAGACCTAGCCTTGGCCGAGGAAAGCGCGCCCGTAAAGTGCTACGCTTATACAGATATGAAAAAAAAAACCTTCAGTCAACAAACGATTTGTTTTTATTCAGGGCTTATTATAAAATATAGAGTTAACTACGAGTATTACTATAACAATCAATTTTTAATATACAATTACATTATAGTAAAAATGAAATTTTTTGCACAGCAACATTTACCTTTTTACAAAAAAGAAGAAAACATAATGAAGTATAGTAGTAACAAAAAAACACTAATTATTAATAGCAATAATTATGTCCTATTAAAATTACCTCCGATCTGATATTTGTTTAATTGTTCTCATCATTGAAGTATTTTCTCACTAACCGTACACAAATTTAAGGTGAAATAAATAATTTCAGATTCTCTAGCTGTTATTTAATGAAACTATTGTATAGCTATATATAGCTATTATATATACGGATTTTATTGCGTTCATTAAATCATTTTGTCACCACAGCCATAGTCTACGTTTATATTTGATTGTTTTTTTTTTTTATTTATATAGTACCTATTTACCTATTAGTTGTATAAAAGTACTTTCTAACAAAAAGAGCATTGTTCATAAGAAAGCTTAGTCCACATAGCGAGCGATGGTAATGGCTATGCTTGTAGTAACTCTGCATGATCAAATTAAAAATGAGATTCGCAAATAGCCTTAGAATTCGCGAAGCTGAAGTAACAATGGGTACATAGCACCGTAGAACCGATGAACGTTAGGAAATTAGACTTCTGGCAATGAATGGCGGGAATGGTGACCCTGCACCGGAAAAACTAGTGTTGAGAGAATTCCCACAGGTGGACAGACGACAAATTTGTTGGGGGCCACTGGACTTAAACAACACTTGACTGTGTTTTGAGGAATGCGTTACAAGAGACATGTCCAGCAGTGGACGTACATCGGTAGAGATGATGATGATTTCAGTAATATTTTCTACGATGTTAACAATTTCTTTGGCGTTAGAAAATAAGGATCTGTAAAATTAATAACTAGTATAATCATTTATCACATAGAATATACAATAAATATTAAAAAAAAATATTTAATAATATAAAGAAGGATTTAAAGTTGTTAAACTATTTTAAATGAAATTTCTTTCAATACAAATAGGAGTTGATTTCATCACGCAGTTATATCAATGCCGAAGGACCAACGGGAGCTGTTTGAAGGCTATAATAATTGGGGCAGGACAACGAAATAGGACGGGGTTATGGGTCACGGTCGCGGCAATGTGTCTCTCCCACTTTTATGGATGGGGGGTACGAGGAGTCGAGGGAGGATTTTGTCAAGAATATTATTCGGAGTATTATTGATCACGTTGTTATGGCACGGATATTACGCGTCCGACGGCAGCGGCACTCGGATAACTCCAAATGGAAATCCACGTTACCGACCCAACGAAATGTTAGTCGCAAATTTCTAATTAACTCTAATGGTGCTAATATATTTATATTCAACTAGATTATCATTACTGTAGAAATTTAAGGAATATTCATATACTATTTTTATTAACTAAAGTGCAATTATTTTAGACACTAGGTATCGTTATGACAAATAAAAATATCCATTTTCTACTTTCTAATCGTCTATTTTCGTAATCAACAACACCATTACAAAGTTTAATCTATAGCGAGCCGAAGATCTATTCCGAGTTGCAAAAACAATATAAATGTTAACTAGGTATCTGTCGCCGCATGCCCTGTAGTCTCGGGCTATTCAGAATAGGACTAAGGTAAGCCCTGCCTGTCGTAGAAGGTGACTAAAAGGTTTTTCGGGTTTGCGGGTTTTGAAGTTGGGAGCCCTCATTGTCCACTAAACGAGCCCGGGATGAACGACAAATACGAGGTGATAAAGTTTTTATCGTACTAAAGTAAGGGTGTCGAAAAGGGATACAGGTCTCTCTGGGACGAGCTTTAGGCGTAGTGCGGGATGGCTTCGGTGGGTTCCGTAAAAGATCTCCAGACCTCCCGCAACGCACTGGAGATGACCACCGAGAGGTTTTAAGTTGAAAAAATCCCACATAACCTTGTCTTCCCTCAGAAGCGGGGTAACTTTTTATAAGAATTCCCTTCGATGATAAAAAAAAAGTTAAATAAAGTAGAACCACCACAGATTCAAATGGCTGAGTAGCTAGTAAAATTACTGGAGTAACGAGACTTACCAATTTGCGTCTCAATATTAAGAGATCAATGTGGTGCTATATATATCATCCTAATTAGTGCCACATTGTTATGATGATCACCTTCTATCAAGTAAATGACTAACAGAAATTATAGAATTATTGATCGTTTTTATATTCATAGGTTTGTTTTTTAATTCATATGTTAGTCCTATTGTGTACTATAAACAAATAATTGTTAATATCAGAAAAATAAGAGTGTCTAATCACAATATTTAATTTTTGTTTTAATCTACCCTTTATATATTATAGAAAAAATATACAAGTATTTAATGAGAGCGTTTCGTCTGGGCTTGATATATCTTTCATGAGCCTTTTGTATTAGAGCACGAGGGTACTGCCGAGGGTGTTGAATATTTAATGCGTTAACCGATGTAGTAGAAGAAATATTTCTGAATTGTAGACACATCAAAGAGATATACTAGATTTTTATTACACAGTCTCGAAACCTCCCGGAATAAAACTAAGAATCAAGTTTATATAAACTGCATAAGCCAATTATATAATATATTTATCTCTGGCCTTTAGTTACTGAAAATTAACTAAAAGTGTATTTAGGAAATAGACCATGTAATAATTATGTGGTTTTTACACATGTCTAATATAATGTATTATTGTCAGCCTTTATTTATCAACTTCTGTATGTCGTCCCCAAAACCTTCCTCAAAACTAGTGGAATATTATTATATCTATTGATAACAAATATCATTATTTTACTGCAAGATCAAATTTAAAAGATGGTTATTGACAGGGTTACAATAACATACGTATGAAGTAAACTGAAAAAAAATAATAATCAGAAGCTTTGTATTAAATAATAATCTGGAAGTTGTGGTAATATATAAAAGAAACGTATCGTCATGATATAGTCATAAATCTTGTCCGTATCACTGCAATGCGCTAGATCACACCTAACGAAATATGTTTGGATAAAATAGTACATTCGTAAAGTTATAAACTTAATCGTAGTAAAAATGATAAAATTTGTCCCAAATTTCTGAAGCCATAAATCAATTTGCAAAATCTTTTTAGAAGCACCCAAAAATTTGGTCACAATGGGTGAACTTATTGCCTATAGGTATTCCCTACTGTGGGACATAAGACGTGAGGAGATCTGCTCTTTAGTATTCGCCTATTATGAATAGTGCTAAAGTAAAATTATTATATAATATAAAATATGAATAAAAATTATAAGTAGTTCTTAGAGGGCGATTAAAAGGGTTTTCGGGTCCGCGGGTTTCAAATGTGGGTTGGTTGGCTACATTGCTTACTAAGCGAATCCGGGGTCGACAACAAGTCGAGGTGGTTCATATTTGTCAAAGCAGTGAGGGTGCTGGGGAGGGTTACGGCCCTCCCTGGGACGTGCTTAGGCGTAGTGTAGGGAGGCATCGCTGCGTACCGTAGGAAATCCCCACCCCTTCCTGGAAAACTGAGCGTGACCAACGAACTCGTTTCAGTAGGTACAAATCCCGCATAACCCTACCTTTGCCGCAGAAATAGGATACGTTTTCATGATTTCCTCTTGATACATAAGGATGTGGGGAGATGCAGCGGTTGGTGAAATTAGACGTTGAATAAAAGAAATGACATACAACTAAATAAATTAAATATCTTTTTACACATATATCGTTATAGAATTTCTAGATAGATGTGAAGATCCTTGAAAGAGGCCTATGCTCAACAGCCAGCGTCCATCGTTTGTGATATACTACATACATAACGAAATAAGCATACAATACGATATTCATTCACTACTGACTAATCAATATGTGTTATTGGAAGTAAAAAAATTTGCCACATATTTCATGAAGTGTGAACAGTGACCTCACTGTAGGTCGGAAATGTACGTAATAACTGACTGATTCGGTTTGAATCTAGATTGATGATAGATAAACTTGGCATTGGCGGGTTCATATGTTAGAACTAATCAAATTAATGTACCACGAACAATATCGTTCAACAGATGTATAGATCATTGATCAAAATGAAAATAATTTTTTTTTCTTGTTCAAGACCTGTGATACGGTAAAAGTCTAAATAGGTACTATTGCAGTTTCTGTTTCTGCGGCTAAACAGTAGAGTGGAAACAATAACTGTTCCGGTTTGAAAGGCGATGTAGCTAATGAAATTACTGGAGTAACGAGATTTAACATCTTATGTACTATGGCGACGAGTGTAATGCAGTACTGCGTATATCATCTTAACTAGCGCCACGTTGTCATCAGATGAAAGTCTCGCTCGTCTTGACTTTACTTCATCTCGTTCGAATATTAGTGGTATTAATATATATGTCCCGAAACGTTTCATAGTATACTACAATGCTAAAAAGACATCTTGTACCCTTAGAAGACTTTTAGTAATACTGTAGCGACAACACTTCAATAACATCACAATTTCATGAGTAGATCGTAACAATCTCTATTTACATAAAAATTATGTTATTTGTTTAATTTAATTCAGACATTGTTAAAATCAAAAGTACCGTTTAATAAAGTAATCTTAACATTAACAGATATCTGCGTTAAGTCTACATAGAAACTTGTTAACGATGTGCCTTTATCTCTTTGGACATTCTGAAAGAGAATATAACAATAACGAGGATTAGAAAAGTATGTTTCAACTGGTTAACTGCTATAATAATGACCAATACTAATTGTTAAACCTTAAAAGATTCGGGTCCAATACTATAGTAAACTGTTGTATTACGCAAACTAGTTATTCTTTAACAGATTGAAACTCGATCATAAATGCCTTACTGAGAATCAGGATCTGATATTAACAAGATGCTAGTATACATAGATCAAATATAAAGATGTTTGAAAGAAATCCATCTTCAGGAGTGGATGACTCTATCGGTTGAGGATGACAAAAGTTGTCTTCGTGTTTGTAGGCTTTGAGAGTGGAGGCCCACTGTCCTCTAGGCTAGTCCAGTTTGAAACGACAAAAAATGAGATGTTCTTGTGTTTATTGTGTAGTAAGGGTGTCGAAGAGGGCTACGATCCTCCCTAGAATTAGGACTAGTGCCGGGTACAGGCTCGTTGCGTACGAGATTCTGGAGCTCCGCGGAAAGCACCGAAGGGGTGTTCGTGGGTCGAAATCACATGTCTTCCTTCCAGAGTGGGTATCTTTTGAAGATTTCTCCTCGTTAAAAAAAAATACTCTTTTCTAATAGTAGAACAATGTTCAAAATTATTTGTAATCCAGTGGGATCATTAATCCTTATACTTTGATCTCAGGAAGATAGAAACGGCTCGGGAATATGTATTAAGTTATACTGAGGGAGAGATTAACTTACCTGATTGGCTTTGTTAATTTGTTTCTTAAGTCCCGCGAAAGCCATGGCTGCCAAGGCAGTTTATTGACCACCTTCTAGACTCTGCAAGCAAGCAATTCATGTTAATACATTTTTACTTTGGTAACACGCACAGGACAAAATAAATATTATGTTAATGCGATACGGGTCCCAAAGCTGGGAATTTCTTTTATTGCCCTTCATAAGTGAACAATATCTATCTTTTATCTTTACATATTTAATTAAGACCTTTAATTATTCGAAATAAGGTATAATAGCCTAAAAGAAGACACCGTGAGCAATGATTGTAACTGAATACTACACAAGCAATAAAAATTGAAATATCGACACCTTGAGCTCAAAAGGCGTTACTCTCAAAATAAGTATAGATCCGTACAGAAAAATACGAAAATAAAGAAACCTTTCCTGATGTATCTTTTTGGTTTTTATAGTTATTGAAAATTTAAATAGAGCAAATACTCTCAAAATTTTATTGGACTCATACGTTGTTATCTAAAACACAAAATAATTTATTTATTTTATACGACACAACACAAAAAAAAATAATATGTTAAGCGATACTAAAAAGTAGTATTCGCTCTTTTTTGTAAAATTGACAATATTAAATATATCAATCGATAGAGTTCAAAAATCTGAGTAAGACTGCATTTAAAAATATTTTTTGCAATAGCGGCGCTTACGCCCTTTGAGACCAGAAGTATTGATATATAAAAATGAAAAAATAAACCCCTAAATGCCCAACAGTAGATTAAAATATTCAGTATAAATAGCGTCGAGTTATTTTTAGATGAAATTTTAATCGGTTCTTCGTATAAATTCCATTGGATTGAGCAAACAATTCAGTAAGCCGCACGAGCATTGTTGCATTAAATCGATTCTCAACACAATTGTCGAATCCCTAGCTTTCCTAATCATCGCATGGTTTCATTTAATTGTATATACTGCCAATATTAATAAAAAATTTTTTGTTATATAGAATCATTAATACACACTATGTCATACACGATGTGCCAAATTTTGTAATAAGCTATTTTTATCGGTGGCAGGTCTCTGTTGCCGCAGACCGTCTAAGTAGGCCCCACTGAAGTGCCTATTTTTATCGCCAAACAGTACTGTACTGTTTGGCGTAATAACGCATGGTGAAATTACTGGAGTAACGGGACTTAATATCTTAAGTCTCAAGGCAACGAGCAAGCACAATGTGGCACTGTATATCATCCTAACTAGCGCCACATTGTTATGAGCAAGCGTATCACCATTAAGTGTACGTCTTACTTTCTCGTCGCTTCGTTGAGTAAAAAAAAATACAATTTATATGTCTATATAAATCAGTAGTCGCAATACCAGTATAAAATCTATATATATATATATATTGGAGATATCCAGAGATTCATTACCTGATGACGTAAACACTCAGAATTTTGTATATCTCTACTACCGTTCAGAGGTCAGCAGAATGGATTTTATAAAATTCGTTCCCCAAAGAGGGTTGCCGGGGTGTTACAGCCAACAGACGAGGCAAGCAGCTAATTATAAATATAAGGTAACATGTAATAACTCAATCATACTAGAAATTGTAGCAAACTTAACGATGCGAGTGTTAGTAATACATACATTGCAATTATTATACCTTTTTATTATTAATAGGGAAGAAAATATTAATGGAATCATAAATAATTAATCACATTATCGAACTTTTGTTTCGATTGGACTAATATTGGAATATTACTCCTAAGTACATTCAGAAAATTTTTTCTCAAGTATGCAAATATTTTTCTAAGTTAAATAGCCGTTATCATCGTTGATAAGATCTGGTTAGACTACAATAATAAGAGTTACGCTAGTATATACATTTTTGCATTGGCTATAGCGTCTTATATATAGGATTAAATGATCGTGACAAAAACAAGTAACTAAACTCTACAGGCACATGGGGTAGTCAAAACCGAAACACGATGGCGTGACTTTTAAATTAAGGGTTTTATATTAAGGTATAGAAAATTATTCAACGAAGGAATGCTATGTAGAACTTTATATTGCTCGATTTTATTTCAAAATTTAATTTAAAACGTGAAGTAGTGTTTAGAAGTGTTAATTTATTTTAAAACCTTTTCACATTTAAATAATAATTTATAACATTTAAAAAATACGGATTTCCTTGATAAAGTACTTTGAACTAAAGTTCTCTTATTCTGGTCTTTTGTAGTGCAACACAGTGTAATAGCGAAGCCGTAAAGTGATACACGGTTACGTTCTGTTGCGTAATAAATGGGAAGTCGATGCGCTCGAGCTAATGCTGTTCCTAGTTTTATCAGTGTGCAGCTTCTACAGCAGCACGGAGCAGACCAAGTTATTATTGGCAGCGTGCCCACAAGGCCGGATCGATCGCGGCAGACGCAAGTAACATTATATAATCGTTCGCCATTCAACAGTGTGGCGGAATGGTTCGTGGTGGTCAATGCAGCTCACCTACATATCGAGAATGCAATAGACATGATAATAAAATAAGAGATAATACGACATAATATTCAATATTGCAGATATTTATCCTGATAAACCTTTACCATAAATAGAAACCTATTCATTTACACCGTCATAAAAAAGTATATTTCATTAAAAAAAAACAATAATGAATTTATGAAATTACACATTTTTGCACTGTCTATCATTTATTCATTAAAAGGTATATAAATGAATTATGAATTTTTATGAAATATTATGAACTGTGACACGGTCAGTAACCAGTTACATATTACGTTTTTTAATGGTCTCAAATAGTTTGTAAATGTAGGAATTTTTTTTAATGATCAATATAACTAATCATTTCAGGGCATGATAAAGTAACAAAATCTAAACCTAATACAGATGCTGTAAATAATCGTGATATATCTGAGAAGTCTATGTTGCTTGCGGTGGTATTACGTATAAAGCAAAAAGATAGCCGTGGAGGGGTTCAAATAGAGTACACTGACATGCACGTGCGACGATCAACTATACTATAAAATATCTAATTAATGGGCATGGTGTCCCATACCAATCAACAGTTATCGTTAAAGCTTACAATAGTATGCAGCTAAAAGTTGAACTATTTCGTAAAAAATGCACTAATGCAATGTCGCAATTATAATAGAATCTTAAAATTAAATATTACATAATGTTTTAAAATATTTTACTTACTTATCTAAAATTTTTCTTTACGTAACGTTTCCGATAAAATTTATGAACAAAATAAGTGATAATATTGCTATATGGAAGATAGTCGATACATTTAATAAGTAAATAAGTAGAAAATCGGAAATAATTGATTTAAATAAGAGCTAGTTTGTGTCAGTTATTGACTTTACATGTGATTGTTGGTGCCTTTTTATTATAATAACGTTAGCGATGGACATATTCGAAAAAAAATTATTTCATTATCATCATCGTCATCAACCGACAAACCTTCGCTACTATATACAGGCGTCTCCCAAAGATCTTCATATCGATCGACATTTTGAAAATTAAATTTCTTTAAAGATCTATAAATAGATTTTAATTATTTTACACGTAGAACAATGATAAAAATGGATTCCAATCTGAAATCAATCGAAATGAAAATTAAGTTGGGCAAGTGAAAGCATTTTAATGATAATGAGTTTTAAGTAAAGCGGCGGGCGAAACAATACCTTTTAGTTTATAAAAACGGGTTCCTTTGTGCTCACGACTCACAAAACACTCAGCCGTTACTGTACAATATCAAGTTTATTGTACAGGTCTACGGCGTAGCGACTAAAGCGTAGACCGTAGCCAATGCGCGACTGACGGCACGTAGCGCTTAAGCAATGCGCGCGCAACCTCGCCCCCTCACACCACACCAGGCCAATATCAATCCACATTTCTTTCATACCATTTCAAATTTATTCACATCAACCAATTTGGTATTATCCCAACTCATGTTTCTTAATCTTGACATATCTCGTTTTATTTAACAAAAGCTAAAAATGGTGTTAATGTTTGAGTAATTGATTCAACGTCCTGATGTGTGTGTGTGCGTCCTCCAAGCCATTTTCGGCTACGGCTACTGGTTTAGTTATTAAACGTCCTGATAGCAATTGTTCATCATATTGCTGGTAGGTCTCTGTTGGTGGAGATCGTCAAAGTAGACACCACCGCTTCTATTTCTGCCGAGAACATTGGTGTGCAAACTTTACTATGTTCTAGTTTAAAAAACGCTGTACCTAGTGTAGTTACTAGGGTAAAAAGACTTAAAACCATATGTCTCAAGACGATGAGCACTATGTGGTGCAGTGTATATTATCCTAACTTACGTTGTTATCGGCGGGCGTATCACTTATTATCAGGTGAAAGTACCGAACTCTGGTTAAACACATACCAAGGAAAGATAAGGCCCTCCTTAAGCTATACTATAGAAAATATGAGCCTTTAAGAATAGAACTAAAAGAAGCTCTGTCTCGTAGAAAATTACTAGAAGAATTTACGAGTTCGTGAACTTTGAAGGTAGGAGGTTTCATTGCCTGCCACCTTCAAAGTTCAAACTATGCGAGCCAGGGGTTGAAAACGAATACGAGGTGGTGACGTATTTGTCGTATAAAAGCGACGATGCCGATGAGCATTATTGCCTATCTATGTATATATTTGATTTTCATCTCCCTTGTCTCTCCCTCTATAGCACTATCTAACTCTTCAACCCTTCCGTACCCAATATCTTCTCACCTTTCTCCTCTCCCTTTTACATACTACTCTATGTATATACTTTAATTTTCTTTTGTTTTATGATTTCGTGTTTTGTGTTTAGTTTTTTTGTATTTAAAGTTCATTTTATGTTTTGGTTTAATTTCAAATTTATTTTGTACTATTTTTAGTTCTTTTCTCTTTTATATTATTTTAGCTCGCGGATACCAGATCCGCGAGCCTTGAGTCCAATGAAGCCGCTATAGTTGTCAATAGAACTGCGGCGAAAACATCACCATAAAAAAAAAAGGATTATTGCCGTTCCTGAGACGAGCTAAAAAGTTGTGCAGGAAGGCACCGGTGCGTTTTGTAGTACATTCCGGGGCCTCTCGCTACGCACTAAAAATGACCTCCGAGAGCATTTTAGTGGATACAAATTCTACATAACTTTATCTTTCCCTAACAGTAGGGTATGTTTAAAAAAATTTCCTTTCTCTAGAGAATAGCCGGCTAGCCGTAGAATGTTTAAGCACCATAGCATCTATTTCAGCCGATAAACAGTAGTGGGCAAACATTGCTGAGTTCCAGTTTATAAGATGCTGCAGCTCATGAAATTACTATTGTAAAGACGCTCAACATCTCATGTCTTAAGACGACGAGCACAACGAGGTGCTGCGTACATTACGCTAACAAGCTCACGAGCAAGCGTATCATTTACCATTACTTACAGCATCTAAGTTTGTATTAGATATCTAATTTCTAAATTTTCTACATAAAAGAAAATTACTAGAAATTCGTTTTTATATACATAAAATAGACAGTTTCCATCATCATCATCAGCCGATAGACGTCCACTGCAGGACATAGGACATATAAAGAATAATAATATACCAATAATAATACCTGAGATTCAATATAAACCTTTCATAAGAACCAGGTTTGACGTCATAAAAATATTCAATAATAAATAATGTATGCAATAAACCGGGAAACGGTTCATAGATAATATAGAGAAGGAAAAGGTGAATGAAAGTACTTCAGTAAAATTTTTCCTCTAGAAGACCACCTACGTCACTCGAGAGTGCACTAGAAATGTCTATACTTTTATTCCAACAGACTTCTTTAATTAATGATCTCATTAATTAGACATTCTTTTCACAACATATTTAGCATGTACTAGTTTTTCAAAGAAAATTTACTCAAATCATATTTGCCCACCGGATTATATCTGTAATCTCAATAAATATTCGTTAATTAACTCTCCATATGAACCCCTACAATCGACAGCACCTAGTGCCCAGTGATAACGGAGACCATGCTGACTGTGATGAACATGAGCAAGGCGCCGGAACCAAGGCAGCGCAGGACCGATTGATCTGGTGATCTTTGGGGAAGGCATTTGTTCAGGAGTGGACGTCTATCGGCTGATTAAAGAAAAAAAAATTAATTTAATTTAGTAAGCAAAAAGTAAAAAAAATGTTTATCTTACGTAGGTCGCTACTTAACAGACGGAGAGCACAATATGAAGCTGTACTGCTAACACCAAGTTGTTATAGACAGACGTATAACTTTCTATCAGGTGAACGTCCCGGCTCCTCGTCTCGTCGCTTAATTAATTAAAAAAAACAACAAAAACTTAGACGGTCCTTCGTCATCGGCGACCTACCAGTAAGTTTTGAAGTTTCTAATAAATTACAAGCATAACATTGATTTTATAAATAAAACTTATTAAACCAAATAAATATTTGTATAAACAGCTACTTTTATGGAAGAGCTTTGAGACATTTGCATAATTAAATAGGTTTCTATACATAGCACACTAAAGCCTCGCCCTTTCGCCTTTAATATATAATAATATTTTCTCAGAGTAAACGAGTTTATCATTATGAGTACTTTGGTTATTTATTGCTATAAATAAAGACAAATAGAGAAATAATAACGTGAAATTGGGGTGTGAGGGGAACAAACTCACGGGATCCAAACCAACCTCACCTGCTATTGGTGCATCTTCTTAATCAACAGACTGGGCTCTGACTCCCACCAACCCGCATTTAGCTAGCGTGGTGGGAAATGAACTAAATCCCCTCATACGAATCCCTATCGCATTGTGGGAATCTTTGGGAGAGGCCTATGTTCAACAGTGGACGTCTATCAAAGGTAGTACGATCGCCTCTTTGATGAGAGAGGACCACAGCCGTCCAACCTTTTTGCAGTTTTGCGAAAAGATTATAGTAAAGTGACCAAGGAAAACAAGACGAGACAAATGTTAACAACAAGTAGAGTAGCAAAAAAGTGTAACGAATAAGGAAATTAAATTTATTAGAATAAGCAAATGGAAATATAGGAAACCAAAGCAAGAGAAATGTACAGCAATAGATAAGAAAGAATGTAAAATGTAAATGTTATAGTTTAAAGAGAAATAAATAAAGAACACTGTCTACCTTATTTCGAGCGCGAAGTATGAGAGGAAGAATTAGAACGGAGAAAAAAAGAGAAATAAGAACGGTAAGAAAAATAAGAATGGAAAGAAAGAAGAGAAAGAAGGATACAAATAAGAAGTGTAAAAACGATAAGAATAAAAGCCCAGGCCCAAAATTGTCCGAAGGAACGAGAATGTAAAAAAAAAAGAGACAGTGGACGTCTATCGGCTGATGATGACGAACATGAAATTTATTAATCGTTTCGGAAGATATACATGAACAATGAAATTTTTATTTGAAATGAATGTACAGGTAACGAATCTTTGTATATACAGGGTGAAAGGTAATAGGAGTAAAAGATCTGTAGGGGCTAAAGTATAGTTCGTATCCTATCTGTCTATGTATGGAATACTCCATCCAAAAACCAATGGTTCTGCAGTTATTAATTTTTTAAATATTTTTCAAAAAATTTTCGATTTTCTAGGAAAAAATTAGATGGTTTTATTTTTACTTATTTCTACACAAATTTTAGTGTAATAATTATTGTTTAATCATTGTTTTATTAAAATAAATTAATAACCATCACTTAGAGAATAAAACTTTTAAATTAGGTTCTTTGAAAGTCATGACAGTAAAAAATTAGGCGTTATACTTAAATTTTTATTTAATATTAAAATAAAATTTTATTTATAAAAAATACGTATAAAACACATAAGTAAGTACCTGACTTCAATACCTATTCGACAAGGTATAAGAAAGTACATAAAGTTTCTAAAATTTAGAAAAAGAAACACTTTTTTGCTCGAACTGACGGCCACGCTTCCTGATACAAGCACGAAGCCTTTTTTTTAAGTCAGATGGAGTGACTCGCCCTGTAAGCTGTTCTCTTATATTGTCAGCAGTGACGATGAAGCGTGATTTAAATCTTCTAACGAGTTAATTGGTGATGAGTACACTAAAGATTTCATGTGACCCCATAAGTAATAATCGCAAGGTGTTAAATCAGGACACCTTGCGGGCCACGGTGTTGGTCCGCCTCGGTCAATCCATCGCTGAGAGAAAGTAGTGTCTAACCACTTCCTGACGCCGAGACGAAAATGGGCGGGACAACCGTCATGCTGGAACATCATTTCTCTTCTGGTATATCTTCCAGATAATTAAAAAAATGATTTCGAAGAAAATCTTCGTACGTCTCCCCATTTAAATTGTTCGGCAAGAAGACTGGACCTATCAAGTAAGTATAATTATGCCCATCCATCCCTTTACGGAGAATCTTCGCTGATGAGCTCTTTCTCTAACCAAGTGGAAATTTTCACCTCGCAGAGCCCAATAATGACTATTATGAAAATTTGTTACGCCGTCTCTGTCAAACTTCGATTCATCAGTCCACAATATTTTGGTGAGAAAATTATTATTTTCTAAGTGTGCATGCAGCATGAAACGGCAGAAGTCTAACAATCTTGCAGGGTCTCCTTCCTCCAGAGCCTGAACCTGTATATTTCCCTGACGCGTTGATACGCCGCAGCAAAGACTATGATTTGGTAGGTGACGATTTGGAAAAAGTAGCTGATATTCTCTTCGTGCTTTTAAATAATTTTCATCACCAAGTTCATAACAATAGAAAATTTCAACGTATTCTTCATTACCGTAATCCGCCATTGAAATTAAATTTATTTGGTACGGAAAAGAAAAACTATTCAGAATTAAGAAGACAACGATAATGTACGTCCGCCTACGAAAGTAGTTAAACTTTAACTGTAGTACTGACTCATTACCTAAAAAGTGTTTTTTTTTTTCTAAATTTTATAAACTTTATGTACTTTCTTATACCTTGTCGAATAGGTATTGAAGTCAGGTACTTACTTATGTGTTTTATACGTATTTTTTATAAATAAAATTTTATTTTAGTTTAGCCTTATTTTTTTTCTGTCACGACTTTCAAAGAACCTAATTTAAAAGTTTGAGCGTTTAAGTGGTAATTATTAATTTAATTTAATAAAACAATGGTTACATAATAATTCTTGCATTAAACTTTGTGAAGAAATAAAATCAGCGAATTTTTTCCTAAAAAATCTGTAATTTTTTGAAAAACATTTAAAACATTAATAACTCCAGAACCATTGTTTTTGGATGGGGTATTTCATACATAGATAGAAAGGATACGAGCTAAACTTTAGCCCCTCTGGATGTTTTACACCTATTACCTTTTACCCTGTATATTGATTATTACAAATGTATTGACAATGTGTACGTTACATATTTCAAAATGTTTTTTTTTTCTTTATGAAGTGAGTCAATTTGCGGGACGTTCACCTGAAAGTAACTGATACGACTGTCTATAACAATGTGGCGCAAGTTAAAGATATCATACACTTGCTGATACTACATTCTGCTCGTCGCTTTGAGACCTAAGAAATTAAGTCTATTTACCCCAATACTTTCACTAGCTACAACACTCTACAGACCAGAACATAGTAAAAATAGGCGCCGCAGTAGTAGTTACCTAGAATTTTACTTACTTACCGTCCTAAACCTACTTACCGTCTCCGGCAACAGATTTACCACCGGTATGCTATAAAATCAAATGTGACTTTTACAATTTTTTTTTATAAAAAAAGGTTTTAATGAACAAAGTAGTAAACCTAATTAAAATGATAAAATATCAGCGGCGCTGATAGCTTTCTAGAACTTTATATTTATGGAACAAACTAGACGGCTGGTCCTTAAAAGGTTCTCGTTAGCGAGCAATTTCATTTAAGACTATCTTAAGTAAGATGTTCTCGTTGAAAGTTCAATAATATTTTATCATCGTAAAAAATATTAAAACTTATATAAGTTCGTATTTATCGAGGTTTTTTATTATTCAACGAAGCGAGGAAACGAACTAGTCGTTAAGCTGATGGTAAGCGATACGTCCATAACAACGTGGCGCTAAGGTGGTATTCACAGCACCTCATTGCTCGTCGCCATGAGACATAAGATGTTGAGTTTCGTTATCTCAGTTATTACAATAACTGCATGACTACTGTTTGGCGGCAAAAGTAGGCGCTGCGGTGGTATGTGCGTAGATGATCTTCGCCAACAGAGATTTATCACCAGTAAAAGTTCGTTCTTCCCGAGCTACAGAATGAAGTCGGGTTCATAAATGAGTTTATGTAAAATCATCAATTTATAAATAACGGCCGATGGGGGAGAGGGAGGGAAGGTCTTTGAGTGGCGTCCGCGAACAGGTAGATGTAGTGTTGGGAGGCCTCCCAAAAGGTGGACCGACGATCTGGAAAGAGTCGCGGGAAACCAATGAATGCGAGCAATGCGGAACCGATCGATGTGGATATCTTTGGAGGGAGGGCTATGTCCAGCAGTAGATGTCTATCGGCTGATGATGTAAAATCATAACGTACATTACTGTTGACGACCTTTACTTTGAAATTGATTCTTGATGAAAAGGGAATTGTAGTAATAATTCAACAATTTATCAATGGGATATATATAACGTAATACATGACATCATAGTATCCTATTGTTACATATGTACATATTTCGCGTGACATAGCGAAATGTCTTGGCGTAAATGAAATGGGTACGATAATATAAAAAAAAACCACACTTATCCGGCTTATCCAGTATTACAATTTTTTCTAACATTTCATAGAGAAAAAGAGGATTAATAAACCTGTCTGGTACTTGTCGGATTTAATAGGTGAAAATTTCTTCTGAAAAGTCGAAAATCGGGCTATAATTTTATTTTCATGGAAACCAGTAAGAACAGATCTGTACACATCCCTACGGATCGATAACGACCAATATGTTATATTGGTATATCTTGAATATATCAAATAGTAGTTATGAATCGCATTAAATAACTTAAAAAGTTGGTAAGAAAATTTAATAGAAAATTTCACTGTTTTTCTTAAAAAAAGTACTATATATAAAATGTTAATTTTAATGTATACTACAGCTCATTTACTAATTGCTATTAATATCTATAATTGTGACCAATTGTTCACTATTTATCGATTGTGGTGTTGTTTCTCAAATATTTAATTAATCTTCGAAGCAACGATATGTATGAGCGGGACATTCACCTGCCCAACGTGACGCTATTAGGATGATGTACACTAAACCACAGTATGCTCGTCGCCTTGAGACATAAAATAAGTTTTCCTTACCCCTGTAAGTTGTAATTTCACTAACTACAGCGCTCTTAAGCGTTATGTTTGCGTACTACTGTTTGTGAGTAGAAATAGAAGCTGCGGTGATACCTACCTAGACGATCTCGGGCAAAAGAGACCTATAACCAGTTCAAAATATCTATCTTATATTAAGTTAACTGGGCACTATTTGTCCTCGAATTATCTTGGTCTGTATTTAACATATTTTTGTATATGTAATGACTGTTTGTGCCAAAATAAAAAAAGATACGCACAAGTTATTATGCAGCAGTGTACTTTGGTAAAAACTAAGCAGTAACGGAACAACAGGGGGTGTAAGGGGTCGCGCACAACTCACGGGACTCAAGTCAACCTTACCTGCTCTTGGTGAACGCTGTTAATCAACAAACAAGGCTCTGGTTACTACCGACATTGGGCCAGTGTGGTGGAAAATGACCCAAATCTCCCATACGAACATCTATAAACGTGGAGATCTTTGGAGGAGGCCTATGTCCAGTAGTGGACGTCTATGGGCTGATGATAATGATGAAGGGAACATACAAAACGGTTTCATTACATTAATTCATATACTTGTGTACGTCACAATTGTTTTATAATCGGGCGAATAGTTTCAGTCATCTTTTTTTTGGGTTTAATGGGTTCTGTAAGTACCTGCTGCGATTTGTTACGCAGCAACTTTGATAACTTTGTACTCATGACTCTATACTTTAAGGTTTAAGTTTAATTTCAGAGATTGTATTCTCATAAATTATTTACAACATCCTTTTTGTGCCATAACAGACGTTTTGTATATAAACGGATAAGGATATAATGAAAAAGTAGACAACTAAAAATCTTGATATTAACAATTTTAAAATTTCATATTGCCATTAAGAAACCGCTGGATAAATTCTAAACTTTGTAAAGAAGTAAACAGCTTTTAAGGCATGTTTGTAATTTTACAAGACTTAAGAGGATAATAAACGACAAGAACATAATTTGTCCCATAAGTGGTTTCTGGAGGCTTTTAATATTAAAGGTTATCGACATTATATAAACAAAGTTGAAAACTCTGGTAATCATTTTACATAAATATGATGACCGCATTAAGTTTTATGTTATCATTATCATTCTGTATGAAATTCATCAGTACGTAGATTTAGATTTATTATATTATTGATGGAACAGAAAACGAGGTCATAGTTTAATGAAGGGAGCTACTAGCATGAATCAGGGGAGTTGATAAGTACTCTAGTGACGATTTTTGTTCATAAGCCACCGGTTTCATTCAGACTGCCATACGGGCCGATCGAAGACTGAATGCGCGCGCATACCTTGCATCACTTCTACGTCAGCTTTCATACTTAGAGAAGGGTGGGGTAGAGTGGGCGAAGGTGGAGAGTTCTACGAATGCTTATAATAGCAGAGGTATCAAACAAGATTAAAAATTTTCATGTAAAATGAACGCACGACGGACTTTGTACGTTTGTTTTAATTTAGTCAATGTAAATTTGTATTTACGTTAATCAACATAATATTAGAGATTTATTGTTTGCGTATATAAAGTACATTATTAAAATAACCTTTTTTTATGCTACTATTCATAACTAAGCTATTAGAGGAGCAGAATGTAAGCTTAATCATACCGCCTGCAAAAATAGTGTGTAACAAATTCTGAAATCATATAAGTAGTACTAATTGTAATTAAATTGAAATTTACTCTACACCATATTGTGTAAGTAGTTTTCAGACGTAGGATGTTATCTCATTACACTCAGTAATTTCACAAGTTACTTCCGTTTGGCGGCAACTATAAATAGCTAGCAGTGGAATAAGTTCAGAAATAGGATTTAACGAAGTTGTTAACTTGTTAATGCAGTTGATCATTCTGTATGTATAAAACAAGAAATAAAGATTAAATTAACGTCTTTTTACAGCCGTTAAGATTATCTGTAACCACTGTTCTACTTTTTCATCAGTGAAAGGACAATTAAGAGTAGTAGTAATTAAAAGGTCAAGGTAGAAATAAATATGTTTGAATATGTGTATGTCTATCTCAGGCGACGAAAGCAATATGGTGCAGTATATATCATTCTAACTAGCCCCATGTTGTAGTCGGTTGGCGTATCACTTACCATCAAGTGAACGTCCCACTCGTGTTGTCGCTTAATTAAATAGAAAAATAAATAAATGACTCTATTAATGTTTCTACTACTGAGATACCCGGTATCACACTGGCCAAGTGCGCCGTGGTGGATGTTACATATCCTCGAAAGCTATTCTTGAAACATATCGGTTTGCTGAAAATGAAGGATCATTCGAACCTCAAAAAGCTTAAACGGAAACGAACCGATCGCAGAAATGCTAAAATCTAATTTAATAAAATAGATTATAATATTGACATTATATTACTATCATCAACACAAACGGTAAGGAGTGTACGTATTAGTTCTGCACTAACAGTTAGATCTTTCTTGTTAATTAAAACGTTGGTTCATGAGGTAGGTCAGTTCAGGTTACGCAGTAGTTTTTGAAAATAATATTTTACAGTTGGTGTGCTTCGTATTATCCGGGACACAGTTAACGCAGCACGATAAGCTAGTCTTATGTTATAAAATTACTTTATACGTGTATGTTTAACGGTGAAGCAAACATTGTGAGGAAAGCGACATGTCCCAAGAGGAACAGCAGCCATCTGCACTTGGCCAGCGTGATATTTACATGGCTTTGAGTATGTGAGAGAAAGTCCCCAGTCTCTAAAATAAAACCTTTGTTTATAAAATATGGTAATAAAATCGAGACTCCAGAGCAAAAAGGTATTACAGGTAGAAATTATTTGTTTTTTTATTTGAGGACCAACTTCGAGGTTTTACATTTGTACCTTCTAACAAAGAAACGGAATTATCAAAATAATAATACATGTATAAGGAAAAACAAAAAAATTGCAGTCATCTAATAGAGGAATAATAAAAACATATCTTCATTACAAATTGTAGTGTTAAAATTGATTTTACTTTTTTGACAATTGTTTTTGTTTACTACAGTAATATTAAGATTCGTTATATTTTCGAAAGATTTATTAGAAACAAATAGTCAAACGAAGAATATATTTCATAAAATTTTTAAAGGACTAACTTTCGAAGTATTCACGTTTTGCAATAAAAAAAGGATCATCGATGGAAAAGAAAGCAAATTATTGTCTAAAGTTAAATTGAGAACTGATAAAAATATCTCCGTTATAAGTTGTAGTGTTGACGAAGTTTTCCATATCTCGTTATTTCGGTGAAAATGCAGATAAAAATCACTGCATCAAAGCACTGCCAGTTGATTGACACAATGCAGAGATGGTGCTTCATAGTTGATGCATTGCGGACAAAATGTATTAATACCTAGTATAAAGATTCAACTTATGTACTAGAGACAAAAAGGTCAAGGTTCATTAACAAAGTATTTATTAAAAAAACTAAATATTTTTATATATCAATCTATATTTGAATAGTTTCAAGCTATCTTACTTCTTAAAATTATGTAATATTTTAACAGTCTAAATAGAAAATATGTTTTTCGACGAAGCGACGAGATGAACGCGACGATCACCTAATGGTAGGTGATACGTCCGCTCATAACAACCTAGTGCTAGTTAGGACGATATATACTACAACATTAAGTGATTATCGTCTTGAGACATAGTATGTTATGTGTAGCTACCCCAATAATATCACTGTTTTCTGAGGATGTTAAGCGCTTGAAAGTCATATTGACTCTTACAGCTCATCGGGTACTGGGCTAGTGGACTCGGTTCCACGGCATTTTAGTAATTTCACTACAGCAGCACTACTGTTTGTCGACAGAAATAGAGCTGCCATGCTACCTATTTTGACAGCTTCCGGTAACAATTAACATCTCTTTACTATATATTACTGTTAAGAATATATTTTTTTTGAGTTATAAGATGTTTTTTTAAGAAAATCAATCTACACAACTAAAGTAGCAAAGCAATTTTAAAATGGCAATTCACCAGACCATTTTACGAACGTTCCTTGAGACTTTCAGACTTAAAAGTATGAAACATGCACATGAAGTTGTCGCATTGCAAAATGAACTTTAACTTGTACGAACTTACAACTAAATTTGAAAATGAAGCAGACTAACCCCTTTAAAGTACTCTCCGGTTATTATGAGAGCGGAGGGTTAAAATTTCAAATTGTGTTTAGACTACCGTCCCCTCGATTACAACCGTAATAACGCTTACGTACATTATTGTTAAATCCAGTTGATATGATCGCTCGCTTCAGATGCTGGAGCTTATATTCAGCCGTAGATATTAATAGGTTAATAGAATTATTGGGGAATAAGGAGACAGTATCAACTAATCATTTAAGATAACAAGAACCATAGCCCACAACGTTTGGAACTGCTTTACGTAAACCTCTGAACAGGTTATTATAACACAGCGTGTAGGCGTCGGTTGGGATTCTTAATGGGAACTATCTTCAAACGTAACGAGAGAGAGAGAGAGAGAGAGAGAGAGAGAAAGACATGTTTTTATATCTTTTCCCAATATCCACCATTCATACAAAAAATGCAATACAAAAGTATGCGACTAGTTGGGAACCTCGCTCATATCAACAGTTATTAGAAAATAAGAAGGCGTTAGATATTACCTATATTAAAAAAGATCTAGATGTTAGTAAGTAAACAAAGGGACTAGACACCTCGTAATAAGATTAAGCTAACGATTTTAACGACACGACCGTCTGTTATACAGCGTCAGGTGCGCGCTAGTATAGTTAAGTGCACAAGCAATGGTTCCCAAAGTTATAAACTTATTCCTCAAACTAATAGATCAGATGCAAGTGACGATCTCCATTTTTGGTAGTCGAATTCAAATTTCACTGGCCTTCACACATGCTAGTTTTATTAATCGCCCCTAAAACCCACTTATGATATGACCATCTTTCTGACTCAAGGCAGTGCCTACAGATTTTGGGTAGGGTATGCAAACCACTATCCATCTGTCAGGTTAGGAGCCACGGTATGCAGTGTTTATTTACGTGTGTGGAGCGCAAGCCTCTGCTTCCACCAGATCTTTCCAGCCCCATTTTGGAAACCACTGGAGTACGATACACGATCGAAAATAAATTTAATACAAATTTATTCCTATTACTTAGCGTTCTAATTCACATAAAGTTAATACATTTTTGAATGCAATTTAAAGATTATTCAATTTCGTCTCTCTTTCCGATATAAAATCTAGACTTTGTCTCTATCAAAATCGCTACTCTACTTATGACACTCTTACATATTCATCAATTTGATTGATGTAACTCCTTTAGTTTTCCTCCATCTCTTCATCCTTCTAATAATTTTTTCATAAAATTGTTTTTGTATTTGTAATTGTCATTATTTTTTCTTTGGCGTCGCTTATTACCGCACAATGGAAAACATGATATATCGGTATATTTACGAGTACGAGTTCTGCCGTGGCACCAGTGCTGCAGAAACAGCTCGAAGGATAAATGATGCGTACGGCGCTGGTATCGCAAAAGAAAGCACGGTACGTTTTTAATTTCAACGTTTTCGTTCTGAAAATTTCGACCTTCAGAACCAACCCCGTGAACGGCCGGAGACCAAAGTGGAAAATGAAGAATTAAAGGCTATTGTGGAAGCGGGTTTCTCACAAAGCACTTCAGAGATAGCTGCAGGCTTCGGTGTAAATGACAAAACTGTTAAAATCCCCTTGAAGCAAATCGGGAAAGTACAAAAACCTGAACGATGGGTACCTCGTGAATTGAGTAAATCGAACTTGCTTACACGCAAGGACTGCTGCTGCTGTGTTACTTTACTCAACCGACACAATAATGAAGGGATTTTAAATAGAATCTTTACTTGTGATAAAAAGTGGATATTGTACGACATTCGGAAGCGCTCGTCGCAATGGCTGAACCCTGGAGACCCAGCCCAATCCTGCTCTAAACGAAAATTGACCCAGAAAAAGTTACTTGTGAGTGTTTGGTGGACTAGCGCTGGTGTCGTACACTACAGCTTTTAAAAAACTGGCAAATCGATTACGGCAGATATCTATTGTCATCTACTGCAAACCATGAAGAAAGAACTAGCTGCTAAACAACCGAAATAGGTAAATCACTCTAGGCCACCACTGCTTCACGACAACGCAAGAGCAACCACTTAGAGGAGCTACAATTAGAATGTCTGCGAGATCCACCGTACTCCCCGGACCTTGCCCCAACAGATTACCACTTTTTCCGGAATTTGGACTTCTTATAAGGAAAAATTCAACTCCGATGCGGCAGTCCAAACCACCTTCAAAGAGTTTATTGATTCTCGCCCCCATGGTTTTTTTGGTTAAAGGGTCAATGAACTACTTATGAGATGGCAAAAGTGCATAGATAACAACGGTGCATACTTTGATTAATTAAATATATTTTCCAAAAAAAAATTACTATATTCCTCCCGTACAAAACGCCAATTTCATACTTAGGACCTAATATATTCATAAATATACTTAATAGTGACGCTATGCTTGGAATTTCTCTACGCGATCGAATCGGAAATGTGGAGATCCGCAGAACTGAGGTCACCGACATAGTCCAAAAGATTGCTGGACTTAAGTGGCAGTGCGCAGTGGATATTGTTCGAAGTACCGACAGCCGATGGATCAGTAAGGTCCTCGAATGGCGCCCGCGTATCCGTAGACGTAATGTTGGGAGGCCACCCACAAGGTGGACTAACGACCTGGTGAGAATCGCGGCAACCCACGGGATGCGAGCGGGACCGATCGATGTGGAGATCTTTAGGGAAGGGCTATGTCCAGCGGTGGACGTCTATCGGCTGATATATATTAATAAGAAAATCAAATACCTCAGTTCAAAATAACTTGATAATAGAAATATCATTGAAAGATAAAATTTACTTATATAACGTTTTAAGAAACCGGCTGCTTTTGAAGTTATTTTAAATATTCTTTGGTACTTCGTCGCCAATGAAATATGTTGTTGGTTAAAACATTATACTGTATTCAAACAAAAGATGAGTAATGAGGAGATGGTTTAAATATTTCGTGTCTAAGAAATAATTGCTACCGAAAATAAACTTTGTACAGGCAAAGAGTAGGTAGGATTTATTTAATTTTTTCTGAACTTATAATTACTAAATTTCATCCCAAAAATATAATTGTGTATATAACTGATAAGGAGGTTCGTGCACTTATTCAGACCATAACACTGCAAATTAGTTGACATCGAAAAAATACTTATAATTAAAGCAATTTTTTTTTGCTACACCTGTAACTTTTTAAAAAAATTTTGATTACTTTATTTTTTATTCAATCGTGATATGACTGCACATAACACGACACACACTGCACGACTTTG
This sequence comes from Ornithoptera alexandrae, assembly GCA_029030555.1. Taxonomy (NCBI): domain Eukaryota; kingdom Metazoa; phylum Arthropoda; class Insecta; order Lepidoptera; family Papilionidae; genus Ornithoptera; species Ornithoptera alexandrae. The sequence continues at coordinate 4,771,861 of JARDVY010000042.1, read as the reverse complement.
TGGTCGACGACTTAAGACATGAGGGGTTTATGTCTTATTACCTCAGTAATTTTACTAGATACAACGTCCTTCAAACTGAAACACAATGATGTTTGCACATTACTATTTGTCGGCAGAAATAGGAGCTGCGGTCCTACCTCGATGGTCTCCGGTAATAGAGACTACCATTAGTGAAATTAATCATCTCAATTTTGTAACAATTGTTTCGTTGTGGATATTCGTGTTATAAATTTACTCACGCTATACAACTGTTACCATAACTTTCTCCGTAATCTCTTAGACGACCACATCTGTGATCTTAAGAGTATTTTTTGCATAATGTTAAGTGAAGTTCCTAAATTTTTCTTGGGGCTTTTATCTTACAGAGATATACGTCTTGCGAACAGAAATTGCAATCAATTTCTCTTCGCAATATATAAACCAAGAAATCAAAACATGTAAATTCATAGTAATCAACTTAAATATGATATAAAATAAATGAGAATTTTTTCATTAACTTCTAAGAGCAGTATTCATATGTTTGACAGTAGCGAACTTTGACCGCTGGCTCCCAAATTGACTGTAATTACTATTTGTTCTACATCTTTGTCACGTGACAGATATATACAAGGATAGTGAACAACATTAATCATAGTCATAAAAAGGGTTTTTTTTTATACAACTTAGTGACAAATAAGTATGCTAACCGATTGATGTTGAACGATCACCACGACCAATAAACGCTAGTAACACCAGAGTTATTGCAAGATTGCCAGACTGAAATCAAGCTATGCACAGCCTATATCCAGCAGTGGATGTCTATCAGCTGATGATGATGATGATGATGATGTCCTTTTTGTAAGACTTCACATTGTAGTTTATAAAGGACCTCAGCAGTTAGTGTATTCCCCAACTAGAGTGTATTCGGAAGAAAACATCTCTGAAACATAAAACCACTTAGAGGGTGTGAGGAAGAGGAAGTTGATCAGACTAAATGTGATTATTCAAAAAACCAGAGAAGAAAAGAACTGTTCATATCCGTTTAGAACTATGGTAAAGTAGGATTCCTTTGTATTGTCCCTCGCTTTATCGCAGCGGAGTGGCTCAGCCGTTGTGTATTGAATAAGAGTTAAGCGAAGCGAAAGAGTAAAAGATAAAATGTATAGATTTTAGCTAGAAGAAATCCGACATAAACCTTATCGTCATGAGGTTTCATTCAGTGAAGTGTCTCTCATAAAAAAAAACAAAGAATGAAAGATAATAAACTAGAGCAGACTTGATAAATATTACGTATTTAATATAAATATTAGAGACATGCAAAAATAAGCTTTAATTTTTTTATTATACATAGAATGACCTATAAAAGGTTGGCAGGCATGACACAATTTATCAGGGGTCGAAGGCGCCCGACTGTCTGCCGACAGATTATTACGTCTACAAACAGAAATCCAGATCAACCAAATAGGTTAACATAAAATATTATAGTTTGGCATGGAACCAAATAAAAATTTAGTAACAAATACGTATTAATTAAAAATTATAAACATAAGTATTCTGGCAAACTCAAGAGACCAGCTAAACAGAGACATGCACAAAGGTTTCTGGTATTGGGCAAACCACACCCAAAATCTCCGTGTCTATCTATACTTAAAAATAATCTTAACAATTTAGCAATAGGCAAAGCATAATTGTGTACCTTTTGAGTAACTTGAGAGATTTTAATTTAGATGGGTTTAGGGAGCCAGGGTATGCAGTGTTTATTTGGCTGTATGGAGCGCACGCTTCCGCAGTCGGAACGTTGTAAACAGTTCTACGCGTAACTGTACGTACCATAAGATATATTTTTTTAATAATTAGCTTGATATTGATGATGCTTTTTCCAAGAAATGGTACACTATGAACTTAATAGAAATAGTTAAAAAAATCCAAGGGTGAGAAAATAAGGAAGATTGTTTTTGAACCTGCGTTTTTGCATGAAAACTATTCGAATTTTATAATGTAAAATTAGTAGTTATCTTCACCGACTTTAACGATCTGCCGATGAATTGTTTAGGTGATGAATGAAAATTGATGAATTGAATGAAAATGATTAGGCAGTTAAAAAATAAAATGATACGTTCCAGATATAAGAATCGTGTGACCATACACATAAATAAATAACTTATTTTGACTTCACAAACATTTTCATTTATTTGTGTGTATAAATTGAAAAGCTTTCGTGTTACAATTTTTTCGGTTTCTTGTAAGTAGCAGGGAGGTTTTAAACAGACAAACAGTGTGGTCAATAAAATACACTAGAAAATCTCTTATGTAGGATTTTTCAAGAAATCTATATCGGCAATCCTAACCTGGAAATATTACTTATAATATGATCTACATTAAAATCACAAATTTGGCGATAGTATCCACTTTTACTCATGGTCTAGTAAAACACGAAGTTTTAATAAATAATACTTTAGCATGTTTCTTTAGAGGCGCATGTGGGTGCCCATTCAAGCGCCCTTCAATTTTTTGTATAGACTGGGGATACGGCGAAGAGAGACGCGCTAATTGAAGAGCTTGGGAGAGTAAGTAAATATAGAAGCCCCCCACGTCGTTTAGTAGTTTATCCATAGCTAACATTAAAAAGTTTATAAATGGATAACAAAAAATTGCAAACTACGAAATTTAAGATTTGCAAAACTTTTTTATATTTAATTAGTTGTAGTTTTGTAATTTAATAAGTTTGGGAAAACATAAAATCTAATTTACATTTTCTTAAAATAATTATAACACGTAATTTAAGTTTGAATTTTTGTAATAAAATATAATCAAAAATCACGTCGCTTAACAGTAGAGTCATAATGTAAAAACAATATTGTATACACAAGCCGATAGATAACAAGCCTAACAGACAATGATACTGAATGTGTTATCAAGAGACATGCGATTTTTACACATTAAAACCTACAGCTCTTGAAACAAAGAGAAGACTAAAATAGGTGTTATCTAATTAAATCTAAAGCTTAAATTATCAAGGGTGTAGTCATCACAAAGCTATACTAAATTTAATGTTCAATATTGATCTTTAACAAAGATTAATATAAACACAATGATCATACTAAAACTAGCAGGTTAAGGAGATTATGGATAAGACACTTAAACTTTAGAAGATAAGATTCATGATAACATCAAGTAAATAAAAGTTATTACTGAAATGAAATGATAATAAAAGTTGAATTTTTGTTACACATATCTAAAGAATATTATTCTGCTAATGAAAAGAGCATTAAAAAAAATCAGTGAGTAATCTAAACTTTTTTTAATGCACCTAATTTAAAGTTTATACCATAATATCAATTATATAACAAATATCAGGATGGCAAAAACTTAAAACCCATAACCTCTAATTAATTTACTTAAATCAGCATTTTATTTTCATTTCACAAATTGTACTACTTTTAAAATAAAATAACATTAATTAAATGTACTTACACATATGTACTAAATAAATAAAATTTTCATGATTGTTAGTAAGTAAAATCAAGGTAATCTAAATAAAATTCAAATTATGCCAAACAGTAAAAATATTATTATTATACTTGTTAAACACCTGTTTAGCAGAATATTGTGTCTATTTATTGTTTATTACAACTTTGTGTTATAATATCTGTAAGTATAATTTTATTAATGAAGATAAAAATCAATTTTTTAAGATTAATCTTGCAAATTTTGTCTATTACAGAAATTTGTTATTATAAGATGTTAACAATGAATTCAGATTAGAAATTAGGGTTACATAGTACTGTACACTCCACAAAAGATATAATTTGTGACATGGCTTTCCCCAAAGTACAAATTTTGTACAGATATGATATTTTTAAATGCTATTAGTATTTACTGCCTGTTTTAAAATAACTAACATTATATTATATTTTGACATCATACACAACATTGTAATATATACTAACAGAGATTTAATAAGAATCATATCACATTCACAACTAAAAAATTAACAATATTTTTTATTCATATTGTTTATTTCTTTATATTCTGTAATTTCATTTCTAATTAGTCATATTAACAAAATTACAGATATTCTATAATAAAAAATTATTTATTACAGAATATTTATATTTTATATTACATATTGTAATTTAGAGAATTTTAAAATTTTGTGTCATGAGTGAAAGTAAGTCATTTAAATTTCCATAAAAGTTTTTTAATTAAAAATTAATTATTGTATTTAAGATAATATCAATCTTCTAGATAAACTTGTCATAACACTTAATAAATATGAATAAAAGTTAATAATAATCGTACTTATTATAAAAATTTGTTTAACTTTTAGAGACGTAAATGAAGTATTTTTTGTCAATTCAGTTTTCATGTCTTACAAATAAAAAAATACGATAAAGTGTAAAGAAATGGAACTTTTAGTTGTTATACCCATAGCTAATAAATAAGTAACGAAAAAAAATTAAGTACTTTCGTTACAAAAAATATAACATTTTATACATATCTACATTTTGCAATGTTTTTTATTCTATTTATTCTTACCTTTGTCCTGATGAGTTAGGTTTCTCTAGAATTCACAAGGTAATATCGATTGCTTACACAATATTAGAATTAAGTTTTTGTTTAATGTAATCATAAAACAATTTAATCAATACAGTAAAACACAGCAAAAACAAGTCAATTCTCAATCTCCGGTTGGCATTTGTATTTGACAGCTATTTACAGATATTTACAACAGATTAAATAAAATTTGTTTTTAACAGATACAAAACCTAACCTAAAAAAGTGTTCTAAAATTATTCATTTCTTTGTGATAGAAACAACATACAAAAAATTTATTTTATTAGTGTTCAAAACTAACGAAACATAAGTAAAAAAAGAATAATTATTGGATTTGTGTTTAATAACAAGTAAGAGTTAAAATCCATGAACACATGTAATAGGTTTTATACTGCGGATTGTGAAAACGAGGAGAGTGGGAGGGAGGGAGTATTGCTTATCTCTTCCTACAGCAATACGTCATTCTCTCACGTTCAATGTATGGTGTCATAGAGAATTATTCGTGTTCTTAGATCTGACTGACAAATCACAAAAGTAATCCAAAAATGATGAAAAATTTCTGTTTTTTTTACAAGTATTTTTGTTAGGAAAAATGTTATCGGCGTGTAATTACTTGGAAGAAGTATAGAGAAGATAGTTTTAATTCCTCAAAATGAACTGTCACCAAGTATTAAGTGGTGCCTGTAATTCAGGAGATCAATGTTTTGCAGTCGGTTCGGTGGAAGGAATACCATTTACAGTAAGTGTATCTATCAATTACTCATTATATGATAATAGACGAGTCTCGTGACCAAGGATATTAAACGTTTTATGGAAGTAATTGAGAATTAATGATCCTAACAGGAAAATCTAATTTATCACAGTTTCATAAGACAAACATTTTTCATTTAATTTTCTAAAGCTGGGAATGTTTGAAAATAAAATCTTTCTTCTGTTTTCTTTGCATCTATATGTAAAAAATAACATTCTTCGAAAACTAATTTGCGTAGCACATATATATATGTATAAAGTATATGACAATTACGTGAAACAAGTTCTATTTCAAATAGTGATTAACTGTAAATATTTATAAAAGCACTCGTATCTTACTTGGCTCAATATAATTGTTCATCATAGTTTTTTAACCAATTTTTAATTATTTCTTTTGATGAATTGTTAATTTATTGCTTATGTAAATATGTCTGAAATTTATGTTTATTTATAAGTATCACCTGAGCGAAAATAATCATTCATGAAAACATATTACTAATTTCCAATTTTAATGTAGTGTGTCTGTATGTTTATATGGTCTGAAAATTTAAACATATGTTAAAGATATAAAGATTTGTTAATTTAGAGTAGGTTTTAATTTTGTGAATGTTTAAAATATATGTTGTTTCCAGGCATATGCGGCAGGATGTAATATAGTAATACTGGCATCAAATTTTGAGAGGGTTCAGATAATTCCAGGTGCAATTCATGGATATGTTCGCATCAGTTCTTTAGACTGCAGTACTGATACAGGCAAAATTGCTGCTGCTTATGGGGCAGAAGTGTGTATTTTTGAACCAACACCATTGATACACACTGCTGGGACAACACATGTAAGTCATTTGAATATAATTAAATTTGTCCATTTATATATATATATATTTTTAATAAGATAACAATTATTATTACTTAATAATGATGAATAGAATTTTTTTTGTAAACTTATGAAAGTTATGACATATTAGTGCAAAAATATAATTAGATTTCTTACATTTATGTCAATTCTACACATTTACTACTAGGTTTTACCAATACTAAATAGGATAGATGTTGTTTGATAGAACTAGATACATAAACTAGATTTTTTAACATCAATGCAATTAAATCCATAAAATATAGTATTATTAATATATTGAAAATTATAATGAATACATCAAATATGGTAAGATAATAGATTTTCAATGTTATTATATTTTGCACACTGTCCTTTGGTTTGTTGATTAGATAAGAGATGAGTCTTATCTATATGCATATCACACCTACATCTTTATATTTCAACACTACATAGAATCTTCAGCCATTTCATAACTATCTATAAATAGTGTATTCTTTTATACATTTGTCTAGACCTTATCATCAATAGAAGAATAAAAAACTTTCTTTTAATACTAAAATTAAGAAAAAAGTATGGATGCTGTTATCCATTATATTTTTCTGCAGGTGTTATAAATGGAATTTGCTGTTTAAAGTTAATATAGATTAAAAACTAATATTTGTTCTCTCATACCTTTCTATTATTAACAAAACAATAGTACAAGCAGAAAGTTCACTTGGTGAAAAATTATATATCTGCCTATAATAATGTGGAACTAGTTAGAATGTTATACACTAGACCAAATAATGCTCATTGCCTTGCAATAATAAGAATTAAAAAAAACTTAATGAAATAATGACTTATAAAATTTACCATAAATTTGTAGTCTTTGATTTACTGGTATCTGTGGGAAATTATTATCATACTAAAGTGTAATATGGGTTGGACCTTACTTACCTTACACCAAGCTAATAATGCAGCATAAAGGTTGTCTTTTGTTTTGCGTAAAACTCTGAATAGTTTGTGAGTGAAGAGTTCTTTGAGTTCATAACAAATGTGTCCTGTATATGGTAATTTAATGGGTTATTTAAAGACTTTTTGAAATGGTGCAAAGTTGTTGTTAATATTTTAATGTAAAATATTATTGCTATATAATTGATGTTTTAATCATAAATACAAACAATAATACAGTAATAATTTAACAATAACAACATTTATAACTTGAACATTTTTAGAATTTAAGGCTGCTGTTACAAAATCTTTACTTTGGTAGGCTCACCAATTTGTTCTTAAATTGTGGTCTGTTGTAACTCGACGAGTTCTAAGATGAGATAGTGCTAAATCTTAAATGTAGTTTTTGCAATACTATAATATATATATATATATATATATATATAAATCAATCAATGTTTGGCTATGATAAAAACATATCTGGATATGTCAATGTTTGTGTGTTGTGAAACATATACAGTTAACAATAAAACAGTAGTCATAAATATTTATTATTGGTGTTTTTGATTTTTATATAAAAATAAAGTGTCTAAATAATTAATTAATGTAACAGTTGAAATATGTTAAGCTAACCTTACTTGATGCGGTTTGTTAGCAACTCACACGTTTGTATGTGTATGTAATAGTAATAGCGTGCTATTGCACATCTCATAACCTAATACCGACCGCAATTATTAATTGCTAAAAACGTAATACGTTAATTAATTAACATACGTTAAATAATACAAAAATTAGGCCATACTAAAACTGGTCTCAAAGGACATGCACGATAAACTTAAAACCTCTTCCTTTTTTAGATATATTTCTGGTAATAACCTATTAAATACAATATTGTCGGATAATTGTGGATAGCTATTATCTTTTTTTTATACTATCACGCCTTTTTTCCCAGTAGGAGTAGTCAGGGGCGAATAAACACCCACTTTTCGCCAGATGTGGTCAGATTAGGTCCCATGCGACAGGGGGCGAGCCTGTTGCCACTTTATTGGGGCCACCACACACTCACAAAAATTATTTCAGTGTGCGGGTTTCCTCACGATTTTTTCTTTCACCGTTAAGTACGTGGTAGTTGTAACAATATGCACATTAGGCATTGAAAAACTGCCTAAGAGGTGCATGCCCGGCCGGGATTAGAACCCTCGTCGTCTGATTGCGATGTCCAAATTCATAGCCATTGAGCCACCACGACTCCTATTACCTAGCTACGACGACAGCTATTATCTATCAAGTTATATCCCGCAAATGGACAAAAATATAAATAACGTATCATCATCATCATCATCATCTCAACCGATGAACGTCTACTGCTGGACATAGATGTAACCGATATTATATACTTTTTTATCCGACGCGACGACACGAGAGAGACGTTTGTCTGATGGTAAATAATACGCCTGACCATAACAATGTGGCGTTAGTTATAATATATTCTGTACAGTAATGTCCGTGTCACCATGAGATAAAAGATGTTAATTCTCGCTACCTTTGTAAATTCATTAGTTCAAACCGGAACACAAAAATATTTGAACACCTCTGTTTGGCGGTAGAAATATGGATTTCGGTGGTATTTATATGAGGTCTTCCGAAAGACACATCATCAACAAACGTCCATTTATTGGAGTTTTCTCAAATATCAGCTTTAACATAACTAAGGCTCAATTAAAACTATGATCATCAGTGTCAACCATTAGACTTCCACTGGTGGACATGGTCCCTTTACAAAGATCTCCACCTCGTTAGTCTTCCGGTGTCCGCATTCAGCGGTTTCTCGCGACCTTCACTAGATCATCGCTCCAGCTTGTTGGGAGCCGCTCAGTACTGCGTCTAAGCTACGCATTTTATTAACTACATTTTATTGTTATAAATATTCTATGATCAATTATAAAGTTAAAGGAATAAGAATTACCGACTGTTATAGTAGTAATGACAGACCAAGTACGATAATGGTTCGTGAACTGTTCATTGGTGTTTAGGTCTCTGTTGCGGGATACCGTCTTGGTAGGTACCACCATAGCACCTATTTGTACCGACAAACAGTAGTGTGCAAACAAACATTACTGTATTCCGGATTGAAGGAAGTTGCGGGGAGTTAAATTACTGGTGTAACCAGACATAGCATCCTGTCTCAAGGCGACGAGCACAATGTGGTGTTGTGTACACCATTCTAACTAGCTCCATGTTGTTATGGGTAGGCGTATCACTTACCATCAGAAGAACGTCCCACTCGCCTCGTCGCTCCGTCCAACCCTACGATGTTTTCGTAAAAAACGGTCTAATTTTTTTTTTTCGAAAGATGCTGTTAGGCTTTTTTACAGCTTTTACGGCATCGATGGATTCATCTCAAATGGATATAGGTACAATAGCGGAACATTTTTTATACATATGAGGAGTACTACACCACTTTCTCTTTATATAAACTACCACCACCTTAATTTTTAAGGAACACTATACATATTTTTATTTTGTTTCCTTTTAAACTTAACAATTTTTTATTTTTTTTTTTAGTATAGTTGTTATTTTTTGTAATAAGTTAGTAGTTCTTGTCGTATATATAAGAGTTTTCCACCTATGTAGAGAAGACTTGACGCATGATATATCTGGAACCATAAGGCCTAGAGCTTTAAAATTTGGTAGGAATATTTCTTTTGCCCTGTACAGGAGTTTATATTTTACGAAATTTTACCCACAAAAGGGGTTACGGGGACTTTAATTACAGAAAGGGGCACCACGGGGTGGCGTGTTGCCGCCGGGCAGGAATGTTTCTGACAAATTTCAAGTCTAAATTTCAAATTTGAATCCATATTACTGCTAGCAAGCGTGCGGGTAACACCTACAACAATACTATATTAGATTGTTTAATATTATAAGGTTTGTTACGTTTCAATCAAGTTTACAATGTAGCTTGATTAAGTTACACACTCATTTCAACCACACGTGTTACGATTAATATTTTCAAAACAAACATTATTTTTTTATAAACCAATTTGAAAGTATTTCGTACGCAACATGTAAATAAACCACCGGCTTCACGGCGCGTTATATATAAATGGAAATAAATCGTATAGACGTCACATTCTAGTAGAATCTCCAGATTTATTACATAGAGCATAGGTTGCCAGAATGGAGGTCCGCGGACTTTTTCGTTATAACTTTAATAATGCCCATATTGAAAATGACTAAACTTTATATAGTCGAGTTTCATATAAACCGGTATTTTTATATTAGCCGCCGCCATCAGGTCTAGACTATGTAGGAAGACTGTCTGACATAAGTAATAAAGACAAAACTATGCCCGTAAGTTTTAGATTTTTCTTATGCGATGAGGGCTGTCCCCTGATAGTATGACGCTAGTTAGGATGATATACACTGCACCGCATTGTGGTTGTCTTAAGACAAGACGTTCAGTTTGTTCAGTTCATTACTTCTAGTAATTACTCTACAGCGTCCTACAAACCGGAATACATTACTATTTTGTGGCAATATCGACATTAATATTTTGTGGCAGAAATAGGAGCTGCGATGGTAACTACCTACACGGTCGGCGGAATCTGCTATTAGTAGAATTTGTCACTTACCATTATACTATATATGTAATACTTCGTACAAATTTTCTGTGTTGAACCAGGGTTCAATATACCGAAATTTGTGTGAATAATTATTACTGAAAAAAGATTTCAGTTATTTATTACGATTAAATTGTAACTTTCTAGTTTTATTAAATTTATTTTAAATGTAAAAATGTTAGGAATGGAGAGAAGCTTGTATACATAAGTTTGGAGGGAATCTTTAACCAGCTACATTCATTTCTAAATTAACATACTGAACTTCTTTTATATATATAGACTAGCCCTTTTTTCATTGGATACCTTTCTGCAGTGAGGGCAATAGATTAGTTATTCCGGACTCTTACCGGCTAAAACCCTACGATGTACCGATGTCTTTATCAGTACAATACGTGCCATCTCGAGTCCTAACATGCTTGGTATCGGATTACTCCCGAATCCTCCACCATGGCCTCATTTGCTTGGGGTTGGAGAGAGTGAAACATCCTCGTATGACGCCCAAGTATCTATCTGCGGATTGATAGTTGTTTTTTTATCGCTCTCTCTCTCTCTCTCTCTCTCTCTGTCTCTGCAATATAGACTAGCTCTAGATTGCGATCACATCTCATGACATGGGGCGATGTAGTCTTTGGTGGTGAAACGCACTAGTCTAGAAGTAGCCCATACACAATGACGTTTTTAGTTGCCTTTTGTTAAGCCCTTACACGTGAGACACTTGTGGTAGGTCTTATGACTCACAGTCCTGTAGTCTCGGGCTATTAAGAATAGGATTAAGGTATTTCCTGACTGTCGTGCAAGGCTGCTAAAAGGACCCTCGAGTTCGTGAGCCTTGTGGGCGGGGACCCTCAGAGCTTAATTAGTGAGACTTAGGAGGACGGCAAATGCATGGTGGTCTTGTAATTGCCGTAGCACAACGTGGGTGCTAATGAGGGCTTAGCCCTTCTATGGAATGTTTTAGCCGGAGTGAAGGGGGGCACCGGTGCGTTCCGTAGGAGATCCCAGAGCCCCTCCTAATGCACTAAGAAAAACCACTGAGGGGATTTTAGTGGGTAGCAGCCCCACAAAACCTTGTCTTCCTCCCAGAAGCAGGGTATCTTTTAACAAGATTTCCCTCTCCATAAAAAAAAAGTCTATAAGACTCATGGCGATGAGTTCAATGTGCTGCAGTGTGTAGCAAACTCATGATATTACCCGATGACAATGTTAATAGAAACAGTAAATGGTTTTATCATATATTAATTCGCGAAATGTAAGTATGAATGGAAAAGTGTATTCGCAAATATATCGTAGCTATATAAATTTAATTCAAGAGCTTTGCCTGGATGCGTGCGAGTTTATTTTCATCGTTTCCACGTCACTGTAGTCTTGTAACTGAATTTCCACATTTTATTGCCCTACTGAGTCAATATATGAACCCGTTTAGGTGAATAATTGCTTTATTTCCCATCGCTTGTAATATACTAATGTATAATGATTCAATATATACACAATGAAATATCTAAATGGATTTGTATAGTTACTCCTTCTTTTTATTCAATGAAGCAACGAAACGTGCGGGACGGTCACCTAATGATAAGTGATACGCCCGCTCATAACAACCTGCACTGCGCTCGTCGCATAAATCTTGTTTATTAATAATAATTGCACATTATATGAACATGTTTGAATTTCATTCATCCCTTTTAATTGACATGGACCAAGTCAATGTACTTGTGTATGGGATGATAAAAATAGTTTCGAAGGTTACCGACGTCCGTACATTCGGAATAGACCTCGTTTAAATGTTAACATGGAGAGAGAGTGTTATCATGGTGAAAATTTTCATGATTAGTTAACACTAATGAATTCTTCGAATAGAAAGAACACCAGTAACCGGCACCATGTCAGAAACTGCAATTTAACATATGGGATCTGGATCTGATTTATTACGTTAGGTGTAAAGATAAATTAAAAATATCGAATGTTATACTTGAATAATAGAAAATTCACTGTTTCATTAGCTTAACGTTTTACTTTGATATCAAAAAACGTATTTCTTCTGACTACTATTATTCTAAAAATGTTTACTGTTATTTCTTGAACAAGATTAGTTTTTCTCGCATCGCATCTTAATGGTGACATAAAGTAATAAATTTGTTTACTGTCATCTCTAGGTGGAAAACAATTACTGTCTGAATGGTGTGTTTATGTATATTGTAAGTTATGATATTATACTGTGTATTAGGAGACCGCTTCAGAAAACGAAGACAGACGATAGTACTAATAACACCTTTGATGATGGGACGGAAAAAAAATCGATCCTGATTAAAAAAAAAAAAATCATATTTTTAAAACGTTTTATTACCATTATTTACGCTCTATCATGTTAGTGCAGCTAAATCAAACGATAGTTTCATAAAAAAGACATTACTTTATTAAAAATAAACCAGCAATGAAACACAAAATCAAAAACAGCTGATGCCCGCGCAATCTAAATGTTCCGTGACCCTATGAAATAAGGTTTAAATTGAAACCAAATACATCTCGAATTCCTGCCGCGTCCGTGCGTTCACTGATCCGAGCATCAGCTGTTTTTGATTTTGTGTTTCATTGCTGGTTTTTTTTAGTAACGTATTTTTTATGAAACTATTGTTCAATTTACCTGTAGTAACATGATTGGGAGTAAATAATGCTAATACGTTTTAAAAATATGATTTTTTTTTAATCAGGATCGTTTTCTTTTTCAGTTCCACCATCAAAGGTGTTATTAGTACTATCGTTTGTTTTCGTTTTCGGAACCAGTCTCCTAACACCCAGTATGATAAATGACGTAGAAAATATAATAGTATTATGTTTTGTATTTCGTTTAATTTTTTTGAACACTACATAATAACGTAGAGTTTAAAAAAAACGAAACCGTGGTTTTGTTGGAGTGCAGCGATTGAAGAGTAGCGTTGTTTTTTTATTTACTAAACTAACCTTAATTTGCAATTTCGTTCGCGTGCTAGGTAAATTAATAAAACATAAGTAATCATTAATTTTCCAGGGCCTGGAGTACCGATGGGTGCAAACAGGCAAACTGGTGGCAGATGGCCCTATCACCGCGTTATCTTGGAACCTTGAAGGCACGCGTCTTTTAACCGGTGGCAGAATCTTACAGCTATGGCATCAGGCTTCGCTGTACCAAGATGACAGTCAACGTAAGTATTCTTTTTTAAAACTAAGATAGTATTAGGTTTGTCTGATAGCAATCACTCTAAACTATAGTGTAGCTGAGACATCATAATCTCAGTAACTGCATATTTACCTGAACCTAGACTTCATAGGTAATTCACCTATACTTTATATTTCCCATAGTATCCAATTAATTGCATGTTTTTAATGGTTTTACAATTTCGTTCATTTCTTGGTTACGTTTTAAGTTTAATGTTAATTTCATTTAAGTGTAATTTAACGTGTGGTTTACGTTTTAATTTTATTAAAAAACATTATTAACTTCAGTACAGTAATGAAATTCTAAATTAATTTTAATTAACATGTATATTATTTATATACCATCAAAAGACAAGTTACTAAGAAAGTTACGAATATTTAAAAAACAATACTATTTAAATGAAAATGTTTATGATGTTATAGTAATTTTGTGTTACTCGGGTGAAAGCACGTCTGCGACTAGATTTTTCTTTATATCTAAAGTATATACATATTACATAAATACATATTTCCTAATATACATATATAAATAAAATCTATAATATACTCATAATTTCAATATATTCTTTTGGGTCTCATTATTTCAATATGTTGTCAGTATACAAGAATATATTCAAAGAAAAGATTTTTCGTAATCTAATATAACACGACGTAAGTGTTTTTACGGGCGATATTCTGGAGCAAACTGGCACTTTGCCTGCTTTTATCGATTGGTGACACTGCAGAGGCAACTTGCGAATATTAAAAGAAGTTAACCTCAATAAATTTGATTTTCCATAGTTCTTAATAGAAGCTATATCCATAGATATACTTTTAGTACATTGAACGTGTAATTACATCATCATCATGTGTTTATTATACTAACACGAGTAACTACCATTTTGAAAGCAGTAAAGCGTTGGACGATAATGTTCATCTCATCTTTTTTAATATAAATGGAAATTAGCGGAGATGAAGTTTTAAGTAGTAAAGCGTTTACTAATAACTTAATATATTTTAATGTATTCCCGGTTACTTCGTTTACTGATAATCATAATTCTTAAAGGTCGCGAATTTATACAAAAGGTAAAAAGAGATTCGTTTCACTTTGTACGTTTGTATTTGTGGGTGAATTGTATCATGATAAAATTTCACGACTACAAGACAAATCGATTCCTTAAGCTAAATTGTACAGTGGAATAAATTATTAAGTACAAATTTAATGTAAGAAAATAAATGAGCGCGACCGCGTTTATGTTTCTATGTAAGATATATAAAATCAATAGAATCTTAAGGCCTCTCTATATTTATCATTATAAACCTTTTGTTCATTATACAGAGAAGCTAATAAAGAATACGATAATGATTAAAATAATTAAAGTATTAAAAGATTCTATAAAGTTTGTTTAAGCAATAATTTAAGAAAAAAACAAATGTTGAATTTAAGATTACTCGCAAGTTTTTTTTTTTTCTCACGACGAACTCATTTGTTTCATAGTATTGAAAATATAATTTAGTATATACTGATATGTTTTTAAGTAAATTTCTAAGTATTTTTTGCTCTGTGAAAAATATTTACTGTTTTTATCACTTTTTTCGATATAATAGCTAAACGAAAATTATCATTTATATCAGGCGGCAATAACATAAAAATGCTCAGTGATGTAACAATAATTTATTCTAAATTTCAATATAGTAACTGTGACCAGAAATTTCTATTTGCAGTACGTCGTTCTGTACTGATTTGGAAGGTTTTTGGATAAATAAATATGGCCCAAACAATCAATGTGCCATATAAAGACTGATAGTTTGCGATATTAATAGACAATAATTTTTACATTCACAATGAATAATAATATACTTATATATATTTTATTGAAAGCGGCTTAAAAACAGTCTAAACTAAATTACGTTTATTCCGAACAGCCTTAGCTTAAAAACCACATGAACAGAGGAGTGTATTAATTGCAAATTCTGATAACAGCTAGTTCCGGTGTAACATTCCAAATCGGTGGAGACAAGGAAGACAAACCTAAGCAGCCCGAGGATGATGAACCGGTATGAATTGTGAATCTACATTTAGATAAGATAAACGGAATTTATATTTTTCTACTATTTTTTTTGTGCTTTTGTTTTGAAAGGATATATCAGCTCTATAACAAGTGTTATGCGTTATAAAAGGGCGTGTAATGCGTTTAGAAGTCAGTTATTGTTACCATGCTCATGCTTATCTTGATTAGTTATTAGATCGTTAGATAAATTGGTTACTTATTTATCCAACTTTGTTTCACAGGAACTAAATATGCAGTGTTTTGTATTTTTAATGATATGCTTATTTTTCTAGTAAAGTAGATTATTAAAAAAAGAACTCTGGTATATGTATAATATTTAGATTCTGCATTAAAATATTTGGAATTCAAATATTTAAGTATTCTCTTCAGGGTTGGATATGCGTATGGCAGTGTCACACGGCGACGCCTGCGCATCACCTAGCATTCTCTCCAGATGGCGTGCTTTTCGCCACATCCGGCATGAACGATAGGCTAGTTAAGATTTGGCACCAAAACAAAGGTATGATCTTAAGTTTTCATAATATTCTATGTTAATTCAACTTTAATATTAGTATCTCTTTTATCGGAGACCATCTAAGTACCACTGCATAACGTATTTTTACTGCTTCAATAGTATATTACTATATACCGGTTTGAAAATCATTGATGTGAATGAAATTTTAAATACCACTATCATATTTTAAATCTGCCACCATAACAGGACTGCAATATTTTAGCTGTCAATTTATGAGAGGCAACCACGATCTCATTACTTAACATCACGCGAAATTGAGGTCAAGTGTTAACCTACAGTGTGTAAAAAATAAATATATATAATCTACGAGTCTAAATCGCGTTGAAAAAATTTATTTATTGTTGGAAGATATCACCAAGATCTCTGTAACTACAGGCAATAATTCGTGCATACGTAGACCTTAAAAATTTGTCCAAGTTTTTGTTTAAAAATAAGTATGAATCGAGTTGGCTCGGTTGATATCATAAAGTGGATTGCAGAAGTAAAAAGGTCTTTTTAGTAATAATTACTTGTTCAATCGTTACAGTGTTGGTGCAGGCTCACGGCGAGCACTCTTCACCGGAACTGAACTACACGTTCATCTACGTAGCCCACCCGCGAGCCGTTACCCACCTGTCGTGGCGGAAGACCAGCAAATATATGCCCAAGTACGTCGTACATTTCATCAATATTTGTTTAGAGACAAATGACCTTCACTGAAAAGTTAATAATATTTAACAGAGAGAGAACTTCTTTATTAATAGGTTTTTTAATATTCTTGTCAAATATCTTGTTGTTATTACTTGAGCGTTCAACTTTAAATTCTTTTAAAACCCGTACAACTAATAAAAGCATATATCATAAAGCTGGTATTTAATTACAGTATTTGGTTATATTTCTTGACTCGTTTCACTGATTTGCTTCACTGACTAATTTACAGAGGAAGTGTAGGCAACGTACTAGTAACCTCGTGCGTTGACAACATTTGCCGTGTATGGGCGGAGACATTACTACCCGAGGACGAATGGGGCGGCGGTTGCACGGCTGCGCACGCGCGCTCCCCACCGCGAAGGCAGCGCGCTACACATCGTCACAAGCACCGTTTTATGCAACGTCTCAAACACATGAAGTAAGTTCTGATCTTTGGATCAATGTTCTAGAAGGTATAAAGTGAGTATTTTTTTTATCCCGCGAAATGACGACTTTAGTACAATTATCAAGCGACTGACTAAGCACTTGCTTTGCAACATGAAAGTCCTCACTTCGAGTGTCGGATCATAGGTTGTGAACTTTGAATGGCAGTTTGTAAATCGACTAACATAACAGTATTACAATGTTCCGGCTGTCTACATATAAGAGCAAAATTGTTTAAGTAAAAGCGTTTCAATATTCAAAACCTCATTTGGATAACATTATATGAATTTTAGGTCGATTGTACTACTTCTGTTTTCTGAAGATGTTAAGCGCCTGAAAGTCATATTGACTCTTACAGCTCTTACATCTGATACTGGGCACGTGGACCGGGTCCAGGGCCTGTTAAGTAATACCTCTACATCCTGACTTAAAGATAGTAATAATTAATGAAACAATTTAGGACCTGTTTTCACATTCGACGGAACGCCCAATCTTCTAAGCAGCCTGGTGCACCAATACCAACTTTACCATCCACCTACAGCGCCCACGACTTCCATAACCCATACCAAGGAACATCGTACACTGGTGGTAAGTTATGTTATTTTTGGATGTATATGAAATCATTTTAAATAATTTCGTATTAATACAGTAAATATCTTGTTTTAGAATATTTTGTTAATTGTTATGTATTAATATCTTTAGCTACAAGTTTCCGTAACTCTATTTCTATCGCCAAATAGCAGAAAGCAAACATTAATGTGTCCCATTGGCAGCGAGTGCAATTTGGTGTAATGTACATCATCTTCTCAATCGCCCCATGGTTATAGACGAAAAAATTATATATTGTATTTTTAATTGAATGACATTAATCCTAAAATGGTAATGAGCGGGGCATAAAGCTGGTAGAACCGATGGACGTTGGGGTCTTAATGTGCTGGAATGGCGACTGCGCATCTGAAAGCGCAGATCCCTCACTAGGTGGACAGAGAACATAAAAAAAATCGCTGGTAGCCATTGGATTCAAACAGCGCAAGACCGTGGTTTGTGGAACACATTACAAAAGACCTATGTCAAGCAGTGGACGTCCATCGGTTGAAATGATGATGATGATAAATCCGTCATCCAACATTTACACGCACCTTCATTCCGAACCTCGCGGGTTCGAATCTCGGCATGTACCAATGACTTTAATATTTCAGTTATGTACATTTGTGAACTTTAGTAACAACAGCGAAATACAAACGGTGAAGGAAAACATCGCGAGGAAACCTGCACATGAATTAGAATTTGTTCTAAGGTGTGTGTGAAGTTACCAATCCACATTGGGCTCGCGTGGTGACTATGGCGCTATTGCCCTCATATTGAGAGTAGGCCTGTGTCCCAACAGTGGGGACGTAAAGTAGCTGTTATGAATGAATGACATTAATTAATTTTTATTTCATAGGCCTTCACTTTCACTTAGCGGCATCTATAAACGCAGAGACTGATATACCTTTGGTACCTTCTCTGGCGGGAGGCGGCCGTTTTATTTTACACTGGCTGCATAATAAGGAGATGCATTTCACCAGCCAAGCAGAAGCAATACTGCACGACCTCACCAAAAAAGTATGAATTTTTATTGTTTTTAATAACTTTAAAATTTACATAAATAGATAATGTGTTTGTGTTTGTCACGTAAAAATATAATGGAGAAATTTTAACATTTCTATTTATTTTAATTATACAGTTCAGTTATCGCCCTCATGTTGAGGATAAGCCTGTGCTCCAACTGTGGGGATGTAAATTAGCTGTTATGGATCGATGGATGGATACAGTTCATGTATTTGTCTTGTAACTTTGTGTTGTAATAGACCCATATCCAACTGTGAACATCCATTGGTTGAGATAATGATTGATGAATTAGTTTTTTTTTACTTACAGCTGTTTCTTAAACAAGCATATTTTTTATTGTATACTAGTATTGTCAAAAAATACTTATATTAAATATAAAAATACGTACGAGTACGTAAGCTAAGAAAATATACCTCCTTTAAATTAAGTAAAGTATAACCTATTCAGGTTTTAGATAAGGAAGAAAATGAAGAAGCTGGTTCCGGTATGGATCACACAACACATCCGGATGGAGAGAATGAGACAAGTATGTTACTATAAATATGTAAAGGTATAAAACATTGATCTTATTAGTTGTGCCAAACAAAAAAATAGATTTGAAGACTTGTGTATGAGTGGCTTTGTGCAATAGGGTGCAGGTTGAGATGAGATGCTGTCGCGTCCGTATATTTGTGTCTATTCAGCGTTATATTATGAAGCTTTTTTGCTTATTTCACGCTGCTATTTAGGACCTAGACGACCGAGTCATCATCTTAACAGAGTACAGTCGGAAGACAATAGCAATAGTGACGAACAACCAGGTGAGTTTAACTTTGGTATTAAGGAAATAAACATGATCATTGCCTTAAAAATAATTGCCTCATTAGAAGTATTAGTTGATATCTTCATTAGTTTATGCTTTAAGAATAGTCCTCTTAAAAGATGATCTCATTGTCTTTTATAATTTAGCTTTTAAATTATGGTATAGCTAAAATCAAGATTGAGAAACTGTTTTTTGTTAAGTAAATTTTTATTATTTTTAACATTCATTTTAAAAATTATTCTGCTATTCTCTTAACTCATCGCTAAAAATGTATAACTTTTATTTACATAGATAGTTCAGACAGTACCTTAAATAAAGTGTAAACAGAAAAAAAAAGTCTTCCGTCTGTCCATTATAATTTGAACAGCAAAGTAGACTTCAAAAAAAAAAATTAACAACACTTGTATTATAATCAGGTAGTGGCAATCATAGCCACCCCAGTCTCTCTAACACCACATCTATAAACTCCATCGCCACGGATGTCACGTGCACTCACCTGCCCGACTCGCTCGACGCGAAAATCGAGGCGCTGCTTCGCGACTGGCATCAGAGCCCGGATTTACTCTTCTCCATACATCCCGTCGATGGGAGCTTTCTCATATGGTTAGATTAAACATTTTTACACAATAAAACATGAATTATTCCGCGCGTTGTTTCAGTAATTTAAAAAAAAACACTTCAAAATTACGTTTCTGTCAGGGTGTGTGAGTGGCTCGATGAGGTGCAGGCGGGCGCCATACGCCAGGCGCAGGTATCTTTCTCCGCGCGTATACCGAGTGCGTTCCCGCTGGGTGATGCGACCACCATGTGCACGCCGGCCGCTCTGTACCACGCAGCCGCGCAGCCACTGCACGTGCGTCACCGCACCAAGCCCGTTGCACCCGGTACCAGCTTGATGATACCTTACTGATAATATGTCCTTGACTTTTACTTTGTGACAAAAGTTCCGAACCGACTGGAGCTATTTAAGAGTTTAATTTTTGTTATATTTTCTACATCAGTTATTTATACTCCTACTTGTAATTGTAGTAATGTAACGTTATGTTTATAATTAAAAACATATGGTACCTCACTTTCGGAGATATTCATGTAAGGTTATTTGTGTACATTTATTTAAGGCCCTCAACAACCTGAAACTGTGACGACGCCATTAGCAAGTGTGCAGGAGGAAAAAGATGAGAACGAGTGGCCACAGCCTGATGAACAGAAAGAAGCACAAGAGAATGGTATCATTTTAATATTGAATACATCAATCACATTGTTAATAATTTATTAGTTAGAGATGAAAAGTAAAACAATGAAAAAAAATTTTTTTTTACTTATATCTCGAGAGTACTATAGTAAGGTATAAATTGAACTTTTAATGCAGGTCATGGAGAAGAAAATAATATTGAGATGCAACGCAGAACAAGTGTGGCGACTGAGGACTTGGGTGAACATCAAGACGGAGATGTATTAGAATCCGCTCCGGTCATCTCCATGGTGACCAATCACACAAACGGAACGCTTAACCTTTGGCAACTGACATTCGACGATAAATCAAAATTTTCACAGGTAATAACTCAATTAACAGTTCTCTTTAAACCTAATAAAAATTTGTAAGAAAATTAATAATTACACACTTAATTGCGTCCGTGACATAGTGGCTAAGAATCGCTCGTGTTATAATAAGTAGGTCCCTGGTATTATTTGGGGGTCATTTGTTATGGGAGATTACTTGGTGGTAGAATTTTGTAAGATCTACCTGGCTATCGACTACCCTGATTATATAAATTTGCTGTTATAACAGTATTGCTGCATTCCGGCTGTTAATATGAGCTGGAGTATTCTCGGTAGCATGCTTCGCTATCCTTTGCTATATTATCAGTTAACACTATAAAATGAACTTTAAGAATTAACCTGTTATTGGTGACGAAAATTAAGTATTATTATTATGAAAGTGTGTTTGAATTACTATTTTTTTATTAACCATAACACTTTATCTTACAGGTTCTTTCAATAGGTCACGCTTCGAGAGCTTCCGGGCATAGATTTAGGGTCAACGACATTACTTGCCATCCAGTATTACCATTATTACTAACTACAAGCCATCATAACATCTCTGGTATTTATTTAATTTTTTCCAACATGTGTATGCTTGATTTTACGAATAAATTTATTTTAATTTAACAACGTGATTGAGTATACGATATTAATTTAATAAAATTTTTCTACATTGGGGTAACTTGATCCAACAACAGACAGTGTTAAGTTTCATTGAGGCTGTAAATATGCTGTACTCCGAATTGAAGGGTGTTGCAGCTCACACTAGCTGCAAAGTCTTACTAGACTATTGCGGCAACGAGACATAAAGCTATGAACAGAATGTGTATATTTGTCACTTCATCAACAGCCGATAAACCTCCACTGCTGAACATATATTGTCACTTACCATCATGCTTGCCTCGTCGAATAAAAAACAGTGATATAACACGCTTGAATTTGTGTATGTCAGATTCGGAGCGCGGCGTGCAGCGCGCAGAGGATGCGGCGGCGGGCGGGCTTTGCTCGGAGTTGATAATGTGGCGCGTTGAATGCGTCGGCCCGCTCGGCAAGTCGGGCGGTGTGGCGGAGCTCGCGCGTGTCAACTCGCCTCACCTCTCCGCGTTCAGTAACGTCGCCTGGTTGCCTACACTGTTGCCCAGGTATACGCGCGTCTATGGTAACTTGATCACCGGAGCATTCCGTACTAGATCCGGGGATCCTTGCGGACTGCAGGAGATCGCCGAGTTTTAGGAAGTTATTATCAGAAACTATGTAGACATAGTTAAAGTGGCATCAGTTTTAGGTGTTTACTAATATACTTCATTCACTTTGTAATTTATTTATAATTACACCATTTTGTTTATCCAAGTAGAGTTATAAGAAATGAATTTAGCATAAAGCACAAAATTAATAGAATTAGAAAATCAGGATTTTATCGAATTATTATTTATCGTATAAATCTCCAAGTTAGTGCAACCCTGCATTTTTAGACAAATACAATGCAATAAGGTGCCTTTTTTATTTATAATGAGCTAACAGTTAACCTAATTTTCACTTGGTGTTAAGTGACAACAAGGATGATGAAGCCAATTTTTCCAGAATACTCTCGGAAAAAATTCTACCGTACTTTACTACTACATCACGCAGGCAATTAAATTGACACGTAGTGGTCATGGAAAATATGTTTAATATATGCTGTTTATTTTCAGTTCAACATTAGGCAACTTATCGAACTCTCCGTCTGCTTGTTTTGTGGCGAGCGACGGTGAAAGTTTGAGGCTGTTCCAGGCCGTTATAGACGCACGCACGCTCTTGGCTGAAATAGCCACATCGGAACGGCGTCACAAAGATATAATGGTAAATAAAACTTTTATGTACTTTCATACACTGAACTTATATACGCCCCTCAACCAAGTTGCCGATGAACAGGTACGTTTTCATACATTACGAACTGATTTCTTTTTAAGGTATCAAGATTTATAATTTATTTTTGAGTAATATTTTTAACTAAAGCAGAAACCGTTTGTACGTTTAAGTAAGTTTTGTGCTTAACTGAGCGTTATTAATAGTTACTGAAGTTCATATCTTCTGCGTGTATTAAAGTGGAATAAAATGTTCTCCCACAGCAACACGATACTATGTCACTTTCGACCGAGTCCAGCGTGGAGGAGGGTGGGGTACCTCTACACGAGCGTATACGCATCGTCTCGCAGCAGTCCACGGCCCGTCCCGGCGCTGTTATACAGCTCCATGCGATCGCGGATGCCGCGCACGACTGGCATAACACACAGCTTTTGCACGTCTTCCAAGAGCAACTTATAACAGGTACATAATATTAAGCTAATTTTCCTTTGTAGAGCAGTTGTTAATTGCTTGTTTTATACCACAAACACAACTGGTGTGATCGCTTGACCATCTGTGGTTAAGTGGTCTGTGGTGGTAAGGCGCAATAACCTAATAGCAGCCTATTCACTCGTCTTGAAGACACTCAAGTCGTATTTGGACGGGAACACCTAAGTCAGTGAGTTGTTCCACTCCTTTGCTGTTCTCATGAAGAACGAGGAGCTAAACCTGTTTGTTCACAAACTGGGAATGTCCACATCATGCGAATGGAGACTCGCCGTACGTCTGGTCCTCCGGCGGTGAAAAAGGGATGGGGAAATTATATCGTGTAATTCCATTGCACACTTTCTAAAATGTTTCCTATAGAACACTGCGAGACTGGCCACATGTTGCTTGTGTTCAAGACTGTCAAACTAAGTTGTGACAAGTTTTTGATCACCAACAAGCCTCTTAGCCTATATTATTTCCGGTTTATTTAAAACCAATAAAATAGGATATAGGCCCTTCATGTTGTAAATTTAACAGCATTATAGTATTTCAGCAGAACCAGAGCAGTAGCGCTAGGCGAACTCGTTTATCCATCTAGGTCGCATAATCACTATATACCATGTCAAATTGAGATGAAGTGTTAATCCATTTTTAATAAACAACATAAGATCATTGCAAGACTTTATTTATAACAAAATAGGCAGAATGACCACATGCTGTCAAATCGTAATGGTCTTTCTATGGATGAAATAATAAATTTCTTACGTTAGTACTGCGATTTAAAAATTCTATGTGTAATTTAATTTCTCATCAGGTGAAAGAACAACGACAGACACGGATAGCGCCGACTCAGGTGTGGAAGGATCGGAAGTGAACACTATAACGGAAGCGGGGTTCGAAGCCATCGTAGATTTACGAAAGGCGGCAGTGTTCAACGAACCATTCTACATAGTTGTGTTAGAGCGCACGGATGGGGGATCAACAGTGCATATGTGGAGATTGATGGTATCATCTCAAGCTGACCCGTCAGGTAGTTGTTATTTATTTTTTAAAAAGGGTTTGCAAAGTGCCAAGTTATTAAATCCCATTACGTTTCGTTTTGGAAAGTCATTGTACTTTTCTTATTTCGTTTATTCGACGAAACGTCGAAACGAGCAGGTCATCTGATGCACAGTGATACACTTTCTCATAATAATGTGGTGCTAGTTAGAATGATAAATACTGCAAAAAATAGCGCTTCTCGTTTTGAGGCACAAGACGTTAAATCTCCATTTTCTGAAGAGGTATATTGCTTTCTAGTCATTGTTAGATTTGAACAGCTTGTGGGATCGCGGACCTGAATTCTTAAGTATAGTTATCCCAGTTATTTTCCAGTAATGTTTGCACACAAAAGGTTGTTGTACATGCTATATGAATTGGTAAAAATGCTGATTAATTTTTTTTTTTCATTTTACTCTAGATGATATGACGAATAGTATGATGTACGTACCAGACAGTGCCTTAGTCCAGGAGGAAGAAGGTGAATCCCGTAAGAACTCCGTATCTGTTGACGCAGACCGAGCTCTACCACAAGCACCCATACACTCACATCTATCCATATCTACTAAAAAGGTTAGAAATTATTAAATAACTTACTGAAAATTATAACATACTTCAACAGTATTATATATACTATGTATAGAAGAATGAAAATAGTATCAAAAATATACTAAAGAAAATTTTTATTGTATGTCCTATTCTTTTTCATTTACATTGGGCTAACACCTGTCCTCATTTTCACACGGTGTCAGGTAACATTGAGGCTGTTCTGGCTCATGGTTGACATATGTTAATAGTTGGAAAACAGCAATACTATAATGGTGTCAGATTTACAGTGTGAGGCTGGTTGTTAGCCAGGCAGGGCCGTAAAAACTACCACCAGCTAAACTCCACCACATGTAGCTTACAAAATCGAAACAATAAGGCAAGGCAGTAATCATTGCATTACAGAGGACCTATTTTGACATTTTGAAATATATATAAATGTTTAAGAATTATTTTTAGGTGTGCGAGTGCCCACTTTCACTTCCGGACGGCGTAGACGTAATCCATGCGACTCCTGCCGCTGGTCATTTGAGCTCCGCCTCAATATATCCCGCATGCTTGGCTCCCTATATATTGGCGACTGCATGTTCGGACAGCACTTTGCGGTATCTGCTTTAAATTATTAATTTTTATAATATAATGACGACGCCGACGACACAAATATGAAGTTTTCTTCTTGGAATGCTTATCTGTTATATATAGTATATAGTTTAATGCTTATCTCCTTAATATTTTAAAATAATATTTGATTACATGAAAGTTTAAGTTTTTAAATAAACTTTACAAAAAATTTTAAGTATATTTAAAACTAAATCTTTAGTACCGTAACGTATTAGATCTGCATTAAAAATTGTAAATTTTTTAAGGTTTTGGAAATGCAACATAACCAAAAACGAAAATGATGAAATGGAGTATACATGGAAAGAATGGGAAATGATGAATAAAGATCAAGAATCGGCTATAGACATTCCAGGTATGTGCATATAAGTTAACCTCATTTAATTTTTTAGTGTTGCAGATTAGTATAAATAGTAATCTAATAATTTTTTTGTTACCTTTATAAATGGATTTATAAAGGTGATTGTCCTTTTAGAAATGTTTTTTTGTTAGTTTATGCTTAAATTATTTCGTCCATCAAACGAAAATAATCAAACTTAAATGTATTTTATTTAAATCTGGCTGGTGCAGGCGTAATCAAATACTGGCTGCACTACTCATCAATTATGTAGGTTCACATGTATGCACAGCATACACAATATTCAACCAAATTGTATTTAATGTCGCTTGAAACTCTTTCCTGAAACCTGAATATTACTCGATAAATGAAAAGTTTCTTTTTTTTTTCAATATTGTAATGGTAACGTTCACAGGTCAGCCCTTGCACATCAGCGCCGCGTATTCAGGGCGCATTGCGTGCGCCTACAAATGCGGCCGGTCGTTCACTAGGCCGAAGGCGACAAACGCAAGCGCTAACAGTACCGATGCACGATTTGTCAACTTGTGCGTTTGTGTGTACGAATGTGAGAGTACCGGCGGCGCAGAGTGGCTGCTAGAAGATACCATACCTCTCAGGAATGTGAGCTTACCACGAGTGGGAGTCAACGTGGATACGCAGATTGATCTGTCCTACCTTCACGATACTTCATTTATGCAGAAGAAACAGAGATTGAATCAGGTTATTTAATTTTTATAAGATTGGTTTCGTAGCCTACTCACATAAGGAGAGTATTATGGCCATTTATCCACCAAGATAGCCAGGGGTTGGTGGATAGGTCTTGTTCATTGGTTTCTACATTTATAATAATGTTGTTTAAAGACAGAACATTGCTTCATCTACTATCTATGTTTAAATAGTAACAAAGTTATAATAATTTTTTTGCGTTCAAGGAAATGTCAAAACTTAACATAGTAGTAAGTGATACGCATGCCCATAACATTGTGTGCTAGTTCATTATGTTAGTTGTCTTGAGACTTAAGATGTTAAGCTTCGAGACCAGAACACAGTAATATCTGCACACTTCTGTTTGAAGGCAAAATTAGGTGCTGCGGAGGTACCTTTTTAAGACGGTCTCAGATAATAGAGAAGCTCTGAAGTTCTGCTAATCACTGTTATTTTACCAGAGATGGTTTTGGTCTGTTCATTTATTTGTAATATTGTTAAATTTATAGATTACGTCGTTGTTATCAGGTCCTCCAAACTCTATCATCTGATGAGAGTAGAATAAATCGAAACGGTGAAGGTGACTCCGGTAAATCGGCCGGGCTCTTAGCAGTGCCATCATTCAGCACACTACAGTCCTTACGAAAAAGTATCATGGAGAACGGGAACACTTGCCCGTTGACACAAAAACATTTGGTGCAATTAGATTGGGTTTCCAAGGAGGACGGCTCACATATATTGACAGTGGCTGTCGGTTCTAGAGTTTTGCTCTTTACTCCAGTTTCAAGCGATTTGGCTCAAGCAAATCTAAAGGTACATATTGTTAATAAAAATAGATGTAGTTTATATATTTTTTTTATTTGATGAAGCGACGAGTCGAGCAGGAAGCTCACTTGTGGTAAGTAATAAGCCTGTTCATAACATTGTGATGAAGGATGATAAAAACTGCATGTTGTGCATGTCGCCTTAAAACTTGTTAAGCCTCATTACCTCTGTAACTACATAAACTGCTATACCTTTCGAACATAAACATTTTTGCATAATTTTAATGGCGCAAAAAATAGACCTACAATGAGAGGAACACAATTTAAAAAATCCAGTTCAAGGCTAGTCACTTGTTCAAGTGGGAAGAGAAAGTGGATAGAGTTTATTTATTTATAACTCGATTTTCTTAAATTATAATTTTATAAAAAAATATTTTTGTGATGAGTAATTTAGTTACATACATACTTCTTGTATCCTCTATGGAACAGTGATTATTAAAGGATATTAAGATAAAAGTTATATTATTCTTCTGTTAAAGGCAATGAAAGAATCGATAAACAACAACCGCCCGATATTAAGAAAAGCCTCTTCACTCGCGGCACCATTGTTCGTCGAGGAAATAAGATGGATGCAATTACGACGGATCGATTTGAAGACAGCAGATGGGTTGCCGCCGCTTCCTATGCAGATATCGTGGGTCCGCGACGGTATACTCGTAGTGGGGATGGATTCGGAGATGCACGTATACTCGCAATGGAAGCCAGAGAACCAGCAAATAGCTTCTGGTCAAACTCAGGTACAATGTAGATTAGCATCTATTATGGAAGCGATATTATTTAAACGTGTCTATGGCGCACAGGCTAAGCATTTATCTTGTAACACGTAGACCAAATATTGTGAAATTTCGTTGGTAGCAGAGTTTTCACTGCAACTCTTATGTTGTAATCCTGTCGCCGTAATTTCATGTAACTACTAAGAGTGTTGTTGGCCTACTATCCTTTAGATGGACAAAAAACAAAGAGTGAGAGCACCGATGGTAGATCTCTGTAGCGGGAGACCAACTAGATAGGTACGACTGCAGCGCCACTTCTGCCCCTAAACAGTAATGAGCAAACATTACTGTATTTCGGTTTGAAGTGCGCGGTAGCTGGTGTAAATCTCTGGCTACGAGTGCTATGTGTATAATCCTAACTAGCGCCGATTATGGGCAGGCGTATCACTTACCATCTGATGAACCCCTCGCTTTTCTCGTCGCTTAATTGAATAGAAAAAAAAGGGTCGCTGGGAGCTCCAGAACTGAAATAGTCCAAGATTGTGTTTTGTTAAATACATTACATGAGAACATGAAATAAGTTCATGATAGATATTAGAGTAGACGGTAGAATAAAGGCATCGGCATTAATTCCACCTTTACACATCAACACAACAAATATTTAGATTTTTATTTAAGGAATTGGAGGAAGGCGGCGAGTCGCGCGCGCTCCGCGATTCAGATCTGCGAGTGTCCGCGCCGCATTTGCAACGCGTTTCCTCCATCAATCTACAATTATTGGAGCGAGATGCCAGGAGGCGAAATAAAACTCCATCTGATCAACCCCAGGTGTGTACGTGTATCGTAATAGTTTTTTAGAATGATGAAAACGACTAGATAATAGGTGATAACTGTTGCATTGCCTTATTCTGCCATTTTGTAGCTTCTTTGAAAAAAAAATATTTCTAATGACTGTCCATGAAGTACCTAACATTGTATCTCTTTTGCATTAGCCTTTGTTAAACTACATGCCTGACTACGGGTTATTTGAGGCGTCCCAAATGGCGTGTCCAGTTTTGCCACAGTACCATCCGAAACAGCTAATGGAGCTGCTGAACAGTGGAAAAATACGATGGGTGAAGGCAATCCTCGCGCATTTAGTCAGGTTGGTACTTTTGTAAAATGTGTTTATGAAAAATATAAATAAATTGAAAAAAAAAAAAAATTTTTTTTCTAATGTAAAATAAATATTATTTTTTAGATGTATAGGCGGATCATACACAAGCCGCAGTTCTCAAGGCGATGAAGACAGCGTCTCCAGACAGGTACTGTCACATTAGCTCATTTACATGGGTAGCCTTTATCATTGCGTTTCCACTACAGCAAGTGTGACAAGCTATATGTGAATAGTATGACATTCACATAAGCTGAAGTATATTCACAATCTACATGTTGCTTCGCATTCATGGATTACATGAAGCAGTCTGAAATCACGTGACACCAAACTGAGACAATTGGTCACAGTCATTTGTTGCACTAATTACTGATATAATAATCAAAGGTCGCTTAGGTATGTAGTAGACGAGTTCTGGTGCTCAGGAATAATTACTAATATGTTAGGTGATTCTCAACAGATAGATGTCCCCTGCTAGATATGGGCCTTTCCAAAAATTTTTGTCCTTCCGACATTAATATTATACACCCCATCAGTTTACCCGTAAATATGTGTATATATATATGTGAAAAAACTTTTAGGGTGAAGAATGACTGAGTTAGAACCTTAATTTTTATTATTTAAACAGTTTTTTATCTATACTCTTTTTTCAACTGTCCGCTAACTTATCATTTTACCCCCGATCCTTGTCAGTCCTTGACAATAACTTCCGTACATCTCTCCCTTGGTTATCCATGTATCCATTCCTTTCACTTACTTCTGCAATCCTTACTCGACAAGTTGTACAATATTATGTACATATTAAGAAATCTACATTTAACATATAGATTTAATAAATTTATTTGTAAAATTTTAATGTTTAATGTATGTATATAGAATTGCCAACATTGAGCTTGGTGTACATTTTTGGACTATGAATTTGCATAATATATTTATATTTGTTAAATCGACTGCACCTCTATTAATTTTAGTGTTTACAATATATAAATAAAAAACACTAATGAAATATATGCGTATTTTGCTTAAAAGCCTTGCATACGTCATTGCATTTACGACCAAATCTTCATAATTTGCACACATGAATGTTGGCAGTTCTGTCGCTGTGGCATGACGTATTGTGGCCACGAGCTGGCTGCGACCCGTGCATGTTCGTAAGTGATATGATGTCACCCGGTGCACTGTTTTAAGGACCTTCCATATTTATAGTAGAAAAAAACATGGTTTTATAATTATTTAGTTACAAAACATGGGCCGAATACTGGATGTGGTTTTGTGTGCCCTTTAGTCTCGAGCTGTTAAGAATAGGACTGATGTAACCACTGCTTGTCAGAGAATTCCACTAAAAGGGTCTCAAGTTCTTGGGCTATAAAAGTGGAGTCTCATCGCTCACTAAGCGAGCTAGGTGTGAACGACAAATAAAATATGGTCTTGTAGCACAGCGGGAATACTGTACACGACTGTAGACCTCCCTAGGCCCTGCTTAAGTGTAGTGCAGTAGAGCACTGGCTATTAAGCACTAAGGGGATTTTAATAGGTTAAGATACCTTATAAACCCTGATTTTCTCTCAGAATAAGGGTATCGAAAAATTTATAAAGTGGTATCGATGATGGATGGATTTGAAGTCAGAGTAGAAGTTAATAAGTGGCGGAATTGATCTGTCACGGAATTGGCAAACGTGAGACGAACGGTCAGGTATAGTAGTTAAATAAAATTGCGAGTTCCGGTGCACCGGTACGTGAGGCTGCGGCTTGTGCATGTAGCGTGTGTTGCAGCGCGGCTGGTCGCGGTCGCGCACCCTCTCAGTGTCCTTCGCGGCCGGAGCCGCGTCGCCGCTTGACGGCGTCACACAGGTAAACCCTGGAGCTTATCGAGGTTTCATTTAACGATTTTTGACTACTTGAATGAATTATACCATGTCTACACGTTAAAAATGCGTTGTTATTTAATTTACTTTTTTTAAGTATTGTTTTCACGGTGTTTTAAATTTTTCCTAGTATTTTAATAAAGGTAATATATTTTTGCACACCCAATGCATGTTTCACAAAGTCATTTACAAGTGACTCCATTATCTTGGCGAGGCTAATCATTTTGTTGTTGTTTGTGAATGCGATATGCTTACACAATTACCCGTGCATTGTCATTGCAATGTTTTTATCACAATTTATCTGTATGTTATTTCAATACAGCCTTTTTTAATATAATGTAAATTCCTTTTTTTTTGCCATGCGTTTTATTAAATTAATTTTTTTTTGTTTATCGTTTACGTAACAAGTTTTCACGTTATATTTAATAATAATTTAATGCTATCATTTAAAAAAAAATCTTTATAATTAACTTGAAAAATAATGAATTACAGATTACTGAAGATGTACAGTTAGACTATGCTGAATTAACGTCCGTACCGCCGCTGCCATTATGGACATTGTTGGTTGCTGATAAGGAATCACCGCATCATCCGTCCACTATTCAAGAAGCTAAGGTGAGCCTTTAAAGCTAATGGAATGGTGCTGAATCTAGTGTTAAGAGATGATGTATCGATATCACATGCTACGTGTATTTTAGGATTATAACGAACTGTTTGAGGGTACAATGGAAACGGAAGAGGATTTAGATGCGCTTTTACTCGGCGAAGAGGAGGGAGTCGATCGTCGTCCATCGATGCCGGAAAGACAGCCACTTTCACACTTTGGACCGAGACAAGGTATTAGAATATACACTGCATGAAGTGACGAACAAATTGTCACTAGTGGATATATAATGAGTTATGTTGTTTACACAATACAGTCAGAGACTTTCGAACCTTTCAGTAGTAACAAACCTTAAAATTTTTTGTATAAATATGAAAATGGTAAGATTTCAAAGTTAGTAATATTATGTGTACGTTAGGTCGCATCCTTTCCCGGCTTCTAACGCATACGCATCTACCGGGGCTGAGTTCGCTGGACCAGATGCACCTGCTGGCGTTAGCGGATACCGTGTCTACATGCGATGCGGACTTTACAGAGCGATTTGCTGCGAACGCGCGAGTCGATCTCGCGCATAATAACGCGCAAGAGTTCCTACCAGGTAATTTTCTAGGTTTTGTTATAAAAAATGTTTTTAATATTCACCTAGCGCATATTACAGAGCATTACATAAGAAGTTTCTTTATAATTTGTCATAGTACATTGCAAAACAGGAATTTTGCTTAACAGAAGTGTGTATTACTTCTCGGCGACAAAAAAGGCATTTCGAATGGTATCTAGCTTTTCACGCGGAGGAAATGTCTTTAAACTTTATTTATTAATATTGTTATAGACTCTTTGGATGACTGCGGTTTACGCTTTCTCTTGGCGATGAAGCATTACGGGTACCTGCTGCGGTGCCTGCCGCTTGCCCAGCGCGCTACGCTGCAACGCAACGGTGTAGGCACCTGCAACTTGGTATGGGCATACCATTCGGAAACACATGAACAGTTGCTATCCTTGGTACCGGGTTATACAAAAGGCCAACCAAAATGGTCCACTATGAGGGAGTTGGGTTAGTATATATAAACATAGTCATCGTCATTGTCATCATCATTTCAGTCTATTGTCGTCCACTGCTGAACATCATCGACGATAAAATTAAATTTTATTTTTCTTTATTCGACGAGGCAATGAAATGGCAAACGAAATGACGCACTTGGAGAAAAAATGTGGCGTTAATTAAGATCAAGAACAGTACAGTTCATTTTACTCGTCGCTTAGAGACACACGGTCTTCTCACTCAAATAATTTCACTTGCCACTGCCACCTTCCAACCAAAGTAGGAGCTGAGATGGTATCTACATAGTTGGTCTCCGGCAATGGAGTACTTTTACAAAAGAAACTATCTTATAAAATGTCTGTGGCAATTAGTTACAGTTATATAAAAATTAACTTGTTCAACTATTTAGGCGTGGGTTGGTGGGTGCGAGGTGACTTGCTGCGTACCTGCGTCGAGAAATTAGCTCGCGCCGCATACATGGTTCATCAGGATCCAATGGACGCAGCGCTGTATTACCTCGCAATGAAGAAGCGCATGTTGCTGTGGGGTTTGTTCAGGTCAAATCGTGACGAAAAGATGACCGCCGTTAGTACATACAAAATTTTTATAAACCGTTTCTTTTCAGTTTAAATGGAACTTAAACGTTTTTTTTTATGTATAAAGTGAAATATGTTATGGATTATACTTTATGTAAATATTAAAAGAAAAGTTTTACCGTTAACATTTAAATCGTGTTGTTCAATCTACTAAATTTATAATTGTATTACGTAAGATTTAATTAAAATTTTACAAACGCAAACAAGCCCAGCCCGCACTCGACCAGCGTAATTCATCGGTTCGTAATAGATTTTTTCTTTTTCTTTTTTTAACTATTAAGCGACGAGGCCAGCGGGACGTTCACCTGATAGTAAGTGATAGATTAGTTAGGATGTTATGCACCAACCACATTGTGATCGTCGCCTTGAGACAAGATGTTGAGTCTCGTGACCCCAGTAATTTCGGCGGCAGAAAGAGGCGCTGCCGTGGTACCTTTTTTTATCACGGGGGAAATCTAAAAGATACCTTGCTTCTAGGGGCAAGATAAGGTTATGGGGGGCTTCTACCCACTAAAACACCCTCGGTGGTCTCCCTCAGTGTATTAGAAGGGGCTCCGAGATCTATGTAACGCACCGGTGCCACCCTGCATTCTGGCTAAAACATCACATGGAAGAGCAAAGCCTGCCTTAGCATCCACGCTGTGCTACGGCGAATACAAGACCACCATGTATTTGCTGTCCTCCTAAGGCTCTCTTATTCAGCTCTGAGGGCTCTCACCCTCAAAACCCACGAACCCGAGGACCCTTTTAGTCGCCTTGTATGGCAGGCAGCGAATACCTTAGTCCTATTCTTAATAGCCCGGGACTACAGGGCTGACGGGCTGGGTCGTCCGATGCCATCGCCCCGACGTCCTCGTCTATGGGCGGAGTCGGCCCTCTCCCGACTTAGCTCGGCGGACTTCTTCTGCATCATAACGGTTTCACAGATGGAAACCAACGCTGTCCACTCATTTTTCTTTTCCAGTGCAGCTGATATCGCTACTGGTAAAGAAAGATCATGCCCGATCTTGTTGATCAGAATTTGCCGTTCGAACTCCCACATAGGGCATTTTGAGAGCGTATACTGAGCGGAATCGACGTCCCCACCACAATGATAGTATTGCGTAGTTGGTTCATGTCCGATCCTATTCAGGTACTCACCAAAACACCCGTGTCCGGTGAGTACCTGAGTCAGCCTGTTGGTGGCATGCGCCACTCCGCCCGATCCAAGTCAAGCTTCGAGATTTGGCAGAAACGAGCTTACTATACCCTGCCGTGAGTTCCGCGGCTCTGCAAGCCGTTCTCTCCATACCTCTAAAGTGCGGCGGCATTCATGCCTGTGCACTACCACCGCTTCCAGAGGTTCGGCTTCTTCTCGAAGAGAACGCAGAGGCGTATAAATTTGTGCGTCCATTTCCGCCCGAATATCCAGGGATGGGAACTGGGCTAGGATAGTGGCCGCCTCAAGATATCGTTCGATATCCTCGTGCGATACGAATGGCTATCTTTCACTGCAGCCTGTTAACTTTAGCCCGGTAGCGTTGGCCGCTCGTTAACCGAGGTGACTAAACCGGAGCACCATAGATAGCCATTGATCGCACGACGCCCGCATAGAGGCGGCGGACTTCTTCGCGAGGGCCTGCGAGATTAGGCAGCAGTTTATGCAGAGCACCCACTACCTTCTCAATCCTAAGGACCAAGCGGTTGAAGTGCTCATCGAACCTCCACCGACTGTCTAGGGTGAGACCAAGATATTTGATCACTGATCCCACCCGGACAAGCACGTCACCTACACGAACCGAGAAGCTGGCTGGTTCCTTTATTGTAGGGAACTTATGGAACCATAGCGCCTCGGTCTTATTAGACGCTATCCGAAGACCTAACTCCTGGATCTTATTCACGACACCTGCTACTCCGAGTTCGGCTTGCTGGATAGTGTTCTCAAAGCTGTCCCCGCCGGCCATCACGCTGTCGTGGTACTTATCTAGACGGTCTCCGGTAACAGACACCTACCACCAGTAAAGTTATAATCATCATAAGCGTTTGCTAAATATAAGCCTTCTACTAAGATCTCAACGTTCGGCGGTTATCCTCTAATCATTACCAGACCCCCTGTCACAATATTGGTCGAATTCTTGTATGGCCAATAAAATTTTAGATAAAAAAAAAGTTAAAGCTGTAACAGTGCATTATGTCTGCATACTTACCGATCGATCTTCAGCCATGATCACAGGGATGTTCTGTCTCTTTAATTCACTATGAATTTTTATTTTTCAGTTCTTTTCCAATGATTTTACGGAAGGACGTTGGCGCAAGGCGGCACTGAAAAATGCTTTCGTTTTACTTGGCAAACAGAGATTCGAGCATGCGGCTGCTTTCTTCCTGTTGGGTGGAGCTTTGAAAGATGCTTTAGAGGTATTACGATTTAATATTTTCCTTCACATATAAATTTTTTCTGTATACGGTGTCTATCGCTAACCTGGTTGTATTTATATATAACGGGTTTAAATTGAAAACGAAACCCAATGTTGTCACCGTGAGTTGATTTGTGGTCTAAAAAATATAACAAAACTAGTCTTTCTCTAGTTTAACTAGGTCTTAATTTTGTCCGATTTTTTTAAATACTTATCAAAGTCTGCCGGCTTCCTTTGTAATTATCTATTTTTGATTTTTATTATAAATCTTAGTGCTCTATTAAAAATCAGATCTATAGCCATTACAGGCATTATGGATACATATACATATTGTTAAATGTCCGAATTATATTTTATTTTAATTCTTTGTATTTAGCAAATAAATTATTAAATCTTATTATTATAATACTATTCTAGGTATTAATAACTCGCCTAGGAGATTTACAACTGGCTATGGTGATCGCACGCCTCTATGAGTCAGATGTCACGTTACCGCCGAGTTTAAAGAAATTGCTGATGGACGAAATTTTAGGGTAAATATATTTTAGTATATTTATTACGTATATTAACACGATAACGAAGACTACCGCTGCTGGTTGCTAAAGGTTTTTAATTTTTGTTATCGAATACTCTATACCAGGCCTTAAACTATGGCTTGCAACCGCGTGTCGCGTAGCAAAATTCTGGGGCCGCGCCAGATGTTAATGTCAAATATTTAAATACACGATTTTATAACATCTTGTGCAAAGTCATTCGCACACCTGCTCGTTAATGAGCTCTACATCCAGCAGTGTCAAACATTCCACCAAGATTTAATGTGATATGCAAAACAAAACAGTCCCATCCATCTTTTTAATTTTTTTTCTAAGTTTTAATTTAATACTTACTACTACTCACCGACTGCGTTCGAATATATTCGAGCGAACAAAGACGATGGGAATTTCCTTTTATTTATTTAATGCAAAAACTGCAATTATAGTGAAAAATAGGGCATATAATTGTTGTAACTATAATAAATACGATTTTACAACTTTTATGCAACTTTTTATTTTAGATTTTTGTATGTTTCTAAGTTAAAAAGAATAGCTGAGGACCTAATTGGTTTTCTCAATCTGATAGCCAAACTTCAGTTTGAAGAGGGCACCTAATAATGATGATGATGATGTTTCTAAACGAATTCTAAAACTATATGTTTTCGTATGTATATTGTTATATAAATAAATCATCGAAAATATTTATTTATCGTTCTTTTATATTTATATGCAAATGGGGTCGTGAAAGAAAAAAGTTTAAGAAAACCTGCTCTATAGCTATAGTACATAGTAGGTGCTGTAACTTGTGACATTACTAGGGTAATGGACGTAACACCACGTGTTTTGAAGCAACGGGCATAAAATGTTGCATGGTTCATCATCCTAACTAGTTCCGCATTGTTGCGGGATGACATATTATATCCATCGGGTAAACATTCTGTTCATTTGGTCGATCGGTTGAGTAGAAAAAAAGCTTGTTTTTTAATTTTTTATAAAAATTATAACTTAAGCTATAACTAAAAGTATGTGATAATTGGCTACTTGATTGAAAACGAGCTGTCGGCGTCATAAATACGCGTTTCGACATTCTTTTATTCATTTAAACTTTAAATTGAAACTGCTGAATATGGGACAAGGAAACTGCTGAATGGTCTGGGTATCAAAGTACCGGAAAATTCATCTCGAATATTAACACTTTTTTTTCATTTATAGCGGTGACACTGAAGATGGCGAAATAGATTTAGAGAAAGCTCACCCCGATCCGTTCGTACGGTCGATGGGACTGTGGGAGCTGAAGCGGTACGGTGAGGCTCTAGACACATTGATCAGTCCCGCCGGTCGGCTGCACGCCGCTAGGGATAACGAGCCCATGCCCAGTGTCTTCAACTTCTATGTATACCTTCGGACACATCCGCGCCTCAAACGACATAATCTACCTAGTCAGGTATAGTTATGCACCTGACCAGCTTTCTTAATATTCTAATTGCAGGGATTACTAGTGGTGCGTCTTTGTTGCTGGAGACAATCTACGTAAACACTACCACCGGCCTGCCAAATATTATTGTGCAAACATTGCTAGCTAGAAGAGCGTGTAGCTATAATAAAATGACACCTAATATATTATATAGCTGGAGGCGAAGAGCACAACGTGATGCAGTGTAGTATATTATCTATACAAGCACTATGTAGTTATGGGTAATCGTATCACTTACCAATGAGGGGCATCCTGTAAGTATCATCGTTTTATCGATGCTCAAGTTAAATGTGGATCGAACCCATGCTTGTTCTAATCTTTGAACGTATAGTTTCAGCGCCATTATAAATTGAACATCATTGTTTGATCTCTTAATTTAACTTACATTTTTAGGGTGGCACACTAGCGCTTCTACAACAAGAAGCTGAAGAGGGTATAACTCGTCTCGAGCGACGTCTGTATTTCCAAACGGCTCATGGTCATTTTAAGGCAGGATGTCCGGCGTTAGCTTTGGAAGTGCTCTCTAAACTACCTGCTCGGGTGAAGGATGAGAAACTAAGACATCCCGTTGCAGCGCCATCTGTTGAGGAGACCTTCATACACACTGGGCAAATTGTTGAAAGCGCTATTGTTAAAAGTTCGTTTTTTTTTTAAAATAGTTTTTAAAACAATAGTACATTAAAAATCTCTATCTATTTGATGTACTTGACGTCAACATCACATTGTGTTAAGTAACACTGAAGACAGGGGTGGTGTCGCGTACTTAGGCAGAATATTTTGGCTCTCGTATGATGAAAGTCGGAACCAAGCGATGTTGTTATGTCGGCAGATTTATAATATGAGGTTTATGGTTTGCCTCGTGGTTTTGATAATACCACACCATCCACTAAACTTTACAACATGTGGCTCCCAAATTGAACTTGAGAAATCTGGGTTATGAGGCAAATGTTTAGACTTTGACTATGGACTGGTTATAAACGCGTGTATTGTTATAAAATTAATCAGTTCTAAGTATATGTATATTTTGAAACACCCGATTTATTAAATTAAATGTTTAATTAAAAATTATCTATTTTCAAACAGAGGAAGAAGAAAGTGTTGACTGGGTTTCGTCATCGATGGATTGGGGCGCTCCAGTCAATTCAACGAAAAATGACGAACTTGTCCTAACATGGGATGATGACAACGATGACAAAGAGTAAGTATTACTTTACTGTAAAATTCATTTATGGATTATCAATAATTATTAATCTCGCCCATTGACAAACATACACACTTATCAAAATAAAAGCTGGTTTAAATAAAATGTTCGCCTGACCATGTGATATATGAGTTTGTACTACACACAGATGACAACATGATAAAATGATAGCATATTGTCATCCACTGCTAGACATAGTCCTTCGTCATCCTATGATTCTCTGCGATCTTAACTAGATCGTGGAACCGTTCACGTCCTCATTTTCAGATAAAAAGTAACTTATATTTCTTGTTGCATAAAAGGTCTGAGGAATCTGGTGCATCAACTCCACCTTTAGAAATGAAGATAAACAGTTCCGACAAACCAATTGAGAATGGACTGGATGAGCAGAAGGAGGAGGCCCCTTCCGTCGATATTATGGCACAACAGCTTAAATTCGTTGCCTGCTTGAAGATATTGATGGAAGAACTCAGTACTCTGGCTACTGGCTTTGAAGTTGACGGTAAGAAATATCAATTGATATTATATATCATTTGTTACAGTTTCTCTCATCTTCGGTCTAATATCATAGCTGTCTTAAGTCCAGCTGTAGACTGCCGCGGGCTTGTAACATATAGTTAAATTGTTGGTTATTCGTCATAGATGTTACATGTGAAAACAATTTTTTTTTCCATAAAGCGCCAAGACAAACACGATATTATCCTGACGGTAAGTGGTATGTCCGCTAATAACGATGTGACCCAGAGTACACAATGATGAGATGGCACGTTGTATTCGTTTATACCTTGGAAACACAATGGATGTTAGACCTGTTACCCAGGTAATTTCACCAGCTATGTGGCTTCTTCACCTTGATTGTTTGCACGCTACTGTTTCACAGACTATATAAAGGAGAGATGATATCAATTAGTTGGGGTCGCACCTGGATCATATGCTTTATAATTAACTTTTATAATGAAAATAGAAATCTTTATTTTTATAGCTCCGAGATGAGCTTGAATTAGGATATGGTAAAAAAGTCTCGAGAAATCGCCAGGTCGCGGGTAGCGCAAGATCGACCGTCGGTGTGAACATCTTTGGGGCTGGATTTGCCCAGCAGCTGACGTTTATCTTTTGATGATAATAAACGAATTAACATTTGTTTCTTAAACAAAAATCATATAGTCATTGTTTATGGGCGCAGGCGGGCATTTGCGCTACCAGCTTTACATCTGGCTCGAGAGAGAAGTTGAGGCACTGCGGCGTTTGTGCGGGTACGCGGCTGCGTCGGGTGGTGGCACGGGTGGCGCGGCGGGCGAGCTGCTATGCGCTGATGCAGACCCACCACCGCTCCCCGACCGCCCCACCCTGCACCAGCTGCTTGTGCGCGAGAAGGCAGATTTTGAAGCAAAGGTGCAGCGCGCTGTGCGTCGGCGCAAATGGCTCAAAGGTGTGCAACGCTATCTTATTTACAAACACAGATTTATTTTATTCGACGAAACTACAAAACAAATAGAACGTTCAGCTAGCGGTAAGTGATACTTTAGCCCAAGCCAAGTAACAATGTGGCGAAGGATAGTATGGAGTACACACTGAACTACATTGTGCCTGTTGCGATTTGCTTTAATAATACAATTTTAAGTCTCATTACCCCAGTATCTTTACTTTTCATGTTTCGTAGCTTTTAATGGGCAACGGTAATTATGGTGGCCATCCCAATAAAAAAAGTTCGACTATGTATAAGTTTTTGGGTAAAAAAATTACTGTATTCATTTAGCCAATGAGACGCTACTCCGCACGCTATTGTCATACTGTTCGCTGCATGGAGCTGGCGGCGGTGGCCTGGCATCGGTGCGCATGGAGCTCGTGCTGCTGCTGCAAGAGTTGGGGCAGGACAAACAGCACCAGCAGCTGCTGTCACCGCTCCCATTTCCAACCACGCTTCCCTTGCTCGCCGCTGCGGTTGCCACCAATAACACGGTCGTCGCAGATCCCGTGAGACATCTGCAGGTGAAAACTGCTGCTAATTTTGTAAACCACAGTCATTATGATCATCATCGTTATCATTATTTATTACAGTCTTTTATTAAGTTACATAAATGTAGGTTCGATAATGTCTATAAAAATATTGCTTACCGAAAATATTCGGCAAAGTTCTGAGATAGGGTGCACTTTATAGTCTAAGATTACCTAGGTATTTACCACTGCAGTGTTTCTTTTTGTCGTTTATCAATAGTGGAAACATTGTTATATTTTAGTTTGTGGTGCGTTTTAAACACTGAATCTGCTAGCTTAATGAAACATAACAACTTACTTCTCAATTC
The DNA here is from genome assembly GCA_029030555.1 of Ornithoptera alexandrae. Taxonomy (NCBI): domain Eukaryota; kingdom Metazoa; phylum Arthropoda; class Insecta; order Lepidoptera; family Papilionidae; genus Ornithoptera; species Ornithoptera alexandrae. The sequence continues at coordinate 4,730,107 of JARDVY010000042.1, read as the reverse complement.
GCCAAGCAAAATGCGGTGGTGTACATTATTTTGATTTGCGTCATAACGTTATAGGCAGGCTCGCGTAGATTTGCCTAATATAAAAATTTTTATGTATTAATAATCTCTGATATTTTTTATTTCTTATGTGCAAGTAAAAGCTTTTTAATATCTTGTTAAATATAAACATAATTTCGAAATTAATTAAACATAAAAGATAAAATATTACATTTTTCAGTCAGTAGCGCACGATATGTTGGGAACGATAGGGGAGTTGGGAATACCAGGCGGTTCTGCTACGAGAATATTGCATACTTTGCGGGAGTTGGCTGTCGCGCTGTCCGCTTGTATATACCAAAGTCTCTGTGACTCCGACACCTTCAGTCTTAAACATGCGCACCAGCATCATGACGGGTAAGAAATTAAATCAATTAATTATGAATAGCAAATATTATTATTACTTTTTAATTTAATGTTCCATTCTTTTTGATCACAATCTTTTTTTATAATTTCATTGACTAGCGCTTCGATACGATCCTAGTGGTAAGCGGTGGTCGTGTTTCAAACTAATATCTTGTGACCTGTTCAAACGTTGAGTATGACCACCTGGAGAGTTTTAGTGGGTAAAAATCTCCGCTCTGACTTCCTATCAGAAGGCCGGGTATCTTTTCAAATATTTCCCCCGAAATCAAAAAAATAAAGTAAATATTTAGTATAAAGGACAGACCCATTTATTTTAGAATGATAGCGGAAACGCCGGGCACGTCCAATCTTCTCGTACGACCAAGACGATATTCTGTCGAAGAGCTTACGGTTACGACCCCACCGAATAAATGGCCAGGTATTGTCTATACCATAATTTAGTTAATATCTATAAATTTGATATGATGTTAACAATTACTCCACATTGTTAACAGTGTTAATAAATATCTCAACTAAAGCAACATTGTTATGGGCGGGGTATATTATTTATCAGCAGGTGAAAATAATGCCATCTCGTCGCTTTGCGAAATAACAAAAATCCGATAACAAAGAAGAGTAAATTTGAAACATATAACTTTTATTTTGTGTGGCAAATCAACTTTGTGGTGATCCATTGCAGGCGTTTCCGCGCTCCGTGGTCTAGCTTTGCGCGCTGCAGAGGAGGAGGACTCGCCACGACTGGCAGTGCTACTTGCGGAGGCGTACTGCGCTGTGTATATGGCTTTGCTGGGCTGGGCTCTCGCGGCGCGCGACGCTCATCTGCTGTACCGCCTCGCCGCGCACACGCCAGACGCACGTTCGCATGCTCGTCTATTCGGCGGCGGCGTACGGCGATTGCTCACCACCGCGCCAGCACCGCCGCAGGTTCTAATCTAAGATTCTTAGTGACGTACCTCACCGATGCATTTAGTATGATATTTCATAACTCCCGTAAAGGATCGAATGCGGTCCTTTAGAGTTGTAGCAAGAAGACGTGCTCCTTACAACATGAGAAAACTGATTAGACAAATAGATCATGCCTTTGTTTTGATACCTTTATTTGATTACATTATTACAAATACGTGTAAACCAAATATTAATTCTTAAACAGCATTATTATAATTTTTGCGACTTCTACTACCACTACTACTGATTTAGTTACATTTGTTTTGTTAGCAAAAGAATATTTTTTTTCAAAGCATACTAAGTGGTTTTCGTAGTTTCAATGGTAGGTTCGTTTCGTGGAGATTGTGTTTTTAGTCGTTAACAGTTTAAATAAAAAAAATTACGTACAACTCTCTTAATATTCCTCGTAATATGACTTTTAAGTCTTTTAAGCTTCTCTTACAGGAAAAGAATTATAACTGTTTAATTCTGCAATCGTCAACAACGGCAAAGCTGTTGTTCTCGATGCTTTAGGTTTCCTTACGTTGTCCACCACCAGAAACTCAAGCTCTGTGGCAATTGAATCCGAGCTTTTTCCAAGCGTCATACCATCGCCTTATAAACTACTATCAAAGCTTAAGAGTTTAAAAAATTGTAATTATATTTAAAATGTCATCAACTTGGCAGCCGAAATTAGTCGAGCGTCCGGAGGGGACATCGGTATGGTCCTCATTGCGGGAGAAGCGTGCGTTGTTACATATGCGGCTACTGGGCATGGGACCTACCGCGCCTCACAAGAACATTCAAGAAGGCCGGCCTACATACAGAGAACAATTTGTTCCTCCTCAGTGCAGTATACTTACATTCTTGCTTACTAAGGTAATATAATCTTTTTTTAAATAAATTGTCCTCCACTCACATTAGTACTAAATACGGAATCTATGCTTCACGATCAGTTCCCCATTGCTCGTCGCTTGTCGATCCGATTAATAGTTTTAAACTGATGAAAAGTGATAGCACATTGTGCTCGTCGCCTAGAGATGTAATATGTTATATAAATTTCCTTCAGTAATTTCACTAGTTTAGCACCATTCGAACCGAAACTTAGTAATGTTTATAAATAACTGCTTTGCGGCAGAAATAATCACTCGAGAGATACCTTGGCATTCGCCGGCAACAAAGACTTCTCTCCAGCATGTGTAATGTAGATTTATTCCGTGACTAGTGGAAAGTCAGACGGTTTGGAAAGTATCCTACTACCATCCCAACTTCGAAAATTTGCCCCGGTATCAAACCATGATGGACGCCGTTATTCGCTTTGCAGAAAGTTAAAGGTTTTTGATTTCACCATCCAATTCAGCAATAAAGTTCTCTTTTTGTGTCTACATGTGTCTTTAGCCGACATCGGAGCAAGATCCAGAAAACAACGACTACGATTCGGCGGAGTCTGGCGCTGAAGACGCCGAGGAAAGCGACAGCGAAGTAGATGATGACGACATCTTCGACACGAGCAATAACAAGTATTTTATTTATTAACTTTTTGCTTTACGACGCGATGTGTCTCGGATTTTTCCTATATAAAGGAGTGACAAAACATAGTGTTTACCTGATGGTACATATCTACTGGTGGCAGGTTTCTGTTGACAGAGACAGTCAGAAGAGATACTAACTCAACCCCTATTTCTTCAATTAATAAATTATAAAAAATATTACTGTGTTCGGGAGGATAATAAAACTACTAGGACAATGAGACTTACCAGCTTTTGTCTTAAAGCAATGACCACAATATTTTGTAATGTATATCATTTTAACTAGTTTATAGGTAAGAATATAGCTTACCGTCAGGTAAACATTCAAATATCTCTGTTTAATGTGTCGTTGTTGAATAAAAAGACGTATTCTTGCAGAACTGAAAAACGGAGATGCAAAGGTGCTAACATGGAACATTCAGACCCTGATTCGTACTCATGGTACGTCATACGTGTGGCTGTTTTGAGGTTGGCACAGAGTAAACTGCAGCAGTTTCTTCAGCTATGTGGTATAGAGATGTCGGGTGAGAGTTTAACTATTTGTTTTTGTTTTAGGAGCAAAAAGCTCAAGAAACAATATGGCTTTTTAGTACTAACAGCGTATTTTTTTTGTATGTACAATGGACTAAGAGTTCATTTCAGTTTCATGTGATATGTATATAAGTAACAATCGAACCAAAGACAGTGAAACGTGTACGTCCACAACACTCAGAGTCTGGTGTGTACAGACATTTATGGAGACTGTTTGTTGTGTACTGAACACTTAAAGATGGAATTCACATTTATTTAACTAACAGAAAAAATAGAAGCAAAAAAGAGAAAATATAGTTTTTTAACACATCCACAAAAAAAAATTGTTGCATAAATCGTTTTTTTTTTTTGATAAGAATTAATTTACGTTTTTTATATTTTTTATAATTTACATTTTTTTATTTGTTTTGCTTTTGTCAAATTTATTAATAAATAACTTAATTTGTTTTGCTATGTTGGTATCAATCATATGTATAATAAATGAATACTTTTAGAACTCGCTACGACAAGTCCTATGGTTCACGGTGCACTGCGACGCGTGGATCAATGGCAGCAACAGCTCACGGAGACGCTAGAATCGCGTACAGCGCCTCCCGACTACATTCCTGGTTGCTTCCCTGACCAGATTACCGCCGGTCCTCCCATCAACAAGTATAGGTGTGATTTTTTTATACAACCAACCTACAAGTTGGGAGCACATCTGTAACTTGGTAATATCTCGTATTACGTGGAATTTTTACACAGTAGTTTCATTGTACCCTCCGCCCTGAGATTAACGTGTTAAAGCCTTATTAAATTAGTAATTGCATTAACTACAGTGCCTATAAAAGTGGAACAAAGCAATGTTTGTACACCATTTCACAATGATACCTGAACGTTGTCCAGCACAGAGTCCGCTGATCTACATTGTTCAAGTATTATGTCAGTTCCTACATTATTCTCTTATTTCCCAGTTCCCACTTTATATGTACATTGTGATTGCATTGGTGGAACCGCCCTTGATTAAGAAGTTTAAAATGGCAGCTATACCTCAATAATTAAGCGATAGACTGTTAACCAACCTGTGTCATTTATTTCTTAGCCGCCTTTTATGACGCCTATGACACCACGAGCGTGTGGCATTATTCTGGTCTACTGGTGACACACTGAAACTTATTTACATTATTACAACGATTTTATTTTATTTAAGGTGTCTGTTGGAGAAACACAACACGCCATTCAACTCTGCCCTATACAGTACTGCACCCGCGAGACGCATTTGGAATTATTTAGTTAGACAGGAGCACGCGCAGGTGTGACTTTTGCCTACTGTACAATAAATATACAAATTCTTAACTTTTTTACGACTAAGCGACGAGATATGCCAGATGTTTACATAACAGTAAGTCATACGCCGGCCCTAGTTAAGGTAATATATATTACACCTAATGGTGCACGTGGCGTTGACACATGAGACTTTTTACCTCATAACCCTCAATAATTTCACTAACACTACAATGCCGTTTGAACATTGATGTTTGTATAATACTGTTCGCGAGGACAAGAGGCGCTGTGGTAGTACTTACCTAGACGATCTCTGTGACAAAGACCTACCGCTAGTAAAAATAGCAAGTCAATGTTTGGTATTGTTTTTTCATCTGATCATGTTGTTTGCAGGAAATTTTCATTCGCGCGGTGTTCTCGCGACGTCGCGCTCAGTCTGTATGCGTTGATGCCGCGAACGGTGGTGCCGGTGTAGGCGGTGGCGTAGGCACAGGCGCGGGAGAGATGCGCGCGGGCTGCGTGCCGCACCAGCGCACGGATGACGAGCTGCATAGCCCTGTGCGCATCATACATAAAGAGCAGGACTCCATTGCGGCGTTCTGTCTTAATCGGGTTTGTGTTATTTCATTGCAATAAAGTAAATTATTTTCCTTGTGTTCGTTAATGATTTGTGTTAACAGGTCAGCACTGATATGCCTCGCTTCGGACAGTTACTCTTTTTTTTTTGTTATTAACAAATGGTAAAGATAAATTAAAATAGAAACAGAAACATCAGCAACAAACATAAAATCTAAAAATGTTATTATGAAATATTTAACAACCTCTTTAAGTTACTGTGTTAATTAAATGTACATATTAAGAAGTAATGCTAGCAATAGGCCTTCTTCAAAGATCTCCACACTGGTCGTCGTCAGTTGATGTTGTTTACAATGAAGTAGCATAAACTGAAAAGCTGGAAGGTTTTCAAACTTTTTTTATAAAGTGACCCAATCTAGAGGGTTCTCAATAACCATTCAAATATATTTATTTAAATTTTACATAGTATTTTTCCAATTTACATACATATAGGTAGGTGGTGGTCTTCTGGCAGTTGCCACGGCACGAGAAGTCCAAGAGATGGATGTGTCACTGCTGCTCCGCGGCGGCGCCAGCTGGGCAGAGGACGAGTGCGAAGTGGATCTGTTGGCACTCGCCTCTGATCCGGCCGCACTGCCGGACACCGGTTTTCTGCTCATACAGCATCATGACAGGTCTACATATTTTATAATAATACCAAGAGAAAAATAAACAAATGTAAACATACATATATATTACTGACATCATTGATGGTATGGTGGTATTTATACATTGCGTTACAATAATTGAATAACACAATAGTTGAATAACAAAAAAAAAAATGAAGAAAATGACTTCACACATTAAGAGAAGATTTTTTTAAAGAAAGATTGAAAAAAGTAATATAAACGGTTAGTTGTACCTACATAGCCCTTAAAATTGTTGGTATATTTACAACACTAGTACATCAGTCAGTGATAAGGATAGATCCCAGAGAATCTATTGGGAACTATATTTAGCTGTGGACGACAATGTGCTGAAATAATGAGGATAATGAAGATCAAAGTTTGTTACTTATTTTCAGAGGAAACAATGGTTCAGTTCCCGGTACGGGTAACAGTTCGCCTTTGAATCCCAACGCGCCTCAGGCACCCATCGGCATGGCGAGCCAAACTGGTCGCGGAGCAAGTGTCGTAAGTATTTATTAAATTTAACCATATTTTAATGGTAATAGAATAGTCGTCTATTTATTATATTTTAAAATATAATACGGAATATGCATATGCTACAAATAAGATACAATATTTTTATATTCGATGAAGGGATGCAACGAGTGGAAAATCCATCTGACGGTAAGAGATACGCCTGCCCATAACAATGTGGTTCTAGTTAGATTTGATATACACAGCACCATGCTGCGATAACACTTACCGGAAACAGTGACACGCTACCAGTAAATGAATGTTTGGTTTAAAAATTATACAATCCTTAATAGTTTATTCTATATTATTGTTTTTTGGTTAAGAAAATATTAAATAAAAACAGTATATACATGAGTAAAGAGATGTAGTTATCTAGAGTATATGTGACGTAAAAATTCATGTAAACCAAAGCCATATTGAGATATAGTGTGTTATATGAAAGCAAGCTTACTTATATCGCCGGCTTTTAAAATGCACGTTTTTTAATACATTGAAATACGTTCTTATAAAGTTTATTTCACAATCATTTAAAGAAAAAAAAATCATATGCATATTCTCTGTTAGTGGTAACTAATACTAAAGTTATACATGTTTTTTTTGTAGCATTTTGTTAATATTTTTATTAATATGCTAACAAGACAAACAAATATTCTATTTTATAAAGAAATTACATGAAATATTTGTGGAAGTGTCTAATTTGTGGAAATAGAAGAGCACAAACTTAATTTTTTATATGTATTAACAGTTTAATTAAATGTGCAATTAATTTCTTTCAATGAGATTTAACTTTGGTAATGTGAATGTGATTTTATTTAAGTAACACATATATATAAGTAGTACTAACAATTAGCAGGAGAAGCGGGCAAGCGTCGCAAAGCTAAAAGGTCACGAGGCGTTTGTTACAACCGTACGTGCATATAAAATAACCTTTTAACCTTAACGCTTACACCATTAAATTAATAATTTTTTTATGCTCGTTTATATAAATCGCTGCACGGCTAGAGTTAAATCGGTGAAACCTTATAATGAAAATACGTTTACATCAACTTACTTGTTTATGGTACCCGTGTACTGTTTATATTAATAATTTGGTTTCATTTTATTTTTCATTAGACAAAACGTTCAGAAGAGCAGAATTTTCAGCCGATGGCGTCATGCTTGCCCATATTAATGAGGCGCTAGTTAGTATGATATACTGTACAAGCGGGATGTTCACCCCATAGGAAGTGATACGCCTGCCCATAATAACGTGGCACTAGATAGAATGATGATATACGCTGTTTTACTTTGTGCTCGTTGTTTTAAGACATAACATGTTAAGTCTCGTTACCCTAGTAATTTCACTAGTAACAGTGCCATTCAAACCGATACAATAATGTTTGGCAGAAGAAATAGGAGCTTCGATGGTTCCCATTTAAACCATATCCGGAAGGAGAGATCACCACTTAGACTACTAAGTTAATTACACCTCATTACATTTATGTCTCATTATATATATGTTTCGTCGGTGGGTTAAGTTGTTTTAGTATCTGTGTTACAGTACACATACAATAGTCTGCATACAGTAATATGTTACGGTTTAAAAGGCGCTGTAACTGATGATATTGTTATGGTAACGAAATTTAAAATCTCGTGTCGCGACGAATACAATATGGTGCAGTGTATACATCTTCACTAACGCAGTTATGTCAATACTATCACTAACCGATGAAAAAGTCCCATAAATTAATTGTTTACATCTTAGATTTGATTTAAAACACATATTATATATAAAATATGGTTTTCTTAAAATTTTTTTTCGCGAGTCTTTTTTTGTTTAACTTAGCCGTGCAGTTGATCTTAAACAATATCTATAAATTGCATTCATTCAGTGACACCTGTGCAACTGGTGTGGGTGTTGTGTATGTACCCGAGATGCGTGTCGCTGACGCTTCGCTCGCGCTTCTGTGGAACTCTGGCAGCCTCTGACCTTACGAAACTGCTCATTGATATTTGTGACTAAAGTAAAATAAACACATTTATGGCTTAGTTTCAATATCATTTATTTGTAATGGGGGTGACGAAAGTAAATATTTATTAACGCGACGAGCATATCGTAGTGCAGTGTATATCATTCCATTTAGTGCCACGTTGTTATTAGCGGAGTTATTACTAAACATCAGGTGTTATCACATTTTGAAATATAAAAAAAAAACATTGTATGAAAATATTAACATTTGAAACAATTAAAATGATTCATTCAAAATAATTCTATGATTTATTTCAATTGTAGTCCATTATTTAAAAATTTCTTACTCTATGTTATTCTATGCCGTTTAAATTTATATTGTATGACAGTTTTTTTATATATAATATAATGGTTTGTATATTCTAAACCTTTGTGATTATGTGATCAATGGTCGGTGGTTGATGGAGTGTGGAATAGAAATTGTATGCCGTTACGTGTTTGTGTGTGTGTGAGTGCGCGTAACTAAGTGGTGGTCGCAGGTAAAGGGTCTGCAGTTCCCGGGTTGCCACGACGCAAAATATTGTCGCCTGGTGCTGCATCGCTCCAAACTCCTCATGAAACCGGTCAGTGTCGGCGCCCTCTCGCACATCCACGACTTCAAAATCCAACCCCGTACCCCTTTATCCATAGCACACGCAAGGCTAGCTAGCCGTCTCGTTCAGAGTATTTTATTTTCATTTTCGACCTGTCTAAGTTGTCTTGTTGTTTTTATGTTTATATCATTCTTGTATGTTTTTGGATTATCTTTAAGTTCGCCGTCGGTTGTCGGTGCTCTTATGTTAATTTTGTTTTTGCCCAATTAGCCTGACGTTTTTTATATTTCATCATCTGTCCTAGCTGCTTCAATTTTGGTGTTCGCGTCAGTTTTGTTTACCACGTGTGCTCGCTTTGTGATCAATGGTACACGCCATCATTGTTTCTTTTTTGTTGTCTTAAACATTACATGTTTCGGTTAGTGAGTAATTTTTTTTTTTGTTATGAGCAAATACCTTTCTATTTCATCAATACCGTTATATATAGTTTATTATTGTTGTACATAAAGGTATTTATAGTGATACTAATAATACTAAATGACTAATCACTAAAATATGTTTTGTTTTCTTATTATGAGTACAAAAAAAATGATTAACTAATACTATGTTAACATTCAGGTCCTGAAGCATAAGATCGATAACATTAAACGTATGGCTGCGCATCCTTCACAACCCTTATGTAAGTTATAAGTAACTGTTGTATTTTTCATTTAAACAGCAATATTTTTTTTAAACCACGATTATATATACGATAATACCTTATTCATGATGTTCTTAGGAAGTTACATTATGACCAGCACAGCCTTCATACATACACCCATGAATAAGAATGAATATCATACATAATTTAATTGTATTTCGACATTTTATAAAAAGAGAATATACATTTACATCAGGGATCAGTAACTTTTATTAAACGCAGATCAAACTAACTAAAACATGTATTTCAAGAAAACGTTTAAGTCGCAGTTATTTTCTTCATAATAGATGATTACATGTTATAGTTTATTTCCGGAAATAGAGTCGGAAGTCACATGAAATTATTAAATGGGTCTCGGTAACCCACTGAGTACTTTAGGGACTGGGTTAGATTTACCAGAATCTTAATTTGTGAGAAATTATTATAGACACGAATTTTCAGTGAATTCTAATACTGAAGTATCTTTAATTTATTTACAGTTTCTTGAGAGTTAACTGTATTAACTCTGATGTTTTCATGTGGGTGATGTCTTAAGCGAAAATAATTCAATAGTAAAATGTAACGTTTGGTGTAGACTTAACGGGTGGTGCGGATGGGTCGGTGCAGCTTTGGGAGTGGGGTCACCCGTCGTGCGTGTGGTCGCCGCGTGCGCCCGGTGCTTTCGCGAAGGTGACGCGCGTACGCTTCTCCGACTACGGCAACAAGTTCGCGGCAGCCGACGCGGACGGTAACCTCGCAATGTGGCAGCTGCACCCTCCCGCGCCGCAACATAACTCGCACGGACAGCCTACTGCGCATGCGTCGCCTAGACCTTTCTTTGTAAGCGATATGTTTCGTTCACATTTTCTTTTTCTCTACCCAATAAGAAGGAATGAGACTGAAAAACTGATAAACAGATGATTATTATACTATTACTATATTACTATTATTGTTATTTATATACTATTTACTATTTTACTACTCTGGCGAAGCGATCCGAACTAAGTCGGCCTCCGGCACAAAAGAACGCCAGCGTTGCCTATCTCGCACTGTCTTTTATCAGACCAAAGATAAACGGATGAACTAATTCTAATATTTTTTTTCGTTAGAAATTTATTTTTACATTTTTTTAATTTATAGCTATAACTGTTAAGTCGACCCTGCAGTTCTTTCTTTTAAGTTCTAGTTTCTACCTTTTTTATATAACTGTCTTATTTTCTATAATTAAAATTACATTTATATTTTTTAGACTCATCAATGTCATAGTAAAGGAATAAGCGACTTCGTTTTCCTCGGTTCCTGCAGTTTAGTAGCCACAGGTAATATTTAAACTATATACATGAATTTAATTCGTTGATTCACAATTAGTTAATCTTGAATATCGTTTTCAGCTGGACACAGCTCGGAGAGCAAAAATGTTGCCATATGGGACACGCTGATGCCGATTAAGAAAGCGCTTGTAGTTTGTAAGTAGGTTTAATTGACTTGTTTAGGATGGGATAAACTTCATAATGATAGCCTTACAGTTATGAGTAAACATACATTTTAATATAAGGCCAATGTATTAAGTCTGTGTCTTCGTTTTGCCGTATGAAAAACCGGAATGAAATAATACATTTTAAATAAGAGGAGAACTCCATTGGGGAGGATTGTATTCAACAGATAACGACAATAGGTTGAAATGATGGTTATTGTTTATCATATTAGCGTGGACGTGCCACGAGGGGGGCGCGTCGTGCGTGTCGTGGGCGGGTGGTGCGGGCGCATTGGTTTCGTGCGGGCGGCGGGGCGACGTACTCGTGTGGGATCTGCGTGCGCGCGCGCCGCGCCACAAACTGCACGCTCATCACGCGCCCATCAAGTGTGTGGCGCTGTCGCCGCGCGAAGACTACTACGCTGTGGGCGCGGCCGATGGAGACATCAAGGTAACGCAATATAAATTATTGATAACTTGTCGTATCTGTAAATGAGCCCCTTTTACAGCGAACAAAAAGCTTCTACATCAATGATTAAAGGAAGAGCACTCATGCGAGTTATATATTATTGGTTCCATTAATCATCAATGGCAGCGTCCCGCTACCTTCGCCTCATGGTGGTTCTAATTTGCCATCATGCCAATAATATAATAAACTTTTATTAATCCGTAGGTGTTCTCTCTCACCACCCACCAGCTGCTTCACACGTTCGCTGGTGAACACGCCAGGAGCTCTTTCTTCAAACACATCGGACAAGGCGTTACACAAATATATATTGGTAAAATTAAATAATAATATATGTAATAAGAAAAATAATGAACATCTTTTTATAGTGAATGTAACCTAGAGTATGTCATCTTTAGTTGAGCCATATGAATGCAGTTTTATTTTTCTATAATTTTGTATAGTTAACACTTTGTTAAAGTTACTTTAAGCATTGGATAATTTGTTCAAGCAATTTTTTTTTTAATTAATCACTTATATTTGTATTGCAGACAACGCCGGCCGTTTGTTCTCGTGCGGCGCAGACGGCACCATGAAGGTGCGCAAGCTGCCAGAGCGTGATGCGCCAGCCCTGCACCAACCCCACTATTGAGTATATAAAACAAGTGTTTCCAATTATAATGCAGCTAATATTATTTATCTGCCAATCCTTTACTACCTAACAGGATAGATAAATAGCCTTGAATCTGTCTTGAGAGAGAAGACTTCGATTCCCAGCAGTGGGAACATTAATTCTATTTGAGTTGTTTTATACCTTGTCTTAAATCGGCGATAATTTTGTAAAGCTATGTCCAAGTCAGTGTTTTATGGTTTAACGGCAGGACTCAGATGTTGGAGCTCGACAAGAAATGTACCAATGTCTGGCGACGCTGCAATGTCTATTTCTGCCGCCAAACAATAATGTATAACATTACATGTTAAATAGGTGATTCTAAATGAGCGAGTAAATTCTTTAATGCAATAATTGTCTATATACACAAGAACTTTGACTCGAGTCAGAAGAAATTAGGAGAAAAAAAAAATTATGTTTCCATCATCCTAAGCCCGAGGCAGTCCAGTTTGCACATCTTCCAAAGAATATTAGCTCAATCATCGGTGATGCACATCCAGTTGCTGAAACTATATTATTGTATAATATAATACTAATTATCTCGTATTATTTTTAGATGATCACGGCCAGCCAACGGCAGTTTGAAGGACTGGAAAGCTAAAATTGTAACGAGAGCGGAGTCCCCCTTATGTTTGTCTTCGTTGTTGCTATTCAAGTGTTATAGGCAGAAATATTGATGATGGTTCAAATGTTAAGAGTAAATTAATCCGCCGCCAGATTAGTCACTGAGTAGGCGATGTTGTATCTTTAGTGTGTTTGAAACTTCTAAGAATCTTTAGTTGGTATGTAGTTCGAAATAATCGCCTATTTTTATCTTTGTGTCCTAGGTAATGAATATATAAAAAATTATTTATTTCGCTGTTAGTTATAATTGGTGTCCCGATGATAATGGACGGCCTAATGGTTTCCTATAGAGAACTTTCGGAAGGGATATTTAATAATCGAAAGTATAGAAAGTGCAATAATAGTATCGGTAAATTATCGAGTCCGACCGATATCAACTTTAAAGGCTATACGTAAGATTATTAACTGAGTTCCTTAACCATAAAGATTATCGATAATTTTTTTTTTCTCGCAACAATTACGTTACTGTTTGACCGCAATTCCACCCTGTGCTTAGTGATCCCCGATACAAAAACGAACTAATCTTGGTAAGGGTAGACTTCACAAAACTGTTATCAGTGTTTGTAGGTTTCTGTGTTCCGGTTTGAAGTACGTAATAACTTGTGAAATTACTAACGTAACAAGGCTCAATATTTTATGTCTCGAGGCGACGAGCTCTATGCGGTGTAGTATGTATCATTCTAACTAGCTCTATGTTCTTACGGGCGGGCATGTCGTTTACCATCAACCCTTCTGCTCATCTATTCGCTCTTTATAAAGAAACCTTCATATTTGTATGATCAAAGTTTACTGGTTCAGGGACTCGGTTGGTAAGTTGCTATTATAACATTATAGATGTTTTGAACAAATCTAGCTTGTGATGTGAGTGCTATCTACTTGTTTATATAACCTGTTGATGCATAATAAATATTTTACAACTATTTCAAATTTAACCATTAAAATATTATTATCTTTGCTTACGTGTAACGTTTTATAGTATATTTATAAAACATTCTATTGTTGTGTGGTTTAATAACTAACATTTCTTCTCGTGTCATCTAATTATCTATTAACAGTAAGTTTCTTCTATCACATGTGATTGTATTTAAATTTAGTTGTCAATTTCTTGTTTAAAAGCAATATCTTCATTGTAATGTTTTACTGTTGGAAATAATAAGTTAGAAAAAAAATATATATCTTTGTGTAAACGAACTGTAATTTCATAAAACAGTATTATCGCTAAACTATCCGAGTGTGTTGTAACAATTATCTTTTGTATTAATTGAAAATATCATAATGTGTTAAACGGTGTGTTTGTATGATTGAGTAGAAAAAAATAATACCAATAATAACTGCCGCTTTGGCAATATATTCCACTAAAAGTACGATTATATTTAACTATTTGGTTTTGTATATGAATCGTTTTAGATTAATTCCACAAATTCTACTTTGTGTATTAACATTTAAGTAACAGAAATGGAAAGATAACTTAAAAGATAATGTTTCAGCGTATCCCATGATATCTTACTGTATGTACTAGTATATATCATTAGCTTAAATTATTAACTTCGTCCTTCAGTATTTTGCTCTAAAAAAACTAATAAAAATTGTTCTCATTGTAGTTTTCCCAGAAGATCCTCTCTTCACCATGTCCTTGTTACCTTTTCACCAAGCATTAGAGATGTATGCTAGTACACTTTTTTTTAGTATTTTCTTTATTCAGTATTGATAAAACTCAATGTTCATATTATATTGCCAATAAATTGAGTGTTAAATACTGATTTGCCCCATTATAAACAAATGTTAAAAGACATTTCAAGTTGAATGTTTTATTGTTTTTATTTGGTTAATTATTTCTAATAATTTTAGATTAAATATTAATTATCCACCAAAGTTTATGTACATTGTGTACAATGTAAAATTCATTTCAAAATGAGTTACCAAAATCTATTAGGTTCTATGTTGATTATTTGCACAATGATCACATCAAAAAGTTTGTGAAAATCACTATGCACTTAGAATAGAATTACACTGTTATGCAAAGAAAAGGATACATAAATTAACTGATTGCATTTTTATTTATAAAAATCAATCATTCAGGGCTCTGTAAAACAATATTAAATAAAAAATGGACACATCCATAGGTGGTATATTAAAGATGTTACATTAATTAGACACATTTGCAAACTGTCTTCAAGTCCAAATGCTTTAATAATTTTTTTAAGCATCATATTCCCTTGGGTGATCACTGTGATTTTATTTGTAAGATTAACCTCATGTGTATTATCACAGAACAATGTATATTTTGGGCCGGTAACATTCGTTTTTAATTTATATCCACTCAGATTCAAAATGAGAAATATGTAATTTTGGAAAATTTGATAAAAATGTTTAATCATAGTCCACTAAATAGATTATATATTAAACAAAATTGAAATTTTAGTACAGCTCAATCTGACATGTTGATTTTTAAATTAATATTTTTAGCCAATTTACAATTGAAAATATATATATGTAACTATCATTCAATTGAAGATAATATTCTTATTTAATGCTTATTTTGTTTTATTTATGATGAAATGTTAAAATAAAGTTTAACTTTGAACTAGTTGTGTCATTTAAAACTTTTACAATCATATTTATGAAGTTTAATTGGTATTTTTGAAATTTGTTAAACAATGAAGTAACAGTATTGATTCTAGTACTTCTAGTTTTTCTTTGATTTTGGCCATGTGGGCTGAAGTTATTGTTAAATATATAATGACAAATAAGAATATAATGAAATATGTACATATTTTTTATTAGTACAAATGAACAGTTATAAATACCTCTATTTAATATGAAAGGAGTAACTATTAAACAAATAATTTTTATATCCACTTATAATTAGACCAGCCACACTAATTAGAATTACTTTTTTAATTATTTTCCCACTTGTGGCACAAAATGAGAAGAGATTGATTGCAATTCTCTTTTTTAACCTCCCACACATGGTAGTGTATTAAACAATTGGTAGTATTTCACTTTATATTATCAAATTTTTAACCATTATGAATTTAATTACTTACCACTATAAAGAAATAATGTGTTTAATTAAATAATTGTTATTACATTCATCAACTAAGTTAGAAAGAGAATAGAGAACGCCATTAATAAACAGCAAGCTGCAACATAAGGGGATTTTCTTTCACCTATTCTTGCACATTTCCAAAATGTTCCGAGTAGTCTACAAAAAGGAAACTGGATTAATCTATGCAATATCCTTAAATTGCTAAGAATAAAACATGTCTATAGATTGCAAATAAAGACGCAAATTAATTTTGTAGATTACTATAGCTATACGATAGAAAAAAGAGGTTACATAGTAGCTTAGTTGTTGGGGGAACTGATCTTATTTAAAAAAAAAAAACTAAATCGTACCCTGTTTTGTTTCTATCCATTACACTGGGAAAAAATGATCTTAGATACGCACAGGTGCATACTAACAACAAAATCACTGATAATAAACTTTGAAAGTTAAATATTGCGCTCTGAAAATAAAAAGTACAAAATGAACATGAAATTTAATACTTATAAAAGATCATTTATTACTAAGGTTTGAAAAGGTGTACCATTTTAATGTTTTTATGTGAATGAAAATGTGTAAATCTTAGTTTCTATTATA
Source organism: Ornithoptera alexandrae (assembly GCA_029030555.1). Taxonomy (NCBI): domain Eukaryota; kingdom Metazoa; phylum Arthropoda; class Insecta; order Lepidoptera; family Papilionidae; genus Ornithoptera; species Ornithoptera alexandrae. The sequence goes on along the minus strand of JARDVY010000042.1, from coordinate 4,713,625 downwards.
ATCAATTACAATCTCGGACGATTTAAAAATTTGTTGACAAAAATTGACACATCATAGACATGGCAAATGGAATGTGACATTAAACCAAATTTAAGGCCCAGAATAGTTTTTATAAACTGCATTTCATTTATACTAATATCAATAATTTCATTAAATAGAGTAAATATAGTAAATGTTAAACTGCAGACAATAAGCAGCTCATGTTTCAGCATTCATGATAAATCTTAATTTTTTGTCTTTTAGTATAGGTTTGTAAAGAAGATATTACAGTTTTGTAATATAACGTGATCAACAATAAAAAAATCAAATAAATTATTATTTCACAATTAGATTGTCCGCTTCTAGTTGTTTTAAAAATAGTTAAGTAAAACTTAAAAGATTAATTAAGGCTTTAGTACTTACCGTATTTTCACCGTACGTTCACTTTATATTAAGATTGAAAAATAATGTAATGAAAATAAAAAATAGATTTTACTATCTACAGTTTAAGCCATATAATTATTTTTTGTCGTTGTCTGTGGTGTCGAGAAAAATATTATCTGTTTACAGTTTTTTTATTCTTCATACACGTAAACATTAAAATGGGTTAGAAATACTGTTTACAAAAAACATATTTGTTATTCAGTAAATTTCATGAAGCATAACTAAATATTCATAATGGAAGAAGATAAATTTGCTCTTGTTGAGAGAATAGTTAAAGATATCCACGTTTTTCTTTCTAAAATCGCTGAGTTGTAAGTATAAATTTAATATTGGCAATTTTTCAATTCGCTAAATAATTTTTTTTTATTTAACCTTATAGTACAAATTTATTTTCAGGCGTGCATTCGACATTGTCCCCGTGAATACGAACCTTCATAATAAGTCACCTGTTCTTTATTTGGAAAATTGTTTAGGCCTAGAATCATGGTGTATCAAACATGTTTACATGTACTGTTATTCTGAAATCATGGATAGATATTGTGCCAAGGGTAGACGAAAAGCTTTCAAAATTTCTTCTCTTCATTCTGATCGGATGATAAAATTATTGAACATTACACTATTACTTAATCCAGATTTAACTTTACTTTGGAACAAAAGACGCATTTTATTATCTAAATGTTTCTTAGACAAGTGTAATGAGCTACATTTTACACGACTAATTTTATCAAGGAAACCAAAATGTAATGATGCTTTTGCATATAGAAGGTGGATTTTGGATATAATTTTTACAGGTACGATTTTTATCTCATCCAATGAATTTTAGTTGTTCTACTAAAGTTTAATATAGAAACTAGAATGTATGTTAAGCTATAAGCTATTATTTTAAATTATATAATCACAACAAGTCAAAGATTAGGGTAAATAATTGTTTTTATTGTTTGTTAGATTTTTTTCAGTGAACAATTTATAAACGAAATAAAACTTAAGAAACATATCATTATCATCATTTCAACTTATGGATGTCCACTGTTAGATACAAGTCTGTTGTAATGTGTTCCACGAAGGACTGTCTTGTGTTGTTTGAATCCAGTGGTTCCCAGCGATTCTTTTAATGCCTTCTGTTCACCTAGTGAAACAATAAGAAACATTTTTAAAATTAGAAAAAATTATGTTGGAGTGTTTTTGTATTCATAGTAATATTATATGCTACAGACTATGTTGATTTTAGCTGCTGATACTTTTACAAAAAGAAATCAATATCATAATAATATAACCATGTTTTGTAATGTGTTAAGTAACACCTTCAGTCTCCTCAAACTGCATTTGCCTTTCAAATAACATAATTTTTTAAGTTATATTTTGTATTTACAGGTGACTCTTTGCAAAGTAACAGCATTCAAGATTTTGTAAATGAAGAATTGAGTATATGCACTCAAGCATCTGATAAAAGTCCAAACAATTATCACAGTTGGAACCATCGTTTATGGTTTCTTAACAGCATTAAAAAATTGGACAAACAATTTAATGTACATGCGCAATACATTAAGGAATATAATTTTTCCGAACAATGTTGTAGTAGAAATGTTTCAGACTACAGCTGTTTTCATTATCGCCAATTTTGTATTAAAAATATTTATTTACTTAATGATGAATCTTGGAACAAATTTTCCACTTTGGTTAATGTTAATTTAAGGAAAGTTTTCATAAGAATTTTAGCTTGTAATTTTCCAAAGGATTCAACTATTCAAGTTTCCGAAGATAATTTGTTATCTTATTCTGAAAATAATTTAATTAATTTACTTTTATTTCATAATGTTAAGAATTGTTCCTGTACATTAGATAGTGTACTGATATGTCGGAAGTTAGAAATAATATTTCAAGAGTTGTCTGTAAATAATGAATTGATTCGGTTTTATAAACATCATGAAACTCTATGGTATCACAGGAGATTTATTGTACATGAAATTATTGGAATGATTTATGAATATTTTTGCTTAACTAAGAGCAATGGCACACTGATCAGGAATGCTTGTAAGAAATGCACTTACGATGATGGAAGACAGTGTCAAGCAAAGGTGGTGCGTTATGACAGTAATTGTATGTACTCAAGTGTTCTATTTAATGTTTTACTATCTCATGAAATTAAATTTATAGAAGAAATGAGAACTGTTTCAGATAATTATGCTGGTCGGCATGCAAAGTACCTCAAATTTATTGAAGGCTTAAACAGTGTTATGTGAGAACACAATATATGTATGTTATAAAAGTATATAAGTTTTTAGGGGCACTTTGATATGTATGTATGTGAAAAACCATCCTGCGGTGGTTTCCTATGAAATCAAAGCCATTTTATCTCACGACTTTATGTATACACCCGATGCAGTGTATAGATTTCAATTTTCTAAACTAGTGAATGTGTGTGTGTACAGGATGCCAATTTCGTCGCATTTTTATAAATAATCGTTTTAAAGACAAAGATCCATAAAATGTATACTTAATGTAATAAAAAGACTATTTATTGTAATCGACAATTTTATTGTTTTTTTTCTTACTCAATGTCGTATGAGTCGGGGAGAAAAAGCAGCTGTGCTTTTTCGTGTATGGATACCTTCTTGAAACCTTTAATTAAATACTCGCCAAGAGTAAAGTAGCTGTAGCATATATTAGAACTCATTCGCAACTAGACATACTCAAATACTTGTAACAGACTAGTTGGGAGACGGCGCTGTTTCCTGTGGTACAGGTTAAGTTCCTAGTTCAGGAACCAAGGCCTTAAAGTGTCGAAGACATGTAAAATAATGCAATATATTATATCTTCTCTTTATTTATTTTTTTATTACATTTTAATCGAACCTGAGAATTAATTGTTGTGGGTTATAATGAGATGTGAATAAATATCACCCAATATAAACATGAGTTTATCATTGATCGATAATAAAGTCTTCATGGATTTTATAGAAGAGCACCTTTCGTCCTAAGAAACTAAACTTCAACAAGTCTACTCCGAATGTGGTGAATAAAATGTCAGGTTCACGTATGTAAATAAACTCATCGCGGTTATACACATAACTATAAAATTATAAAGAGACCTGCTTTTCACCGATAGATAAGTGATACACTGCATATGTTGGTACGATTTTAACACTTCATACAATCACGCTCTCCGTCTTTAAAATATATTCGTCAAAACGTTAAAATTGACAAATAAATACTATACATAGACGTCACTATAAGTTCTGAAATACAGGAATAGTATTGAACAGTTGTTATTAGCGAGCAGAGCGTAATATATACTACCATTTGTAACACGGCTGTTTAATAAAATGTTGTAACATTGTTAATATAGCACCAGCTTACCCTCGTCCCTTCTAGATAGTAGCTTACAAGTCCCGTTACTTCAGTAAATACACTGATTAAAACATCTTTAATATCGGAATATAATAAGTTTTTAAAACAATTAACATTTAAGTCATATATGACTCAGCAGGACCAGCATATTTCAATAGTTTTCCCTTAGCTGATGAGTTGAATGACGGGTCCATTACTTATAAGATATACCGATTAGCTTATTACTGATTGTAAGTCTTTTGGCACAGATCGTCTCTTTGCAAGTATTACTGTGTTCCGGTTGAACAAACGGGTCTAATGAAATTACTGAGGTAAACGTATGTTAAGTATTTAACTCTCAAGATGACGAGCACAATGTTATGCAGTGTACATAATCTTATCTAGCGTCATGTTGTTATAGGTAGGTGTATCAGTTATCATTAGGTGATTTTCTGGCTTATTTAATTTTTTCATCGAATAAGAAAACGGAGAGTAGAATTTGCTTTATTCAGAAAATATATTTATATGTTTATATAAAATTTAAAGTACTGATTTTGGTTAAATATTTACGTTTTATGAAATCCCCCTATATGATCCCCTCCGGTACCCGGCGGTACCGGAGGCCATGCTGACGGTAAGGTCGCGGGACGCCGCTGGATGCAGGCAGCGCAGGACCAATCGATGTGGAAATCTTTAAGAGAGACCAGTGTCTAGCAATAAATGTCTATTGGGTGATGATAATGATGTTGATGATTTATGAAATGGTGCTAAAGCTATTTAACTTAGTTTGTTTCACTTAGAAGTTTCTTTGTTCCAATCGGACAAAGAAACTTTACAAGTAAGGAAAGAGTAAAATCACTTCATTAGTTGGTTTACATCAGAGGTTCTCAGACTTTTTTTCCCCCTACAGCTATTATATATTCCTATCATGTTCTCAAAACTAGACAAAAAACGGGAAGATTAGAGCCACCGTAAATACCGTTGACTCTCTAGTGGACCCTTGGGGTTCCACCTTGACCATTTAGGGGAACTAAGTGTTTAAATAATAATACTATATCATGTTAAATTTAGTTGTATTTATTTTGGAAAAGACCTGGAACGTCCGCGGTTCGCTTCCACAAGGTAGCAGTTGCTACGTTTAATGTGGGTCAGTAGACACTACGGTACGCTGACTACAGCTAGTAGTTGGCCGAAAATTAAATTGATCATACTCGTTACAATAACATAACTGATTGTAAACCTTTAAACGCTTTATTATAAAGTGTATATTTGTAAGTGTGTGTAGGCAGCACATATAATCGCGAGTGTAGTCGGAGGTGACGTCACAACAGTGTCGCTAGCAAAGATCGATATTAGAACTCGGGCTTGTGATTTTCCGCTGGGCGCCGGAAGGGGCCAAGTGACGCCGCTACCACGTGTACCTTACGTAACGACGATGTACAACGAACTCATTGACAAGGATGTAAGGGAGCATCCGATGTGGTCTCAGTCATGTGCTTGTTGAATGTTACAATGTAAACAAATTATTTATTAATTCATTCAGTTAGCTGTGCGTATTATTAATAAAAATTGTTCTCATAGTAGATATCATAATAACGATACCACTGGCATTACTTGTTTTAATAGACGGCGATGACCATCGGACATCAGAGAAGCTTTTTGTCACCTGATCGTATAAAAAAGATGTTTTCTCTTGTAACTTCATTAAATAATAAACATTATTCGCTTCTCCAAAACACTGGTGCAGTTGTATACTGTGGTTAAACTCGTCTCAGGAATGTATAGCAATATTTGAACTGAGATATTTAAAATATTTTTATAAAAAAAATGCTTCGCTCATCAGGAATTTGATAGAGCGGCATTATTCATCTCTTTAAGGAACGATGAAAATTTTTGTTAGCTTAGTAACACGAGTTGATGGGAGAGAAAAATGCTGGAAAATGTTTTGCACATATCTTTTCGACAATTACGACCGAGTTACACAAACAAACATTAATCCTTTGCAATTATAGCGAGTGAGACCGCCCCTATACTTCCATCAGCAACCCCACGAACATTAGTTGGTTTAATTTTATTTTACATTTAAGTAATACCAAATTTTACATATATTTTGATTATTATGCCTAAAAGTTTTGTTTTAATTTGACTGAGTTTAGCACTTAACCTTAATTTCACATGGTGTTAACCGACAATGAGTTCGAAGATGGTGAAGTGTACTCGCCTAAAATATTCTTATATTCATTTTTTGACAGCCAGAACATAGCTACGCTTTTACAAAATATGAGAACGGGAGCTAGCGAGAACAAAAAAAACATCTAAAGCTCACATCAAATTGTTCCCAGAATCGAATCAGGGATTCATGTGCACGAGGCAAGCGGTTAACCGCTGAAGCAAGGATTTGGTTACACTGTGCTTAGAAACATTATAATACCGAAATATTTTATCGGGTTCTGATAATTAGTTTCAATTATAAATATCTTATAGAAACCGTCGCTATTCTAACTTTTATAAGATAGAACAATTGAGAAATGTCTTCTTTTTAATACAGAAATAGTAGGAAATTTTAATTATTTCCTTGCATGGAATTAGCCATTCCAATTGGTTGTTACTGTTATGGCAATCTTTGTATTGTCCCAAAAAGAATCAATAATTACGATTATTTGAAAAGGACAATGAACAAGTTAATATGTGTAGCAAAGCTTCCTTAAAGTTTCTCAACAATCGCTTTTTTCCCCAGGCTAAAGTCGTCTAAATGTAGTACGCGAGAAAATTCTCGAATTTGAGTTCAGTTCCTTTTATCCTTTGTCAGAATTTCTACTGCAGTTCGGAAAGTCGAACTTTTATTGGTTCATCATGTTTTATTTCAGCATTTCTAAAATACAGAACCTTAAATGTGTAACCGACTTCTGAATCCACCCTAATCTTCTAACCACGATAATCTAATAACATATTATACTAACTGATGTATAATTAAGAAATATTTTACTTAGTAAAATAATTCCAGAGTCACATAATTTTTCTAAATAATAAAAGGTTAGTTACTGCTTGAAAATAAGTCATATTATTGTTGTTATTTGAATTCTAATACACTATTTACGCCTATATTCATAGTAATTCATGAAAGCAAAGATATAAAATGGCTTCTTAAAAATAATATTATTACCACTTGTTTAAAATATAGTTGTGTTTAAAGAATTTATTATTTTAACTTCCTTAATGGCAAAATACTTCAGCTATAATATTAACTGTTCAAAACCTATAAAATTTTTTGTAAATTGAAAGTATTTACGTTTATGGTTGGTTTCATTAAAAAAAAACTAATATGCAGAAATAGGACCGTAAATATTAACAGAAAAGCTCACGCTCATTATGAAAATGTGCAAATGTCAAGGTTTCAAGACTTTCCAGTTGGCCGGGGCCGACCTCATGACACGGTATTTCAATTGCCATCATCTCAATTAAAATATGTATTTTTGGCTACAAAATTTATTTAATGACGTAAAATACATGAGTATATTCGTAAAATTTGCAATAATTTGTAAACTTTGCTTGAGAAAATTGCATAGGTTTCCCAATCGATTCTAAACGTGATCAACTAATTTAAGTCTTAGTAGAATGTACTTCATATATTACAATTATTTAAAAATTTATATAATATAGAAAGATTAATACATAAATAATAATAATTTTCGTGCATTTTATCTATTCATCATTAGTATTATGTTTATTTTAAAAGTATTTCAGATGAATAGAGATAACGAATACGTACTGTATTCCTTGCGGAATACAGTTCCCAATATTTTTTCCTAAAAGTTTTTATAGCATTGAAACTTTTGTCCACAATTTCGAGTGACAAATATTCACTTCATCCTTTTTGCTTCATATGTACCCAAAATTGTATTTATCCACTGATAATAATATTGTTATATAAGTAACGTTTAAGATGAATCCTATGAACATAAAGTAATAAAGATAGCTGTTGAACTTTGCTCACATCTTACGAAATGTCATCACAGATTTTACCAGCAAAAATTGCGGGAAAAACAAATGTTGGTACGAGGTACTTTGGTTCAAGAACTTTAGGAAATGTTTCGGTGCAGCTTTCTAGATAGGTTTAAAAGGATCAACAATTCTGAAGAACTTCACGTGTAACTATTGAAGGTGTACTACGTATGGTAACTTTCAATAGTACTATGTTCTATCTCAATGTATTAAGCAGTTTGAGGTTTTTGGAAAACGATCTTTCTATATACAGAAATACTTGGCGATTTTTCGTCCTCTGATGCACATTGAACGGTTTTTTATTTTGATTAAATATAAGGTCTTCGTTTGTATTGTTCGACATCGGGCTCTACTCCCATAAACTTAAATTCTTCAGAAGCAAGAAGTATAATATTAAGTAATAAACTTTCCATCACCACCTAGCATTTTACATTTGAAGACAGAAAAGTGCTCTCCTGTTATTAATAGTAGCTTTGAATCTATGTAATATTAAAATTCCATTGTAAACTTCACATATTATTCTAGGATATACTGTATATTATCAAACGTACATCATAATTCACTTTGAGTTGATCCGCTTTAATGTATGTTACGATAAAGTAATTTGTCATGAAAAGTTACTGTTCTGGTATAAAAAAAAACTATTTGAATTTTTTAATTTGATATATATTCAGTTTTGTTATAACTAGATTTATAAAATAACTAGTCTGGCCATAAATACTGTTACATAAAAACTTTTCTTTTTTTCAACTTTTTAATTATTTTGAATTTGGAACACGTATATTATTTTAAAAACTTCTTTCGATTTTGCGCCATTTCACATATTTTTTCGTGTTCATTATCAAATTACAATATGGAATGAGATGTTAAAGAAAAAAGGATTGCTGTGATCGCCTTGCACAAAGTGGGTATAGAGCTGTCGGTCATATTCTACACACTTCAATAGCTTGGTATCAGACGTATGTTCGTATATCGTACTATCAATACGTACAACACTTCCTCTGTTGAAGACCAGAAAAAATCGGGGCGGCCGCGTGCTGTTTGAACTACAAAAGCTGTTAATGCTGTTCAAGCCAGAATTCGTCGAAACCTCATTACGAAGCAAAAAATATATCGCAAGAAATGAAGATTCCCGTTAGGACTTTGTCGCGTATTATAAAACAAGATCTGAAGCTCGGTGCTTATCGTTGATGTATAGGACATGCCTTAAATTGATCTTTACATTTAAAGAGAATGGATCGATCAAACCGCCTTCTGTCGCGATACAACAGGCAGGTGAAAGCCACAGAAATATCCTCTTTACCGATGAAAAAATTTTCACGTTTGAAAAACATTACAACAAGCAAAATGATAAAGTGTACGTTCACAGTCCTAAAGAAGCTGCTTAAGTGGTCGGAAAGGTACAACGTGGTCATCATCCTGCGCCAGTGATGGTTTGGTGGGATGTGTCTTATCAAGGAGTCACAAAACAAAATTTTTATGAAAAAGCAGTGAAAACTTCAGCCAAAGTGTATCAAGATCCAGTCTTGGATCATGTTGTGAAACCTCCCAGCCATACACTTTTTAAAAATATACCCTGGACTTTCCAGCAGGACTCTGCACCTGGTCAAAGGCACGAACTACCCAAGCCCGGCTTGAAACCAACGTACCGAACTTTATAAGAGCTAAAGAATGGCCATCATCTAGCCCAGACCTTAACCTTAGTTTTAGAGGACATGGCCTGCTCTAAACGACACGGCGACATTGAGTCTCTTAAAAAATCTTTGGAGCAAGCAGTGGCGCTGGTAGAATTTCCCTCGGAAACAGTCCGTAAATCCATAGATTCGTGGCCAAACAGATCAAAGGCCTGTATAAAAGCCAAAGGTGGCCATTTTGAATAGAATTTTTTTGTTTATTTTTTGTTGAGACTAATATGTAGGTATAATTTCTGATAATATTACATTGCTTCTTTAAAAAAAATGCATTTTCATTTGTAACAGAACTTATGTCAGGACTAGGTAGGTAGATTGCTCTTTATTCGATACTTCAAATTCATTCATTTGATTCCATTTTGACATCCAAACATAACGCACAAGTTAAAACAAACGGTTCCACTTACTTGTAAAAGTTTGCACCGGAATTGCATTGTGGCGTAACTACGACAAAGCTCGCGTGCTTTTCCTGGCCCTTGCAACTAAGTTTATTATAGAGGCTCACGGTCGTTAGTAAAACTAAAAATTGCATTAAGGGGACTGGGCCAGTGCAATAATTGCATCTACTTTAACCGGGTCCGATCGATGTGAGGGTATTTACCTCGCCGGGCGAAAATAATCTGGGTGCCGGTGATGTCAGAAGACGTTTCTTATGCGCATGCGCCGCGAACCTGAAGCTGAGAACGCGTGGATGCGCCTTCGAAGGCTCATTTGTAGTGATGAGGAAGCGGCGAGCTTTCGTGCTATGTTTACGAACACGAGCGCGTAGTGGAGCGGGCTGCGGGCGGGCGGCGTGCGATGTGTGAGTGCGTGTAGCGGCGCGGCAGACGTGGTGGATCCGCAGCGCGCGGGCGGCGGCATGTCCTGTTGTTTGTAGGTCCGTGGCGGCGAGACGGTGAGGCGGCGTGGCGGGGAGGTGGTGAGGCGGCGAGGCGGCGAGGCGGCGCGTAGCTGGGCGTCAGTCGGTCGCCGGCCCGCGTTGAGCCGGGCGCGCGTGTGCGAGTAATGGCGCCCCGCGGCGGCCGGTGAGGCGCCGGCCCCGCCGACCGCCCCGGGTCGACGGGCCAGCCCGGCTTGACGGACGCTCGACCCACCATGTCCTTGCTCAGCGTCACAGGTATCATGTGCTGCATCACAAATTTCGCGCCAGTTTCAACTCTTTGTGTTAAGATATAGCAAGACACGCAACATCTTGCGGTCTCAATGGACGTTTACTGAAAGTGCATATCTAATGAAGTTTCTTGTACCTCAAACTCACAGCCGCCGTAGATTTCAGTCCATTTGACCATTATTCAGGTCTTAAGCTGTTAAAGTGTATGAAGCTAAGGAAATTTATTAATAAACTAATGTAATTAAATACCTAAATTGAACTTTCTTAATTAAAGCGGCGTTTAGTAAAACACCGAAATACTAAGTGAAAATATATGCGTATGTATGTAAAACTAATATTCCTACCTGTTTGCGTCAATGGGCGATAAGGGGTAATCGAAGTTGGATTATTATGAATCGAATTGATAATGCGAACAGTGACAAAAAAAAATTTCAACTGAAATATACATTGAACAAACGTAAGGTTCTGTTTATTGCAAAATTCATTTATAAACTACAGATTGTATTCACGTAGGTCTTATACATAAATAGAGAATTGATTTTGCTTTTAAACCTAGGACATTCTGAAAACATGAAAAGCTATGGAGTTTTTAATAAAATGTTATGTAGCAAAGTAGGTCGGTAATTTACATTCTTTAATCCGGTCGCGTACGTTCGTTCGGTGCTATTATGTTAAATGTGCTACTGTTCACCCTTTTTTTAGGGGTGGGGAAATACACTTATATTATTTAACATAGCTAAAACAGTGAGAATGCAATAGAAAATTTCAAATTAGGTGTTTTCATATAGAAAAATTTATAACAATTTAGATATGTTATTGATTTTAATATTAGCGTAGTAGTAAGTAATAAAAAACATGACACTTCATTTAACTTTATTGTAAAGTTGTAAAAATTATTTATAAAGCTTTATTTATTAGTGAGAAAAAAATATATAATAATTTGTGAGCCAAGGATTTAAAACTTTTGTTAATATTTTAATGACCGTTAGTTATTTTATAGTTCAACTTCCACATTGAAAGTTATTGCTATATTGTATGTAAAAAGCAATATTTAAAATAACTCCAGTATATAATAATTAATTTTCTTTGTGTCGTACTAAAGTTAATATTAAAAAGCACTTTAAAATATATTACATGTGTTTAGTAATTTTCATACACATTTTATTACTTTTTAGTAAAATGATTGAGTACAAAGTTCAGTTTCAATTAGTAGAGCAAGTACAGTTCCATTATTGATTTCATAAAGTTGTTTGTTAAGTATTAAAAGTTAGTGAAAAAAGATGGTTATCTTTTACATTTTGACGTGAAGCCGGTGAAGGTTGCATGGGTTCAGTCACCAGCCGTAAAATGAAATGTAAACGACGGATCAGTGTCCGCCCGCAGGCGTTGCGTGGCGCGCCTCGTTACTTCACTGCACGGGAATCGATCCGATCGAATGCACTTTTTTAACTGTCAACTTTAAAGTCCATTGTCACAATATAAACCATTTTTTTTAACTATTACCCTGGTTTTGGTTTCTTGGTGGCGTGCCTTTCCTGGTGGAAGGTCTCCGTATCCGGTTTTTGACCTGTAGTTTACCGCTATTAAGAATAAGACTAACGTAAGCTATGTCTGTCGTAGAAGGCGACTGAAACGGTTATCGGGTTCATGAATGTGGGGGCTCTCATTGTCCACTAAGGGAACCACTAGGGGATGAACGATGAGTACGCGGTGGTTTAATTCTTGTTGTACTAAAGTGAGGGTGCCGAGGACAGCCATAACCCTCCTTGGGACTTGCTTTACGCTTAGTGTCAGGAAGCACAGGTGTTTCGAAGGAGATCCCGGTTCTCCCGCAACGCATTGAGGATGACTATCGAACGGGTTTTAGTGGGTAGAAATGCCACATAACCTTAATTTCGCCCCCAGAAGCAGGGTGTCTTTTTAAAAGTTTTCCCCTCGATAACAAAAAAAAGGTCTCTGTTTCCGGAGACCACCTATGTAGGTACCACCGCAGCTCCTACTTTTGCCACCAAACAATATTGTGCAAACGTTTCTATGTTCCGGTTTGCAGGGCGCTGTAGCTAGTGCAATTACTAGGGTAACGAGACCTAACATCTTATATTATAAGCGGCGAGCGCAATGTGGTGCAGTGTATAACATCTTAACTAGCGCGATGTTATGGGCAGGCGTATCGCTTACCATCAGGTGAACGTCCAGGACGACTCGTCACTTCCTTTTTCACTATCCCTTCCTAAAAATAATTAAGTCCGTACGAAATCTGCAAATTATCTTTATATTATAAAGAGGAGAATACATTTTATGAAACTATGATGGATATTATCAACTAGCATCATCATCATCATCATCATTGTTCCAACCGGTGGACCACTGCTGGATATAGGTCTCTTGTGTGTCACTCAAAGAACGGTATTGTGCTTGAATCCAGTGCCATACATATACTTAATTTTTTTATACGACAAAGCGACGATACGAGTGAAACGCCTGCCAACGGTATGGTATTTAGGATGATATACACAGCACCACATTGTGCTCGTCACCTTGAGGCATAAGTAGTTACATCTCATCTACTCAGAAATTTCACTAGTTAACCCTTCAAACCGAAACACAGTAACATTCGCACACTACTGTTCAGCGGCAGTAATAGGTGCTGCGGTGATCCTACTGTCTTCGGCAATAGAGACCAGACCATTTAATGGAGTGCTGGAAATACTAAAATATAACAACACAGGATATTTGTTTTTGTGTTACATTTTCGTAATATATATACACGATATCGCTTTGTGTCCTTTAATTTTTTTGTTTCGACTGTACTCCTACCGTTAATCATTTGACAGAAAGCCTGATATTGGACCTCAAGGGACTTAGATCTTACTTGCACTACTACTATTACTAGTCTCCTTTTGACTTCATTTCCTGTTATTTAGGGTCAGACTTCATTGTTCTAAGCCTCAAATCAGTAATATTTGCGGCGAAATTTTTGTCGAGGCTTGCCACTATATACATACAAATGAAAATAATTTGATCTCACTTGTACTATACTATAGTAAACTTTTTTATTTATCCTTACTATTTTTTTAATATGAATGACTCCTACTACGTCTCCTAATTAAAATTCCTTTTGGTTGTTTAGTATAGTTTCATATCTGTTCATGTTGTATTTACTAGTGGTTGGTCTCCGTTGCCGGAAATTGTCTAGATAATTACCACCGCAGCACATATTTCTGCCTTCAAACAGTAGTGTGCAAACATTACTGTGTTCCTGATTGAAGAGAACTGTACCTAGTGAAATTACTATAACGAGACTTAACATTCTTTGTTTCAAGACAACGAGTGCAATGTGAAGTGGTGCCGTGTATACTACTCTAATTAGCGCCTCGTTGTTATGGGCGGGCGTGTCACTTACCATCAGGTGAAGGTCCCGCTCGTTCGTTAAGGTTTATAAATCACTGTATTATAAATAACTATACATGGCTAGTGAGTTCCTTTTACGAGAGATCGGCCATTCCGAATACCGCAATATTCTTTTACAAAAATTCGTTTCAATGGATATTTTTGTGTGTTTTGGTCTTTTGTCTGTTGAGTGAATTAGATTTTGCTCTTTACTACTCTTGAGTTTTTTACAAACTTATAGGACCTTGGAGGATTTTGTATAAGATAACGTGGAGCGTACATTACGAAATGGATGAAACAATATTCGCGTTGAAATGGGAACCGCTGTTGAACCACACTGCGAGACAACTACAGTCATTTTAATATTTGATTTTCCACTCTTTTTAATTTACTGCAGCACGTAAGTAAAATGTTTTGATTAAGTTTTCACATATATTATTATCTGATACTCATTAAACATTGAAGTTCTGAACAGTATTACACATGTTGCTGTCGTAAGTTGTCGGCATCTCATTTCCTTATCACAGTGCAACAACATCTCAGCTAATGTCGGCGACAACTTATTCCATATAAGTTATTTTACAGACAATTCTTTTCATTGTTAATAATATATAAACTGAGTTATATTGACTGCTTCTTTATGATTTTTTTAAATATATTTCAAAGTTTACATTCAGCGTTTCTTTTATGAATAGCTATGAAATGTTTCACTGTAAAAACTAAAAATATAAACTACTTAGATTTTCAAACTCGTTATACGTATTAAACTTAAACTCCATTAGTTAATATAAGTATTAAATATAACTTATTGTACATTAAAAAGAAAATTTTTGTATAACATTTAATGTTTGTCTACACATTATTAAAAAAAACTATTTATGTATATATAAAAATTTAACCTTTCATTGGTTGTATCAAAATTTACGTTTAGTCTACATCAATGTGAAATAAAATCCTGTTTTCTTTTAGACGGCAAGGATATATAAATATAATTTATTTTGGGCTACGGAGAGGTTGTTCAGGGAAATCTAAGGTCCATATTACAGAGATCGGTATACAGTTCGAATATTTTTCTGTATATATGAAGATTCACAGTTGCTGTATGACTTGTAGAATCGATAACCGTTATGGAAGAAACGTTTCCGAGTGACATCAAAGCGTCGTGAGACGATAAAAGACCCATCCCACACAATAAGTGAGGTCTTTTAAACAGAAAAGCTCTTTATGAAGTAGGTGAAGAATTATGCAACAATATCAAAGGAAATCCCTAATTGGGAATAACAAGCATTTCTAATATTGTTATAGAAAATGTGGAAATTACAATATACTGAAAATATTACGTTTCCACTAAAGTTTCCAACTGTATGGTCATCGTCATCATTTTCAGCCGATAGACGTCCACAGCTGGACATAGCCCCCCCCCCCGAAGATTTCACATCGATCGGACTTGCGCTGCCGTCGTTTGTAAGGGTTCGTATGGTGAGTCTAGAGCTATTTCCCACCTAGCTTGTCCAATGCGGGTTGGTGGGAACTGGAGTCTCGTTAGTTGATTAGCAGGGTTCTCCACGAGCAGGTCAGGTTGCAGGAGTTTGGCTCCCGTGAGTTGTGCGGGACTCCTTCTGTGTATGAAACTGTAAAAAAATCAGTTTGAATACGAATTGGCCAATGCGAAATCTTTCCCTTTTTATTTAACGTAGCGACGAGGCTAGCAGGACTTTCGCCAGATGGTAAGTCATACGCCTGCCCATAAAAACGTAGCGCTAGTTAGGATCATATATACTGTAAAACATTGCGCTCGTTGCTTTGAGACATAGGATGTTAAGCCTCTATAGATAAATTATTTCAATTGCTACAGCACCCTTCGAACTAGAACGCAGAAATTTTGGCATACCACTGTTTGGTGACAGAAACAGGAGCTGCGGTGGTACCTACTAGACGGCTACAGAGAGACTACCACCAGTACATAGTGAAAAGTGGGAGAACAGGAAGTTTTCTGTTCTCTCACTTCACTATTTTAATTCACTGTTGAGCATAGCTCATCCTGTTTATAGAGGTGGTTGATCCCACGCTTAACATTGGATCGAACTATAGGAAATGCTGCCAGCTTCAAGGAATTGTGTTATTTTATTCTTAAGCTGAGAAAGGGTAGGGTAGAGGGACATTCTGACCTGTCTTCCATACGGATCTTTATTTGTTTTGCAAACATTTTCTTGATATACTTTTCTTTTACAAAAATAATTAAAAACAGCGCAAAGGTTTCATAAAATCTATATATAACATGAAAATAGGTTTCTTCGTTCGCAGTGAAAACTAGCGAACGTAATTAGTAGATGGTTAAAGGCTGTTTATTTTTTGAATTTCATAGAACCTTCATCATTTTATTTCTAATTAACTTTTAGAAACATTTTCATATCGTATTATTTACGCGGTTGCTATAGTAACGGTTGCTAGTCATTTGCGGTTGAAATTGTTTTCAAGGAATATTACATACAAATTTCAAGTCTAATTGTATGTTAGTGCCAGCAAAGCGGGCAGGGAACGGCTAGTATATAAAGTAGACTCATACTTGGCTATTTTCATATGGAGTTGATTGTTTTTTCTTAATTTTTGTTTACTCATCTTCGCCTTTTACATTCTACAATAAAAAGATATTAGATATTAGACAACTATGTTCACATAGAGTCTTTTATGTTTATACTCTCTTGTAAACGTTATTGTATGTTGTATCTTTATTGAACAATAGCAACCGACGATTTAATGGAAAACCATTTTATATCGTCGGTCATTCTTCGCCTGTTGTTGTTTGTAACAACAGAGAATAATTCAGTAATAACAATCGCTAGAAGCGGCGTCTCAATTGATCACTTCGCAGCGATTTTAAACCTTTTGTTTCTCATTTATAATATTAGTGTATTACTTAAATATACTTTAAAGTTTATAAAAGATGTTAAATTAATATATCAGCAGTTTCATTACAATACACCCGATTGATTTATCTATATTAAAGTTGAGTGTTTCTTGATTAGAACTTACTTGATATTTTATTTTTTCGATACGATAATGAATAACAAATTCAATTTAGCCCGTACGTATTAGTAATGACAAATGTATGTTAAAATTTAAAGATATTAGTAAAAAAAATCGTCGTATGATATAAACAAAGTGAACTTTGATAGATTACGTTTGAGCTTCAGCTTATAAATCAGAAAGTAATAAGGGGGCACATGATTGATATCGGGGAAAAGTTAGTAATGATTATCGTAGAATGTTCAATACCTATACCTTAAATATTTCGTTATTCTATTTGGACTATATGCTCTCAAGCAATATCCGCGATAAGAATATGTTTGGTGTATAATGCATAACTTAAGTCAAAGTTCTCGTCTGTATTATAAATCGAATCAGTATTTTTAAATGTACGTTTATGGGATCGATACTTCATCTTTTCGATAGCTACAGTGCCTACCAATCGCCTTACAAACTGAACTATTATGTCTACGACTTCACTCCCTCTTCGGTCCTTCTAAGCTCGAACTTCCAATCGAAGAAAACCGACGTGTTTCAAAACGAAGAGCTTTTGTGAACAAATGATATCCTTCTACTTGCACTTAGTCTGCGTGGAAGATGCGTGACCTCGTCTAGCTTTTTGTAAGAGAAGGATTTTAGGTCCAGCTGTGGAAACGTTAAGAGAGGTATACGTATATGATTGTGTTATATATGATGTCGAGCTCCTTCGTATTGTGTTCCCAGTCAGCTTCTGGAGTTGTCAAATGATTGACTAAAAATTTATTGTTATAATAATCATACGTTTTTCACTAGGTTCTTACATTACCAATGTCAGGTGTTCTCCAAGAAGTGTGTCAAGTTGGCCCATTTTAAAAGCGGGCCGCTGTTACAGGGGAACGCTCGCTAGGTAATAGTTCTTTGTGTTGAAAAAAAACACGTCATAAAATAATGACTTGAGACGGATAAGTTTGTAAATTAAAAACGTAGTTGTTTAACGACGCTTTCTAAGTCAATAAGATGGACTCTATTGGATGGTCTCCATTAAAGAAAAATCTTCCAATCCTCAATAGTCCAGCGTGGTGGATAAATGGCTTTGACTCTTTCCCTTGGAGAAGGCAGCACCAGTAGTTGGAATATTAATATAACTGTTTACATATACAAACACTTCTCATATTTATTATATATACTAAGCCAATACAACTATGCTGTGATTTAAATTCAGCGCCATCTTTTGGCATGTTTTTACGAATTAATATCCAATTTCTATTTAACAGTAACATATAAATAATAGGAAACTCATAGAATAAATTTTCACATAAAGTTTACTCTAAGCAGTATTACTTGAATTTAAGCGACGTTGTTCACTAGAAAAAGTTCTTCATGAACATGATTTAAGACTATTGGAGGTAAAATGAAGCATACGTTATAATTCTGTGAATTTCATCAGATATGCACCATTATGTTTATTAACTTCACAAATCGAAGCTCCACGACAGTAGCTTCAGTATGTTATGTCCCAGCGGTTATTACAATTAAAACTTTTATAAAATTATTGAAATTTAATAGGGTTTTACAAGAACAAGTGAAATTGCGATATTTAGTTACATGATTTAGGTTATTACAAAGTAAAAAAATTGTTAAAATTAACTGCGGTCTTTGATGTGAATGAAATATTTAATAAAAGTTCATGACATCAATCAGACCGCATTGTTAAAAAACGTTTAAAAAACGTTAATAGTGATATTTAATACAAATTCTTATAAATTACACAGTATAAGCGTTGTAGAGTTATTTCATCGTTTAACATTTTAGGGAAAGATATTCCGTCGAAATTCTACTTTCGCTATCCAAAAAGACTTAAGAGAATAATACCAGTGGTAGAAATATTCTTTCTGACTATTACCAGAACATTGTGCTGGATAAATATTGTACCAAACGTAAGTACGGCAAATTTCCTCATTTTGGGAAAGTCGCACGAAAGGACATTAACAGTATGAAATAATAATGATATTTTCTTAATGAGCAGACTAACATCTCTTATTATTATATTTAAACAGATTGCATAGTCTAATGACTATTTATAAACTTAATTATGTATCTAATATGCAAACAGATGTTGAATATAAATATAATTGAAGCAAATAGTACTATAAACATTTATCTAAGAAATAATCGAAGCATGTCGCTAAAAACTAGAGGAGAGATAATGAAAAAATTTGTATATATGTACCTGTTTAAAAGTTTTATTGTTAATTTAATATAAATGAAGTATAAACTGCTTTTTGTAACGTGGTAGGATTATAAAAAAAAATCCGGTCAATTCATGAAATAACCTTCACCTAATATCCTCGCCTCATCACCTCGACTCATTGTTGAATGCAGAGCGGAAAATTAATTTGAACTCGTGAATGGTATGGTTTTAGTTTCTGTTAGGGTTTGTGCTAGTGTCAGAGTCGGGTTTATTATTATTTCTATTAAACAATAACATCTTCTGAATATGCCTGGTAACAGTAAAATAAAAGAAGGGAAAATGAAGCTTAGAAAGAATTCACAAAACAGAAATACAGTGGAACGACGTAAGTGTTTAACATAGTAATTTTTTTAAAATACATTGTGAATAGTTTTGATATATATATAAACATGAATTTGGGGCAACAATAATGTAAATTTATTTATTTTATAGTTTTCTTTACACTAAGAAAACGTCATAATAAAAAGCAATTGCAAACGCACTAATTTTAGATATGGAGAGCGTGTTAGTACTTGATATATAGGGTGTCTCGTGGCAGATTTAGGATTTCTTAATTAATTTAAAGGATGTTATTATTTTAGAATATACATATATTTGTCATAAAAAGAAAGACGAGTAATGCGGATTTTATTTTTTGAAGATCACTCCGTCCAAATGTTTTCCATCGCGACGTACAAACTGTAACCACTCCCCGGTCTCCCGCGCAACCGTTAGAAAAATATTCGAATTTCAAATCTGCCACGGGACATCCTATATATAGAAGAAATGAAATGTATTTCTTCGACTGTTATCCCACATGGTGTTAAACGGTGACTTAGTTGGCGATGATAAAACGTACTAAACTTGTAAGAGCTTATTTTTCTCTAGAAGTTATCCAAGTCAAATTTCGACAGAAATACTGAAACCAGCAAGTTGTTGTACTCCTTTGCTGCTTTTGTCAAGAACCTCTATGAAATAAGGATATTATAACGATACATATTGCATAGCATAAAATCAAATATTAATTTTAATATAGTAAATAACATACGCCAAAAGTAATATAAGCTTGATTGTTTACAGGTACATTCAAGGTGTAGCGAACGGAGGAGTCATAAGTAAATTCTTTTTTTATATACTATCCTTTTACAACTTTATATTGTCTTATGAGACTTGCGGTATCAACTTATAATAGACATCATTTCTCATACGAAAATATGAAACACTATACTTCACAATGCGGTACGTTAGTGGTATAACAGACGAGGCGTTGACTCAGCATTTCGTATTCAGAGCTTTTCCCCCCCATTCTTTGTGTTTCTCGTACGTTTCATTTCAAAGCCAAATAGGTCACTGAATTCACAGGCTTACTTAAAATTAATTGTTCTTTTCTTAATAATTTGTTTATAAATTACATTATTTCATAACTGAAATAATAAAATAATCTAGTGATAAACGAGCTTTCCGGAACTGTCTAAGTTGCGCAGCGGCTAATCGTTTCCTTTGTATAATATTACTTGATTCAGTTCCACATGTGATAATTTGGATACTGGTAAGGTTTTTATATATCCAGCTGTCGACATAGAGAGTCAAAGTACTTTCAGGTGAGTAGACGCTTCAACATCGACTTTATTATCACTTAATATCGTATTAAATTATGGTGAAGTGTTAGTTCGTTTTCGATATAAAAGAAGCCCAATGATTGTATGAAAGTGTGTCAATTCCGTATAAATTCTATAGTAAATGGATTTTGCTTATCGATTTTATGTATATCATTATGCGTTGTATCAACCTAGTAATTTATTCAGCCTTCATGCAACGGAACACTGTAAAGTTTTCCAACTGTTTAATAGTGGATATAAATGTCGTGGTTATATCTACGCGTATACCTACACAAGTTAAACAGCTTAATAAAAATAATGATTGGGAGAGGTTGAACGTGAATATTAATTAATATCTTTGTTATTATCAGTTTTTGTTTATACATAGCAAAAAACATTAAATAAACTATATGCTTATAAACAAAACGTAAACTTTTATTATCTCTATGCCATGACCTAGTGATTGTCATGATCCGTATCCTTTATTTCATGTTCAAGCAAATAGAGTAAAAAAAGCTATTACAGCGGTTAGCTTAGATACGAAAGTAATTTCATTAGCGCCTTTATCTGTTATTTCCTTGTTAGTATATATACAGTACATGTACAAAGTATTTGCGTAATGCGGGCCCCCTCGCCTGCTTGTGCACTCGAACACGCCTCGGCCGCGTCACGTCTCCACTATTAAGGCAGCTTAAGTGGCATGATATGACGGGTTATCAATATAGAGCGTGCTGATGTTCCAATTTTTTCGCGGAGTAACGTCTTTTAAGTGATTTCTGTATCCTCATACTATTGAATTAACTTACCGTTTATTTATTTATTCTTACGGTGTAAAGCTCGGGCTTAATGCCGTAACAGCTTTCTTTGTCAACCTTAGGATCTATTGTAGGTAGAATAACTAAAGGCAAAGAGAAATATGAACAAATAATATATGATATTAAAATACTATATAGTTTCTAGAATTTGAAATATGTTGAAATTTCAATAAATTTAAACTTCTTCAAGATTAGTTTCTTGAAAGAGTTCGGGAAAATTATTAATACTCCCGATCTCCATTTTCTCATATATGTATATATATCATCGCTAGGGAAGAACGCTGAAACGTCTGTTGAAACGGAAGCGTCTGTCGGCTGATGATGATGATGATAATGATGAATGCCGTTTTGACGAAAAACGAAAATTTTTTATTATTTAATGCGATTGGGTTACATATTACATTTCATATAAGTTAAATTATTTCATTTGGTTTGGATTTAAAACTTACCTATTGTAAGTAATTTTTGTAGAACCTTGCTACAATTTCTTTTAGACATTTTTTCATTACATACCGTTTATATATTAATGCTTAGAACAGACCGGTTACATCTGCTATAGTTCTAGAGGATACTAATCTATAGATATCCATTGTTGGTCGTAACCTTTCTGATTTTTAGAGCATTTACTGTACTCAGACCTCTTGGCAAGAAGTGGGTTAACGAGCGCAGTATGCAAGTGGAAGTCAAAGGTGTTGCCTTTTCTTGGATTTGTTTTCTTTCATTACAAACATAGATGTGAATGTTGTAACCCGTCTTTTAAAAGGATAAATTAAGTTATTATTTTGTCATAATGCTTATTACTAAATAAATTAAAAATAAAGCAGCTATAAGTTACTTAATTTATACCTCAGATATCTTAACGGAAGAAACCATTGAAATGTAATAGAAAGTCAACTATCTGAAATTAGACTTTACTACATTTATGCATAATTTTTTTTGAAGTTTCATAATTATGCTTTGTTAGAAATGTATGTGAAAAAGTAAAGAAGAGACTAATCTAGCGGCAGACACTTCCACCGAAACAAAAGATCTTCAAGTATAAAGAAGAAAATCCCTTCAGAGGTAGTAGTGGTGCTCTACGGATCTTGTGAAAAGAAACTTGAGACTGGTTTTATTGTGTTGTTGTACCGCACATTGCTTTAAATGTATGTATATACATGTTGCTCAGGATTACAGATGTACATATGTGAGTTTCTATTTCATTTGTAAAGGAACAATTTATATACGTTTCTTTATTAACTACTACTATGTTTATGTGAGGAGAATGAAAAGAGAATGTAGTGAATGTTGTGATCTTTTTTGGTACTATAAATCTTTATATTGCGCTGGTATGGTCTTGTGACAACAGTGATAATGAAATATAATTATGATTTTAGGTTATCGATATTCTTATTCAAAAATTCTCTCTTAATGAGGATATATATTTGTGACAGTCATATCTCGTATTTAAACTCGTCTTGAATTATTGTTAATAAAATAGTAAAATACTGCTATCAATATCTATCTTACGCTTTAATGATGTACCACCTACCACATAATCTCACCTTACCAAAGGTTAGTTAGTAGATAATGTCTACAGGCATTAAGCCCGCCTTTTGTATACGTCAGTAAAACGTTCATTGTTAAATATCAAGGTTCAGTTTAAGGTTAAAATTAATATCGATTCGTATATTTACTAATATTATTACAAATATATCATAAAAATATACTTTGTAATAATTAACCTTGTAACTTAAATTACCTTGCTTCGACCGCCTACGAAAAGCTACGAAGCTCTACGGTCGTAGGCTGTCAAAGCATTTCAAATCAAAATCTTTATTTATGAATATCATTTTAAATGTAACTTTTAATAAACTGTTGTCGTTTCATTTTACATAATTCTATGTAAATTTACATAGAATGATGTAAAATGCAACGACCATTCTATGAATTAAGACTAAGTAAAATAACTTGTGGTCTCTGTTGCCAGTGACTGTCTACATAGGTACCACTGCAACTCCTATTTCTGCCGCCGAACAGAAGCGTGTTACATTACTGTGTTCCGGTTTAAAGGGGGCTGTAGCTAGTGGAACTATTGGGGTAAGAAGGATTAATCATTTATCTTTCAGGGCGACAAGTACAATGTGGTGTTGTGTATCATCTTATCTAGCGCCACGTTGTTATGGGAAGACGATCGCATAATAAAAGAAATTGGCTTGACCTTACACTGTTCATTGTGCTTAAAGCACCGGAAAAGGAAAAGTCGAAAATTTGAAAAGCTCATTAGAAAGAAACGTGTGAGAATCTGTGAAGGAGGCTTCTATAGAAAGATAATAGATATATTAAAGAAAAGAATACGAAGTATTTACTTGAAAACATTTAGATTAAGTTTTACTGTCGAATGAATATAAACAAATGAGAATGAGGAAGGAAACGGAATTAAGTTAAACAAAAACTTTAAAGGTAAGTCACTTACCACTAGATGATTGTCCCACTCGTCTTGTCGCTTCGAGAATAAGAAAATAGGCTTTTATTAGCCAATAAAAAAAAATTATAATATACATGCCAATAAGTATCATCGAATTTAATTCATCAGGTTAATTGCGGCCTCGTGGGGTTCCGCCACCCTCCTAATATTACTCACAGACAAATATATAAAATATTCTATACGATTATGTTATTCCAATAATTATGTTACAATATGTTTTTCCTTATTATATTACATTAAATAAAGGATACGGAAATAATTATTCTTAAACTAATGGCATTTTATATAATTAGTGAAAAGTTCTTAATAGATATGATTACAACACTCAATATGAGTAAATACGCTTTTAGTAGAAATCAATGATTACAATCATTATCTTCAAGTTATTCTGAATGATTATAATTATAATTTTTTTTTATTTAATGTTCTCCGGATGATATCTATGTATCAGTATATAACAACGTGGTGCTACTTAGGATGATATACTAAGCACCACATCACCCTTTACTTGGAGACATAAGATGTTAAAACTTCATACTCCTGTAATTTTGTCAGTTAATATGACGTTCAAACCGGAGCACAGTAATATTTGCACACTACTGTTTGACGGTAGAAACAGGAAGTGCGGTGGTACCTCCGCATACTCAGATATTCTGCGGACAAGAAATTTTCATTTTATTTTCGAATATATAAAATGTGATACAATAAAATATAAGTTTAAACTTAAATAATGAACATGAAGAATTTTTCTTTAATGATTATACTAATAGTTAGTAAAATTACTAGTATTACAAATTTCTTTTTTAAAACAACAACAATGTGAGCATAAGGTCTTTATTATTTGAATTTTAAACAATCAGCGGTGACTTCGTGTATTCATTTAGCAAAGTTAGATAATTATCACAATATGTTTTAATTATAACGTTAAAATAATGGAAACAAATCAGTCAGTTGACCTATAAATTGTTTTGGTTAGTATAAATATTTAAATAACTATATCGTATAGTTTCACGATCAATTGTCTTTCGATAAACTATGATTTGAAGAATTACTTTTGCTGTATAAATGTAGTAAAAAGTACTCAGTTTGTATAGGGTGGCGCAAAAGTAATCCTCCTATCAGAAAATGCTATAAATTTTGCCTTGATGTAAAAAAATTAAAAGACTAAATAAAAATAATCCACAAGAAGAATCAAAGTTTTTCATATTTTTTTTTAAATTACAGCCAAAAACCAACTTATATACAAGGTGGCGCAAAAATAACATTCCGATGTTTTTTGGCTGTAATTTAAAAAAAAAATATGAAAAACTTTGATTCTTCTTGTGGATTATTTTTATTTAGTCTTTTAATTTTTTTACATCAAGGCAAAATTTATAGCATTTTCTGATAGGAGGATTACTTTTGCGCCACCCTATATATTATGTAAACATGCTTACACTACTAGAGTATTTGTGATGCAACAGTTGTATTATGCTGTATGTAGTAGTAATGTGTTGGATGTTCATTTTCTATACAGTATGCAATTAACCTATATTGGCCTCTTGACGTAAGGTTTATGATTTTTCTGCATAAGTGTTGTCAAGAGTATATGTAGTGCGTTTTATAAGAATTAATATTATAAACAATTTCTTTGTGTACATAAATATTTATAAACTTGTGGTTGATCTCTGTAGGCGGGTACTGTCAAGGTAGATGGAGTTTTAGCTAGTGCAATTCATGGTGTAATGAGATTTAACACTATAAAGCTGTGTATAACATCTTAAACAAATATAGTTAAGGTCATTGCTTAATTTAATTTAGCTTACTGCTAGTTGAACATGAGCCTTGTTTTAAAGTTATTGCCTTACAATTCGGCATTTATTATACTTGTGTCTACGGGCTGACAAGCATTGTGTGTTGAGAAAAGTCAGAGAAAAACTGCTGTTTTCTCCTCATCCTTTTTACGACTTGCCGTGGAGAAAACTTGCTGAATATTTAAATCTTCTACACAAGGAATATTAGCAATAGTAATAGCCATTTTGAAATGTGTCTTTCGTGTAGCTAGGCTGTCTAAGTATAGATTAGTTATAGGCTAATTAAAAGATTTTTCATTTGTAAAATACATATATAAATATTTGCAACTAATGTTCATTAAAATACATACATATACATATATATATACAGTTTATATATATATATATATATATAAAAACTGTTTAAATAATTAACCAGCAATAATATTGTATTGTACCGCATGTCACAGTTACGTACACAATGATTTAGAAAAAAAAATGTCCGACAAAAAAAAAATGCAGAAATGTGTCGAGAAAACTTTGTTGACACATTTCTGTTTTAATTTCCACAGAGAACCTTTTACGTTGCTGATATAAGAGCATCTGTTGACTGTTTGTTTGTTTGTACTTTGTTTCGAGCTACGTACCACTAATACTACGTACCACTAATACTACGTACTGGCTAATACTTTCAAAAAATGGTGAAATTTAGAAGGAATGTAATTTTTTCTCCGTTAACGTAATAGCAAATGTGAATATGATTAAAATAACTATTATCTTTTTATAAACTTTAATTGCTTCTATGGTGGAATAGCAATGCACTTGCTTTTGTTACACAAAGGACTGGTTCGATTCCTTTGTCATGCGTTGTGGAGTTTGGTTAGTTCCGGCCGTCGACATATCGACTGTAGCAATTAACAAAGCTGTATCTGACAAACTATTACTTATCAGTGTGGCCGAATAAACTTTTAAATAAGAATGAAATCGGTATATTCTTATATTATATCAAATCAAAATATACAGTACTATAGTTTTGCATATTTAAAAAGATTAAAAGATAAGAAAGTACTTTAATTAATAAGAATTGTGAAAAAATGCATATGCTACGTTTTTAATTCTATGGTCACCAAGCTTCTGCGTCGGAAGTGGAGGAGTTTTATTTGTAGAACATATTGGAAGTGGGACTTTCTTCTCTGTTAACCGGACAGTAACTTCTAGATTGTGTCGGATAAGGTAAATAATACAATGTTGTCTGGATTTTACATTCTTAATCATATTCTAACGTTGGTTGATTGTTTACGAAAGCTAAAAGAAAAAAACAATGAATAGATAATAATAACATAAATAGTATCTTACGTATAATAATTTTAATCAAATATAAAAAAAAAAATATTTCTTGGAATTAAAGTAAAATATTTTTATCTTTTCATAGCCATCCATTAAAACTATGATAAGTTTAATCACAGTCAACAGCTACAACTTAATATAGTATGGCGGTAGGTTACCATAATAAGAACCTATACTAAATAAAGTAAATTGAAAAGCATTTAATAATTTCAGATAGTCGCAATCTTCTTGGTCATTAGCCATATTATTCGTAGCTTGAGCGTAGTGTAGATTGAAATAAAATTCGTGATGGTGGTCGGGTATGATTCCAGCTCTACAGAGGTCTATCAAATGCTTATATTTTTCTATGGTGATAGGTAAAGGTTCATTATAAGCCTGATTCAAATCAAAATCGTTTGCCAAACGTTTTGTGCTTCGCATACCTGCCCTTATTATAATTATTGTATTTGGTTCGTCATCTAAATCATATTTGTACTCTATGCGATCATAGTTTAATTGTAATTTGTATCATCATACATAAAAATCAGATAACTTTGATGTTTTTCCACAACCGACCGAACTTTTTCCATTATTTACAAATAATAATGCAGGTATTACCAAATCCAACATATGTCCAATTTACATTAAACTATTAGCAATGTTGATATTACCACATGCGACAAAACTTAGTAACAAGTAACAACGTCGGTAATGCCATATCCGAGAATATTTTACAACCTGGAGTAAACAATAATGTCGGAAGTGGTACATGCAACAGAAATAACACCAAAGAAATCCGTTAACACTGTGTGATCTGATATCTACTACTATGTTACCTGTGCAGCCTAGTTCCTACTACTTTTGTAAGTTAATAATATATTTATTAACTTCAGGTGTAATGAAAATTAAAAAACGCATTTTCTGTTTCAAGTACGTTAAAATTAAGTTATAAAAAGTATATTTTACTTACTTTTTCTATTTCTATTGGTTGATTTTTGAACATCAGTGACGGTTAATTTTTGATTTATTTGAATATCTTGACAAGAAATTTCTGCTTATATCTAATATTAATTTCTGCTTAGATCTAGAAGACATCATGAAACAATTTTTTCATCTATTATGCTAAAAATATTTTTTTTGAGAAATGAAATATCGGCCGTGCCCTCGTCCCGTGAACAATGTACGAAATGGAAGATCCACGCGGCGCTCGAGCGCCTGTTCCTCTCCTCCGGCCCAGGAACAGCGTCGCAACATATTTACCTACAGTGTTAGATGAATGTTATAAAAACTACCTGCTTTTTTAAATTTGAAAAACAAAGAAAGAGTCCAGTATGAGATAATTCTTTGTGAGATCATAAGTAAGTAACATATTTTAATCCTTGTAGGGAACTAAAGTAAAAAATGTTTAAATTTAGTTACGACAATATTATTAGCTGCTGTCGATATGACAGCTGTGGTATTCTGGATGAAGACGTTTCACCATTTACAGCCTCATTGTCACTTATTACTATCGACGTCTAGTTTTAGACTATTGTAGATTGTAACAAGAAGTTTTCACACAACTCAATAGATGGCGTCACCATGAACAATAGAACATGCTTTCGTTTGTCATAGTGCAAATTCATATAAAGATCGTACATCTCTATAAAATTCATGGATACAACTGGAACTCTCTGGATCTTCGTTATTCCAGGACTTGGTTTACTAAGTCGTTACGGAGTATACAATTGTGCCCATTAATTGGTTCTCTCTGGATTTTCATAATATCGAGACAATGGCAACCTATTACGAAGTATACAAATGTATCCATTGGCTGAATCACTCTGGATGTTCGTAATACTGTTGTACTTAGTAACTTGCTCTGTACTTTAAATCGCTCTGCAGTTATCAATATAGTGCTGATATTGCTGCGTGCGTTGTCACTTAGGAGAGATACTCCACCATAATACCTCTAGATCTAAATCTCTCTAGATCTAGATAAAAAAATGTTTCATTTTAAATTCTTTTTTTTGTTTTACTAAGAATTACTTCTTAATAATGCCTGGGCATTGAAATATTAGAAAAGCTTGTGATGTATAAATAAACAATGGCTGTTGCCGTGTAGCTCGAGTTTTATGTAATGAATACTTCTCTGTTTAAAGTACTTGATCCGATTTCCTATTTTGTATAAACATACTTGAAAGTCTTTTTGAAAGAAATTTTACTTTTTGAATTATATAAATAAAGAAATAAATAGTTCATTTAAAGTTTTTAAAATAAGCAATCGGGATCTATTCACAGCCGAGAGTCAAGGCTATTTGTGTACATAATTGTATAGCGTAGTAAAGTATGAAATAGCAAAACAAAAAAAATTTATGAACCTTCCTTAATTGTTCATATAAAAATGTCAATGGGAAATAGAAATTAATACATGAAAGCTGATGTATGTATCGAAATTATTATTAAACATTACGTAGCTTAATTTAAATCAAATTATTAAATATATCTGAAACATGATGAAGCGACGAGACGAGCAGGACGTTCATCTGATGATGATACGCCTGTTAGGATGATATACAGCACCACATTGCCTTCATCGCCGTGATACATAAGATGTTGAGCCGTGTTACCCCAGTAATTATACTAGCTCACGGCAGAATTAAGCGCTGCGGTAGTACCTACCTAGGCGGTCTCCAGCAACAGAGACCTGCCACCAATAAAAATTATAGCTTTATCTAAAACTGAATGAAAATTGCTATTATATTTTTAAACTGCTTTATTCATAATATTTAACAATCATGAACAAAGCAGTTTAAAAATATATCATATCAAGTTCTTCAATACAAACCAAAAAAAAACTATGCTTTAATAGTATAATAGTATTAGCGATGCACAAGTAAATTTTTTTTTTATTCTATGAAGCAACGGGAAAAGCAAGACGTTCACCTGATGGTAAGTGATACGATTAGCCATAACAACTTGGCGCTAGTTAGGATGGTATCCACAACACTACATTGCGCTTGTCGTTTTGAGAGGTAGGATGATGTCTCGTTACCTTAGTAATTTCACTAGCTACAGATCCTTTCAAATAAGGAACACAGTACTGTTTGGCGGCAGAAATAGGAGCTGCGGTGGTGCCTACCTAGACAATATCCGGCAGCAGACCTACCACCAGTATAGATAATATATAACTGCTCGAGACGGTATGTTCAGTTAAAATCTTGAAAGTTTAGAAATGAAGCAAGTACTTTGATCTTTAAGATATCTGTGAAACAAAGCGATATGTATTTATTTCAGTAATGTTTCTGTCGTCTACTGAAAGGAGTTCCTTACGTACGTTATAACATATTTAATATGTTTTTCTTTCATAATAATACCTGACGTTGCCAACAATATGAAATGTTATTAAAAATATTTCTACCGTGAAATCATTTCTAGAAATAACGTTATAGTAATCACGCAAATGAAAATTAAAGCGATTAATTGAAAGGTACATTTGTTGATACGCTACACTTGATGATAAGTGATACACCTGCCCATAACAATGTGGCGCTAGTTAGAACGGTGTACACAGCACCACATTGCGCTCGTGGCCTGAGAGATACGATGTTGAGTCTGCTTACCGGTTTAACTTTACTAGCTACAATGGCCTACAAACCTGAATACAATCATGTTTGGATAGTGCTGTTTGGTGATAGAAATAGTGAATGCGGTGATAGCTACCTAGAGGGTCTCCGGGAACAGGGACCTACCACCAGTAAATAGATGTTATAGTAAGGAAACTATTATTAATATCTGTATGATGATATATTTTTAGATAGATGAATATAAAGCTTTAACAAGATTACTATCGGACAAGGTACTTTTGGTGGTGTTGCCGGAGACTGTCTAGGTGGATATTACCGCAGCACCTATTTCTGTCGCCGAACAGTGCTATCCAAACATGACAGTGTTCCGGTTTGAAGGGCACTGTAGCAAGTGAATTACTGGGCTAATCAGACTCAACCTCTTATGTCTCAAGGTGACGAGTTGTATATATCATCGTAACTAACGCCACGTTGTTATGGGCGGGCGTCACTTACCATCGGATGAACTTCACGCTCGCCTCGTCTATTAATTGTATAAGGGCTGGTCACATTTGTCGTAAAAGTAACTGTCGCTGGGTTAAACTTAACGAAGGTCAGGATTATAATCAGTACAAGGTGAAGAAGCAACTGAATGCATATACCTTAGCTTAGGCTTAAGTATCGTTTAATTCAAGACGCCTATGTTCAACAGTTAGGGGTGTAAGGGGTTCCATACAACAACTCACGGGATCCAAGCCAACCTTACCTGCTCGTGGTGCACCCCCTAATCAATAAACGAGGCTCTGGCTTCCACCAACCTACATTGAGCTAGCGTGATGGGAATTGGCTAAAGTACCCCGTATGAACCCCTACAAATGATGGCCCTTGGTGCCAGAGATGCGGGCAGCGCAGGACCGATCGATGTGGTGATCTTTGGTAGAGGCCTATGTCCAGCAGTGGACGCCTATCGGCAGATGATGTTGTTCAACAGTGGTGTTCTGATTGTTGATGACGATAATGTACAAGCAAACCACAAACTAAATTCCATTTCATGTTATTTTATATACAAATGAATTTATTAAGATACAAACATTTGTTTTTTAATAATATAATAACAATAGTATCAAGGTAAAATACTAAATATTTTAAATCATTATAATGAACTCTATGTAGTAGTCTTTACTGGTGGCAGGTCTCTGTGGCCGGAGACCGTCTGGGTAAGACCAACAAACAGTAGTGTGGAAAATTTAGTGTGTTCCAGTTTGAAGGGGGGGTGATGCTAGTGTAATAACTAGGGTAATAACACTCAAGATCTTATGTCTCATGCGACGAGTGCAACGTGGGCAAAGTGTTGTTACGGACAGGCGTAACAACGCAGGTGAACGTCTCGCTCGTCTAGTCGCTTAGTTGTATAAAAAAAGGAAAAAAAAAAGGTTTGGTATATTATTTGAAAAGAAATATTAAAAATGTTTCATAGACGTTTCTGTCCGTTGTCGAAGTTTTTGTTCAAATCAATGTGTAAGGCGGCAACGATCTTGACCCATACTTTAAAATACCGCATGTTCCGCTTCTTAGGTTCTACTATATATTTCAAGATATCTTTCGATGTTTCTATACTGCCAAATGTTTCTTAGTGCTTGCCATTAAAACCTGTGACATTTTGTGATTAAAATTGGCATGTAGCAGATGATTTTCTTTGCTATAAATATTTCTAGAAGTTCTTGCGAAATATAATAAGAGCAACATGTAAATCTTGTATTATCATATTGCTTACTATTATAGTTGTTCTTCGCCCGGTTTGCTGGCCATTATAAAGAATTTGTATTAAAATTTGTCAAAAACGTTTCCGCCCAGTGGTAAACCGCTGTCTTCTGTTTCCTTTCTGTTATTTACACCTTTGGGGAAGGAATATTGTAAAATTCAGTCTCAGCTGACCTGTAAACGGCAGAAGCAATATCTCTACTAAATTATGAGTAATCAATCAATTAGTAGTTTCGGAGAAGAGTCAATGGATCTCTGAATATCCCTTATATATATTTATAAATAAATAACATGGTTAAAATTTTATCGAGCATATGATACGTCTGCCCACAACAGTGTTGACGTTTACCAGGGAATTTATCTTAAAACCCCATTAAGCTCGTAGGTTTAAGTTATGAGAGATAGTGTCGTTACCTTTATAAAAGCAATAGTTATAAATTCTAATTAGAAAACAGTAAAGTATACACAATATAACTTAGCGATATAAAATAAGTGCAGATTTAGTTGTTAAAGTATTTATCCTATTAATTCTGAATATATTAAACTTTAGGTGATTTAGATGACTTATGATTTAGAATCATCTATTTATTTATTATAATTATGTTATATGTTTCTAACAAACAAAATGTTTTATAGAAAAAATAATTGTGCAATAAATACTATAATAGACTACAAAACTAGAAAACTAATATTAGGCCCTTACATATGAAATTGGTGTTTTGTATGGAATGAATATAAAGTCATTTTTTTTTTGTAAAATTTATTTAATTAATCAAAGTATGCACCGTTGTTATCTATGCACCTTTGCCATCTCATAGGTAGTTCATTGATCCCTTTACTAAAAAAACCATGGGGGTGAGAATCAATAAACTCTTTGAAGGTGGTTTGGACTGCTGCATCGGAGTTGATTTTTTTCCTTGTAAGTAGTTGTTCAAATTCCGGATAAAATAGTAATCTACTGGGGCAAGGTCCGGGGAGTACGGTGGATGTCGCAGACATTCCAATTGTAGCTCATCTAACTTAGTGGTTGTTTGTTGTTCAGTGTGTGGTCTTGCGTTGGTGTGAAGCTCCAGTGGCTTAGAGCGATTGACCAATCTCGGTTGTTTAGCAGCTAGTTCTTCTTTCATGGTTTGCAGTTGCTGACAATAGATATCTGCCGTAATCGCTTGGCCAGATTTTAGAAAGCTGTAGTGAACGACACCGGCGCTAGTCCACCAAACACTCACAAGTAACTTTTTCTGAGTAAATTTTTGTTTAGGGCAGGATTTGGCCGGGTCTCCAGGATTCAGCCATTGCGACGAGCGCTTCCGATTATCGTACAATATCCACTTTTCATCACAAGTAATGATTCGATTTAAAATCCCTTCATCATTGTATCGGTTGAGTAAAGTAACACAGCAGCAGTCGACGCGTGTTTGCAAGTTCGATTCACTCAATTCATGAGGTACCCTTCGTTCATGTTTTTTACTTTCCCGATTTGCTTCAAGTGGAATTAATACAGTTTTGTCATTTACCCCGAAGCTCGCAGCTATCTCTGAAGTGCTTTGTGATGGATCCGCTTCCACAATAGCCTTTAAGTTCTCATTTTCCACCTTGGTTTCAGGCCGTTCACGGGATTGGTTCTGAAGGTCGAAATGTCCAGAACGAAAACGTTGAAACCAAAAACGTACCGTGCTTTCTTGTGCGACACCAGCGCCGTACACATCATTAATCCTTCGAGCTGCTTCTGCAGCATTGGTGCTACGGTAGAACTCGTACTCGTAAATATACCGATATTTCAAGTTTTCCATTGTGCGGTAATAAGCGACGCCAAAGAAAAAATAATGAGGAAAAAACAAATGAATGACTGTTTTAAAAACTCAAATGTAGCAGCTAAATGAATTTATAAATTTGAATTTGGAATTCTTAACCAAAGAGGAGATATTTCAGATCAAAGGGGTTAGTACGACAAAACGCTAATTTTATATATAAAAACCTAATACATTTTTTTTATTTCAAAGCCAACTACAGTATAATATATATTTAATTGTTGTTGGTTTAAGTGAGTTTTTAAAATTAAAACCAACTGTTCAGAAGTAATATTTATTAAAATGTTGACAAATATCTTTTTTTTTATTCTACGAAGTGACGAGACGTGTAGGACTTTCACTTGTTGGTAAGTGATACGCCTGTCCATAACAATGTGGCGCTAGATAGAATGATATCCATCACAACGTGCTCGTCGCTTTGAGACTTAGGATTTTAAGTCTCGTTACCCGAGTAATTACCTACAGCGCTCTTCCAACTGTAACACAGTAATGTTTTCACATTACTGTTTGATGTCAGAAGTTGGCGTTGTAGTCTACCTAGATGGTTTCCGGTAACAGAGACCTCTCACCATCTAATATTGCAATCTGAATGAGAATGCGGATATAACGTTACGTGTACAAGAATGTAAACGATTCTATTACAGTGGTTAGTTAAAATGCTAACAATAAATAAAAATGTTAAATATGAATTATGTTAAGCTGTTTTAAGCTGTTAATTGGAGTTTATTCAGGCGTTGTGTATAAATATGGAGTCATGTAGCCGCTCTTCGGCCGACCTTGGCTCGTCGTTTCCAAGGGCGAGGTCGAATTGCGTATTGTTACGTCAGCTCAAGCCTTCCTTGTTTGAGTGTCGCCATGTTTATGTAAATTTTTCGCAGCGAAACAATGTTAATATTTTAATAATTAAAATTAGAAAATCTAAATATATAATTAAAAGGGGTATCCTTTGTTCGCCATTCACATAAAAAGTAGTGAACGTATCGCCATATGAATATGACCATTCGACGCGGAATCATTTATAGTTGGTAAAAGGCTATTTATTTTTAATTTCATAGATAATTCATTATTATATTTTTAATTAACTTTTATAAACATTTTTATTACGTATTATTTACGCGGTTGATATAAAAAATCTTTCGTGCTTGCTTTCAAGGAACATTTCCGACAATTTTCAAGTAATTTTATGTTACAGTCAGCAAAATAGCTGGGGAATACCTATATATAAGAGATTTCCATCTTTGTAGAGACTCATCACGATACCTCTGGACCAGTAAAGCCTGGGGTCTTAAAATTTATTATTAATATTACTTATGCCGAGTATAGGTCAGCTAAGAATGGATTTTACAAAATTCCTTCTCCAGAGAGTTGTGGAGGTATTATAGACTGTAAAGCAGGCGGAGAACGGCTGGTTTCATGTATGGAAGGAGTTAATTTTATAATACGATAGGGATGGATTGAGCTAAGAACGAGCAAGCAAAGATCAGTCTCAAGCTTTTATTTTATTCGAGGAAACGACGAAAGTAGACTTTCACTCGATGGTAAGTCATACGCCTACCCACAACAAAGCGGCGTTAGATAGGATGATGCACACAGCACTACTGCCTGTCGCCTTGAGATAAAATTATAGTCTAATCACACCATAACTTTAATATCTACAAGGCCCTTTAAACCGAAACACAGTAATGTATACACACTACTGTTAAGCGGTAGGAATAGGAGCTGCGATGGTACAAACTTTCGACAGCTTCCTACAACCGAGGCCTGCCACAAATAGTGAGCAAGCGATGCTCCGGTCTTCACTTTTGGAACGTTAGGATATGTACACAACAATATATTTTGTTTATTCCTAGTCATCACACACACATACACACAGACACATAGTTTTTTTGTTAAAAGCTGCTAGATTATTGTTAAATTGACATTATTTATTACAATAGTTTAACGCAGCTAATATCGAGAATTATCGAAGTTACAAAATTAATTCTTTTTTAATAACTTTTAGTAACTTATGTATAAAAGTTAACGTAGTTGTGTAAATGTACCGATCTGTTCAGTTGACTGGTGTTCACGGGTGTCCCGTTTTAATTTTGTAAAGTGGGCTGTGTGCAGAAGCTCAATGCTCGAGTGGGTAATGGAATATATAGTGTCAACATGTTGACCAATCTAGTTCATAGTCCGCCGATAAAGTTTATTTTAATCACCCTTCTTCTTACTTACCCACTATAAAGTTAAACCACTGTTCCGATGTTTTGTTACTAACTTAATTTCAATTACCAATGTTACATTTGCTACTATTTCCATTGATTAATTAAGAGGTCTGGTATTGGTGATAGGTCTCTGTTGCTGGAGTCCGTCAAGGTATTTTTGCCGCAAAAGAACACTGTAGAAATATTACTGTGTGCCGTATTGAAAGTCGTAGCTAGTGAATTTACTGGGGTAACGAGACTTAATATTTTATATCTTAAGTCAACGAGCACAACGTGACGCTGTGTATATCATCCTGACCGGCTTCTCGTTCTTATGGGCAGGCGTATCACTTACCATCAGGTAAAAGTCCGGCTTGTCGCTTTGTTGATTAATAACAAAATTGTTGTTATCAGCCTAATAAATTTAAATAATTTATTTAATGAGAATAACAGTCTAAATAGAAATTAGACTTTATCATTATCGCAGCAGGTAGCTTGTTAATATGTTTACACACGAACATGGTTTATATAGTGGCAGGGTCTGGATCTTTTGGCTTTACATAAAACACAGGTACAGTCGCGTGTACAGTACTGTTGCCAGATTTAGGGAGGTGCTACCAAACCCATCTAGTGGTACTAGATTCGGCAGAGAAGTGCGTCAAGAGGCTTTTTGGTTACGAAGGACTTGTCTTAGCTAAATTGCACCGAGTGACTAATC
This sequence comes from Ornithoptera alexandrae, assembly GCA_029030555.1. NCBI lineage: Eukaryota > Metazoa > Arthropoda > Insecta > Lepidoptera > Papilionidae > Ornithoptera > Ornithoptera alexandrae. The sequence goes on along the minus strand of JARDVY010000042.1, from coordinate 4,676,449 downwards.
TCTCGGTGTTTTGTAGGATAGATTTTGGAGTTTGTCCTGGATATATATGATATAATTCCCTTACTTCCGTTTTAGTACTAGACGAAAAGACGCACGGCGAGACACCGTTCTAACCTGTTAAACATGTCCGTTTGCAAGTTAAAATGTTTAGTTCTTCCTCTTTGATAAAAGCAAAGGATTGAAACAACTTGCAGTCAATATTGTTTCCTCGCAAATGTAACGCCGGTGTTTTGAAGAATAGATTGTTACTATATTAATGAGCTTTACCACCATAGACTACATCACCTCTTGGGATTAACACCATGAGGAATCGTAGTCAAGGATTAAGCCTTTAAATAATAAACAAAAAGATTTTATTCGAAGATGTGTTCTATCACAATCTGATTCTAAAGAAAATATAAAATATCGACAATGAAATAACACCTGTTGTATTTTTCTATATTCTATGAGCTTATTAGCTACGGTAGTATAAATTAATAAATAAAACATAGTTATCAATGTGCTTGTATAAGCGAAAATGGCTTTAAACAACGTGAGAACATTTTACCTGACCTTATTTATTGCTCTCTACATCGAGTTTATATTTCTATGAGATTTTAGTACAGACTCTTCGTTGTTAAAATGTTCGCAATTAGTTCAAGAGCCAGAGAGAAGGGGAGGAAAATGTTGTATAGATATATTTTTCATACTTGAAAATCATCGCATTTTTTAATAACACCGTTCCCAATTTACTTTTAATGTGAATCTATATCTACTACAAAGCTGAACTTAGAATTCATCGAGTAATTACACTTTGAGGAAATAAGTTTATAAGTATTGTTGACTGATTAAACGATTTTATAGAAAAAATAATAATAATTTTTTTAAGAACTATTACTAGAAATGTTCAATAATACAATAATTTTATATTTCTTGTAGCAGAACGTATCATCTTTTAGAATTGATTTTACTGAAACAAAAAAATAATTATAGAAAATTTAATTTGCAAAAAATAATAGAAAAACTTTGGTTATATAAAAATTAGTCTTGTAGTTAACGATTTCTTTATCTTTCAGTTATGTTTTAAATTAAGTTATTAAAAATATATTACAAACGTTTAACTTTAACTATCTTTGTTGATATTTTTGTAAAAATAAACGAGGATAAAAGAAATATTAAGGAAGCATTGCTTAAAAAATAAAGAAACTTTGAAATCGGTTGAAAGAAAAGTTTGAACATGGTTTGTCTATTAGAGTTTACTGTAGTTGCCTTGCGGTAAAATAAAGTAAGTTTTAAGCGATTTATTTATTTCAAATCATTTAAAAATCTAGAATTTGGTTATACCAGGCGGAATTAATACATGTGGTCATTCCTAAGATTAAACCTAGGAAGTGGAGAGACGTTGTTGTAAGAGAGAAGGAACTATTACATTTTTGACACAAATTAAAAGTATGCGTACATACATATTAAAAACTAGATAAATACATATAAATAAGGATATACATGAATAAATACATTATACATCTTTTCGAGAAAGATTCTAGAACATTTGTTATGTATGTTATGATAATATGATCATACAAAAATGATCTATGGCTTAACTTCAATCATAATTTAATATATGTATATAATAATAAATTGCCTGTTAACAATTATATTGGGTACAAAGCAGTATTTTTTTTATTTTAACATTTATAATTGTAACACTAAATTAAGCCTTTTGACCTTCATTCGCATCAGTTAGCAATGTGTTATAACTTAAAGTTTTAAGTAGAGATGAAGTGAACTCAAGATAATCGGTTCGCTATTACAATCTATTTTACTGGCGTGCTATTGACATATCTTGTGTTCAGCTTAATAGAAATACGAGTGCTACAAGTGCTACGGGGCTACGAGAGCTACGCCGACAGCTACGAAATGACGTTCGCTTTAATCTTCTTCGATTTCTTTATCATATGTCCTATACAATATTTAATTTCATTTGCTCTAACATTTCATACAAGTACTTTAGGTACTTATACAACAACCTTAATTCTTCTTTAATTAATAACTGGACGCAAGTAACTAATTACATAAATTTTTATGATGATATGAGCAAAATTTTCTTCCGTCCGTCTACCTCCGTCAAGTTTAATTTGCTTCCCTTTTCATATAATTAAACAACGAAACGTGCGGAACGTTCACCTGATGGTTAGTGATACGCCCACCCATAACAACGTGGCGCTAATTAAGATGATATACACTGGACCACATTGCACTCATCGCCTGAGACATGAGATGTCGAGTTTCGTAACCCCAGTAATCACACTAGCTACAGCGCCCTTCAAACCGGATCACACTACTGTTTGACGGCAGAAATAAGTACTGCGGTGGTACTCACCTAGACGATCTCCGGCAACAGAGATCTACGACTATATATTTAAAATTAAAATTTCATATTAATAATTAATGATAACAAACACTAACTGGAGCCACGTTGTTATGGGTAGGCGTATCACTTACAATCAAGTGACGCCCCAGCTTGTCTCACCGCTTCCTTGAATAAAAAAAATAACCCTGTCTTTATTAGTGTTATTACGTGAAGAGTAATAGACGACTCGGTTCGTTTCGAATGTTTTACGTGTCACGAATGTATGAAATTTCACATTTGTTAGGCCGCCATTTTGTAACGTATTAGATATAGCTTTTTTTTGTTCAATTAAACGACGAGACGAGCGGAACGTTCACCTGATGATAAGTAATACGCGCGCCCATAATATTCTGGCGCTAGTTAGGATATATGAGTATATTACACCACATGCATTCGTCGCATTGAGCCATAAGATTTTGAGTCTGGTTACCCTTGTAATTTTAATTTTTTCTACATTTAATTTACATTAGCTACAGCGCCCTTCAATCCGGAACACAGTAATGTTTGCACACTGCTGTTTTGAGGCATAAATAGGCGCTGCGGTGGAACCTACCTTAACGGTCTCTGACAACAGAAACTTACCACCAGTGAATCCTGACTGCGAATCTGACAGGGTCCGTTTAATGCAATATTTATTGAAAAATTACCTATCCTTATTACCAAGCAAATAAGATAAGATAACGTTTGCTATATAACTTAAGTTATTAAAAGTGCTTTCTTAGTATTTACACAGTATTTATTACTAAAAATCTCTTCTAAATATCGGGTAGGTAGAAAAGTCGTGGTGGCTCAATAACTATGAATTCGGACATCGCAATCGGATGACGATGGTTCTAACCCCGGCCGGGGCATGCACCTCGTAGGCAGTTTTTCAATGCTTAATGTGCATATTGTTACAATTACCACGTACTTAACGGTGAAGGAAAACGTCGTGAGGAAACCCACACACTGAAATTATCTTTGTGTGTGTGGTGGTCCCAGTAAAGTGGCAACAGGCTCGCCTCTGTTACATGGGATCTAATCTGACTACATCTGGTGAAAAGTGGGTGTCTATTCACCTCTGCCTACATCTACTGGAAAAAAAGGCGCGATAGTAAAAAAGAAAAAATATTCTGTGGATAAAATTTTAGTTAATTTCAGTACTAAAAAGTTTACTAATGTATAATTTTTACTGATAGACCAGGCAGTTGCCACCGCAGCGTCTATTTTTGTCGACAAGCAGTAATGAAAACGGAAACATTGTTGTGTTCCGGTTCAAAAGGTACAACGCCTCTACAAGCTAGTGGAATTACTGGGGTAACGAGATATAACATCTTTCGTCTCTAGGATATGAGCACAATAAATAATCCAGGAGAAAGTTTCTCTCGTCTCATCGGTTCGTCAATTAATAGAAAAAATTACATTTTATGTTTCAACGTTATGACCACAATATGGTGTGGTCTGTATTATCTTAAATAGCTCCACGTTGTTATAGGCAGGCGTATCACTTACCATCAGGTTAACGTCTCCCTCTTCTCGTCGATTTGTAAAATAAAAAAAGTTAACATAATAAACTTTCGGCGGCAGAAGTTTAGTTCCAAGCAAGACCTAAAGTCATTTATTTGTTTAGTTTTTATCTTCTTACTTATTTAGTGTATAAAGTTGAACACTTAATGAAGATTTTAACGAGAAGGTACGTACGGACAACCCTTTGTTTTATTTCGTAATGCATATTGGATTTCCCATTGCGTCGGAGATTAATCAGAATGAAAACAATAAAGGAATGAAAACACAATCCGTGCGAACGTTCAATTTGTTCACAGCTAAATAAAAGTAATACTTTTTCCTATCAAACCGACATCGCAGTGTGTTTCTATACACGTATATTGTATGTTTACCTAAAAGAGCTTTTATTAAAGAAGTACTAACTCAGGTTTAAATGCGAAGACGATACACGACTCGAAGACACGAGTTCATTTACCAATTATGTTGAGCTTTAGAGAAAGCTAACTTTAACTCAGTGGTTGATTAAGGCTTTATCTACTTACCTGACCATAAATTAGGTAGTATATGTTCTAATATGTTACTAGCTGAACCCTTAATCCTAAATGCATAACTGTTTTATGATTAGTAGATAAAATTTTTTTTGAGAGCTGCTCTGTTTTAATATGTCAATCCTCTTATGGTCTGATCTTACATTATCTTATAGTGATATAAATCGCGAATGAAAGTAATTAATATAAAATTTCATGTTATTGTATCACTACCTTATCCTAATTCGTAGTATATTATTGACAAAATATTTAATATATTCGAATATAAACTAAAATTTCATAGAGATGAAACCTGAGTGTCATCTGATGGACGAGTTATAACAATAGGAATAATTAGCTGTTCCCAGCCTGCTTTGCGGGCGGTAATAACCCCGCAACTCCTTTTGGGAAAGAAATGTTTTAAAATCCGTTCTTTGCTGAACTATACTCAGTAAAGAGAATATTCCTAACAAATTTCAAGTCTCTCTAGGCCTTATAGTTCCAGATATATCGTGATGAGTTTCCACATGCGTAGAAATCTTATATATATAGATCGATAAATAGCTAAAAAAGTTATTGAAAAAATTATTTACATAGCAATTTTAATAGTAACCATTTAAATGTTTTTTTTTTTTATTCCACCGCTTACAAGAACGCGATGCTAGTTAGGATTATATATACAGCATCACACTGCGTTCGTCGCTTTGAGACATAACACGTTAAATATACATACCCCAGTATTTCCACTAGCTAAAGCTTCTTTCAAACCGGAACATCAATAGGCTGCAATAGGAGCTGTGGCGGTACTAACCGAGACGGTCAGCAGCAACTCTGACTTACTGCCAGTGTCATTTTATTAATAATAACAGTGAATAGTAAAATCTTCTCTAGTTGCTTAATATATGAATGAAATTTCTTAGGCCAGTGTTATACTTTGACACGTATCAAGCGGAAGTAGGTCACATTTAAGTGTCTTTACGTTAAAAATATCATTTGGATCCGTTCACTTGTTGATGTTTAAGTTTTTATAACAGAAGGTCGCGACCTACGAATAGAATACAAAAGATTTATTTCGTTCGAAGTTAAAAGCTACGGCAGTAAGTGCGTTTTAGTTTACACAAATTTGTTTTGGCGCATTTAAAGTATGTTCACAATGGTATCTCCATCCGGAAGAAATGTGTCACAGTTTGCGAAACCTTTTGAAGTGCACTCCAGTGTTTATTTCGTAGTTTTTTTTTTTCATTGTTATTACAATAATGTTGGCGTCACTAAGAGCATTTCCGCCTGAGCTTAACTTCGAAACACCGTTTGAACTTTTCCAATATTGTTTTCAAGTTGTTTGTAAATTTTATATGAACACACACAAACATATATATATTTACATAAACCACCACCAACCTGCACTGGGATAGCGCGGAAGGCGCAAATCTCTCTCAATGAGGATCCTCGAGGAACGGTTATGCCAGGCTATGGGCGTTATCTGGCTGATAAGAAGATAAGAGAATTATTATGGATATCAACTTTTTGTCTTCTTTATAGGGCGTCTTCCTGCACTCTTCCGTTCCATTCTCTTAACTCTTTCTTTGACATCAATTTGGTTATGAAATTTTAGTTTATCTAAGTGTTTTTTGATAATGTACGTACCACCCAGGGTTATATTTAAAAACCTTTAAAATTAAAAAAAGGCATAAAACTTAATTTTTCTTAATTTTTTTTTTCATTCTCATAACTGTAAAAAGAAGATTAAAATATGTTTTACGTACAATAAATTTCTTTGTTCTGTTTGTATATACAAAACTAAAGTTAACTATGGCATTGCTTACAGATTTCATTAGATCTATTTACTGTATATTTTTATTCTCAATGTAAAAGAGTACAGTATAAGAAGTGATCGATAAGTATCTTTTTATTATAGATAATCGCTTATCCTGTGTGGGAGCACTTGTCAAGTTCAGATATAATAGGAATGTAAAAAAAATATTATGATGGGCGTAGAATAAACTTAGAATGTTTCTCAAGGTTCTAAAATAAGATATATTTTCTGATGACATGTTTATTAGATATAATATATCAATTGTATAAAGTACCAATTTGTGACAGGTATCATGAAGTTTTACTATTTTACTTACTTTTTTTAGCTTACTTTGTTCAGCATCTGAATAAAAAAAAGTTATAGATATACCTATATAAATATTTGAGATATCCAGAGATTCATTAACTCATCATGAAATCTTCGAAACTGTTAGACGTAGACTCAAAATTTGGTAGTTCCTGTTCCTGCCATTTAGAAGTCAGCTACAGAAGGAATTAAAAAATTACTTTCTTGAAGAAAGATGTGGGAGTTTTATAGGCAGCAACGTGGGCGGGGAACGCCTACTTTAATATAATATTATTTTTACTGACCGTAAACCTTTAGTTTGAAAAGGACACTGCGTGATGTTGATGAAAATATTATTTTAAATTACATCCCTTCGATGAGTTTTTTTTACTAAATAAAAGAGAAAGGAACAATAAAACCTCCTAAAGCTAAATCGAGAATATTACTTCAGCGTAACTTTAGTGGCTTAGATTCTAAACGTCTATTAAAAAATGCAGAACAAAATAACTGGTGTGATGTACTTTGGATGAACAAGTAGCTCTATTTAACTGTAAACTGATACAGTTATGTGACTTTCATGCTCCTACTGGTCCAATGCGCGTCCGTCATCTCCCTTCCCCTTGATTGGATGATAGTATTAAAATATAGCGGATCGCTATGATGAAAATAAAGAAAAATACAGGTTAATACAGAATCGTTGCAACAATGTGTATAGAAATACACGACGACGCCATATTCAATAATCCGTGCAAGATCCAGATCCATCCAGGGTTTGGAAATTCCTTGTCATTGGGGGTTGAAAAATCAACCTCGCACCCACCATCAAATATCGATTCCAATCTGTTAAATTAGCATTTCTCTTCTCCTCCGTGTACTGATGGGCAAGTTAAGCAAACAAAGCTTTAAAATCTTTCAGCTAAACGAACCCCTGACACATCCTTTTTTAATTTTAGTCAATTGAACAACTGTGATGTTAAGAGGGTAATTTTATCTATCCACTCGGACGCCGTCGGTGTTAATTGCATTAGTCATAAAATGATAATTCCCATCCTAGACATCATTTGCCCCGTCATTACTTCTATCTTTAACAAATCTATTAATACATCATCCTTTCCTTCCCATTGGAAAAAAGCTAACATAATTCCTTTCCTGAAAAAGAAAACCCCTTCTTTCCTGTCTGATTATCGCCTTATATCTTTATTCCCGTTTCTGTCCAAGGTTCTAGAAAGATTAATATCTAACCAACTTAGTCCAAATCTTATAAAAAACAACCTCTTCAATCCCTTACAATCCGGTTTTCGTCCTACCCATAGTACATATTTTAATAAAATAAAAAATTTATAGCAATAAATCTACAACGAAGACATTTTTTTTGTATGGTGCTGCTGCTGGTATTTGTCAGTGCTGGATCTCTATTGTTAGAGACCGTCAAGGTAGATACCACCGCAGCTCTTATTTTATCCTCTAGTCAGTAGTATGCAAACGTTACTGTCTTCTGGTTTGAAGGGCGTTGTAGCCGCTGAAAGTACTGAAACCAAGATGTAGTGTGTGTGTATAATAAAAAAACAGCACCATCTTAATACTTTTTAAACAAGATAACGAAAATACTTACTGCATCTTTAGCCAGTCCTTGTAACACGGATGTCTCTGGTAAAATTCTTGGGATAAATCCTGTAGATTTTATTGCTGGTATAACCTAAGTACTCTGGACGAATGCACTTCACCATCTTTTATGTAGTTTTACTCCACATGAAATCGAGCTGAAAAATAACTTATTTCTTGATAGAAATCAGTTTTATTGATTTGTAACGTAATAAGATTAAGTTAATATTATGATAAACAAGTAATAAAGCTGATGGAATAGGGTCCAAGATAACATAAAAGCTTATTTTATCTTCACAGAAGAACCTCTGAATAATTTCTCTGTGTTTTTAGATGATAAAAGAAAACATAAAATATTAGGGATTCACATTAGCCTGAAGTAACTTCATGTTTAACCTGTGGACTGAAAAGGTTTTAACTGTAAGATAGCAATCGATAATGCTTTAATAATCTATTTCAATGTAACAAAATGAAATCTTGTATACGCCTTTAAATACGTTAACTTAAATTTAACTACATTGCGGCTTATACATAGTAAATACTAAGGCTAAGTTATATTTATATGTTATTCTGTTTTTATTACGTCTATTCTCTTCTAAAGTCATCCAATTGACCAAACGGATTATGTGATATAAAAAAACATTATAGTACTCAAAGCTGTCGTTAAGGGCAAAAATAGTTTTTTTTTTGTTATTCCATGAAGCGAGATGTTCACATGATGGTATGTGATACGTCTGCCTATAATAATGCGGCGCTAGTTAGGATACAGCACCACATTGTGCTCATCGCTTTGAGACATAAGATCTTATGTCTTGTTACCACAGTAATTTCGTTAGCTACAACGTCCTTTAAACCATAACAGTGATGTTTGCACAGTATTGTTTGGCGTCGGGTGTAGGAGCTGCACTAGTCCAACTAGTAGCCTACCTGGGCGATGTGCGGCAAAAGAGATCTACCACTAACGAAAGGTAGTACCGCTTAAGTACAGGTTCCATTTGATATAGAGGTCTAGTGTTAGCGTATAAGCTGATATAAATACCTTCTTAGTTACTATTGCCTCTGCGGCTGTATCAGTTAAGTAATACAAACTGACACAGTATGTTTTTAAGTAAATAAAGCAGTGTTACGTCTTAAATAAGTATTGAGGCATTGTTCTTTATAATCATTTACGCTACATTTTAAGTAAATCCTTTTCTTTTTTTTTATTCAACGAAGCGACGAGACGTGCAGGAAGTTAATTTGATGTTAAGTAATACACACACCTATAACAATGTGATATTTAAGATGTTCTACATTGCACCACGTTGTGACGATGTCTCGTTACTCTAGTTATTACACTAGCTACAACGCCGTTTAAACCGGAACAAAGCGATGTTCGCATTTGTTAGATGCAATAGGCGCTGTCTACCTAAATGGTTTCCGGCAACAAAGACCTACCTGTTTCGACATTAACACTTAAAAACAAAGTACATTGAACGAGTATGCTTATTCGTTGCTTCTGGATTCATGATCCAAGAACCCTTAGCCCCTTGAAGCCGTAAAAGTTTTCATCATGACTTGCAATAACTTAATTCGAAAAAAAAATAGAGAACTACTCTGTCAATATCGTTTTACATGTCTTTACGATACCCTTTAAGATATATCATTTTTAAAGTAACTTAGTGTTAGAACACAATGACTTACTTCCTCAATAGTTAAATTTGATTAACTGTAGGTAAATTTCAACTTCAGCTCCCTAGCTTTACATAATCCTCTTGTTTAATGTAATTTCAGAGGGATTACTTGAAACGTTTACTTGAGAAATACGTTTTATTTATCGTTTAACATAATATAATCCTTGTTCATTTAATTCAATGTAGTATACAAGCGACAATTGTTAATATCTATTCATCAAGAAAAAATAATTATCAAGTTATTGTTTGTAAAAGAATTGAGGCGAAAATAGTAAATAACTGAAGTATTTATTTTTACTTTTTTTTAATAACGCAATTTAAACTTTTGTTGTATGTAAAAATATCTACTTTTGGAGTCTCTATACATATTCTCTTATTTATTTTCCAAACAAACGACATCAAGTACCAGAGCTATGTAATACCTTTATTTTGTATATGAAAATAATATAAATTATATATAAAGATTTTTTTTATATTTATTAAAAAAACACATAAATTTTTTATTCATCATTATCATGTTATAATATTTAATGGCGGGTAGGTCTCTGTTGTAGGAGACCGTCTAGGTAAGTACTAGGTAGGAAGTGCCTATTGCAGCCGACAAACTGTATTAAACTCGTTTCGTCGCCTCCGTGAATAAAAAAAATCAAAGAGAATATTTTGAATTATAACCCGAGTCTACGCCTTTAGAAAAGGACAACTAGAGCCTAGATTAATGCAAGGATATATCTACATTGTATTGTGAAAGCGGTGCTCTAGTTTGTGAGGGAGACTATGCTTGTGAATAAATCTGACATAGTTTAATGTTCGCGTTGAATTTAAATATAAAAAGTATAATAGTTAACATTATTAAAAGCATTATTGTATAAAAATTCATAGATATCTCTACCATTACTTTACTCTTATTATTGCTTTACTCGCCACTGGTTGTCGAGCGCCTGTAGTTGTTTGTTCTCTTTTTGTCGCTTTTTATGCGACAGAAAAAATATAAGGGCGTCAATGATATTCTAATCAATGGTCACCCATTCAGGGGTCGGTTTGTTGAATAATATTGTGTCATAAATAATTTCTCATAAAATTTAATATATACATTTCTTCTCTACTAATTTATCGACATTTGAATATACACATATTATTGTATTATTTATTCATAATAAAAAGCAAAACTCTTATATGTTCATCTATTTAAAATACAGTAAAACCTTAAAGGTTTCCTTCTTCTTTAGTCTTAGTTTCAAATCCTTCTTAGTATCATATTTAGTCAAAGAAACACTTCTAGATTATATTTATAACACACACACATATATATATATATACATATATATATATAACAAGCACAGTTAGTTTTAAAGTAATTTGCGTCATCGATTTTAGGGTTATTCTGGTCGATGTCGTGATGCACGCGAGAAACATGTTACTCGGGTGGCAGTAAAGGATCTCTACTTACGTCTATGTTGGGGTTAAGTTAATATAAAAAATTTATTATTTGATAAAAGTGTTAAAACATTTATATATTATGCTATTTTTAAATTGTATTCGTTTGTTACATTAGAAGTTGTAGATTTTATCTTTAAAGGCAAATTTCAATTGTTGCCTAAAAATATCGTATAAAAGGCAAGGCATATTATAGTATCATCATCATCATCATTATGACTGATGGATGTCCACTGCTGGACATAAGTCTCTTGTAGTATAATATATTTTAAGCTATGTTAATTAATAAAATAATAATTAAATTTGATTAAGACTTGTTATAACTAGTGATAGATCTCTGTTGCCGGATACCGTCTAGATAGGAGCAAAGATCATTGTGTACCGGTTTGAAAGGGGTTGCAGCTAGTGTAATTACTGGGGTAACGAAACTCAACATCTTATGTCTTAGCTGACGAGCGGAATATGGTGCAGTATCATCCTGACTAACGCTACGTTGTTATGTGCAGACGTATCGTTCACTATCAGGTGGACATGCCGCTCGTCTCGTCGTTTAATTGAAATAAAAATAATAATTATTTAATTACATAATTAAAACGGAAATCTCTGAACAGGCTGTTTAATTGCACAATTTATAAATTATCCACCAAAAAAACAAATTAAGCAAAATACAAAATTGCTTAAGAAATCTTTTTATTAATAATAATTTAAAAGTTAGAGGTGATAATTAAAAGAACCTAAAACTTTTCACCCTACAAAGAACTTAAGTTGTTGTAGTCAGCAATTGGAAGTTGAGCAACAGTTTCATTTCCTGACACTTTCAGTACACGTCCACGACAGTGCTGTACAATTAGTAAAGAGCACTTGTTTTATGTTTTAAAATAAAAAAAGATGTTTGTAAATTTGATTAAAAAAAATGGTTTTAGAAAAACCTGTAAGAATAATAGAAATATCTTTATAATTTTATCTTTTGTTTCACTTTTGTCCTTTGTGTTTTTTGTTTTCCTTATCAGTTTTCTTTCCTCGTTTCTGTTTACTTATTTCTCCTTTTCCTTCTCTTTCTCCTTTTCCTTCTCTTTCTCCTTCTCCTCCTTCTCCTTCTTCTCCTTCTCCTTATCCTTCTCCTCCTTCTCCTCCTCCTTCTCCTTCTCCTTCTTCTCCTCCTTCTCCTTCTCCTCTTTCTCCTTCTCCTCTCTCCTTCTCCTCCTCCTTCTTCTCCTTCTCCTCCTCCTTCTCCTCTTTCTCCTTCTCCTTCTCCTTCTTCTCCTCCTTCTCCTTCTCCTCCTCCTCCTCATCCTTCTCCTTCTCCTTCTCCTTCTCCTTCTCCTTCTCCTTCTCCTTCTCCTTCTCCTTCTCCTTCTCCTTCTCCTTCTCTTGTTTTTATTTCTATTTACTTTTCCTTAATTTTATTGCAAGTTTTGCTAAATGTATAATCATCATCATCATCATCATCGATCAAGAGACGTCCATTACCTGACGCAGGCCTCCCCCAAAGATTCTCATATTGACTGAGTAAAGATTCATATGGCGAGATTTGTGCCATTTCCCACCTGCCTAGCCCAATGCGAGTTGGTGGTTGGAAAAAAGTATAATAGTTGTATGTGATTCGTTGTTACAAATTCACATATATTAAAAAAAAAATTAATATCATATTATTTATATTAAAATTATTTGTTTTGTTTCAGTAAAAAAAGCGCGATATGTTGGTATACAAGGTAAGAATTTTTCTCTATTGTTTATTTAGTTGTAGATTAATATTATATATAAGACATATATTCTGTTATATAGTTTAAATCAGTAGTTATCACCTACCACGATATCTCACCTCACCGAAGGTTGGCTGGTAGAGAATTCCAACAGGCATTGAGCACGCCTTTTCTATACCTCGCTATAAGGTTTTACAAAAAAGAGAAAAAAAAAAAACAACTAAAAGATTAGTTGATAATGAAAATAAATAAATCGAATAATAAACACATACTTATGTAACGATAATTACTTGTTAGTTTTCTAAAATATGTTGTCATATTATATAATAATTGTGCATATACTATTATATGTACACAAACATAACTTTTATACATATAATACATACTTATATAGCTATCCATTACTAAGTTTTTAATCATTTAGCTAGATAAGATCGGTTGTTCTTGGTAGTAAGCGATACATCTATATCTATTAGGATGTTTACACCGCACCACATTTAGCTAGATACATAACAGGCGATAGAGCCTTTCGAATTAGTGTATAGTCGATAAGTAATAGGGTACAAACTAGAAATATTTACACTACTACTTGGCGTCTGAAAGAGTTATATTGTTTTTAACACTAGTTCTTTAGGTTAGGTTGGAGAAAAGAAATCCATTTTTTTGCGGAAGATGATCGATATAATGCAGTGATCGATGTCTCGTAAAGTATCGATTAAACAATTTCAAATCTATGCTCGTTGTCAAGGTAACATTTCACAGTAATTTTTTTTTTGTTTCGTCTATTCAGTTGTGAGATACAGAGTGTATAAAATTGAAGTCAACAAAGAGAAAATACATACATTACATTACAATTAAAGTTTTTCTTTGATAAAGGGAAAATGCAATCCAGGCGGCGGAAATCGTGAATGATATTTATGATGCTGTACTGTAACAGCTACGTGGAATTCTGGTTTCGTTGATTTCGTTTAGGTATGTTTGATGTTAAAGATGTAGGCTCTGTGTGAGACAAGCAGGCCCGTCATCGGAAATGTCGATAAAATCACAGAAATAATCGAAGTTGAGCGGCATGTTAGTAGTCGTAGCATCGTCCAGGAGTTAAAGATCGACAATAAAATAGTTACAAACCATTTGCGCAAAGTTAGCTTCAAAAAGAAACTCGATGTTTGGGTGCCAAACCAATGAACACCAAATAACATGATAAATTGAATTTCTGTCTACGAAGCTTTGGCCAAACGGAATATTATCGACCCATTTCTTAAACGGATGGTGACTGAGAATGAGAAATGGGTTGAATATGATAATATGTTGCTAAAACCATCGTGGTCAAAGCGCGGTAAAGCAGCTCAAACAATTGTCAAACCAGGACTAACGACTATGAAGGTTCTGCTTTGTATTTGGTGGGATTGGAAATCGTTTATTATGAGTTGCTTCCGTATAGCCAAACACCAAATTTAGGTCTCTACGTGAAGTTAGCAATTGACCGGAAACGGCCGGAATTTGTCAATAGAAGAGGTGTTTTGTTCCATCAGGACAACGCTATGCCACACACGTCTGTAGTGATTCGCCAGAAACACAGGGAGCTTGATTGGGAAGTTTTAATGCATCCACTATATAGTCCGGACCTGGCACCAAGCGATTACCACCGTGATAATAAAATGAGATCAAGAGGAGATTGTGAAAATCGATTACTAGAGATGTTCGCCAATAAGGAGGCAAGAGTTCTATAAGACAGGCATTATGAAGTTACCATTAAAATGGCAACAAATTATACAACAAAACATATTTGACTCAAAATGGAAAATCCGAAACATCTTAAACAAAGTCATTAATTTTTCGCAAAAATAATGGATTTCTTTTTATCCAAACTAATATTATCATTATTAATACAATCTTGATTTATTTTTAATTTAAGTATTCTTTTAATTGTATAACCATTAAAAGATACTTGATATGTTAAAAAAAAATTATATATGGTATTTAATATATTGGAGTGTACAAAAATAAGGATAGTACAAGCGTACTTAACCTATGGTTATTCACTTCTAGTCAACCTAGTGTGTAGAGTGGATGCTGGTTAAGTGGAACATTGTGTAGAAGATTAACAAAGCTTTTATATTTTAAAGGTAGGATTATAGTTTATTATTAAATTTTATACTATTTATCTATAGTTTGTATATATATATATATATCAATATTTGCAGCTACACAATTCAACACATACGTGACACTAAAGCTGCAAAATGTCAAGTCGACTACGGTGACAGTGAAGGGTCCAACTCCATGTTGGGAGCAAGACTTTCTATTGTGAGTATTTATATTTAGATCTACAAAATAGCTAATACTAGACCTTAACTTTCGTCATCATTACCAGTGTATAGCCGCCCACAGTTGGACACAGGCCTTGCCAAAACATTTTTATATTAATCGGTGTAGCCCTGTCTGCATTCAATGCTTGTTAAAGTTTAAATCTCTAAATGGACTACTTTGTACCACCTGGAATTATTAGATGCAAAAACTATTGGAACATATATGATGTGACCATCCCCTGTAGGGGATTGGTCAAGGCTGGTAATGTTACAACGACAAACAGGATGTATATCTGACGCTAAGTGATACCTCTTTTCATAGCAATGTAGTTATAGTTAACATTTGTATAGCACTTACACTGCTTTGTTTCCTTCTAACATTAAAAATTAAATGTAATTACTTTAGTAGTTTTAATATTACCTATCAAACTGGAATATAGTAATATTTTTTACACTACTGCTTAGCGGCAAAATAAATTCTAATAAGGGAAACCTACTGGGAGTTGTTTCGAGTTGAGTTATCTTGATTGTGTAGGACTTTAGTTTTGGAGAAGTAAATATCTTTATATATATTTATACACGAAATAATATTGTCATATCGAAAATAAACAAATGGATATAAAAAAAAACTATATTCTTTTAATTTATTCCAAACTAACAATTTTCGTTTCCTCAATTTGAATATTTATTGAAATATAGTTAGTGTATATTCTTTGGGAAGACCTGAGATGAACTTTATGTGAATCAAATACATTTGCTATATGGTGTTCAAATTTGCATATGTTATAAATGATTTTTAGATAAAATAAAAAAAACAACAGCTCCGATTATCTTTTATGGGTCCCTAAATTCATTTTATAACTTCCGACCCTTAGAATTGAACTTTACCCCTTTGTTATATAAAAAAAATTCTAACAATAGTTAAAAAGAGGTGATGTGTATGTAAAACTAATTAAGTTACACAGAGAGGCAAAAGCGTTCAACTTGTAACCTTATTTACATTTATAATTGTATTTTTTTGACAGTGAAATTAACGACATCAACTTGGGACTCCTCGTGGAAGTGTGGAACAAGGGCGTTATATGGGATCGAGCGCTGGGGTATCACTACCTACCCCTTACATCCGTCGCTTATAACGAGGTAATATTAGGTTTTCACATATGAAATTGGCGTTTTGTACGGGAGAAATATAAAGTAATTTTTTTATGTAAAATATATTTAATTAGTCAAAGTATGCACCGTTGTTATCTATGCACTTTTGTCATCTCATAGGTAGTTCATTGATCATTGATCACTTTACTTAAAAAACCTTTGGGGCGAGAATCAATAAACTCTTTGAAGGCGGTTTGGACTGCCGCATCGGAGTTGAATTTTTTCCTTGTAGGAAGTTGTCCAAATTCCGAAAAAAATGGTAATCTGTTGGGGCAAGGTCCGAGGAGTACAGTCGATGTCGCAGATATTCCAATTGTAGCTTATCTAACTTAGTGGTTGTTTCTTGTGCAGTGTGTGGTCTTGCGTTGTCGTGAAGCAGCAGTGGCCTAGAGGGATTGACTAATCTCGGTTGTTTAGCAGCTAGTTCTTCCTCCTTGGTTTGCAGTTGCTGACAATAGATATCTGCTGTAATCGTTTGGCCAGATTTTAGAAAGCTGTAGTGAACGACACCGTCGCTGGTCTACCAAATACTCACAAGTAACTTTTTCTGAATCAATTTTCGTTTCGGACAGAATTTGGCTGGGTCTCCAAGGTTCAGCTATTGCGACGATCGCTTCCGATTCTCGTACAGTATCCACTTTCCGTCACAAGTAACGATTCGATTTAAAATCCCTTCATTATTGTATCGGTTGAGCAAAGTAACACAGCAGCAGCAGTCGACGCGTGTTTGCAAGTTCGATTCACTCAATTCATGAGGTACCCATCGTTCAAGTTTTTTTACTTTCCCGATTTACTTCAAGTGAATTAATACAGTTTTGCTAATTACCCCGAAGCCTGCAGCTATCTCTGAAGTGCTTTGTGATGGATCCGCTTCCATAATATCCTTTAATTGTTCATTTTACACTTTGGTCTCCGGCCGTATACAGGGTTGGTTCTGAAGGTCGAAATTTCCAGAACGAGAACGTTGAAACCAAAAATGTACCGTGCTTTCTTGTGCGACACCAGCGCCGTACACATCATTAATCCTTCGAGCTGCTTCTGCAGCATTGGTGCTACGGTAGAACTCGTACTCGTAAATATACCGATATTTCATGTTTTCCATTGTGCGGTAATAAGCGACGCCAAACAAAAAAATAATGAGGAAAAACCAAATGAATGACTGTTTTCAAGACTCAAATGTACCAGCTAAATGAATTTATAAATTTGAATTTGGAATTCTTAACCAAAAAGGAGATATTTCAGATCAAATTGGTCAGTACGACAAAACGCTAATTTCATATGTAAGGACCTAATATATGATAATGTAATAATCTATTTTTGATAATGAAAATATTAATTTACGAAAATTTATTAACTAGTATATAATGTAAATATATTGTTTTAACCACATTTCGTTATATACGTACATATTATAACGGTTAGGTTTATTTAGGTATGTTGCATGTAAGTTATGCCGTTTGTGGTTTAACGTCACATATAATTTGCGTTACATGTGGTTGTTGACGTATGCTTCCACGTACATGGTAACTTAATCAGATAAAGTAAATGAAGTAAAAACTATTGAGAATAAGCCCAGCTCCTCTGCCCCTAAAATAAATAAATGAAATCAATGATATATAGTTGTAAGCTTCTTTACAAGGTAAACTATTGCTCAGTTTAATGTTTCGGTTGCCGTAGTGAATATTGAATTAACAAATATTTTTGTTTAAAGCATCTATTGTTTATTTATTTGAAACCGCCTACACGAATTTATCGTATAATAAAATTCAATTTAAAACCTCTACAGCGAAAGCAAAACCGTAATCAAAAGGGGACTCCTTGAATGACCTCGGAGGCAGGCACCGACAATGGCCTGTTAATTTCCGTGAAAGTTTGAGTGGAGTCTTTATACTTTTTATTTCTCTTTTAACTTAGCAATAACTTTTAGTTTACATTGCAACCATTAATTTTATTAATAATGTAATAGCCAATCACTTAATATCTATGCGTCAGCGTCTATTTTTCAAATAACTAGTTTACAGACGATTGAATGTTGGAAATTTTTTCTTTCTTTCACCATTTTGTTAATAAACCGTATTATACAAGAAATCTTCAATATTAAGTAAAACTGTTTTATCAATTTCATATCTATCACAGTGTTATATTTTAATGATATCAGAATAAGATAAACTAAGTTTTAGCAATCTTTTGGAGGTTACTAGTACATAAAGTTGTTATATTATTGATTCCTGATGAGTTCAACTTTGATCTATTGGGTAAGATATGAAGTTAAATCAAAATAAACATTACTTATTCCAATATTGCAACTTATAATTATTCATTTAAGTAAAATCTAATGTTTAATTACATATGAAGACTTAAGTCCAGAATTTCGACACATTTTGAAGATTATTGTATTTCAAATGTTTTAAGATATCATTACAATTTATTATAAGATTTTATCTTCGTCGTTGAGTTTAGACTATTATGTATATAAAAACGTCATAATTAGTAATATATATATATATATATACAGATAGTAGTAATTATAAACTTTCAGCTTTTATCATAATAGTTTCATTAATCGGGAATATCTCGCTGCTTAAGAATAATATTGAAATTTCAATAGTTTAGGAAATAATTAGCCTCCAGCATATTTTCACTTAACCGAAAACTTGAAAATATGAACCTAAAATTTGCTATACAAAAGAAGAAGAGAGAGAATAAAAATGGAAGGTTAAAGAAAGACATTACTTACTTCTTATGTCTATCTTTTAAGGTTTGATGGAAACAAGCATTTGTAACCAGTATTTATTTACTGTTCTTGTTTGATACGCAGGAGTGTGGTGGTCGGTGGATAGAGCTAGAAGCACAGTTAATGATGAGGGGCGGTGCTGTGGTGGGGACAACCGGACCCACGGGTCACGCTCTTCTGCTGGACTGTAGATTCGAACCACCGTTTGGTAAGTGATAGCAATTATTAATTTAACTTCTAGAATTTTGAATTTGTACTTATTTTCTAAGTACGAAAGCTATCATTAGCTCAATGATCAAGGTAGCAAAGCGTCTATTAGAACAAAGCAGATTGATTATGCTATAGTTGTAGCTATTCAAAAAGACTGATAATATTGTTAAAATAATTATCAAAGTGGTTTTTTGCGAAAACAAAGTTATAATGTAATAGCTTTCCAAGAGTGTTATAACCACAATCATGAAAACCAGCAGAAAATTTTTGGAAAATATTTACACGAATAATATAACTGCTTAATCTATCTACATATACATCATATTTCCAATTATGTAGAGACTCATGACGATATCCCTGGAACCATAAGACCTAGTGTCCTTGATATTTGATAGAAATATTCATTTTGCCAAGTATAGGTCAGCTAAGAACGGATTTTACAAAATTTTTTTTCCCAAAGGGCGATGCGGAGGTATTATGGTCGGCAAAAGGGGTGGGTATATATTACAAAACTTATAGCAATCTTATTTTACTATATTATACGGGAACATTCGAGAGCGATCTGTTGTGAGTCAAATATCCGGTGGGGAGGTTACGATAAACAACGAGTCATCGTTTTTAATGATACATCAGTGAGAAAGGAGTTTACTGGAAATTTCTAAATAGTGTTCTCTAGAATTTTCCAGAGAGGTAGACGGATATAGACGTTCGGCTAGCGAAGGATGAGAGGAGAATGATCTCTGAATCTAGGAATTAATTAATTAAGGGTTTAACTAATTGGATTATTGTTGTCAAGGAATAAACAACGGTTTACTCAGAATATCGTTTCATTTCAACCGAATCCAAACCAGCGCGTAAAAATATACTACACATCGAAATTACATTTATATGATGCAGATATCAAACTAGGGATAGGTTACGGGTTTTACTGATGGTAGGTCTCTGTTGCCGAAGATCATCTAGGTAGGTATCACCGCAGCTCCTATTTCTGCCGTTAAACAGTACTGTGCAAATATTACTGTATTTCTGATTGAAGAGTGCTGTAGCTGGAGTAATTACTAGAGTAACGAGATTCAACAATTTAATTCTCTAGGCAACGAGCACAATACTGTGCAGTGTGGACACCTTAACTAGTGCTACGTTGTTAAGGGCAGGTGTATCACTTACCATCAGGTGAACTCGTAGCGTTGATTAATTGGATATAAAAAAAAATATCCGTAGTAAATGGTAAGTATTTTCTGAGAATTTTAAAGTTATTGGCAATTGAAAGTGTGATACAAATTTTTTAACCGTGATTGGTCTAAATGAAATCGATATTATAATCTTTAGTTCAGTAATAAACTATATATTAATGATAAAAAATAGGGTTGTGTAATATATATTATATTAGGGGTGTTTTCTTTAGATAATAAAATTTTTACAGATTGTTCTATAAATCTTGTTCAAACACACCATGTCATTTATTGTCTCATTGTTTAATACAAATAATATTTGTTGTATCAAATCCCGTAGTCCATTGTTCTCTTTACTTGATCATTTATTTTTTTTGCCTTGAAACAAAGTAAATTATTATAGAAACTTGGCATCAGATGTAAGTGCGTTAAGTTGGCGCCGTCTGGCAATGAAACGGCCTAGTTTTATTTACATAATTACTTAGTCTATACAAAAGTTTTAAATTTTTTTTTGCTAGTATATAGAAAGTATTGCCATTGTCTTGTAAGATTATTTTTTTTATTTTGTTAACAGCTTTCTTATTATTCTCTCTACTGGGACCTTTTTTTATTTAGTGGAAATCTGAAGTTTCGCTTCTATATACTAGTCGTATGTATTGTTATCAAGTTTAAAAGCATGTTAAAGGACTGTCAGTTTATTAATTTTTATTATAACTTTTTGGTAATTGTGTAATTGAATTAAATATCTTTTTATTGTATGAAAATAAGTATAAGACATTGTTGATGATAATATTAATTTTAGAGAAACTCTAAACAAAGACTAATTTATATCAGTGGAAATAGCATAGATAAATGTATGATGGTTGGTTTGACATCATCTTGATCTGACGAAAACGATTCGATTGTATTCACTCCTTAGGTCTCTCCCTCTGTACTACACTGATGCAATAATATTGGAGCCTACCCATCAGCTTATGTGACTCGGAGCCGTCTAGACGGCGCCTAAATTTTTTTTTATTATATTTAAATACGTCAGATTTATCTGACGATAAGGCAGGGCACAACAGCGTACTCGCCTATGTTATTGTACGTCTCATATGTTGAGAACTGGAACACAGCGATGTTGCTATGTGATGATGTCTGGCATAAATTATGATACTAACCAAACTCTCCAATGTCTCGCCCCAGAATTGAACCAGGGGTCTTCATATTTAAAGGTAAACAGTTAGCCAAAAAAAAAAACTAAATTCTGAACTAAAAATCTTGAATATAACAAGTCGGTCTCATACAGTAATAATAAAGTATAGATCACTGTGTAAGTGTATATTCATCATCTTCTCATGGAAAATTAATTATAATTCTCTTAGACAATAAATATCTTAAACCTTATAAATATATAAACAAATGCTCTGGAGTTGATTTTAAATTAAGTCCAATTTCTAGAATATCCGCGAAAAGTTTCGCTTTAAAATTATAAAAAAAATACTTGCTTAAACGGTCGAAAAAGTCAGATCAAAAACTATGTAAGATCTGCGTGTGTGTTTTATAAAGTTTGATTATTTGTAAGATAATCTTCTTCTTAACATATGTCTCGTCCTATGACAGGGTCTGGTTTCTTACTTCTTTCACTCCATTTCGCTCTATTTGGGACATCGCTTTCTTTAAGATCACAGTTTCTTATATCTTTTGTCACTGTACTAAGCCATCGCTACTGCGCCCTTCCACTGAACTGTTTGCCGGGTATGTTGTGTTTTTTTTTTTACCATGTATTCAGGTTGTCTCCTTTGGACATTCCCATAGCATCGCAGCCGGTGTTAGTGCAGTTTGTCGGCGATATCACGTCCTCCGAGCGCAACTACCACGCACGTACTCATTGCAGATCTTGTCGCGTCTCGTTACTCAGCACATCCACATCAATATTTTCATCTCGTCTTCGTGAATGGAATGAACATGCGTTTTTGACAATGCTCATATCTCGCTTCCATAAATGAAAACTGGTATTATGACAGATTCGTAAAATAGCCTCCTAAGCTTTATAGGCAACCTGGTGTCTCAGGTAACTTCAGTGAGCTCGCGCCATGTAAGCCAAGCCGAGGATGTAGCGTTGAAGGTTGTTCTCCAAATGACCGGATTTGTCTATCACATTACTTAACTATTTGTTAGATAATAATCATGCTAATAATTGCCATTTTTACCAATATCTACTTTAGTTCAAGCCTTTCAATACATTTATTTGCTTTTCACCCTTCACGCCTACGGTGTGACGTCATTAGGA
This sequence comes from Ornithoptera alexandrae, assembly GCA_029030555.1. Lineage (NCBI taxonomy): Eukaryota > Metazoa > Arthropoda > Insecta > Lepidoptera > Papilionidae > Ornithoptera > Ornithoptera alexandrae. The sequence goes on along the minus strand of JARDVY010000042.1, from coordinate 4,653,686 downwards.
ATAAACGCTAGCATAAGTTGAACATCTTAAGGGTTTTGAAAATATCATAGAAATAGAAAATGCTTAGGAAGTAATAAATGTAAGATATATTTTACTGCTCGTTGAATACTTATGTATGTTTATTTATTAAATTTCTTTAAAGTATATAAATTATTTTGTATACAATGACGTTTATTGTTTTACGTATCCAAAGTTGCTAGCTTTATATTTGTTTAGTCTACCTCCAATTGACTATACACGCGGGAGTTGATTGGAAGAGATAGTCACTTAGGTATTCCATTATAACCTAGGTTTAAAGTTTACAATAAAGAATAAATAAATAGTTGTATAAGTAAGTGAATAACTGCAGAATTGTGTTTACTGTTAAAGTGTAATTCATATAAAAATAAATGAAAATTGAATTGAGTTATATTACTGATTTTAAAAAAACACTATTTTTAATTAATTGGTAAATTTTTATGACAGAAATATGACAATAAATTCATATAAAAAAGGTTAGTTTAACAATGTTATAACCGTATTGTCACAAGATCTAGGTCACGCTTAGTACTCTGTGTTTGTAATGTCAAGAACATTCAGGCAATTCTTTTTGTTTAATTAATGTTAATGAAAATGCGCTATGTATATATATATATATATCATCTTCATAATTATCAGGCGACAGACGTCCACTGCTGGACATAGGCCTCTCCCAAAGCTCTCCACATCGATTGATTCTACGTTGCTCACATCCAGCTGCTTCCCGCAACCTTCACCAAATCGTCGGATCACCCGGTGGGGGCCTGCCAACAATACGTCTTCGAGTACGCGGTCGCCATTCGAGTATCTTAATGCCTCATCGGACGTCAGTCCTTCGAACGATGTGTACTGCCCATTGCCATTTGAGTCTAGCAATCTTTTGAACTATGTCGGTGACCTTAGTTCTACTGCGGATCTTCGCATTTCTGATTCAATCATGCAGGGAAACCCTGAGCATAGCCCTTTCTATTGCTCTCTGTGCGACTTAAAGCTTTTTCACAAGGCCCACTATAAGCGGCCATGTCTCGTATATGTATATATCTCATCATCATTATCATCATCATCAACCGATAGACGTACACTCTCTATGTTATATATATATATATATACAGTATACTTGGGTAATACTAAACAAGTTATGTGGTGACTATCATGGAAGAGTAGATACAATGGTTTCCTTGTCTGCACTAGAGGTTAACTAAGGGTCTAGACTTGGAATGACTAAAGCTTCAATGTTCGTTGTAGCCTCTGTTAGTCAATTATCTACTGGGCTTTTGGATGCTAGGGTCTCGTCCCTTGTCTAGCAAGTCTAACAAGAAGTAGCAATAAGACCAGCTTAGTCACCCCCATAATAATATTCGTGGAGTAGAGGATGATATTAGGTTCACGTGGGATATTCGTACCGTTCTTCCCTTACTATCCATTTATTTAGTTATTCCATAAGAAACCATTTGAAATGTTTACATAATAATTATTTATTTACTGTGCGCAACTTTTACATAGTTTATGATACTAATCAATTCAATGAATTCATGACTTCATGCCGCTTCAGTCGATAACTGAACGGATTTACGCGGCCGGCCCGACGGCGCCTCTCCTCCTACACAAATGAGATATACACAAGCACATCTCGCGTCTGCTGAGAGGATAAACAAGTTTTTCCTAACAATTTCTTATAACAAAAATAGAATTCGCATTTTGCTCAAATTGCGAAGTATGAAAATATAAGATCTCGCATAATTTTACAAAAATTTTTCCTTGGAATAAGTCGGGTAAAAATATGTTTTTTAAAATATACAAAAAGCGCATATTTTTTAGTGAAAGGTATAGAAATTTGTTTATTTATAATTTATTCCCTGTATTATTAATAACTTTTCTTAAAATACGATCGTGGTGTTTATTCAGATTTCCCTGTAATGCAGATCTGTGATATTCTACTAGGAATACCTTACCTTAATATCACGTGAAAGTCGGATCCTGTCCATAAATTGTTCACGACATAAAATTGGACTACTTAACGTCCTTATCAAATGTCGAAAACATATAAAAACTTTTTTTACTTATCATGAATGACGACCACTAAATCAAATCCTTGTGAAGTTGGTAATGTAATTGGCACACGCTTGTTTATGGTTAGTTCAATAAACCGTTTATCCTTGTTACCCTCGATTCTCAGCCAATGTTCCCCGGGGCAGTCCTGTAGTGAATTAGGGTAAGGGTTTATTATCTGGAAAGATATGAGAGCATGACACCGAACTCGATTTTACTGCCGAGTTATTTAGAGAAATCTTTATGCAATTAGTTTCTAAAAAAATTTACTGTAAGCAACGTGGTTCATTTAATATCAAAATTAAACTGGGTTTTATTAAAATCCTTAAAATATATTTAAAGGTACTAAAATTATTATTTATCAATCTAACTATCCTTATGGCTTGAGTGTTCTCTCTAGTTTAAGGTTTATGACGAAAGTCGAAAGCGTATATCAAATAGCATTACATACTAAATCGTCCTACTGTTCTGTTCTAGTACTTAAGTTTTTTTTTTTAACCAAATAAATAATAAGAAAATTTTTATAAACTGTGACATTTTAAGATATTGCATTTAAAATATTTTATACTGAAAATAACTTGGTAAAGAAAAAACGAAGCCATTCTTGTTACAATGGACAATTTAGTTAAGGGTTTTAGAAAAACGTCTCTCTTATAGCTTAAGGATTTGTTGCAGAGGGTAAAGGAATAGAAATGAAAAATTATGTATATTTCATTTACTTCTTCTCTATATTTAAATTATTTTAATAATTCATATGTATGGGAACGAGGAAGTTTGTATAAAAGATGGTTAAAATCAAACTATTAGTTGTTTAAAGGGGACTCTTAAAAGTTTGACTAAATGTTGTATATTTAAAAATTTTCTTATATTATATTATATGAATAAAAATACATATTTTTCTTATTTATACCTCATAGACAATTTAGTGTGATGTCTATTTTTACTTATATTAGAAAATTTTATTGTGATTTCCTTATGTTCTCAAATATAATATTGCGATTGACGAAAGAAAGTGAGCTTGATAAATTGGATATTCTTTGGAGCATTGATAGCATCATCACGTCCTCCCATCATATCGAATTAAATTAAAGGTTTTGTGTCCGATTTTATTAGCGTGTATTGATCTCGTTAAATTGTAACGTTTTAATCTTTATTGTCAACGGAATAAAATAAAATTGTTCCTCATAATTTTTTACCGAGTCCGTAGTCTTCTATAATGTTATCTAGGACAAGCACCACTTGTACCTAACGAGCAGGTCGAGCTCAGGGAGTCAACTGAAATATTCAGATGTGTCGTTGTTTCATCCATTCTTTTGAAATATAGAAATTTGAATTAATTGTTTAATCTTAACATTCTCCATGAAGATTTTGTGTATTTTTTTTATAACAGCCTGTTTGTTAATTTGTCAATATGAAGCAGTCTTAATTTTATCAAAATATTTGCTGGACATCGCATTACTTCGATTATTATTTGGATCGACGATTTGGTCGAGGGAAACCAGGGTCCAGACAGTCAGGGCCGAACGGTGTGGAGATATTTGAGGGATGTTCACGTCCTACCTATATATGTAAGCCTATGTTAAACAGTCGGCGACTGATCACGATTATGATGATATTAAGAAAACCCCAAGATACCGAGATGATAGTATTTGAATATATAGTTGAAAGTACCAACTTGTATGTCTGCAATCGCGCATATAAGTACTCAATTTATATTAAAAAAATTGTTGTATTTACTAAAAAATTACAGTAAGATTATATATTTTTATCTTCTGTTTTTATTGACATATATCAGAGTTTTTATTTTGACTGTACTTTACTATAGTATAACGTAATAATAGATTAGGAAGAAAACCGGTTCTTCATGTAAGTATTTAATTATTAAGTAACTATGTAAACAATTGTAATTAAAAGGTAATTTTAGGTATTTAAATAAACATAAGAAACTGTAAATAATACTTTTACAAGTGCTTATCTTTGAGGTAACATTTCAAACCATTTTAAGTGTGATTATAAAACTTACATAATGACGCGCCGCCGGCAGGCCACTTGCTTTGTGACGTCACTAAAAAGCTTCAGCTAGGGAGAATTACGTTGGTATGGCGTGCGAATGGAGTGGTTAAGTGAAATATTATTTTATATGTACTTGTGATACAAATTTGTAATATAATTAGTAGGTCAAAGGTAATGTATGTAAAAGCTTTACAAAAACTTAATTTATATTTATATAATTTCTGTAAAACATTGATAACGCTTAGAATGTTTGTCTTTACATCATATATAGTTATAACGAGGTTATAGAAGAGTTTTCGAATTAAGTTATTGCAAGTTATTTTTAAGACTTTTACGGATTCAGGGGGCTAAGGGTTCTTGGATCTAGAAGCTACGAATGTGTGTGTTGAAACAGGTAGGTCTCTGTTGCCGAAGAGTGTTTAGGTAGGTACCACCGCAGCGCCCATTGCAGCCGACAAATAGTAGTGTGCAAACATCACTCTGTTCCGGATTGAAGGGCGTTGTAGTTAGTGTAATTACTGGGGTAATGAGACTCAACATGTCTCAGGCGACAAGCGCAGTATGGTGCTCTGTATATCATCCTAATTAACGCCACATCATTATGTGCAGGCGTATTACTTATCATTAGGTAAACGTTCAGCTCATTTGGTCATTTCATTGAAAAAAAAAATAAGTTACAACTAAGACCAATTAGCCAGAAGGGCCCGAAAAAACCTCCAAACGAAACAATGTGTACATTTATGGTCATGGAATCTCCAGATACCTTTTTGTTATTAAGCAAAGGAGGCAGATAGTTTTAAATTAATCATTTACTTAGAGACTGTACATCTTATGTCCTTAGGCGACGAGCGTATGTGGTGCAGTGTATATCATTCTAATTACCGCCACGTTGTTATGGGCGAGCGTACCACCTACCAACACGTTTCGTCGAATAAAAAAATAGAAATACTTATTTAATTTAAAAAAAAAAACCAGTGCAAACTTTTGACTGAATGTCGATTTGAATAAATCCACAGATTTATTGACGTTAATATGACTTCGTAAATCCCCACAAATTGAATTCTAAGTTCTTCAGAACAGAGCGAGAGATTACCTTTTTAATTTTGGTTTTATGCGTCATTCTTCAGACGGCTTATGATGTCCACTGAAATATGCCTTTTATGGTTTATTTTATGAATTAGAAAAAAAAACTTGTGGATTAATAAGAACCACCAGGATTTAATATTTTAAATATAACTCATCACAAATACTTCACTTACTTAGTTATGACTTACTTAGGTAGGTTGGTATGGGCAGGCGTATCACTCATCATTAGGTGTATAGAATAAAAAAAAAAAATTTTTTATGAGCTTAATTATATAATTTTAAAAATAATTCTAATCAGAAATCTTGAAAAATATGTGAAGTAAGTATAAAATACAACTAATTTATGAATACAAATTTTTAAAGAAACTATTAGTGTATATATTTTATACCAAACATAATAACTAGCTGGTCCCTGCCCTCGTCGCTGGTCGTAACACCCTCTCAACTCCTTTGGGGAAGATATTTTATATAATCCATTCGTTGTTGACCTCTAAACGACAGAAGCAGTATCTCTACGGAGTTTTTAGTGTTTGCGTCTAACAATTTAGCAGATCTTGTGATGATAAATAAATCTCTGGATATATCCTATGTATATATAGGCGCAAATATTGTATGTATCGTTAAAAATAAATAGTGGAATAAAAAAAAACTCCCTTTCACGTATGTACAAATGTGACGTCACCTGTTCGAGAGACAAACAACATCTGTTACAACGCTGTCCTCACTACCAACACTACCTCACTAGATAATATTATCTAGTGAGGTAGTGTGGTAGTGTGCGCATGCGCTTTATACTCATATGAGTATAAAGCGCATGCGCAGCGGCAACACAATTCGTTTGTAGCTCGCAAGACAGACGGACCTGTAGTACTGTTCGTAATAATTTCGTTAATGTGAATTAATTTGACGGTACTTTTATATATTATTTAATGATTTATTGAGTCGAAAACATTAACCGTTTGAATAAACTATGAATCAAGAAGGTAGTATTAATCGAAAATTTATATATATAAATGTAGCTTGTTAGTCTAATAGTTGTTAGATCGTGCGGCCTTGTTGGTCTTATCGAAACTGTTTTGGATTTGAAATGAATGAAGGAAATAGGTATAATAAAAAAATCATTACAAAAAGGAAGCAGAAAATATTTACGTAAACATTGTAGCTTCTTCTTCTTGATTATTCTTGGGTCTTCAATAATTTGCCACAAAGTTAGCAATGGTGTATTGTGACCGAATATTTTGTTCATTAGGATTGTAAATTGAAAAAAATGCTTTTTACTCTTTTTTTTTTGTGATTCAGTAATATTATTTCTAAGCAACCATTTCTTCTATTTAGTAAATGTCATTTTACTAATAGCTGACTCATAGTCCATTGACTACAGTAACAAGCTTAGAAATAATATTTGCCTTAATACTACCCGAGATGGTGAGAACTTTAAAATTATGCAAATGTGTTCTCAATAACTACGTACGAAATTTTATATGTACCCTCATCCTATCGTAAAGTGTGTAACAAAACTGAAGATCTGCATCATATACTACAGGAATGTCTCGGGAACAGGAGCCGTAATGTTATAACTCGATTAGTCATTGGTACACATCGCAAGGTTCTGACTTCTCCGTGCTCGGCGAAGGCTAGAGCACTGTTTAATTTGGACCCAAAACTTTAAGTCTTGAGGATAAGAACACTTCGTAGATATATTTTTCTTTTAGTACGATGGGACTGTCATGATTTTTAATTAAAAGTATTGAAAATAAAGAAAGAAGAAAAAATGTTTTATATTTATATAAATTTGTACAAATATAAACACATATAAAATAGGAAAGGTACGTAAGGTGTGTGTGAATAACGGAAACACGCAAAATTATTTAGAAATTCGGTCAAGTTCAAGAAAGTACACTCGAATCAATTATTTTATAGTTGGAAACCACTTTTATAAAAGGCGAAATACTCTAGGAGAAATGTCTTTTTCAGTTTATGAGAGGGTGAGAAGTTCTGTGATATAAAACGTAGCTCCGAAACTGTTGAAACTAGATCAAATATCGAGTTTTATATTGGAGAGACTCCGTTGTGACTCTTGTAAGGAATACTTTAAAGATTCGGTCGTGTTTGCTCTTGAAAAAAAACATCATGTAAACATGTTTTCTAAATTGAAACGGTGATGTAGAAATTGTGTAATATATAGAAATTACAAAAACTAATATTTTCAATTAAATACATCTATTAATGAATTTTTAAGTTCATCTCGATAACGATCGTAGAAGTTATTTCGGATGTATACTTATTGGAATGCACGTTGTATTAATAAACCGATTATTTGCTGACGATAACATATTGTTTTCAGACGCAGAAGGCACGGGTGGTGCTGACCTCCAGAGAAAATTGGATATGCTGAACGGTGCCCTCGACGCGGAGCGAGCAGAACAAGCGCGGAGGCAGTTGCAATACGTCGCCCATTGTGAGTGAATGAGACCTTACGCATTTATCGACTACATCATAAAACTACCATTGAACAGTTGAATGGCTTGTCATGTCATTGACAAACAGCAAGCTGTGCGATGAAGTTGTACCATTCCACCGTTTTCTCCATCACAATATCAGTGTCGAGAGTTCATATGTATTTGTTAAAAATATTACCCTGACAAATATATCTCTATTTGTCTGTCATAAGAATTTATTTGTTATTAGTTAAATACTAAATTTTGCGCATCTATCAATCAGTGCTCGAATATTGTGTGAATGCGTGAGAAGTGCAAGAATCTGTGATGAGAGGACATTCTTCTTGAGAATGTAGTCGGTCGTCTTTAAAAAAGGTATTGTCAAATAACTATTGCTAAAAATATCATTATCTCAAAGTATTTGTTTGCTTAATAATTGCTTAAAAAAAGGGTATGAAACTTTTAAGAGAATTTTTGACATTAAATTGATTCCCCAGTCTTTGGCTCCAATACTCTAGTTATCAATACCTTGAGAGCATTAAGGAGATAATCAGATTTCTTGTATTAGTTCCAGCGTTGTTGTGGTGTATGATTTAATTACTGTGCCCTAAGAGCAGATGCTAAAGTGAAAACAAAGTTGTGGGAACATAGATTGACATGAGACTACTAGTGCTAGGTATCTGTTACTCGATGGGGCCGCGAGGGTAGAGGAGTGTCGGTATTATGATGTTCCGTTCTCCCTATCCTCCGCGCCCGTTAACGGGTGAGGATGGGTCTAACATCTCTCCGCCACAGGGAGCCGGGAGAGATTTTCTGATGGCCATGGGGCCTCTGGGCGACGGGTTCGGGGGAACCCGTCATCCGCGTGAATGCAGGAGGCCGAGGAGGGGGCACGCTGCATGTTCCGGCGCGCCCTGGAAAGGGAGGGATGAACCCTCCCTTCCGAGGTGAGGCTGTGAAAGCGGCCAGCGCCGGCAGGGTCGCGGTTGCGAGCGAAAGTATTCCCGTGGCCCTGCCATCAGGCGATGAGGCGGAACATCGTGGGGGTTTTAGTCGCTGCGAGTCCGACACAACCCGACCTTGCCTCCGCGAGGACGAGTATGCGTGGGCATTTCCCCCATGTAAAACAAAAAAAAGGTATCTGTTACTGGAGACCCTTTAGGTAGTAGTCACCGCAACTCTTATTTCTGCCACCAAACAGTAATATGTGAAGATAAATGTTTCGGTTTGAAGGGCGTTGTAACTAATGAAATTACTGGGGTAAATTTTTGGATACATTTTTAGGTGGATCAAATATCCTGTGTCTCAAAGCGGTGAGTTCAATTTCATGCTGTGTATGCAATCGTAACTAGTGCTCTGTTTTATGGGCTGCAAGTAAAGCTCTCCCTCGTCTCGTGGAATAAAAAGAAAGGTGACCCCCAGGCTCAATAAGCTGTGAATATAGATACCGCCCTTGGTATCTTTTTTAATGAAGTCGTAGTGGGAGAGTAGTTTCTAAATTGCGACATTCTGTTCTTCACACAGTAACGTATCCGAATATAGATACCGTATAACCCTGATCTTCCTATCTTATACAGCCACACTATGGCAGATGCCGGAACCTTAGATAGTCGCAGCCAGGAGGTACGGTCTGTTTATGTTTTTTTTTTGTTGCTATGGTCTTTGAATTACTTTCTCAAGTGGTTCATAGTCCAGGTAGGAAGGCATTGCTGCATGTGTTTCTGGGGCATGATCATAAAGAAGTGAAGATCGAACATTGTGGGGGGTGAACTGGGAACAAGTCATATCATATAAACATGTCCTTTTTCGTTGTTCTTTCTTAGATCGTTAGTTCTTAGAAGTGTCTCTCAGACCACAGCATCTACAATGTGTTCTTGTATGACTTGATGTATAATTGCACATAGTATCGTTTGTATGGCATACAACAGCGATTTTTATTTATTTCATTAAGCGACGAGACCAGCACCTGGACCAGGACGTTCACTTGATGGTAAGTGATACGCCTGCTCGTAACAACGTGGCACTGGTTAGAATGGTACACACTGCACCACATAGCGCTCGTCGCCTTGAGACAAGACGTTGAGTCTTGTTACCTAAGTAAATATGCTATAGCGCCCTTCAAACCGGAACACAGTAATGTGTGCACGGTACTGTTTCGCGCCAGAAATAAGCGCTGCCGTGGTACGTACCAACACGGTCTCCGGCAATGGAGACCCACCACCAATTAATGCAGTGATGTTACTGGCCTTAACCATTGAACTGGTTATCTAATCTAGTTTTAAAATATAAAGCTTTGGCATACATCGTATCGACAAATTATTAATGTTCAACATCATCATCATCAGCCGGTGGATGACGTCCACCGCTGGACATAGGCCTACTCCAAAAATTCGCACATCTATCGTTCCTGCGCTGCTCGCATCGCCAGGCACTAGAGGCTGTCGTTTGTAGGGGTTCATATGGAGGGATTTCGGCCATTTTCTACCATTCTGGCACAATGCGGTTTGATGGGATGGGTTATTAATGTTACAGTTTTAAAAATACTCAACGTTTCAGCATGTCAGTTATGATCTTTAAAAGATACTGTTACCCTGAGAGAATTGAATGAATCTGCTATTATATTCATTGATATAGCTTGTTTAGAATTCCTTTACGCAAACAGCTGACTATTCCATTCAATAGATGATTGGAGCAATAATATTTTGTTTACTTAAGATTAGTTGAATACATTTCAGAGTATCTTAAGTTGTAAATAAGTTTTCCAATAGTTTCATTTCTTTTGTCCATTATTTTATAGGAGATTATAAAACAAACGCAAACATTTTATATATGAAAGAATTTCGTTTTAACTTGGCATATGTTACTGAAACAATTTTCTACTGGACGGTCGTGCTTCCCTTCCACTTTTTGTATCGTATCGCATTATTAGTGGTAAAAAGTAAAACGGTCAATATGTGTAATGTTTGGATGGTTGTTTGTTTACTTAATAGGTGGTTCGCTGACAAACTAATCAGTTATTTTGAAGCGTTTGTATTCACACAACAGTTAAGCTGATTACCGTATATGCACTCTCCATTTCCTCTTTGTCGTCTCAAGTATAATACACAAATTCTGCAATAAATGATGGTAAAATTTGGTATTTCACTTTCAGCGGGTTACTCCGAAGACTCCGACTACACGTCGGACCTCAACTATCCTGTAGGACAACATGCCAACTGCAGTGCGTCACAGTTCAGGAGTGCAGCGCATCAAATACATACGCCACAGGTATTCATCGTTTTATAACTTTACGACTAAAGTACGGGAAGTGGATTTAACTTATATACACTATTACAAGCTATTCATAATACATAATTTTATTTAACATAAATGTTGCGAACGGTTACCCTTTCAAACTAGACAAAGACGGATACGTCATTTTGTTCAAAGATATATTCATGTATTTCTCTGATGATACTTATATTTTAGTATCCAACTTTTAGAGCATAAACTGTGCTGTTTTCCGGTCCAGAATATAGGATACAGTTTAATAATGAATCGGTCTAAGTCTCCGATGCATTTTGCAGTAATCGACTTAGAATCAATTTTCATTTCGATACTAACAAATCACCTGGTTAAATTCCCAGTTGTCTCGTTAATTTTGTATGTAGAGATATCCTTATCGATATTATTTAGAAAAAATAATAATTTCGTATTCGCTTTTGTCTTTTTTTCATTGCAAGTATTTAAAAATACGATATTCCTTTATTGAAAAAGAAGTATCAGTTAAAGGCATATGAAAATGGACAGAAGGAACTAAATAAAATTTACCTTCACGTCCTGGCCTGTAATACGTGGAATTATCGTTATTAAATTGCTATTAAATTATACTAATTTATCCACGTAATCGATTTACTTCACCCGCTCTAATTCCTTGCGATTATGGCTTCACCTTTTCCTACACTTCAGTATGCGTTAGACAGTAAGCCTGCGATATAACAGAGCACCTCAAGAAAATAAAACTGTTTTTAAAGTGGCTGTACACGGTCATGTAAATATAATAGCTTTGTTAGCTGAAACTAGACCTAAATGAAATTTTTGAAGCATTCTGAAATATAAGAGTACTAGTAAATTATCTTTTAAAGCTAAATAAGGATCTATAATTTATAAATAAAGAACAAGATAAAAGTTAGCAGTTCCATGCGTAAATGATAGCTTCTGTTATATTTAAACACTTAAAGCTTTTAACTGTGGTCCAAATTTGATAATACCCTCTATCTTAGAAAAAAAAACCTCCAACGTGCCAATATTTTTAAAATCAAAATTCATCTCTAAGAGAAAGTTGGCGGGAAAAAATTATTTTGTATTAGTTCATTGTTATCGTCTTATTGAAAACTATTTCTTCCGTTTCCGTTGATGGGTTATTTTATTTTGTTAGTGTTTACTTATTTGTATAAATTACTAGAATTTAATCACGATTTTCGTTTTTTATTTTCAGAGGTCGCTGGAGGCATCTAGAGAGAATTCTTACGAGAGGGAGGAATACCACATGCATGGCGATACTGATCCATTGTATTACAACAGCCAGCCGAGAACAAATAGGTAAGTTTTAATATTATGCATAGCGTTTTTTTTTTTATTTCGAGTTGTGTTTAGAGAATAACAAGAAATGTATATGATAACGCTGTTTTTAATGTATTTAAATTTTACATTTAATATTAGGGCATACTATTATCTAATATATTAATTATAATACAAAAGACATCCAGAGATTTACTGACTCATCACAAGAGCTTCGAAACTATTGGACGTAAACACTCAAAATTTGGTAATGGTATATTGCTTCTGACATTTAGAGGTCAATTTGGAATGGATTTTACAAAATTCCTTCCCTAAAGGGAGTCGCGAGGGTGTTACATGAAGCAGAGAGGGCAAAGATAGTAGTTAATTTAGTGGGAGGTATATCTCTGTATATTACTGTTAATTATTTAATTATTATTTTCAATATATTTGATTGTGACAAGCTGTAACTCATGTAACATACATTTGCAGGATAGAAACATGGTCACAGATGCACGCTCAAGCCAGCGTGGAGTCTGCGTACTCTTGGCGGACCGCTACAGATTGGCAATCAGGGGGTAAGAGTAATTTAACAATTTACAAACATTATAAACTTAATTTATTATCACCAATAATTGTCAAACACACAACCTCGGCCATGGACTCTTATACATTGCAAAAAAAGGGATCGGCAATTCTTTTATAGCACTAACAATTGGAGTAGAAGCTAGTCAGGCATTTTCGGGAAATCCTATCATTCCAAATTTCAAATAACTTGTGGCTGCGGAGTGACACTAGGAACCTTTGAATTATATGGTAACTCCTGCGTCACGAAGTCGGCTAACACACTAAAGATGACTTAATATAGTCTACTTTAGAAAATTGTAATACAAACATTATTTCTTGAAGTACGTATATTAAAATTTTAATTCTTAATTTAGATGAAGAAATAACTGTTTATCTATGTATGTTAATAAACATTGCTCCTCATTGCGTTTGTGAGCAGCGCAGTACCGATAGGTCTATATCTATACCTAGAGTTTCTCTAAACATCTATATGTTTAGAGAAACTCTGTCTATTGGCGGATGACGATGATCAATGTTGTTTTGTGATAAGGCATGATAACGAGTAATTGTTTGATAAACTATCGAAGCCGTTAAATCAATACCTAAAACTCTACTGATCGTTTAGATTTTAAACAAAGACGATCATAATCGTAAACGTTTTGTCATTGGATCTATGTGGACAATGTAGAAATAGATTGGAACAGGTCAAAACTCTTGGTTGGTATGGTCCAGAAAGAATAACGATTTTTGTTCGGTTTTCCTATAACGGAAAAATTAATAAAGACGAATTTAGAGGGTGGTAATTTAACCAAAGCAACTCTTGTTTTTGCAGCCGAGCACTAATGTGCAAACATAACTGTTATGGTTTTAAGTTACAGCTAGTGAAATTACCGTGGTAACAAGTTAACATCAAGTGAACATCTCATTCGTCTCTTTTCGTAGAATAAAAAAAATTTAAAGCAGTAATAATATTATAGTATTATTTCGGAAATCAGTTTTCTTATACCAATAGTCTAATGTGATACTCTCTATCAAATAACAGAGAGTATCAAATTAACGTATTTTTGTGATACATAAGCTAGTATTAAATTGTATATTCTTTAGACACTATAATCGGTTACATTATAAATATCTTGTAATGTAGATTTAAAGATGATATGACGTGAGATTTTTTGTCTCTATTTTTAGAAGAGCATCGGAGGCCGAGTCTGGAGCGTCAGAATACTTTGTATGATGATAGTATAGGCTACGGGTATGATGTCTATACTACAAGCACGCACATAAGGTAACAAACTTTTTTATGAATTTAGTATTTATTTAAGATTATTACATAAATCAAAGTTAGGATGATAATATATAACGCAGTATTCAATATATATGTATATATATATTTGGTGATAAGTAGAGAGAAACCTTACTGTCAAGAGTGACAGGACTAAAACTGTTTAGAATAACGTTTATTATAAAAGCCAAACTTGTAATTAAAACTGTTTCCTGTTTTGAATGGAAATAGTTACAGTAACTGTTATAGAAGAAATATATATATATATCTATATGATTTTTCAAAGTAAGGTACATTTTTAACTTGGTGTCGGTTAAATTGAAACCAATTGTTATCTGCAGTCTCCTGTATTTTTCAATCTATATATGTAAGAGATTTCCACGGACGTAGACTCATCACGATTTTTTGGACCCATAAGGCATGGAGACTTAAAATTTGTTAGGAATATTCCTTTTACCGACTATCGGTTAGCCCAATGAGTTTTACAGAAATCATTTTCCAAAGGAAGTTGAGGGGATGTTACGGGTAGAAAAGCGGACGGGGAGTAGCTAGTGTTTATATACGTCTATTTATTTATTATTTTTATTATATATCTTAACATAATCGTCAACATTTTCTGTTTGTAATGTTAGGTACTTACATATGAAATTGGCGTTTTGTACGGGAGGAATAAAAAGTAATTTTTTTTTTGTAAAATATATTTAATTAGTCAGAGTATGCACCGTTGTTATCTATGCACTTTTGCCATTTCATAGGTAGTTCATTGATCCCTTTACTAAAAAAACCTTTGGGGCGAGAATCAATAAACTCTTTGAAGGCGGTTTGGACTGCCGCATCGGAGTTGAATTTTTTTCTTTGTAAGAAGTTGTCTAAATTCCGGAAAAAATGGTAATCTTTTTCTTCTAATTCTTTGTAGCTCATCTAACTTAGTGGTTGTTAGTTGTGCAGTGTGTGGTCTTGCGTTGTCGTGATGCACCAGTGGTCTAGAGCGATTGACTAATCTCGGTTTAGCAGCTAGTTCTTCCTTCATGGTTTGCAGTTGCTGACAATAGATATCTGCCGTAATCGTTGGGCCAGATTTTAGAAAGCTGTAGTGAACGACACCGTCGCTGGTCAACCAAACACTCACAAGTAACTTTTTCTGAGTCAATTTTCGTTTCGGACAGAATTTGGCTGGGTCTCCAAGGTTCAGCTATTACGACGATCGCTTCCGATTCTCGTACAGTATCCACTTTCCGTCACAAGTAACGATTCGATTTAAAATCCCTTCATTATTGTGTAGGTTGACTACTTTGGTCAGGTACACAGCAGCAGCAGTCAACGAGTGTTTGGAAGTTTGATTCACTCAATCCATGAGTTATCCGTCGTTCAAGTTTTTTTACTTTTCCGATTTGCTTCAAGTGGATTAATACAGTTTTGTCACTCACCCCGAAGCCTGCAGCTATCTCTGAAGTGCTTTGTGATGGATCCGCTTTAACAATAGCCTTTAATTCTTCACTTACCACTTTGGTCTCCGGCTGTGCAAGGGACTGGTTCTGAAGGTCGAAATTTCCACAACGAAAACGTTCAAACCAAAAATGTACAGTGCTTTCTTGTGCGATACCAGCGCCATATACATCATTAACTCTTCCAGCTGTTTCTGCAACACTGTTGCCACGGTAGAACTCGTACTCGTAAATATACCGATATTTCATGTTTTCCATTGTGCGGTAATAAGCGACGCCATAGAAAAAAATAATGAGGTAAAAACAAATGAATGACTGTTTTCAAAACTCAAACGTAGCAGCTAAATGAATTTATAAATTTGAATTTGGAATTCTTAACCAAAGAGGAGATGTTTCAGACCAAAGTGATCAGTACGACAAAACGCTAATTTCATATGTAAGGACTTAATATAATATCAACGTGTTGTAATGCCCGTTGTATAAAAGTATTCTTTGTTTGATTAATCTGTGTAAAATGTTGATATAACGAGTATATATATATTCTCCGTTAACATAATTTTATCCTGTGTACACTTTTGTAACACAATTGTTTGTTATCTTTAATAAATTAAAACGGCGTGTCAGTTGTTGTAGGTTTATTTATATATATTAGTTGTTGTATATATTAGTTGTTGTAGTATTATTGAACATTATGTAAACTTTTTTTTTATTTTTTTTACCCCTACGGGGTTCTATCGGTCGGTGTCTGCTGCGATTTATTTAGCAGTAACCTTGTTAACTATATATTAAAGACTTCTTTTAATATGTCGTTTTTTTTTTATACTTATGCAGAACTTTGCATGGAGACAATAACGTATTCCGAATTGTTATTATTGCTAGTTAATATAAGAAGCGTTGGATATTTTCATAAATTATCCTTTTTTTTTCAAAGGGACCATTCGCATTTATCGCACCAGACCAGCTACGAGGAGTACTATGACTCCACCAGCTACCCGTACGGTGCGTACGAAACGCGACCGTGGGACACCAGCCGGTACTTCTTCGACGACGGCTACGGCCTCGCGCCCACGGAGTATGAGAACATCGTCAACAAGCGGCGGTCGTCCGTCGTCCAACTACCTCAGCTGCCGCCTAAACAGGTATCTCTTCAATTTAATTGATAATAGATTAATCATTTATCTATATACTATTATACCAACTCACAATAAAGAAGGTTTTTATCAATTTTTGAATAGAAGTTCTAAAAAGTATTTCATACAAGCTTTCCTTATCAGTATGCATTTTATGTTCGTTCAACTATATTTTATTTATTATAATACTTTAATAAGTATTATATAATGTTTATAATAAAGAAATTATTTATTTTATTAATAACATTAATACTACTTCCATCACCATTATTTTTGTAAAACTTCCTCTTACTTAACACTAGTAGTGTCACTTTTTCTCAGCCCCTCTCAACCCTTAAAAATAAGATTATTGCTATCTAATATATCTTAGTTTTTAAGTTATTTTACAAAAACTATATTTCTCTTTAAATAAATAAATAAAGCAACTATACACGATACAAATGCTTTTTTTATTTAATAAAGCGACAAAACAAGCGAATCGTTCACCTGACTGCAAGTAATGCACCACATTGTGCTCGTCGCCTTGAGGTATATGTTACCCCAGTAATTTCACCAGCTGCAACGCCGTGTGAACCCGAACACTGTTATGTTTGCATACTACTTTTTAGCGACAGAATTAGGAACTGCGGTGGAGCACACCTATTTTTTTGTAATTGGGATGAAAACTTTCTAAAGATACCTTGCTTCTGGATGGAAGACAAGGTTATGTCGGATTTGTACTCACGAAATGATGGATACTCTGTGCGAGGAATACGGGATCTCCTATGGAATGCAGCCATGCCTCTCTGCACTACGCCTAAGCACGTTCCAGAGAGGCTCGTACTAACACGGACGAGACCACCTCGTCTTTGTCGTGCACCCTGGGCTCTCTCATTGGACAATAAATCTCCGACTTTGAAACCTTTTAGTCGCCTTCTACGACAAGCAGGGCTTATTTTTGTCCTATTTTTAATAGCCCGAGACTACAGGGCTAGCGGTGGTGCATATCTAGATGCTCTATGGCAACGGAGATCTACAAATCAGTAATCGGGGTTACTACCTATGTGATACTTCACATCAACATTGAGTTTGTTGTAATGATACAGTTTCTCGTTGCATTGCCCCATCTGGGGTTGCATTGACCCAGCAATTTCACTCGTCCTTCAAAAAGAACTGTTTGAAAGTTTCACTCATTCATCCTCATTATCAAAAGCTTTTACTTTTATTAGGTTGGGAAAAAAGCCTTTTCGCGTTATAGTATGTATGAACTTGTAATAAAATCTCTTTGGCTGTACTATTTGTATCTGGCTGGTTACGGTATCATTGAAAGTTTAAATTTTAAAGAACATAATTCCAAATTCAAATTAGGAAAATGTGTGATTTTCATTTGGTTTTCGTAGTGTCAAGATGAGTGAATCTAATGAAGAAATTCGATACATTTTAAAATTTTACTACAAAAACGGTAAAAAAAAATTGCGATGTTTATGGAGCTAGTGCAGTGTCTGTGAGAGTAGCACAAATTTGGTTTAAGCATTTTTAATCCGGAAATTTTGATGTCAAAGATACACGTCGCTCTGGTCGCCCTATTACGGATAAAATGGATGCCAGTTTTGAAAAAGTGGAGCAAGATCGATATATCAGTAGTTACGACGTAGCTGAAGAACTGTCAATTGACCACAAAAAGATTTGGCGCATTTGAAAAAAACTGGGTACACAAAAAGCTCGATATTTGGGTACCTCACGAGCTCACTGAAAGAAACCTAATAATGAACCGTGTACTCGTTTATGATTCTTTATTACGACGTAATGAAATCGAATCATTTTTGAAGAAGCTGATACCTGGTGATGAGAAGTGGGTCATGTACGACAAGAACGTGGGAAAAAGGGCGTGGTCAAAGGCCGGTCAGGCTTCACAGACTGTGGCGAAACACGGGTTAACTCGCAACAAGGTGATGCTGTGTGTGGTGGGATTGGAAGGGCATTATTCATAATGAGCTGTTACCACCAGACAGGACCATCGATTCTGAACTCTACTGCGAACAACTGGTGAGATTAAAGCAAGAAGTTGAGAGAAATCGGCCGGAATTAATCAACAGAAGGGGTGTGGTTTTTCATCATGAAAACGCTAGACGTTACACATCTGTATCCACTCAGCAAAAATTAAGAATTTGGCTGGGAGGTGTTAATGCATCCGCCGTATAGTCCTGATCTTGCACCTTCAAATTTCCACCTGTTTCGGTCTCTTCAGAATTCTTTAGGCAGTGTCAGGTTTTTTTTTTTTTTTTGTTTTACCTGGGGGAAATGCCTACGCATACTCGTCCTCGCGGGGGCAAGGACGAGTTATGTCGGACTTGCACCGACTAAAACCCCCACGATGTTCCGCCTCATCGCCATGATGGCAGGGTCACGGGAACGCATGCACTCAACCGCGACCCTGCCGGCGCTGGCCGCTTGCGCAGCCCCACCTCGGGAGGGAGGGACGAACCCTCCCTTTCCAGGGCGCGCCGGAACATGCAGCGCGCCCCCTCCTCGACCTCATGCGTGTGCGGGCGACCGGTTCCCCCGAACCTGTCGCCCAGAGGCCATGGGAGCCACTGGAGAAAACCTCTCCCGGCTCCCCGCGGCGGAGAAATGTTAGGCCCGCCGCTACCTGTCAACGGCCGCGGAGGATAGCGAGAGCGGCGCATCTCAATACCGGCACTCCTCTTCTACCGCGGCCCCACCGCCGCCGCATCGCCGGTGCGACACCGGTTGGCCGCAGAGGGTACTCCCTCCGCGACCCCACCTCGGCTGCGAGGGGCGGTATGAAACCGCCCCTGCAGCCGGCCGCTAGGGCAGCACACAGCCGCCCCTGCGGCCCCCGGCCGTTCCGGTGAGCTCCAGTTACCCCAACCGGTGCTCGAACCTGGAGCGGCCGCTTCGGCAAGCCCTTCGCCGCGGGCCGGCCGGGTGGGTTCCACTTGGCTTCACCGTGTACCGGACCACGGTTACTAAGCCCCTCCGCCACGACAAGGCGAGAACCCGTTGGAGGGGAGGCAGTGTCAGGTTAACATCACAAGAAGACTGCCAAAACCACTTGTCGCGGTATTTTGATCAGAATTCCCAAAATTTCTATAGCAATGGGATCATGTCCCTTCCTACAAGATGGCAAAAAGTTATCAAACAAAACATACTTTAGTTAAATATAAATAAACTATATTAAAATATACTTTGAATTTTCTTAAAAAATGCGAAGAAACTTTTTCCCCGACCTAATATTATAGTGTAAGGGAAAGTGCATTAAACTAAAATGTTGTTCAAGTTGCCTCCGTCATCTCGTTACTCGGATTACAACGAGATGGCGCCGTACAGGCCGCGGCCGAGACGGACAGCGGCGAGCCTACCAGGTAATTCAAAACTTTACATTTCACGCTTCTAATTTATACTGATGGTCAAAAGCTTTGACCCTTTGACTTGTGGATTGGTGAGCGTTGTAAGTTTCTAGTACTTTCCACCATTTACTAAAGTTATTTTAGTTTCTCTTATGAAACGCCGTGCGATAGTAATATTCTGATACATCTCCTACGTAAGATATTTTTGTCAAAATGTAATAAAGAACCTCACTTTTAAAGGACCTCAATAAAGGCTTACTTGCCTTGATATAGTACAAAATTTATTATCATAGGGAGAGCTGAAGATCAGTGGAAATAGCTACAGTATATATAAATTGCTTTATGGTTTAAGCTATCACAGCTTGAAGTAAAATTTAAGCATAGCATATCCAAGAAAGCCCCTTGTATAGATTGAAGATATCAATTTACTAAATCGTATCATAAAACTCTTTAAATTGATACTCTATCGTACAGAGTATCAAATTAGCGTATTTTTAATATCTGTAAATAATAGGTTGTAACTATATTCTACTCTTACAATTGTTCCGATGATTTACAAATAATTTTGATAAGTTTACGTGAAAAAAAGTTGTAAAATTTTAAAAAAATTTAACAGCTACGCCGTCGTCGACCCCGAAGCGTGGACGTGCACTGCCATTGCCGCCCAGCAGTGAGCACGGCAGCACGCGGCGTGGGCGTCGTTTGCCGCGACCGCCCCGTGTGTCGCGGCTTCCGGCCGCACCCGTCGTGCCCCTTGTGCCTGCCGCTGCCCCCGCGGCCCCTGTCGAACCCGCCCCACCCGCGTCGGTCGCACCTGTCGTTACAGCTGTGACCGCGCACACACACGTGCCTTATACACAAGGTATGTTTCTCAATCATTATTTTGTTTATGTATATATATTAAGACAATTAATTTTATTAAACAAATAAGAAGATATATATTTTATAAAACTATTATGTAAAGCGTTCATAAGAAAGTTAAGATTAAGATTAAGATTTGTTGCAGTGCAAGTTTTTATTTTACACCATGAGTTAGACGTATACCTCATGGAGATAAGGCCTAAGTATACAATATAGTCTTAGGATGATAAACACTGAACGATGCTGTGTTCATCGCCTTGAGATATAAGTTGGCAAGATAGTGAACATGTATATTAGAAATCACTGGCCTAGTAAGACTTATATGTTTTATAAGGTAATGTGAAATACATATTTGACGCAGCTAAAAGATGAGGTCTCCATTGCCGAGGACCGTCTAGACAAGAACCTCCGCAGCTTCTGTTGCAGCCGACAATAAATGAAAAAATTGGCAAACATTATGTTCCGGTTTGAAAGGCGCTAATAGCTAGTGTAACGAGACTCGACATATTATGTTTCAAGCGACGAGCGCAATGTGATGCAGTGTATATTATACTAAGTACCGTATACCGGGCAGGCGTAGCACTTATCATCAGGTGAACGTCCTGCTCGACTATTTGTTTAATTGAACAAAAAAAATTTTTAAAACAGGTAAATCTATTCTTTGCTCTTCTCTGTTATTATCTTTTACTCTCTTTAATAATCTTACGTATATATATATATACGTATCGTAAGTAGGACGGTGTGTTTGAACATTGAACTTCGTGTCTAGTTGGAATTTAACTTGGTAGTAATTCGCTTACTCACGACACCAATGTGCCAAGCACTAAGTTATGCTTTTAGATACTAAGTATTAAAATTTATTAATTTCTAACTAGCGCTTTTCAAAGCGGAGAATAGAAATACTTCCGTGCTACAGCATAGCTGAATTAATGAACGTTGTAGCCTAAAATAGATGTCATTAGTAAAAAAAAAAATTGTAAAAATAAAAATTGTTTTCTTCCTATAGAATCTGAGAGAGCCGTACCTGATGTTACTTATGGTTACGACACCTACGGCTACCAGTCACAATATCAAGACACTGCCATTGAACAATACCAAGACAACAATTACAATACTAGGTAAGGTATCTTCATCATCGTGACCAGCCGATAGACGTCCACTGCTGAACATGGCCTTCCCCAAAGATTTTCACATCCATAGCGTAGGGATTCACACGGGGGCGATTTGAGCCATTTCCCATCACGCAGACCTAATACGAATTGATGAGAAGGTAAGATACGTCTCACTAATACTTAAAACTTAAAATCGTTTCAAATGTTATAATATTTTTATTATACCACTAAAGGATAAGGAACAGGATGTTTACTTGATGCTAAGTTCGCCAAAAGACAATGCCTCTAGTAAGGATGGCATGCACTGCACCACGAAATATTCGTCTTAAGACGTAAAATATTAAGTTTCATTACCTCGGTAATTTCACTATTTACAAGCCATTCATATTCCGAACAACAATGTATAACAATACGATGTCTACTGTACTATCAGATACTATCAGAAATAGATGGTTCGTTACCCACCAAAATCGTCTAAAGCAACCGAGACCTGCCACCAAAACACACACATAATTGAAATATCAATTTCAGATAGACCATGAATTATTATCTAGATCCAATGTTAGACTTATAAAATTTTATTTCAATTATATATGAAAGCAATGTTTGTTCTAGTTATGACGATGAAGGTATGCAACCATTCTTTGATGAAACTCCTCACGCGACGCCGCCTGCTGCAACTGGTAAAAATTTAAATAATACACTGTTTTAAGCATCTAGGCTAAAAGTAACTAAAAAAAATAATCATGCACATTATGACGCAAAAAACATTCGAGATAAATATTTCCGTTGTAATGAATAATATTAACAAATCAGTCAGTGTTGGTGCGACTTCGTTATCATGTGGAACGGTTGTTATATATTTTTTAAAAAAGCATTTACTCTTTCAGCTCAAAAATCAACGTGGGGTGAGACGGAAACCAAACCGCAGTTATCTCATCCAGTGAAAAGTGATGTAGATACTATAATACCGAAAACGTCTGCCACAGTTCATTACCTACCAAAAACACCAGTGACTAGACAAGATAGTTACTCGGGTAAGAGTTATCAACAATTTGATTTGCAGTATGAGGACACACAGCAATACAAGTTTGACTCACGGGAACAATCGTACAAGGAAGACAATACTCAATATATAGAAACAAAAACCGAATTTCAGTACCAAGAACAGTATGAAACATCTTACAAAGATGATGTACAACAGGACCAACAATTGTTTTCACAATACCAGCAGCAGGAAGAACAAAAAAGTTATCAACAGACACAATATGAGCAACGAAAATATGGTGAACAAAAGTATGAGCAAGATCAATATTTACAACAACAATATGGAGATGATCAATATGAACAGCAATATGAAACGCAGCAATATGAGCAAAATCAGTATCAAGAACAGGAACAACAGTATCGACAGAAACAAGAACAACAAACCCAAGAGTTACAGCAGCAACAATATGAACTAGAGCAGCAAAAATATCAGCAACAACAATTACAACAACAACAGCAGCAGCATCAACAGCAAATGCTAATACAACAACAGCAGCAGCAACAACAACAGCAAAAGTTACCGACACAGCAAATTCAGTCAACTGTTTTGACTGGGGCAGCAACATTAGGATCGTTAATGGCAGGCGGCGCTAAAAAACTCGGAAGTTTGTTCGGAGCTGCCGCAGCAGCTGTTGCTTCTCCTCAAGTAAGCCAACCTATAACTACTGCACAAGCAACTACGGCTAGTCAAATGACACCAGCCGTTGCCGTTTCCACTCCTTTAACAAATTCAATAGCTCCTGTCACGACATCCGTCCCTGAAGTGCCAAAGTCCGTAGCTGTATCAACTGCCACAACAACAAGCACGCCTATTTTACCAAGAACTCCTTCACTTCGGAGACAAGAATCAATACAAAGGCCTTCTGTGCGCCGGACACGAACATTACCCGACGCACCAGAAGACTATCACCAATCGAGTTTTGACGAAAGTGCCTACGAGGAAGAGTATCAAAAGACTGAATTAGATCAAAGCTTAGACCGAGACAGAATTTCTTTAGACAGGTATCACGATGACGAATACATACATGCCACAATAGAAGAGGAAGTTGAGAGAGAAAGTCATGTTCCAGAGGTTTCGAGTCCAAGTTTACAAAAGACTGCCTCACCTACGAGGACTCTATCGCAAATTCGAAAGCCTTCTGTAGACAGTTATCATAGTCAAGCGCCATCGATTCACGATCGAAAAACATCGCAAACTTCTGTTCATTTAGAAGAAAAACTTCCCGTCCCTACTACGCAAGAAGGTTAGTGTTATGAATCTAATAACTTTACAAAAAAATCTAGTAAATTATTATTCTTCAACAAATATCTCAAATTTCATTTATTTCGACGTGATTTAATTATAATATTATAACTGTCATCATTTTGTCTACTGCTGATGAACTTTGTGAATTAAAATCTATTTATATGAAAGAACTTTAACAATTTGTATATGTTTAAATATTATGATACTTCTCGCTTTAGTAATGATACGGTTACTGGAGATATTTTCGGGATTATAATTGTAAAATTCATCTAAAATCATATTCATATAATTGACACCCATATCTTCACTTATGTACGAGTACATGCCCTGATTAATTTCAATGTCAAAGAGCCCGGCTGAAGTTTTATAATTTTGAACAGTATTGATAAGTTCTACGTTTAACTTTATATACCTATGTTTGTTATCTTTGTAAATTCATTTTTTTCTAGTCGTTTTATTAAAAAGTGTCAGTGATCTAATACGCCCATGCAATTTATTTTACAAATAAAAAAAGTTCAAAAAATCAAACTTGTTCCAGAAGCCATTAATGATAAGTCAAAAGTAACATTTCAAGATGAACGAACAACATACCACGAGGTACCCGAAGAATTTGATACTTTCCAAGGAGCTCGGGATTCCTTTGATGAACAAGTTTCCGAGTATCAAGATGATGAACAGGGCTACCATGACCGGGACGATGCTTATAGAGAGGAGTCTGATAAGTTTGATGACCAGGAACGTTTTAATGAAACGGATGAACAGTATAACGAAGATGCTGTTTTTCAAGAGGATGAAGAAAGGCATAAAGCAGAAGAACTCGACTTTCAGCCAGAACAGCCGAAGCTGACGCCGAAACAACGATGGCACCGAGCTTACAACAAGATCGTGATGCAGCTAAACGTGAGTAATTTTTTATTCTAGTGACGAAAGAAACTATTTTGATATAACAGTTTAGTACAAATAGTTATTTTATTTTCGATTTTTTATATTTTGTTGTTCTAAGTTTCTTTCGTCATTTATACTTATTTTTGTTATTTAGTGGAGAAATAACGTTAATATGTCTAACCTAACCTAATCTAAAACATACTTTTTACAATGTACCGATTCATTAATTTGTTAATTTATATTCGGTTTGGGTAAGTTCAAATAAAAAAAATTAGCAAAATAACTTTACTACACGAATTAACCATATAAAACTAAATTTATCAAAAACTGCTTAACTAGTTTTCGTATATACACACATTTTAAAGTATACGTTATAAAGAAAAATTTCCTAGGATATAACTTTATACAAATGTAGTTTTGCAGAGTTGCAGAACTTATGAATACTACAATACTGTATATGCCGCCATTTTTAATCTGCTACGATACTGAATTGAATATCGTAAATACATACAATATAAATATAGATGTCTTTTTATTTTTATATATCTATATAAATATATATATGTAAAAATATGGACATGTATAGGTGTCCCGTGGCAAATTTAGGATTTCTTAATTAAATTTAAGGATGTTATTATTTTAGAATATACATATATTTGTCATTAAAAGAAAGACGAGACATGCGTACACACTCGCGGAATCTTTCGAGAGTATTGTGAGTGTATCTCGCGAAGGAGGCTCATGGTGGCTCTTGCTGTGTGAGGCGTGGCGCCATCTTGTTGAAACCACGTGTGAGAGCTGTTCGATGGATGTTCTCTTAGATTCGGTATAAAAATGCGGCGATAGACATCACCATCAACAGTTACGGTTGCTCCACGAGAATTTTTAAAGAAAAACGGTCCAATTATTCCATCGACAGAAAGAACATCAGTCTACTGCGACATCGTGACTGACCAATCCGCACAAATCCCGCGCCAAACTGTAATCCTTTCCTGGTCCCCCGCGCAACCGTTAGAAAAATATTCGAATTTCAAATCTTAAATCTGCCACGGGACACCCTATATTTATAAATATTTATATCAGGAGAGATATCTCAAGATTCATTGACTAATCACAAGATCTCGAAAACTATTAAAGCCTCAAAATTTGGTAGACATTGCTTTCTGCCATTTAGATTTACTTCGCTGCCCTGGCGAGTCATAGTGAGTCTTGGCCTCCGACACAAGAGAACGCCAGCGTTGTCTGTCTCTCTTGTCCTTCTCTCTGTCATTTAGAGGTGAACTAAAATTGAATTAAAAAAAATACTTCCCCAAAATTAGTTCGGTGGGAGCGGCGTTGTTAATACCGAGAAGGGTCCCGGGGGCAGCAAGTTGCCGCCCAGCGGGAATAGTTCTCATAAATTTCAAGTCTATTTATATATTATGGCCAGCGAAGGGGGCGGGGAAATATATATCTTACTGGTAGTAGGTCTCCGTTGCCGGAAGCCCGCCAAGGTATGTACCACCGCTGCTCCTATTTCTGCCTCCAAACAGATATAAGATCATTGTTTCATTAATTTCACTAACTACAACGCCGTTCAAACCGGAACACAGTAATGTTTGCACATTACTGTGTTCTGGTTTGAAAGGTGCTGTAGTTAGCGTAATTAATGGGGTAACGAGGTTTAACATCGTATGTCTCAAGACGACGAGCGGATTTCCATTCCAGCTTGCGCCACGTTGTAATGGGCGGGCTTATCACTTACCAAAAGGTGAAACGATTCCCTTGTCTCATCGCTTTATTAAATAAAATAATAATAATAATAATGATCTAAATATAAATGTAACTACCGAAATTAAATATTGTTATATTAAAAATATGAACGTAATAAAAAAACCCACGATTCGCCTTTGACGCGAAAAATTCTGTATTTCTTTTATCAAACATGAATTGTAACAGCCCGCCCACGATCAGCTAAATAACTGGCTATGATGGTAGATCTTTAATGATTTTTATGTGGAACATTACGTATAATATTACGTAACAATATAAAAGCATCTAAGGACAAGCTGGAGTTGAGCTCCCGCCGCGGTTGAATGTAACAACGTATCGCAAATGTGAAAATGTTGTTATTTCGCCGCATGGTACTGACCTCCCGACGGGTAACCTTGAAGATAAGGGCGAACATAAAACTGTTATCATAGCATTGAAAAATTCTTTACTCCTTACAAATTCAAGTTTTACTATTAAAAGATTCATAAATTTTTTTTTTTAACGATTTTTAAGAAACGACAGTTATGAAACATTCTAGTTTTCATTAAATAAATTCAGACAACCACATAAATTTGAATAAAAAAATTCTTATTCGACTTTAGTTCTTTGTATATCATAAATAAAACAAAACTATGAATAAAAATGCATAATAATAAATGCAATAGAACTTTTACCAATATTTTTTTTTTATTCAGTGAAGCGACGAGAAAAGCAGGTCTTACACCTGATGGTGATACTACCGCTCATAACAACGTGCCGCTAGTTAGAATGTTCCACACTGCATCATATTCTCGTCGCCTTGAGACATAGAATGTTAAGTCTCGTTACCCCAGTAATTTCACTACGTACAAGTACCCTTTAATCCGGAAAACAGCAATGTTTGCACACTTCTCTTTAGCGACAGATATACAGGATGGTGGAAAAGTAATCCTCCTATCAGAAAATGCTATAAATTTTGCCTTGATGTAAAAAAAAGAAAAGACCAAATAAAAATAATCCACAAGAAGAATCAAAGTTTTTCATATTTTTTTTTAAATTACAGCCAAAAAACATCGGAAGGTTATTTTTGCGCCACCTTGTATACCTTGTATAGGAGCTGCAGTGGTACCTATCTAGACGGTATCAGGTAACAAAGACAAGAAATTCTTAAAATGTGTAGTTTAAGTTTTATATTAGTATTTATTTATTTTTTTTTAGTTAGTTTATGTAGAATTTCTTTTACTTTAATTGATGAATTTTCTTTAATAAAACTGCACGTGTTCATGAGAAAAAAAATAAAGGTGATTTTAACTACATTTTTCAAAATTGAAGCGCAGGGAATCGGTGTACGATTTGTTATAATCTGTCGTCGCAAAAGAGATCCATGGCTGAAGGCCGTCTATTCGTTAAGTGGTATTTGCCGCCCGCTGAGTCCCGTGACGCTTTGAACCCGATCACCTCGTTAGTTCAAGTTAGTTGCTTTAGCCGTATGTACATATCAAACTACGCCATACACCGCTCAGTTTGTAAATAGCCACTGAACCGTCAACATCCGTCAACATCCTTAAAATAATAAAGCGTACAAAGTAATTGTTTTCGTGCGAATACATCTTGCTGTTGAATCGGCGGTGAGGGACCGCGAGGCCGCGATATCAGCATCCTGCGGGCGACCGTGGCCCGAATGACTGTACGACGCGTGCGCACCTATCAGCCATCTGTATGCAAATTGGCACCACTTCAGGTGATAACGGTTCAGTATAGGAGTGAACGTTTCTGTGTTAAGCAGAATTAAAAACCGTAGAGATATGTTCAGATTGATGCGAGGGCGTAAGGGTCAAGCGGCGAGCGAGGCCGATATACACCGCGAACAAACTTTCTCGAGCCGCACCAATGCGAGCAGCACACGGCTCCGGGTCCGCCGCGGATCCAGTTTGACGGACCTGGACAAGCTTCGATATGGCGCCGGCTCGAGTGGCGGTGGTTCCATTGGTGATCTGATGAATATGTTCAGTGGTAGTGCAAATTCGGTCGGCAGTGACTCTCTAGTAGCTCGAACTATGCCCTTGGAGACGGTTAAAAGAAATATTCCCGCTCCGTCGACACCGTCAACGCCACCGCCACATCAGCCACCTTCTCCACTTATTCATGTTTCGAGGCCCGTAGGCCCGCTGACGATGGCTCAGAGGACGATGCGTTTTAGTCGGCTATTAAAATATCAACCATCATCAACGGATGTGATTATAATATTGGTGAGTTAAACATGGATTTTAATTTCTCCTCCATCAATTTTATTTCCTAAACAAAGAAATTTGAGGCGTAATTGAAAGTATACGGAATATTTACATAACATTTCTCGATTATGAGAAAAAAAGAAATGTTTGTACAACGCGGTTTATAAACTTCCTGGAAATGTTTAGACTTGTGATCAAAACTTTGTGGGAATAAATCATTTAATGAACCTCGTTAGTGGGGAATGATTGCGATCATTAAAATGTTTGCACATATATACGTAAATATATTTTAGTTCGTTTTTCCCTGTACATGTTATTATTTTCGAAACCATCTCCATTTCAAAGCATCATATTCATGCGGAACCCTTAACATTAAATTATATTTTTGACACGCTTTAGTTGATGTAATAATATTAGTTAAAAAGGGATATATTTGAATCGGACAGAAAGTACATTCTGGTG
The DNA here is from genome assembly GCA_029030555.1 of Ornithoptera alexandrae. Taxonomy (NCBI): domain Eukaryota; kingdom Metazoa; phylum Arthropoda; class Insecta; order Lepidoptera; family Papilionidae; genus Ornithoptera; species Ornithoptera alexandrae. The sequence goes on along the minus strand of JARDVY010000042.1, from coordinate 4,624,194 downwards.
TAGTAGAGTGTTATTTACATATGCATCGCATTGTTTCCCCGCCTGGTCATGAAATTTCAGCAGTTGCATTTATTAAAATGTCACAAAGCTATTTACAAGAGGAGTGTCGGAGAGCCGAGTGCAATTTTTCACTGAGAGAATAACAAATACTTTTCTTATATTCATTTTAAATGTTTATTTTACGACACAATCAGAAACTTATACATTAATTTTTTTTTCACATTAATTACTTACATAAAGATTTATGTCCCACATGTAAATTATTTGTATGAATTTATGTATACATCGCGAATACTTTCTTGAAGGCTTTTGATCAGCTACAAAGTCTAAAACGAATCTTGTTTTATTCACGTAATTTTCGATTAGTTTGTACAAAATTAGTTAACTGTCATCATTTATTACTTCCAATAATCCTTCTCACGCATACTTCTTCATAAATTTCAATAGATACTTCAGTTTGGGCATTTCAATGTTGTGGATGCATCTGTTGAAGTCGCCGATCACTTTGACCGAGTGTGTCATCATTCTTGAAATTATATCCTTCAGACACACACTCAGATCGGATACTTCTTTAAAACCGTGAATTGCTATTTCAGCCATTACAACGGGGAATGGCGATGTTTCGTAGAGGAACTGGAAGTTTGTTAACAAAAATAGCATCATTATTAGAAAAGATAGAGAACCTTAACATCATACGGATATTGAATTATCTAACTCAATATTATTGAGTAAATCTATTTCTTTAACAGAAAAAGAAAGGCCTTATAAGGTTCTTATTGAATGTTTAAGAGAATGACTAGTACTACAATATCTTTGTTCTTATTATACTCACAACAGTCCTTTCAAGGTCTTGACTTTCGTGCGAGCAGTTACCTCCCACTTGCTGTTGCTTCTGACATTCGAACAATTTCGATGCCGAATATTTCTTCAGATTTTCTAGAGTCTCAAAATGAACTTGTAATTTTTCTGTAACAAATTCATGAAATAAAACAACTTTCTACCAACGTATTGTGCTGTAATTTACAATTGTATAGTTATTTGTGTAGGTAGCAGGAGAAAGAATCTACTCTCCATTAATTATCTTTTTCATTCTTTGATTTCTCGAAACTAATGGATCTAATAGAAATAAGACTGTCGATATTCGGACAGTGCTTATTCCCAAAAATAAACTTACCTTGTTACAGATAACATCCGGCATTTAATGTAATAGTTCTTATTTGTATCACCAGTGAAGATAATTAATATGTGAAATTATACATAAATAAAGCAGTTCCTGAACTGTATAATATTTTTATCGACTATTTGCACTCACTCTAATACGATTATTTGATTGCCATTATAGATGCTGTGATAAACAAGTTATCTTATCACTGCATGTTTATAAAAAGTTATAACCTGTCCATACAATACAAAGCTTATGTTTGCAGACTTTAGATAAAATGCACTTTAAAATTTATAATGAATAGGGTTGATGATAGTGGGATAATTTTAAATTCAAAATTTTTTACGATTCTACTCTTAACCATATGTATCTTTCTTTGAGTATTTTTAAAAAGTTTAATAGTCACGGATGTAAAATTACTACTAGTGTATAATTTTATTGCATTTCCGCCGTTTAATCTTTGTATGACAGAAATTACTCATAAAATTCGATAATTATAATGTACTTATAAGCAAAGAAATGGTCCTTCTGCCTTTATACTTAATTAAATGTTGTAAATTAAGTTTTTCTATTACAATCTTTGTTAAAGTTTTAATCACATTTAGAAAACTTAAAAATGAATTATCTGTGTATTTGATCTAGTTCAATGCGATTGTTTTAGTTAAATCACAACGCGTTTATCTAGGTTATGATTTAACTAAAACAGTAACTCTGCCACGAATTATTATTGTATAACGGACGGATTGTTTTGGACACATTCTGTATTGTTGCTAACGGAATCGCAACAGTGCAAACAAGGAAGGCTAGCCGAAAATAAAACGAGGCCTGTATATAGGTTAACAATGATACTTTACCGTTCGAGGTTTACAAGCAAAGAGTGCAAACAAGCAATCAAAATGAACCGAGTTGCCGTTTGTACAAAAACGTTGAATCTTTTATATAATTATAAATCACGAAGGTTTGTAATCAAATATATTATTTTAGGGCACGTAATCGAGTTAACTGAAATTCAATTAACGTTGAGTGCTAAGGTTTTAAGGTCCTTGATTTTCCTTACCCAACGCACGTTGTGTTTGAAGTCTAAAAATAATTTTATATTTAGATTATTTAAAACATCAATATTCTAAATATCATATTTTTCGCTTAGGAGATCGATCACAATGTCCTCTCAGCCAAAGGAGAGTAATGAGATAATAGATAGGAGTAATGAGATCCAAGGAAAAAGCATCAGTTTCTTCTATAATTGATACCGGCGTACTGAGCTCTTAAAATTGTATACGAACCGTGGATAATACAGCAAATACTTCTTTTTTTCATCTCTGTTCAACAGTTGACATCAACGGGGTAAAATTAATGAATGATAACGATCAACTTACCGGGTAATCTTTGTACTCTTTGGTATCCCAAGGCGAGGCACAATGTAACATTCTCATCTGCTAATTGTAGATTTTCACCCAGAAGTTTCACAATGCTCTCCTTGCAGTACGTCCCGTTCCGCGGTTTGCGATCGTGAATTATTATCTAGAACAATTGTTTTAACAGTGTACTAGACTTGCGTCTTCGTAATTGGAAACTGCGGCTCGTCTTGTTTCAGCTTGTACTTCGCAGCTTCAATGGGCTAACATGAGTGTTAAAGTCGGAAGTTTTGTTCGTCTCTCATCCCCTTTAACTTTATCTACCCTACTATTTATATGTATTATAACATTTTTTTTAAAAAACTTTTTAATATAATGTAGCTTTGTTTGTATTTGATAAACTACAATAAAATATCGCATGTTTACTGTAGTTTTCTGTATAGAGTACTGCATATAAACTGTCAACTATTTCTTAAGTTTAAGTAGCATTCTTAAGATTTAATTTGAAATCTATCTTTGCACAGTTTTTTTATAAGTATATCTAGGATAATACTACTACTATACTATAACCTATACTCCTCATCGCCTCGAGACGTATGTTTTAAAGTAAATTCATTACTTTTGAAAGCCTTCAAATACTGATGTTCCCACATATCTGTTTGACTACAGCTTAATATAAATTTTATAAGATGAAGAAAGATAAGTAATTATCTATTACCTGAAAGTATAAAGATATTTGTTCGAGATACACAGTCATGTAGTTAATAGCTTTGTCAGCTTCATTCTTCATCAGCAGTTTTATTTGTGACACGAGGGTGTCCATGTCCTCTCTGGATTTTTGTGTTCGTACTTGAATGTCCGCTATCAATGTCCTATATCCATTGATAAGATTGTCTTGGAAATCTGTGGTCTAAAGGAATTTTCTATTGAACTCCTAGTAATTAATGAGAAAGTTAGCGAAGGACTACTATAAAATTTTTTCATCGTCAATAGACGAACGATTGATAAATATGTTGTAACAGACAATGATTACGAGGATGGTGCAGCGGATATCAGCAACACAGTAAAGCTGGGATAGAGATAGATTTATTAGTGTGGTAGCTATTGTAAGAAGTTATTATTAATCTCTATTTTGCAAGGTAAACTGTTAATTGCTGTGCCATGGAGGTAGAATAATATATAATAAATAGCAGAAATGATGGATACACTGAATAAACTATTTGTAATTCATCGATTATAAAGCCTTGATGAAGAACTTTCTTAAAGACACTTTCACGAACTAACAAAGTTCTTCTTTATATAAAAGTGGTGGTAATTTACATACATATAGATAAGTCATATTTTTATCTGTATGTGTATCACTATTGAATCATTATATATAAATAACAGCATAAGCAGAAAATGTTTAATTTTATTTACAAAGAGGAGGAAATTAGTCTTTATATACATATAAAGGAGTGTCGACTTGAAATTTTGTATTCAATTCCTGAATCTAATGGTCTCTTTTCATAAAGTTTTGATTTCAGCGTCTCTATCGTATTATTGATATTAAAATATGTATGAAAATAATCGTAAATGTTATTTACCAGTCGATTCAAGTTTGCTGTAATTTTAAAGTTAATATTTTTGTAAAGGAACTTCTTAAGATAAGTCTTCTAGGAATTTATTCTCTTTTCTACCACAAATATTAGAAGATATAGTCTAAATGCGAAAAGTAAAGGAAACTAGTGACTTGCGTATTATATCAATTATGTTTAAACTTTAAAATTAAACTCACCTGTAGAGTGATAGCCAGAAGAGCGGAGATAAAAGCGAGGAACACTTTGCGATTCATTTCCGTTTGTTAATTCCACATCACATTTCAGTCTCTAAATACTAACATCCTACCGTAAGTTCCGGTTTTTATATCTAGTTTGTTGATAAACAATAACTTAATACCGTTAATTTAGCTTTTGTTATATCCCAATTTTAAATATATATTTTTTTTTAAGATTTATTATAACATTTACATTACAGCCAAATGTGGAGATAACACAAGTTCCCTCATCGATGCTGTTTCCGTGAAATATGGCGTCCGACTGGTTGTTCAGAAGTTGGAACTATTGTTTTGCAACGGAACGTTGATTGTTATGAGTACGAACCAAATTCAATCGGCAATAATCACCACTTGGTGCGCTGCAATGGTTTATAGCCAGCTTCTGACCGTTCGAAGTTAACTCATACGTTTTTTATTTACAATGTAAATATTTTATGTTGTTAATCGATGTCAATGGACCGGACCATCTCGTTGACGAAAATTAAATGTTATTGTTTTATTTACATGCGTATTGTTTTGAAATTCATTTATGTATCTTTTGTTATTGACAGTTCTGCGTCCGGTTGAGGATCTCTTTGTTTGCGATCTTCGACGAGCAGGTGATAAAGGCATTCTTTCAAGATGTTTGTCTGTTGCTATTCATTGTATTGTTGTTTGTGTGATGTAGTTTCGCCAGTTAAAAGAAAAAAGACCTTACATACGTACAAATATATCTGAGTGTGAATTTAGTATGTTCCTTGTTTGTGCCGTCTATACTTTCTCTCGGTATACTATTATATTTCGTACGAATAAACTGTATTAATAATTTAACTTATCGAGCAAAAGGAATTTTTGAAAAGGTACATAATTTTCTTCTTCTTTAAGCGCGTTTCCATTATTAGAGGCTAACCATCTGATTTGCGAACACAATGTTATTCTTTACTAGATTTTTATTATTTAACCAATGGTATAGCTTTATGTTTATATACAGGTGGCGCAAAAGTAATCCTCCTATCAGAAAATGCTATAAATTTTGCTTTGATGTAAAAAAATTAAAAGACTAAAATTAAAGAAAAAAATATTAAAGAAATGAAAAGAAAATTAAAAGGTTATTTTTGCGCCACCTTGTATACCTTGTATACAAGGTGGCGCAAAACCTTCCGATATTTTTTGGCTGTAATTTAAAAAAAAATATGAAAAACTTTGATTCTTCTTGTAGATTATTTTTATTTGGTCTTTTAATTTTTTTACATCAAGGCAAAATTTATAGCATTTTCTGATAGGAGGATTACTTTTGCGCCACCCTATATTACCAATTTCTACTTGATTTTATCTATATAACAAATATATCAAAAACTATATATGGGGTTGAAAAGGTCTCATTATTTTTACGAAATGACAAGTAAAGCGCTATAACGTCCTTCAAACCGAACATGTTTTGGTACAAATTGTGTGTACGGTAAAAATTTGTGCTAAAATAGTATTCGGCAAATAGGAGTCGCATCAAATGAAACCTATTCATCATCACTGTCATTTCATGACACAATAAAACATACCACATACCGTACATACCGTAGCCACCATTCTGACATTGGGTTAATGCAGTACTGAAAATAAAAGAAACTTTATTTACAGTTGATACATATCATAATCATCTCTTTTGGCCTCTATATTAGCTATATACATATTATACTTGTATATCATTATGAGAGCTAGATTTATTAGTAAGTATGATTTTGAATGCAATTTTTTATCCCTTTCTATTTTCAATATCCTTGTAATCGAGATTTTTTTAATCTACGTTATACAGTTGGATGAAGAGCTGCTTCATTTAAATACATGCGAGGTATGTATTATCAAACTTATTATCTACTATTTGTTACAATAAATTGATTGAAAATTTCGTTTTTTATAGTAACAACGCTAGTTAAAATACTTATATTAACATTAAGAAATTCATTATTAATTTATATTTTCTTTATCTATACATTTTAAGTATACATACACTGCACACAGACATTTTTTTGACTCCTTGATAACGTCCGTACTTTTTGTCTTGTCTTTTTTTCTATTGTATTTTTATAAAGGCATGCCGTATTTACTAACAGTTATTTAGGAATAAGTCGTTGTTACTGTTTATAATAATTCATTGTCTAAATATATATGGAACGAATATTTGAGGAAATAGACCAGTATCTAAAAAATCTAGTTTTCAACGTCATAGCTAGTAATATTAAATCTAGTATTTAATAATACTGCTTTAATGATGATGTTCTTTAAATCAGTTTGTTTTGGTATTTATATACTATAATATGTATATTTAATATATGTGTATTTATATACTGTAATATTATTATTACGTTTAGTATATAAAAGCAGAATTAATAGAAGAAACCTTTTTGAGTAAAATCTATTATAAATCTCTAATTGATACTAGAAATATAATCTTAGAAATGCTTTTCATTTGCGCTATATAGTTAAAACTGCCATCTAGCGGATGCTACTGTATATTCAAACTTTGACAAATATTCTAATTCTTCAGTTGATCAAATTTAATGAATAGATGGAGTTACAGTGTATTGAGTTAACAATTATTTGACAGGAGCGCGAAACTTCGATTTGTATGATACATTTACTAATAATACAAATAGAAAACCAATCTGAATAATAATGGTTAGTCCCATAACTGTTAATATATTGTCGATTAATATACAGTCGACTATTTTTCCGACTACGGGGCTGAAGCTCTTACATTATGAAAGTTAAATACTATGTTTATTTACTATTTATCCACCCTTGTCATGGGCGGCCTAAATGATCAAACCGAAAAGTATCTCTGGTCGAAGGTCGTCCATGTATCACTGCAGTTGGCATATCCATCGCCAAACAGTAGTGTGCAAACGTTACTGTGTTTCAGTTTGTGGGGCATTATAGCTAGATAAATTACTTGGATAATGAGACTTAACATCTTATGCCTCAAGGCGAGGAGCAACGATGTAGTGCTGTATATGTCGCGCACCACGCGTTAACTAGGCGCTAAAGTAATGGCAGGTTTTTCACTTAACATCAGGTGAACGTCCCATTGGTCTCGTTGCTGCGTAGAATAAAGAAATCCATGTGATGTTTTCTGTCAGCGGAATCTCGAGTTCGGTAGGATTTCAAAACATCCTCATCCCACACTGTGGAGTAATATAACAAAACGATTGTACTTACAAACTGAACTATTCTTTTTTCTTTTTTGTAAAGTAGCAAATTTTTATGATTTTATTTAGACAACGGTATGAATTTGTTTTTTAAATAACTTGCTCACTATAAATCAAAGAATAGAAGATTGCGTATCAAAATTAGTGCAACAAGTATTAATTGTTTTTTATAAAACGAAGCGACGAGACGAGCGTAAGGTTCACCGGATAATGATGTCAATTAGAATGATCTACACAACACCATATTGCGCTCCTCGCCATGAGACTTAACATGTTAAATCTCATTACTTCTATAATTTGAGCTACAAATCACTTTAAATCGGAACTTAGTAATCTTCCCACAATATTGTTTGGCGGTAGATATAAAAATATCATATTTGAAACTTGTCGGTAGTTAATGTTAGATACTTAAACTTGCTATTTGTTCTAGGTTTTAATACTACGGTTTTTTTTTTTTTATAAAAGTATTATTCCAATTCCAGTACATAGACGAGGAGTCGTCGATTTTTATTTTTGTAACAAGATCAATATGTCTTATTTTAGATTTTCACTTAGTTGTATACCGTATTTTGTTGTAGCTTTAAATTGTACAGTGGAATTCGATTAAAGACGACACCTTTTGAATCTATCGAATAATTACACTGCACAGTGCTACTTAATTAACTATTTAACCGACATAGCAAATTGCTATATTACAATCTACTTCCTAATGGACAATGAATAGTAATCATTCACCATTAACTACTTTTGTACGAATATTACCACAAAGTAATCTATCAGTACATTTCAATTATAAAAAAGGTCCTGATTTTGTCTTTCCATTTTAATTTCTAGTTAAATAATTCCACAAAGAACTTACATGTACTTTATCTAATGTTTTAATTTCTTAATACTTATTATAACATCAATTATAAAAATTTGTTTAAACGTGTCCTATGTAAATCTGTTTAAAGGCTTTATTTTAGGTCTTTATCCTAAATTACATTTCTATTTCAAATGTCTGGCGGACAGGATCTAAGTAATTTTCTCTTCAATAGAAATAATTTTCCAGCTTAAAGGATTGGAAATGTCCAATTAACAAAATTCTTAATTGCATAAGGTTTCTAACTTGTCGCCTAAAACGTAAAGTTTATTTGTATATCGGTTGTAAAACGTGTGTATATTTTATATCACTGCCACCATTCTTGCGGTGAATCAAATGTAATATATTTGATGTATCATCATCATCATCAGCCAATAAACATCCCCTGCTGGGCATAGGTCTCTCCCCCACAAATATGCGAGTTATAAAAAGTTATTCAGATATCATCTATATTAAACTTCAAAGAGTTACTCTAGTTAATGAAATTGCAGTATATTGTACCGTGAAAAAAATTCTTTGGGGATTATGGATGGGATGATGGTTGAATGGGTTAGATTATTTCTGGGATATCTAATTTTTATATCATAAAAAGAGACTAAAAGGATACATATCCTGGAAACGGAAAGCTACTGTTCCTATGACTTCTAGTTTATTGACTAAGCGCAGACCAGTTTGCTCATTTGCTCTCAATTGGAGAAGCCCACGTAGAGTTCGAATTGGTTTTCTCAATCTCTTTGTCAAACTTCAGTTTGAGGAGGGCACCTAATGATGATGATGATGTAAAGTTCTAATGAAAAACATATTTGGTTTAATTGATACTGAGACCGTCTAGGTAGTTGCCACCGCAGCTCCTATTTCTGCCGAGCAGTAGTGTGCAAACGTTACCGTGTTCCGGTTTGAATGGCGTATTATCTCGTGTAATTACTGGAGTAAGAAAACCCAACACCTCATGCCTCAAAGTAACGATAACAATGTGGTGCAGTGTATAACATTGTAACTGGTGCCACGTTGTTATGTATAGGCGTATTACCAGTTAGCGTTTCGTTGAATAAAGAAGACATGAGATGTTGAAGTCTCGGCACCCTGTAATTTCCCTATCTACAATACCTTTCAAACCGGAACACGTTTATGCATGCGAACTACTGATTGGTAGAAATAGGAGTTCCGGTGGTACTTACCTAGATGGTTTCCGGCAACAGAGGTATCGAGAGTAGTTAATTAATAACATAGAAATGATTAAAATAAGAAAACTAATGAATGAAGCTTAATGTCTAACCTAGAGGCATTTATTTCATCCTCTTTCTTTAGCAAATTAGTTTTCCATGTTTTGGCTCTTAACGGAGACGGCAGTCGATCTTCCGAGAATATATTACCTTTGCCAACCATTCGTAGCGCTCTAGAAAATACCAATTAAGAAATTTTAGCACTATTTTTAGGTGCTAATTTGATACAGTACATTGCAATTTCTGGATGTGAATCACTTCTTTATACTTGTTAAACAACAGAAAAACATTCGAGGTAGAGTTTTGTTTAATCAGATCATTATAAAGTGCGATCTTCTTAATTATTAAAATCGTTAATAATATAAGGCTCATATAATTGTTTCATTTGACGATGCTCAATATATTGTCGAGTGTTTATATCTTCAGGCAGTAGAGTTCCAGTACGGTTACTAGTTAGTAAAACATCTATTAGAATAATAATTACTATAATTTCATACAGTTAATTTACAGTCAGAACGTTGATAGAGTCCTCGCTTGAGAAATCCTGACTCTCATACATTGAAATCTGCAGTACAGCACTGATGAAAAAAAGCGTTGTAGTTAGATTCAAATTCAAACCAGGACCTCTGTCTTATATATCAAGGGGTAAATATTAAGACGTATTATGCGAAACTTTGTATATAATATAGTTATTGTTAGATACATAATTTTTTTTTTATTTTGTTTAATGGAATGTCTTGTTTTTACATAAATATTTTTTTCAATATGGAAATACTAGGTTTCAATTATTCTCATGAAAGTACACGTTTCATAAAAGGGAAAACTCATCTCATAGGCTGTGCTTGCAGAAGTTAATATTTGCTTTGACTTAGCGAACAAAAAAAAAACATGTTCAGAGCTTCTACTTTGTTTACATGGATAGTGTTCTCTATAACTGCATTTTTGCAAAACCTCAACAATGACATATATATTACCAAACAATCAAGAATTTGTTTTTTTTTTTAATAATCGATCAATTGAATATTCAAGTCAAAGATTTTACTTTAAAATGTATGTAACAATACTTTACGTCCTTTTAATGTTCAAAGTTTATCATTGTCGTATATATCATTATAATACTTCTTTATGTTAACTGTCCCCTTATAATACGAAAATCCCTGGTTCCTCTCTGATACTGCGGTGGAGTTTAGACGGTGAGATGATTTCTTAGAGCCTGCATAGCTGTCACCTGCTTTTTGTAAGTATGCAGCGTTAACAGCTTTGCTGTTTATGAGATAAATCTAAATTATATGTGATGAGAGAAGTGATGTATAAGAGTAACAGCGGCTGTAAATATATGTGGACAAGGAACTTTTTTATTGCATAGAGCGCTAAGACGAGCGAGATGTTCACCTGGTGGTTAAATCTCGTCTCCAAAGTAACTACATTATCTAGAACTTCTTTCCAAAACTATAATGATATTTGCACAGTACTCTTTGTCAGCTGCGATAAGCGCTGTGGCTGACATCTATCTAGACGGTCTACGACAACAGAGACCTAGTAGTAAATCATTTACGGTGTCATTGTCACTTAGATTGGTATTAAGGTTAAGAGTTAACCCGTAAACCCTAACAGTTAAAATCAGTTTTTAATATGCAATAGCAGGATTCGCTCGTCGATAAAACTGTGTGTCATGAAATTAAGTGAAACACATTGTATTTTATTGCATCGCTTCTGACCTCTCGAATTCGTTCGTAGCAAAAGGGAATTTTCCAGTTAAAAGCGACAACACTCGGGAACATTTCCACGGTTAAGACTATTACTTAAAGTTCAGCGCACGTCCGACTCAGGCAACTGGGTATTATTTATCACAATTACATTTTCAGGAACGTTAGGTTTTAATGTTAAAATAAATTAACTTGTTTGCTACATCGGGGTGATGTTTTTTCTGAACGGTACTTTCTAGAAATTACATCGCTTATGTCTTAATATCCTTTTGTTAGAAATAAAGATTTTGAGATATTTAAAATGTCAATTTTATTCATACAATTTGATAATTTGCTGATAATCTTGCGAAATGTCTTTTCGTCGGAATTAGATTACATTAATCGTCCTCCAAATTAAGAGACGTTAATGACATCCTGGATAGTAACTGGTGCAGGTAGATTGTCTACTCCAGACAGCAATCTTAACGCTGACCATCATCCAAAGTCGTAAGAGATCAACCCTAGAGAGTCACCACTAATCATCACCCACCGACCCGTACTAGGCCAGCGTGGTGGGTTAGGGCCCAATTCCTCTCAATGAACTCCAACAAACAATGTGGAGATGTTTGTTTGTCGGCTGATAATAATTATGATGAATAAAAGATATAATACAATGTAGGTATACTATCACTAAGATTTAGTTAAATTTGAATACTAACTGAGAGTACAGACCGGCTAAAATATCCTTGCATGGAGCTTCTCATAACAATGCAGAATTATTCATATTTATGATGTCTTTGTTTGAATGTTTAATTGAGTTTGTACTACCACCTTCACAAATCTACATACGAGTATAGCTACGTGTCAACATCCCCAGTTTGCGAACAAAGGGGTTCAGCTCCACGTAATTGATAATATTAGCAAAGGGGTGTAACAACTTGCCGTCGTCGGGATTCCTGTCTAAATTCTGCATGGGTGTTAGAAGAAGAATGATTAGACTATTGCAAGGTTTGTGAATTTGATCACTGCAGACCACATCAACACTTAATACTAATTAGATGATTACGTGGTGAAGTTTATCATATTTCCAAATTTTCATTTTGAATTGATTTTTGTAAAGCTTTTTAAACGGTGAGGATTTTAAGATTTACAGTAAATCATTTCTTAAATTTTATATGTAAAGATCAACTCGATTTTATTTGAGTCTGTACCTAAATTTATACGGAGTTAGAAGAATATATAATTAGAGAAACTATCAGATATAATATCATAATAATCCTCCAGCGTAATACTCAGTCATTAATAAAGTAGGATTATTCTATGTATATCAAACGTGAGATTATCCCAAGTTAATTACATTTTTATATCGTTTCTTTTCACGAGTTGAGAAAATTTCAAAAGTATAATTTTGCAAAGTTGAAAATAGTTGTGAGGTTTTATTAAATTCTTAATGAGAAAATTAATAAAACCGCTTGGAGTTTGTCGTAATAAAGCAAATTAATTAAGCCAATTGCTACACAACAGTCTGAGTAGATTTTGAAAGAGAACGAATATTCAGCAAGTAGTTCTAGCAACTGTATATAATATTAAACACGACTGAAATATCTACAATCTTTACATACAACGAAATTAAAAAAAAATTAAGATTACTTTATGAAATTATTATAACGAAGAATAAATGATTGTTTGAATTCATACGGAGGATGAAGACGAAGTCAATATTAAGTCTAGTAGAAGTAGTCTACTATTTAAGAAGTCAATAGATAGTTATCAGTGTAAGCTTTTATAAAATCTGTGTATATATATATATATATAATTATAAATATAATATCATTGTTTTAATAAGAACTATATAAATATTATTCCAATGGGTAAAAGGACAGAGTATATCATATCCAAATGCTAGAAATGATTATTTTTAATTTAATTTTGTGCTTGTGATGCAGAATATCTATGTAAAGATTTCTTAATATATATTATAAATTTTGTTTGATACATGTTAAAGTCAGTTGAGCTCATCTAAAGTTAAGTTACATTCTAGACTTTCACGACAGGTCATTACCGCGATAGCACGGTAGCTTGTTAAAAGGTTAATAAACATAACATTTTAAACGAGGGACTCCACATTACTCTTTGACGTGAGGTTTTATTTTATCAGTTCAATTACTTTATCATAAAGTTTATATATCGTTAAAGTTTCCTACGTTTATATTGCGTAAAACTATATAATTACGTTTAAAGTTTTATCATGCGAATTTAAGATGTAACACAATCATAGATCACTTAGTCAATCTATGTTTCTGTTACAACAATCAATGTTAGTTTTCCTTTAAATATTAATATGTAAGATATATTTAATAGTAATCGATTTGGTAGTCTTGACGATTTTAAAACTATAGTTTAGAGAACATTTAAAGAGAAATTCTTCTACCAAGTCTGTAGTAGTCGCGTCTTTGAAGGTTCAAACTTCGCAGAGGAGGTATGACAAGCGTTTAACATTCCTCTATGTAACATATTATAACACGGAGCCTTTGAAGGCTTGCCAATAAATTGGCGTTGGATGCGTCGACGTTTATTTCTTATTGGAATATTTAACACGCACGGAATTTAAGCGCTGCGATCTGTGAATGTCGAATGATTTCAATGAATAAAAAAACTATGATTTGGGTAACTCGGCTATGGAAAATATTACAAGACTCTTCAATCAGAATTGTATTTTTGATATTATGACTGAAACAATCAATAAGTCTCCCTTTCTTTATAGTAATATATCCCAAAAGGAGATGGGGTCAATTTTATTTAACCTTTCACTTAGCTCTGTCTTCGACGTCGTTATCAGTCACTCCGCACTCTCGCATATCCTTTGACGGTACATTTTTCCAACTTGCATTGGTTTTGCCTCAAAAAGGCAAGAAGTAACTTAAGTTTAATGTAATGTAGAAAGAAAACTCGTACATATTTCGGTGGCGTCAAGAGTTTTACAACTTTTACATTTAACTTGGCATCCAATAAAGTTTATGACTTAGGGTATAGTTCTAGATTACGCAAGTCTTATATTTACTTGAAGCCTTCTGAATCTATACATCTAAGAGCTTGTTTGAAGCGTGGCTCTTAAAAAGAAGGCTATTTCTTTTGTGTCGTAAAAAGGCATTTATGAGTTTTAAGTGTTTTTATATTTCTCTATCACAATGTTATTGTATATTCCTTTATATCTAATGGATTCCAAATCTATTATTGTTCAAAATAACTATTTTATCGGAATCATATCGTAAATGATTTCATTGTAATTTTTTTTACTCGTTGGCTATATACCATTGTGAAGTGTAGTCAACTAATGAAGTTTGAACGTCTGTGAGGTACTTTCCAAATCGCTTGGCTAGCAATCGACGTCAGATTATCAAACTATTCAATAACTCTCCCGATAGCTCCTTTTTAGTTTAACAAGTTCTATACCAATTATAATTAACGAAAAGGTAATTATTATTAACAATATTTTTTTAAAAACTAACATTTTTTTTTTCATGACGAAGTACAAAATATTTTATTTAAGGGGTAATATATTATCTTTAATCCACTAACTAGTTACTGAACGTAGGGGATAAATGCCTTAATACTCTCCTCATTAGAGAAGGCTCTGAGTAATACTAAGCAACTTTATTTACTATCACAAATATTATAAATAATATGTAAATGATAGATTTAAAAAATGTTTTTGTTACTTTGGATTCTGCATTACATTGCTGAATAATTAGCTTAACTTTCATCACGTCGATATATTGAAAAGAGAATTCTACTTATCACAATCCATTTCGTAGTAGCATGTGGAAAGATATAAATCTGACGACAATTGAACAGTTTCCCGTTCTGTTCAATTCAGATGGTCTTTAGATGAAGAAATCTTTTATATCTGTTCAGATGTAGCTATCAAACTAATAAATGAAATGTTTTATAGTTATTTAATCATTTATTAATAATAGTTCGTTTCGTTCTGTAGCTAGTGAAAGTATTGGTATGAAGAGATTGCATAATCATTATCATTTCAGTCTGTTATCGTCCACTGGCCAACATAACCTTTTCTAATGGATTCCCTGCCATATTCATTAGGTCCTCGGTCTATCAGACTGGCGGGCGTCCGAATAGTTTATATATTATCGCCATCGAGTGAATCACCATCCTTATGTTGTAAACAAGAGCTTCAAGCAAAGAGTGAATAGGCTGTTACTAGGTTAGTGCACCTCACCATCACAGACCATATCACCACCTAATATCAGGTGGGATCCTGATCAAGCGATAAACTTTTTGATTAAAAAAGAACTCGCGTCTCGCTTTATAAAACAGAGTTAATATTTTAACATAGCACCATATTGATGATGGGTTATCACTAGGCATAACTTCCTGCTAGTTTCGTACCTATAGAAGAAAACAAAGATGATGGAAGGGGTGTATTATTTATTATCAATTGGTGGTAGGTCTCTTGACAGAGATTGTTCAGTTACCACCGCAGCGCCTATTTCTGCTGTCAAACAGTTCATGCGATAGTATGAGACGACCCATAACAATTTAGCGCTAGTTAGGAATACGTACACTGCAGTGCATTCTGAGTCTTCTCAGACGTAATGCGTGAGTGTCATTAACCCAGTAATTACACTAGCTACAACGCCCTTCAAACCACAACACAGTAATGTTTGGCGGCAGAAATAGGAGCTGCTAATCAACAAACGAGGCTCTGGCTTCCACTAACCAACATTAGGCCAGCGCGGTAGGAAATGGCCCAAATCCATATAAATCCCTACTCGATCGAAGTTGGAGTCTGGGGGAAGCCTATGTCCAGCAGTGGACGTCTATCGGCTGATGATGTGGATGATGATAAAACAGTTTTGGTTGCTATGTATTGACTAAGAATTAAGGCACTGATTATCAACAAACACATTGTTTGCAGGTGATTTCATTAGCGATACGGTTTTCTGTACGTGTTTTAGGTCTTAAGGTATTAAGTCTAGATATCCAGAAATTTTACTAGCAGCATCATTCGGAACTCCGTAATATATATACACTAAAATTTGGTATATTTAATCATTTCTAGTTTACTGTCATTTATAAATTTGGTATTTTCATCTCAGATACTGACACAGTTTAAATTTTCTATTATATTCATAAATATTTAAAGATTTCTCCACAGATTTGTTTAAAACTAAAAAAAAGTAGGAAAGTTACACAAAATCTGTAAATTTAATTGAATTATAAAACTGTCTATGGGAAAACCTAAAAAGAGCATAAACTAATTGGCTTAATACAATGTAGTTTATAATTACTATAGTTTAGTCTATTACATAGGATCAATATTGTTTTTAATATATTTTTTTTATAATCTATATTTGTTATTGAAGCACAGGATTTATGATCAAGCTAAAGCTAGACCTAAGAAGAATATATTACTATTAAATATCTCAAGTTTTCAAAGATTTCTATTACATTAAAACTTCGATGAAATTCATCTTGATGATGACCATCGTTTAGTACTCCACAGATTATATATAGCTCTGTGTAGATTCACTAGCTTTGGCGGCAGAAGTAGTAGCTGCGATGGTACCTATTTAGATGGTCTCCGGAAAGACTTACCACCAGTGATTAGTATCTATTGCTCGGTCTAAGCAGGTCTTATTATAGCGTTCATATCTGCCAATGAGTAGTAGTGTGCAAACATTAACACATGCTGGTTTGAAAGGCTTTATAGCTGGTGAACTTACCTTTAGGGGACCAGCACAATGTGCTGCCAGTACCTTGCTCAATACGAGATGAACTTCCTGTGTAACTTATCGCTTGCAAGGTATTAATAATAATATACACTTAGAAATAACTATTATATATTAAAGGCTTCAAACTAATTGATTCTTTGCGACCTGTGAATTCATTTTTATAGAAGCTATTCGAGCGGTCTTATCTAAAAGTCTCGGAGAAAATAATCTCGGTCTGAAGCATGACGCCTCAAGTCAAAAAAGATCTACCTATTTGTTGAGCTTTATATCAGCGCTTAGAAAATAAAATAAGTTTAAGCTAAATGACAATCCGAAGGGAAATAACATTACGTAAAAGCAGTAAATAAAGAATATTAGGTTCATCTATATATATATAGGAGATATCCAGAGATTCATTGATTCATGACTAGATCTCCGAAACTGTTAGACGTAAAGACTCAAAGTTTCATACAGATATCGCTACTTCCGTTTAGAGGTCAGCTAAAAATGGATTTTACAAAATTCCTTCCGCAAAAGTAGTTGTGGGGGTGCTAAGACTAGCAAAGCAGGGCAGGAACAGCTAGCGTCCTTATATACGATAATAAAATTACTTGAGTAACTAGGTAGTAACTACAAGACTACAAGTTCAATGTGGTACCATATAATCATCATCATTAGATGCACTCTTCAAACTGAAGTTTGGCGATCAGATAGAGAAAACCTATTGGATCCTCAGCTATTTTTTATAAATGATGATATTTAAACCCGGTTCACTCCATTATGTCTTCAAACCATTTTTTGCTCTGTCTACCAGGTGGACGCTATCCAGGCATTTTGCCCTCCAGGATTATACCATACCATATATATCTTATCTGGCGCTATATTGTTATGGACAGATGTATCTTACCATCGTCATTATAAAGGTGAAAGTCTCGGAAGGAGGAAGGGTTGCTTGGTTCGTAATAGGGTAATTACTGACCCCCCTTGTTAGTTACAATTTTGATGCTGTAAATATGCTGTCATAACTTTTTTTTCTTCGACGAATCGACATGGTCAGTGAGACGTTCACCTGATGGTGATACCGCTGCCAATAATAACGTGGTGCTAGGTAGGATGATATACAACAGCACCACATTGTGCTCGACACTATGACACTTATTATGTTGTCTCATTACCTTAGTAGTTTCACTAGCCATAACACCCTTCAAACTGGAACACAGCAACATTAGCACACCACAGTTTCTTCGCAGGAATAGGAGGTGCGGTGGTACTTACCCAGATGGTCACTGGTGAAAGAGACTTCACTGAAGTTAAATTAAGCATCGCTATATTTCGACTGTCAGCATATGAGAGCTGGAGTATTCTGAACCAGTACGCTTCACCGTCCACAGCCTCATTGTTACTTCACATTAAATAGATTGTAGGTAAAAATAATTTAATTTAATTATTATAATCTTAAAATGTCAATACCTTTCTTATTCTATTATTTGTTTTTTTTTTTTTTTTATTTGAAGCTTCATTGGTAAACCTAATCAACATTCTTAGTTTTACTTTACTCGGGTTTAGTTATTTGGTTTAAAGTTAACTATACCGTTAGTCGCTAATTTAAAGATTGTCGTAGTCCAAAGGTTTTCGTAATAAATTAAGTAAAAAAATTTAACCACATTAAAAAAAGTAGGTTATCTAACTTACCCGCTTTCTTCGTTTAAAACAATGATAACAATTTAAAGAAGATAAGTTCTTTGAAAGCATTCATAAAAGCTTATCCTGCGCTCTATTATTTTACTGGCGGTAGGTCCCAGTTGCCGGAGAAAGGTACCGGTGCGTTCTTTAAGAGATCCCGGACCCTCTCCGAATGCACTGATGCAGAACACTGAGGGGGTTTTAGTGAGTAAAAATCCCACATAACCCTGACTTCCCCCCAGAAGCAGGGTATCTTTCGAAGATTTCCCCCGAAACAAAAAAAAAAGAAAAGTCCCAGTTGGCGGTGACCGTCTAGGTAGGAATCACCGCAGCCCCTATTGCAGCCGATAAACAGTACTGTGTTTAGGTTTAAAGAGTAGTTAATGTAATTACTGGGGTAACGAAACTCAATATGTTATGTCTTTGGCGATGAGCGCAATATGGCGCAGTATATATCATCTTAACTAGCGCCACATTGTTATAGTCACCATCAGGTGTACATCCCGCTTGTAACATCGCTTATTTGAATAAAAAAAAATCATTACAAAAGTAGCAATGCTCTCAATATATCTTATATATAATATAAACTGTAAGAATATGATTTTATATACTTTGACTAGTTCTTGAATGGAGTAGAAGTTATTATCAAGTTTAGATGTAGTCATAACTGTTTAATATTAATGTAAAGCATTCATTTACAAGGAGTGTAAGGGCTGCCGAACAACTCATGGGATCCAAGCCAACTTTATCTGCTCGTTGTGCAGCCTGCTTATCAATAAACGAGGCTCTGGCTTGCACCAATGCGCATTGAGGCAGCTAGGTGGGAAATGACCCAAATCTCTCTATTTGAACCCCTATAAACATCGGTCGCTAGTGCGGATTGATCGATGTGCAGATCTTTGGGAGACGTCTATGCCTAGCAGTGGACGTCTATCGGCTGATGATTGATTCATTTACAAAACGGAGGAAAAAGGAATCAGATTTTTTTTACTATTCGTGTTACGGATAAAGATTATAGCTATTGCCTTGAATTACTAGTAATAGAAGCGGTAATCGACTTGACAATTTCGATGTTATGTTCTACCCTTGAAATTTAAATCTTTGTGGACGCTATTATTCCAATTTCTCTTTTAAAACTGCGTTATATATTGCACAGTTTTTAGTGAAATCCATCAGGAGCTTAACGACTTATTTCATACAGGTAATTAAATTGTGCATTGCACAGGGGATTAATTGCATTATTGCGACGGGGTTAAATTGCAATATTGTGCGCAGCTTATTCCGCCATATTACCCAACCGCTATGCTTCAATACAATTTAACAATAACAGCATTAAGATGAAAATTTCCTATGTGGTACTATTGTCTATACAGCGAACCGACGAGAGAAGCTGGACTTTGACGAAGAAAGAGGTTAGGTTTTAATCTACTGTTATAATACCATTTATGTCTTCTGAGGTCAACAATATGACACAATATAACATACAGATATGCTTCATCATCTTAGGTCTCATTACGTACTAAATATCTTGTTAAATTAGGTTACATGTTAGATTAAATATCTCAATTTTTTGTTTAATAATAGTCATGGTTTTTTATTGGACGAAGCAAAATAACCGTTCATCGCATTTAAGTGAATACGTCTCCCCATAACAATGTAGAGTTAGGATGATGTACACAACACATTACTGAACTCATCTACTATTTAGGCGGTCTAGAGTGACAAAGAGCTTGCTGTTAACAATACGGCCCAGAGTATATCCACGCTTCATCATCTTAGGGCTAATTATATCTATATATATAAGAGATTTCCACTAATGTATACACTCATTACAATATCTCTGAAATTATAAGGCCTAGTGACTTGAAATTTGTTAGGAATATTCCTTTTGTCAAGGATAGGATAGGTCAGCTAAGAATGGATTTTACAAAACTCCTTCCTCGAGGAAAGTTGCATGTGTTTCAAACAAGTAGCGTGCGTATTAATCATAAACTATGTTAAATTTGACAATATCTTTGCCAGTTGGAGATAAAAAAAAAAACACTATTGTATTTAGCCTATCTATCTCAGTGAAATTACTAGCTACAGTTCCCCTCAAATTATACAGAATACAGTTACAATTGTATATAACTACTTGCTAATAGAAATATATGAAGCAGTGATAGCCATTTAGACGAAAATCATAGACGGAGATCGGTTAACAATGAAACCTAATAATGTTAAACCTTTTCGCTACTTTATTATATAAATATTGAACAATTGAATACCCGCATTGTTGTGCTCGTATGTTTACATTTATGTATATTGTAAATAAAGTAAAATAATCTGTCCAAAAAACTTGCTTGCGGGCGCTTTTTGAACTACAACGTAAATCCTCATTTTGCTTAGGAGCGTTTATTTTACATGAATATAACTCTCGGTTTTGCTTTTGCGCAAAAAATTTATTCAAAGTATTTTAGACTTTTCTATTTTAAACAAATAAAACACATTTATTGTTAATTATGTCTTTATTATTTATTTAAAATAATCTAGACTTTCTAGGAAAATGTTGTTTTTAGTCTAAATATTCATATTTCACTGAAGAATTATTGCTTTTGAAACTTCACCTTTAAATTGCTTAAATCGTTACATATTCTCATATTTTACCTAATCAACTTTTAATCGAGAATAGACAAATACTTTACCCCAAATTCACTCAATATTAAGTGACAATGAAAAGAAACTTCTACAATGCTTTATGTTTTCTATAGTAATTTTCGTAATGATGTTCGTAGATGTTTACGAGTGTATATCAATACTGATGAAGTTTTCGCGTTTAGTAATGGTTATATTTAAAAAAAACATGTTAACTAATTGGAGGTACTACATGTAATAGTTAGTACAGCTGCTGCTCATTTGAAGTTCCTTCTTAGTGACCGTTACGCTGAATTAAGAGTAGGGGGATGCATAACTGAACACAGCTCTTTTGTAATATTTTTCAGATTAAAAGCTACTATAAAGCTGCTCAATATCTTCTTGGCCCCAATTAGCTTAATTAACGGACTAACAAGTTAGAGGTTAATAGGCGTAATATATTATGTTAATTGGAAAGGCGTACATGTTTACTACATCCGATCTTTAATGTATGTTTAAGGAATATTAACGTGCAGAAGGTAGGCCCAAGATTACTTTATGGAAATTTCTGCCTGTGTGTTATTACAACGATGAAATATTTTAACCACAAGAAAGCTAGCTTATTTTAGATTTACCTGTAAGGTACCTTTAAGGTAATGTTTTTTCAAACCCGACCGTATAATTATAACCCTCGTTTTCTGAATCTGCGGCTATAACATCATTGCTGTTGTTAGAGCCGGAGTATTCTAGGTAAGCATGCTTCTCCATCCACGGCCTCATTGTCACTTAAGACCGCATGGAATTGAATTCAAATTTTAGCGCATTGTAGATAAAAAAAAACTTTGGAAATGAACGTATAATGTACTAAATATAGAGAAGGTTCTACTAAAATTCCATAAACTCAAATCTTATTACCATTAAGTTTCATAGAGACCGCAAATATGTTCTGGATGCGTATACTCTTCAATTAGATACCGCCCTTCGTCCGCCTTCTCCATTCGTACGACTTGCATATTAATGAAACTTTTCTTCTTTCACAACAATAACTGGATTTAAAAAAAAATACTTTTATAAGTTCAACCGTTGAAGGTTGAGGAAAATTAATACAGTGCCTACTTCGTTTACTCAAAGCACGTTCAAAACGACCATCGTTAATTATTTCTTTCTATAACTGTTAACGAAGAAATGGAATGTACTCACAAAAGGACAACAGGATATTGTTTTCAATTTAAGTAAAACAACCTGAAGAATACTAAAATATACTTTTTTAATTAAATAATCACTTGTTATTGTTGAAAGTTAATTTTATAACGTGTTTAAGTTTATACAAATAATTTACTCGCCGAACTCTTTAGCCACGAGTGAGAGCATATTCAAATAATATATAATATGACAATATAGCGAAATTACAATGGTACAGGACCACACTGTGCTCCTGCTATTGTGACATAAGATGTTAAGTCTCATATACGAGTTATATTTCTAGCTACAAGGCACTTTAAACTAGAATATAGTAAAGAAACAAGCGCAATGGTGGTAACTAGACGGTCTCCGGTAAGAGGGCAGTAACCTGTCAGTAATTCTTGATGTCACCGATGGACTCATCCATCTAAAATTTAGTGCAAAAAGCAGTTAATATTTTTATACGAGTATTTCACAAAACCATTACTCATACCTTTTCGTTTTATATAGATGGGTAGTATCGATATTTCACACCTGTACCGCAAATATTCTTTCTGTTGCCAATTTATCTTATCGTATGGATATGGCAGTTTTCACTCGATCGCTTACACAGGAGAGATGTAGATAATAAATCATTTTTTAAAAAGATATTTACAGATTATATAATCTGTAAATGATATATCATATATTCCCACCAATCCGCATAGGGTCAGCGTGATGGGAAGTAGCTCAAATCCTTACATATGACCCCTGCAAACAACGGCCTTGCTTAGTCGGTATCCGAGGCCATGCTGACTGTCATCTGAATGAGGGCAATGCAGGACCGAGCTATATGGAGATCTTTGGGAGAGGCATTTGTCCAGCAGTGGATGTCTATTAGTTTATGATTGATATCGTATATTAATATGTTCATATAGTGGGATTTGGGCCATTTCCCATCACGCTGGCGCAATGCGGATAGGTGGGAGCCAGGACCTCGTTTGTTGATTAGCAGAGTGCATCACGAGCAGATGAGGTTGGTTAGATTCCCGTCTGTTGTTGTGTAGGACCCCTTACACCCTATCTTTTAAGTAGCCCGTTGCTGTCTCTGACTACATATGATTTACGATTACGAATTGGATAATAATAAACACATAAATAAATAAATTAAATCATCAAAATAACTAGCCGAAGTCGGTAACAATGATTCTAATGTTGATCGGATGCGGATACGGTTGCGGTCAGCATACCCTCGTTAAATACGTCCCAGCGCTGCTGTAACCGCGACTGATGTATATCCAATACGCAATAATATCCGGTGGTAAACGGACATTAAAATCATACCTATAGATTTTCATTATTATGTTATTTTCTTCTTTAATAACTAAATTTTTAAATTATACAGTACTTCCGGATTAAAGGCTAATACTCACTGTGGTAACTATAAGAGCATTGGTTGTCGGTCTCTGTTGCCTGATAGAATATCTTTTTCTACCCTATAATCTAAGACTATACAGAATAGGATTAAAGTAAGCCTTGCATGTCTTAGAAGGTGGCTATAAGGGTTTTCAGGTTCGTGGGCTTGGCAGGAAGGGTCTCCTTATTGCACAATAAGCGAACCCAGAATGAACGATATGTACGAAGTGGTTTCCTACTGCCGTAGCATAGAGACATCATGCCGGAAAGGGTTACAGCACCCCAGGACATGCTTAGGCGTAGTGTAAAGAAGCACTGGTGTATTTCGTGGAAGATACCTGTGCATCTGGTAAGGCACTAAGAATGACAACTGAGGAGATTTTAGTAAGTACAAATCCCATATAAGTAGGGTATCTTTTGAATCCCCCTACAAAAAAAAACTCTATTGACGGATATTGTTAAGTTAGGCACCATCGTAGCTAGCCCTATAGTCTAGGGCTATTAAGAATAGCACTAAGATATTCACTGCCTGTGCGACTTCAAGGGTCCGCGGGTTCGTTGGCTTTGAGGATGGGGGTCCTCGGAACTCAATAAGCGAGTCTTAAGAGGACGGCTAATGCATGGTAGTGTTGTATTTGCCGTAGTACAGCGTGGGTACTAAGGAGGGCTTTGCCCTTCCGTGGGATGTTTTAGCCAGAGTGCAGGGTTGCACCAGTACGTTCTGTAGGATATCCCGGAGCCTCTTCTAATGCACTGAGGGAGATCACTGACAGGGTTTTAGTGGGTAGAAGCCCCACATAACCTTGTCTTCTCTTCAGAAGCAAGGTATCTTTTAAGAAGATTTTCCCCGCGATAAAAAAAAACAAAGGTACCACCGTAGCGCCTATTTCTACCGCCAAATAGAGGGGCAGTGTATAACATCCAAACTAGCGCCACTTTCTTATGAGTACGTACCACTTACCATCAGATGAACATCCCTTTCGACTCGTACCTTCGTTGTATAAAAAAAATAGCTAATATATCGGGTTAAAAAAAAAAACATTACCACTAACAAAATAGCATATACATATAGCCACGGAATCGAACCAGGTACCTGATACGTGCAGAAGCGTGTATATTATCTCGTGGAGAATTGTCGTACTTACGCAAGGGTTGAATCCTCGAAAATTCGTCTTTTCAGTTCATCGGGCTTAATTCGGGAACTAATGACCGGGTTTGTAGAAACTGGTTTGGCCTAATTGGATTCTTGTTCGAGTTGAATTCCATTTATCGGTACACGCTAGACTACGTGCTTACCTACAACTGTGTTAAATCTAATTGTTAAAAATAAACAGTTAATTCATACTAGTAACTAGTATTTCTCGCATTGAAACAATCTCTATAATGTATTATTGGATTTGACTCTCGTTTTAACTATCTACAACACTTGTATATTAGATAAGTTAGTGCTTGACTTGATGTGACGAAGTAGGTGATGATAAAACGCTTACTACAGTGTAAGAGAATTGTAATTTTCATACTGATTTTATATTACTATATAAATTATATTGATCCAAAAATATAACTGTATCTTTATCTCAACTGAGACTTAAAGCTATCAGCATATTGTAGTATGTAGTTTATTATCCTAACTATCACTACTTTGTTATGGTGTATAAACAATAATTAACGAAAATCAAATAATTTGTTATTGAAGAAAGAAGTTTATGTTACAATATTAGCTGCTGATTATGTAATGCTGGTTTGTTATATAACTTAACATTAAAATAAAGTATATAACATTAACGTTTATCTATATACCAGTTAGTAATATATATATATATACAAAACGCAACACAATTTAATATAGAAATAAACAACATTATTATAAGCAATAAAGGATAAATTGTTTTATCAGTATAAATACTAGGTACTATGACATCTTTATATACAAAACTAGAATGAGAAAAATATCAACAAAAGTACTAGTTTGCTCTTCTAATACTCTTTTGCAAATTAAGTGTACTTTTAACTTTAATTTTAAAAGTATTTACACAGCGTTTATAATATATTTCTGACACTAAAGAGTAGTTTGCAAACTTACTGTGTTCCAGTATGAAGTATGCTGTAGCTAGTGTAGTTACGGGAGTAACAAGGCTCAACATCTTAATTATCCCGGCTAGCGCATTGTAGTGCAGTATATACCATTCTAACTAGCGCCACATTGTTACGGGCAGGCTTATCATTTATGATCAGGTTAATGTCTAGCTCGTCTCTTCTTCATCTTATTCGGAAGATTTACGCGAAAGGGATCTGGAGTATTTACAAAACAAATACTACTCCCTTAATCAATTGGATGTTGTGTAAATAGATTGATTTTAAGCCATTGAGTAAACATTGATTACACATACTTTAATATACGATCGTCAGCTTGTATGCGTATCACGTATCTGGCCCTCATTGTTCGGAGCGACTCCATCCTCTTCCTGCAGTGATCCTAATTGTATGTTGGTTATATATCAGTTAATGAAATTTTCTCTTTCAATAGTCGATTTTAAATGTATATCTAATCACGTATTTTTTTTTAAATCAATACTGCTATACTACTACTACTATACGATGTCTCAAATAAAGCGAAGTGGGGTGAAAGAAGTAAGATAGCAGAACCAGTCAGAAGATGGGACAGATGCTAAGAAGGAAAGGAATACATTATTATCACTCTAGAGTTCTTTATTTAAATTTTTATTTTTATATATTTTACCAGATTATGATCAGCTGATAGACGTCCACTGCTGGACAATGCCTCCCCTAAAGATCAATCTATCGATCGGCCCGCACTGCTTACATCCGGTAGCTTCTCGCAAAACGCCGGGCGTTAGCGCCCGTCGTTTGTAAGGTTTCATATGGCGGATTTGGGCCACCACGCTGGCCCAATGTGGGTTCGTTGCGCGGGACCTCTTATACCCCACGTTAGCATATATATATATATATATATATATGTAAGTAAATCTCACTTTTAGTATAATATCCTATAATATGTCTTCTTTATATTCCCACAGCTGGGAATACGCTTTACTGGCTGAATGTGGCTTTACTGGTGGTAGGTCTCCATTGCCGGAGACTGCCTAGGTAGTTACCACCGCAGATCCTATTTCTGTCGCAAAACAGTAGTAGTGAATTAATCCTCTTTTATACTTGAGCACCTGGGGGCTGTTCGTTAGGGTTTCATATGCTAATACCCCTAGATATGAGGAGTGGGATTTAAGACGGAGATATACTTAGTGCTGGTGGATAGCCAGAGCCTATTTTATTTATTAGTACGGTGCTACGAGGAGGTGAGGCATGCTTGAAACCTGTGAGTTGTTTTTCATGGACCCCTTACATCCCTATATATTATATACTATATAATTTCTGGTTATCTAATTCATCATCATCATGACGTGTGATGGGCATAATCTCATCCACTGCTGATTATTTTTTGATTTGAATATATGTGCATTTTTCAATGAAGATCCATTTTCATATTTATCAAATAACCTTAACTGGTGGTAAGTCTTTGTTGTCGGAGACCGTTTAGTTAGGTCTAGGACCATCAGAACACCTTTTACTGCTGCCAAATAGTAGTGTTCAAACCTTACTGTGTTTCGGTTTGAAAGGAAACTGTAACTAGTTTAATTACTGGAGTAATGAGATTTAACATGTCTCTTAGGGTGACGAGTGCAATGTGGGGTGGACTGTCTACCACCCTAACTAACGCCACGTTGTTATGGGCAAGCACATTATTTACCATCAGCTGAAAGTCCCCCTCGTCTTGTTTCGTCGTTGAGTAAAAAAAAATAATTTGATCTAGAAAAGGGCTGTTATAGATATCTAGATAATGATGAATTTTGCTTGTATAAGGGGTGCGACTTAACAACTCACTTGACCCAAGTCAACCTCACCTGCTCGTGGTGCACCCTGCTAATCAACAAACGAGGCTCTGGTTCCCACCAATCCGCATTGGGCCAGCATTGTGGAAAATGGCTCAAATCCTCCCATATGGACCACTACAAATATGGAGACCTTTGGGGGTGGTCTATGTCCAGCAGTGGACGTGTATCGGCTGATGATGATAATGAATTTTGCTTTAAATATTTTTAAAGTAAAAACATAATTAAAAGTTATAAACATCTAGATTTTATATTATTATAAATCATTAACTTGTGCAGACTTTAATACTTATAAGTTAATGTTAAGTTGTTGAAGCTTTTTAATGAAGATCATAACTTTTATAACTGTCTCAACTTAGGTTTGGTTGCGTTTGTTAAATTTATATTTTCTGTACCGCTCTAGAACTAAGCTCGGAGTAACTAAAAACTTAAGCTAAAGTGTTAACTTCATAATGTATATTGCTATTATACACTCTACACCTTTACACTTAGCGGACCCGTCTTGGCAGTGTCTATGATCATTTAACATTTAGGATGACTAGAGTTAGTCTTAGTAAAGTATAGGATTTAATGTTAAAAAACACACTCATTTTCATCCCCTTTTTTTTATTAGTAACTTTTTGTCTAGATTACGTTATGCCGTAGAGACATTTCATCGTCATTATTAACATTTAGGTCAACTGTCGTTTACTGCTAAAGATAGACCTCCCCAATAGATTATCAACGCGACTACTGATTTTATGAACTACCCTTGTACTCCATGAAATATGGGTAAGAATGTTCTTAATAAGAGGCATGACGGCCGGAATATTTTAGTTCGCGAACTTCCTGCTTCGAAAGTCTCAAGATTAGCGAAGTTGTATAAACAACTTGTGCACTTGAGTTATTAATTTATATTTCACTTATAATATATTATACTTAGTATAGTCGAAGTCACTATCACGACCGGAAAGCTACGCCGTCCATTTCGGAAACTGGTGGTATCACCCTAGGGTAGGTTATAACATTTTATTGTTTAGCCTAAAATTTTATACATTCTTTAGTTTTTTTACTTCGCAATGTTATCGCAGAAGAAAAATCGTTTTATATATTACATTGTACCTATTTTTTTTTTTTAAAAAAAACAAAATTATAAAGGGGTTAACTACGTTGGCCTAAATTACTGGTGTTCTCACACCGGGCGAGACCATGTCTCTGAGGTAGTTAGCTGGCCAATATAATTAGTAACTTAGAAGAAAGGTATAGAAAAATAAAGGATTTTTGACTGCAACATTTTTAGTAAAGATTATTTGAATCTATGTATTGTGTTTATTGTCGTTGGTCCAGCGGTGGGATGATTGAAGTATAATTTTCTACTTAATTTTACGGGATTACTAGAGACAGATACACCCCTCACATGCACTACCACCTACCGGTTGTAGCTCTGTGGTCGGAGACCGTTTAGGTAGGTACCACAGCAGCGTTTATTTCTACCGCTGAACAGTAGTGTGCAAACATTATTGTGTTCCTGTTTGAAAGATGCTGATGAAATCAGTGGGGCAACGAGATATATCTCAAGACGGAGAGCACAGTGTGATGCCATGTATAACATATATTTTGTATAACGAGAGCTACTTTGTTATGAACAGGCTTATTACTTACCACAAGTGAGCTTTCTGCTCATTTCGTCGCTTCGTAAAATAAAAAAAAGCAGTGTAGATCTAGTAAAATTTATATACTTCGCATTGTAAGTATAATATAAACTTTATCTACCAATCTGAACCTATAGGCAGAAGTTCGGATGTGGTGTTTTTTTATCAACCGCTGCGAGATATTTTTTTATTCCGATGATTGTCGTCCCCGGTTCATTTAATATTCATACAGCGAGCAGTCTACGTGCGATGAAAATCCATTGTTCTCGTCCGCATTACGATAAAGTTAAAATATTAAAGTGGAATTAAGTTCGTTTGGTTACGAATTTGGTGCAATTTTTATCACAACGTAATCGCCATC
Source organism: Ornithoptera alexandrae (assembly GCA_029030555.1). Classification (NCBI taxonomy): domain Eukaryota; kingdom Metazoa; phylum Arthropoda; class Insecta; order Lepidoptera; family Papilionidae; genus Ornithoptera; species Ornithoptera alexandrae. The sequence goes on along the minus strand of JARDVY010000042.1, from coordinate 4,594,401 downwards.
TTACAATTGCTACTGAAGCATGCCGTCGGAGATTTTCTCTTAGTGTTCACGCAGTTGGAGCTATTAGGAAGATTTTTTAGGAGTAGAGTCAAATAAAATATATTGTTTTATATTTATTAATATAGCGGGAAATATATAAATTATTTATGTCAATTATTTATAAGCGTTTAAGTTTTAAACTTCCGTCTCCTCTGTACATTAGTGTGTCACAGGAGTCTATATAAGAACCACAGCTTATCCTCTTTTTATCGCTGAACAATCGTGGTCCCATTCAATTCACTAGCTGCATCGACCTACGAACCGGAACACAGTAATATTTGCACACTACTGTTGTGTGGAAAGAGGAGCTGCAGTAGGTACCCTTGATGGTGTCTGGCAACAGATAGCGCTTTATTAAATTACCATGATCTTAAGAGGATGATTGCTTTTAGGTGCAGTGTACACCTAAAGTAGCGACAGAATGCTGTAAAGAGGCGCAACACTAAGTATAAGTACAGACATATCTCGTGCTTAAATATTAATAATATTTACGTGTTTATAAGAATTATAGGGAGAAAGAGTAAGAAAGGAAAATCATGAGGAATAATTAATTATTTGTTACATGTTACAACTTTTATAAATTTCGCTTAAACCATTGGATATTGTATCAAGTGATCAGATACTACAAGTGGGTTGACCTCATTTTAGAAGCGGTTACGCCTCTTCCAGCAGGCATATTAATTAATTAAATGCAAGCTTGTTACATATCAATATGCGTCGCAGTTTTAAAAATACTCCATTATCATACATTCGTGAACGGGGAAATCTTGTATCTTCAACTATATTTCACTTTATTAGTTATACTACTCCAACTTATCCATTAAATTTAGATATCTATTCGTGTATTGTTACTTGTCGTCTTTATCTAGATATTTTTACCGGCATTAATTTTCACACATTTACTGTTCTAGATGAACTTACTTTTTTTTTTATTCTAACCTTTCTTTTCTTTTTTTTATACTAACTTACTAATTTGATGTACAAAGAAACCTTTATATTAGCCATATACATAAGCTTTAAATACTTGTAAAATTTGTTAATAATAACGCCGTTGGTTTCTTAATAATAAATAAATAAATATTATTTTTTTACAGAAAATTTAACCAACAAACGATAACTGAAATACAAAACGTTAAATTTTTAATATAGAATTAATTTCAGACCATTTTAATGTAATAAAAAAAGGTTTATTAAAGTACTATAATGCTAAGACGGAGGTCCTTAATTTGATTCCTGATTCACGTGTAGACGTTTCGAACCTTCATCCTAGTTAATACACACCCTGTTGCCAAAGACGGTCTAGGTAGGTACCATACATCGCCGTGTTCCGGTTTGAAGGGCGCTGTAGCTAGTGAAATTAATGGGGTAATGAGACTTCACATTTTACGTGTCAACGCGATAAGCGCACACTTTGGTTGCCGTGTATCATCCATCATACTATCCTAACTAGCACCACATGCAGGCGTGTCACTTACCATCAGGTGAACGTTCCGCTTGACTCTCCGCTTCGTTAAATAAAAAAAAATCCACTGTAATAATAGTGTTGTTGTCAAGATATGAGAGCCAATATTCAGAGCAAACATGCTTAATATGTGTATATAATATGTAAATTTTTGTTACCTACGTAATTTCACTGGCTACAACGTCCTTCAAACCGGATCACAGTAAGATACTCATCAGTTTTTATAACATTGTTACGAGATAACATTTGAGCTGATTTTGTTCGTTTATTGTTTTCCTAATCAAATTGATTCAATCCGATGCAGATTTAATCAGAGGGGTGAATGTTGACCCTGCGTCATTCGGTTGCCCAAGAGGTGGACCTGGTCTGTTTGCTTAGGCAACTTGACGAACGAATAATAATAGGCTTTCACAACTAAATGGATTTAGTCAACTTTCTATAGTCTCCTATCGTTATATGTGGTCAAGTACTATTCTTGATGTTCCCGGATACTAAGGATTCCGTCAATTCTGCTACTGACATTCTGTCTATAAACTGATTTCTGGAGACTGTCTAGGTCGTTACCATGACAACTTCTATTCCTGCCGCCGAACAATAGTATTCAAACATTACTGTGTTCGGGTTTGAAGGACTCTCTAGACAGTAAAATTACTGTGATCAGGAGACTTAACGTCGTATGTCTCAAGGCGACGATCATAATGCGGTGTATATCAATCTAACTAGCGTCACGTTATTATGGGCAGGCATGTCACTTAAAATCACGTGACCGACTGGCACATTCTAAACCTCTTCTGAAAACAATATGGCGTATGTTCACTTGGTATACACTACTGATTGTGTTCATCTTGAGATAAAGTTTTCAGTCTTATTGCTCTATAATTTTACTAGCTGCTACACTTTGCAAACTGGAAGACAGTAATGTTTGAATATTACTGTCTGGCAGCAGAAATAGAAGTTGCGCCGGTATCTACCTAGACGGTCTCGAGCTAGAGTCTACCAGTAGAAGATTCTGTCTGTCTGTAACATATCTTTATCGACAAGACAAGCAGACGTTCATTAGATGATCAGTTAATACACTTATCTCCATTAAAAACATTTATCAGCTTTATAATAAAAGAATTCTTTAGTGGGTCTATATGGACCATCAATCTAATCTTTTCTATTATAACTAGCAGTTAACTAGTGATCATCATCATAAGCTGATAGATTTCCACTGTTGGACCAAAGCCTCCTCCAAAGATTTCCACATACAGACAACATGGGCTGTACCGCCGGTCACTAGGCGCTTTCGTTTGTAAATGTTCATATGGAAGGATATGGGCTATTTCCCACCACGCTAGTCCAATGCGGGTGTTGGTTGATTAGCAGGGTGCAGTACGAACAGGTGAAGTAACCCCTAACTAGTAATATTCTTAGTTAATAGTAAAACGAATAGACGTATTCGTGTAAAGAATACATTTATCGTATTTCAGGTTGAAGCAAAGTGCTCCTTAGAATATTTCGCTTTGTACTCATGTTTTATCTGTACGCGATACAAAAACATTAACTCTACAGTACTCTTCAAAGTGAAACGTCAAATAAGTAGACCATCCCTCTACCTGTTGGGTTCAAATCCATTCTCCAGAGAATCCTTTCACGGGAGTCCATTACGAATATACGGTTTGTATGTTGGTGAAATATCTTTTTCGCTATTTCTCATCCTCGCATATATTCTTGTCCTTGTCTATAATGTTCCAAGGTTTAGAAATTTTTCTTAATACGAATGTTACATTACTTAATTACACAGATTATAAACTATAATTTTTTTTATTTACTTTTACTGGTGGTAAGTCCCTGTAGTCGAAGACCGTTTATGTACCACTGTAGCGCCCATCCCTGCCGCCAAATAGTACTGTGCAAATAACATTTTATTCCGGTTTGAATGTCGCTCTAGTTAGTTAAATTACTATGATGAAGAGACTTATGTTTCAAGACGACGAGCACATTGTGGTGCAGTGACCATACTGACTAGTGCCATGTTCTTATGAGCAGACTTATCATTCACCATCAGGTGAACATCTCGCTCGCTTTGTCATTTCGTAGAATGAAAAAAATTACGAGGAAAACTATTAAATGGAACTGTAACCTTATTTTCGCTATCTACTTGCCCGTTTATAGGACTTCCGGTTACATTAAAGATGATAAGAAGTTTTAATGTAAATGTTAGGTTAATGTGAATGTAACCTATTGTTTTTTTTGTACGTTTCTGTGTTACTATCTCTAGTCCTAGCCATTATCCCATATGGTTGTGGGGTTAGCTTTCTTTATGTTTCTTCTCCACTTCGCTCTGTTGTCTACATCGTCAGTCACTTGGTGCTCACATGTCTCTTGATACTAAATTTTTTCACCTTGTTTTGGGTCTGTCTGATGGTATTCGAGCAGGGAGGGAAAGCTGCAGTGAAAAGTAGCCAACGTAGTCAGGTGGCCTTCTTTTTAAGTGACCATACCATCGCAGCCTACTTTCTTGAATATTGTCAGTATGTATACATATAAATAAATGTGTATATTTATATTTATAAATTATATAAGTTTTCTATGTAAGTAGTCGTTGTTAAAGCATCGTAAGGAAAAATGAAATATTTCACAGAATATCGGTGTAAAAAATCTTTATTTATCCCGAGGGCGTATGAAACGAGATGGAGGCTTTGGGTTAATTTTTTGAATGCTGTACCGTAAACAAAGAAATATCCCTGCTTTGGTCACAGTGAAAATTAAAATGTCATCTGTTTTTTTTTTTCAACCCTTTTTCCTTAACAAACCTACGCGTCGTTCAGAAATGATTAACTTTCATTTGGCCGTAACAATTAAATGCTGGATTGGTATATGCCGTCTGTTTCCGCTCTTCTTCTTACTTTCATTGGATTAGTAATTTCACTAGCTACACAGCCATTCTAATCGGAATATACTAATGTTTTCACACTTCAGTTTCGCGGTAGAAAAATTAATTTCTATTACACATGTACAGATGGTTTTTGACGATTAACCTATCACATATATAGTATCAATGAACGTGAAATATTCAGTAGTGTTTATTCTTATTTTTATAGATGTTTTAAGGTAGATATTTTATATGTAAAAAGAGATTTTTTTCAGACACAATTTATCATTCTCTGTGAAGATGGATCGTCCATGCGAGATAGCGCGTTTTTAGTTCGCACAACTATAACGACGCGATACATTTTCATGGATTTCAATAGTAATGTACATTGTAAAAATCTTCAAATGGTCAATGTGTACAATAATAGGGTTATCTAATGTAAAAATATATAAATATGTATAAACAACAAGTTTGGATCGCAGTGTAAAAATCCTTATATTGACAATTTTAATTTCATTCTCGACACTTAAAGGTCATTGACCTTATTTTGCCTTATAAGCATGTGTCTATTATACTCAACAATGTGGAGATAAAAAATTAAAACAAAACCGCATTGTACTTGCTTTAGATGTAAATGTTAAGTTTTTTTATCCCAGTTATTTCACTAGCTACAACGCCGTTCAAACCGGAACACGCTTTTGGTTGCACACTACTGTTTGGCGGCGGAAATAGGCGCTGCGGTGGTACGTACTTAGACATTCTTGCAGCAGATTTTTATCAGGAGTAAAACTCTTAATGTCTAAAGTTTTCCTTATGTTAAGTTACATGTCGTGGCGGCTCAATGAGCATGAACCGGACATCGCGATCAGATGATGAGGGTTCTAATCCCGGCCGGGGCATACAAGTCTTAGGCAGTTTTTCAATGCCTAATGTGCATATTGTTACAATTACCACGTACTTAACGGTGAAGGAAAACATCGTGAGGAAACCCGCACACTGCAATTATCTTTGTGTGTGGTGGCACCACTAAAGTGGCAACAGGCTCGCCCCCTGTTACATGGGACCTAATCTGACCACATCTGGCGAAAAGTGGGTGTTTATTCTCCTATGCCTACTCCTACTGGAAAAAAGGCGTGATAATATAAAAAAAAAATAATTTTCAAACTTGCTTTCTCGCTGCACAAAACCACTCTGTCAACAATTTTTAGCAGATCTTGAAGTGACGAAGCCATAAGCACAGTATCGTCGGCGTATATTAAGTTGTTAATGTTACGCCCATTAATTCTAACTCCGCAGTCCCATTAATGCAAGGACTTTGATATTATTACTTCCAAGTATAAATTGAACAAAATACAGCCCTGTCAAGGACCTCTCTTAATATCAATATCCTCCGTTAATTCATTTTCTACTCGATTATTTGCCCGTTGGTTCCAGTAAAGGTTCTGTATTATTCGGATGATTACTGTACGATTAATGGGTGTTTATTCACCTCTGCCTACTCCTACTGGGAAAAAGGGCGTGATAGTATAAAAAAAAGGTTTTTATTTTACATCCGCCTTGATATATCTAATGCCAAATAATTGTGTATCAACATTGTTATGTTATGATACTTTTATTAAGTGATTATTGGATATACTAGTGGAAGGTCTTCTACTAATTCTGCAAAACAGTAGTGTACGATAATTACTGTACGTCGGATTGAAGGGCGCTGTAGCTAGTGTAATTATTGGCTTGATATGACTCAACATTTTACGTATCAGTTGATAAAAAAAATGTGGTGCCGTGTATATCATTCTAACTAGTACCACGCTGTTATAGGCAGGCGTAGGACTTACCATCAAATGTGACGATAGCTTTATATTAATTATTAATTGTTGATGAAAAAAAAAAACTTTAAAATATTTATTCTTTGAGCAAAAACTATTGCGTTTTTCAGATAAACAATAGGAAAGTATTTACACAGGTGTTTCAATTTTCGTTCAGTGCTTTCAATCTGTTGCACGGATGAAATTTTATTCCGCTGCGAATAACACAGCTGTAGATAACATTTTAATACAGAAATGTCTTTCAATTCATGTTATACGTTTTGTTTATATATTACACTAGCTGCTCCCTACCCGTTTTGGTAGCCGTAATGTAAAATTAACCACTAATGACTTTCCCTAGCAACCCTTACTACAACAACCGCATGAATAATACCAAATGAAAATGTTTATAAAAGTTAATTAGATGTACAATGACGAAGGATCTATGAAATTCGAAGAATAATTAGCCTATAACCATATACAAATCATTCCGCGTCGAATAGTCACGATTCCAAGTACGTTCACTAGTTTTCACGTGACTGGTGAACATAAAAACTAACTTATATTTATAGATAAATTAATAGCAGGAAGATCAATTTGTTTCAAGAATGACGGTTTTCGTTGATATATGACATCCATCAACTATCACTTGGCCACTTACGACCTTGAATCTCTCCTTATAAGAACTGTCTAGTCCCAGTAGTGGGCATATTAAGGATTGGTTATAGTTATAAAAATATAAGCTTCTGAAACTGTTACGCTATGAAGCTATATCTCTAACTTCTAATATAATTTGAGGTATCATCGCTATAAAGTAAGACTACTAGTAAGATAAGTAGTAGGAAGGCCTGATTGTAAGTGGAAGGTTCAGCTAATAAAATCCAGTAACACTAAAGTTACCACTTGCGAGTCATCGACTGTAGTTTAAGCTTTAACATATTTATAGCTTGCTTTATTGTTTCACAAGTAATGAAGTTACCGGGAACAAATTCGAAAAGCTCAACTTTATATATCGTAATATTACTTAATATCCTTATGGCCTTATGGTCGTAAACCATTGTGGTGTTTCGTACGTAGTCCTGATGATATTTCTATATTCATAAAATTATAATAAATGCATTTGAAATATGTGTTATCGATAATCGATGCGACCCAAAGTGCAATGTCATCTATTTGAATAATGCTTCGATACCTATGATTTATCTCTCGTTCAATTAGATCACGAAGACATAACAATGTATCATTTTGATTTAACTGTCCTTTAACCGGTAGATGTAATGATATATATACTATAGATATTAGTATGTAAAAGAATATTACGATGATAGATATCATCAGTATATAACTAGTTTAGCCGTAAATACTGTTACATAAAAGCTTTTCTTTTTGAAGAATACTACAATAAGAAAAATGATAAAGTGTACGCCCACAGTTCTAAAGAAGCTGCTCAAGTGGTCGGAAAGGTACAACGTGGTCATGGTCATCATCCTGCGTCAGTGATTGTTTGATGGGGCGTATCTGATCAAGGAGTCACAAAACTATATTTTTATGAAAAAGGAGTGAAAACTTCAACCAAAGTGTACCAAGATACAGCCTTGGATCATGTTGTTAAACCTCCCAGCAATACAGTTTTTAAAAATATACCGCGGACTGGTCACAAGTCACGAACTACCCAAGCCGGGTTTGAAACCTACGATCCGGATTTTATAAGAGCTGAAGACTGGCTGTCACCTAGCCCAGACCTCAACCCTTTAGAGTTCAAATCATGGTCAGTTTTAGAGGACATCTGCTCTAATCGACACGGCGACATTGAGTCTCTTAAAAAATCTTTGGAGCAAGTAGTGGCGGTAGTGGAAATTTTCCCCGGAAACAGTATGTAAATCCATAGATTCGTGGCCAAAAAAATTAAAGGCCTGTATAAAAGTCAAAGGTGGCCATTTCGAACAGAATATTTTTTTTGCTGGTACTAATACATATGTAGGTATACATTTTAATAATATTACATTACCTCATTAAAAAAAATGCATTTTCATATGTAACAGAACTTATGTCCGGACTAGGTAGAAATAATAATAATTCACTAGTGTTAGGTCTTTCTTATTTCTGTTGCTGAATAAGCGACTTTGGGGTGAATAATAAGTACAACGTGGTTCCGTCATTTTCGAAGTAAAAAGAGGGTGATGGGGAAAGTTACGACATTTCTAAATATTAAGCGTGACCACCGTGGGTGTTTTAATGTATAAATACCACATAACCCTGTCTTCTCCCCGCAGAAGCAGGGTAGCTTTTCGAAGATTTCGCCTTCGACAGAAATTTTCAAAAAAAAAAATTCCATAGACTGTCTTGGTTACTAAGGTATACCACTAGTTACACAGTATACTACTGTGGTCCGGATTGAACGGCGTCGTTGATAATGAAATTACTGAGGTATCTAGACCTAATATCTCATGTCTCAAGGCGATGAGAACAATGTGGCGTTAAGTATATCATCCTAACTAGCGGCTTTTTGTTATAGGCGGGCATGTTATATACCATCAGGTGAAAGTCTCAATCGTCACAGTCTCGTCGCTTCGTTAAATTAAAAAAGGAAGTCTTTATCCGGTAATATCAGTTATCAGTCAGCTAGGTAGAATCACCATCATCAGTCGATAGACGTCCACTGCTGGACATAAGCCTCCCCAAAGATCTCCACATCGATGGCCCAGCGTTGTTCGCATCCAGTGGGAAGTAGGAAGAATGTTCGCTAGGTAGAATGTTCCATCAAAACCTAAGTACTTTACATTTAAAAGAGAAGCATATATATTATTTGGACTATTTACATTTTTATTCAAATTTTGCTCTCAGATAAGTAAAGTATTTCTAGAAGCAAGCAAATTGCTGACTTATGTAATCTAAACATTGCAGACTCTGTCCAGTTTTATCGTGACAACCTTTTTATTTGTTTCTACTTCCGAAAACAACGTAAAAGCGAACCGAGATAAACTTAACTACAGTTTTTTCTTGTTTTCTTTACTCGATCGACATTTACTGTCTGATAATTTACTTATTAGTTAGAAAAACTATGAAAAAATAATATTGTTGCTTACAGTATATATATGTCATATCCCGCGAGGATACCAGATGCACGAGACCTAGGTGCGATGAAGCTGCAATAGTTGTCAATAAAACTTGCAGCGCGAACTTCATTTAAAAAAAAGATAGATCGCCGCTGTTGGATATAGGCCTTCCCTTTTTGAAAGATCTCTACATAGATTGGTCCCGCGTTGCCCTCGTGTAGCGGCTTCCCGTGACTTCCACCAGATCGTCGGTCCACCTTGTACCTAGCTTCCCAATACTACGTCTACCGGTACGCGGCCGCCACTCGAAAATCTTACTACCCCATCGGTCGTCAGTCCTTAGAGCAATGTGCCTTTCTCACTGCCACATAAGTGTAGCAAATTTTTGGGTTATGTCAGTGACCTCAGTCCATCTGCCGATCTCAACATTTCTGATTCGATCGCGCAGAGATACTTCGAGCATAGCACTATCCATTGCCCTTGTTGCGTATCTTTCAACCTTTATATCAAACTTTTGTGAAAAGGCTTAAAGTCACACAGAGAGCAATGGAAAGGGCGATCTATGCTTAGGGTTTCCCTGCGTGATCGAATCAGAAATGAGGAGATACGCACGACAACTAAAGTTACCGACATAGTCCAAAAGATCGCTAGCCTCAAGTGGCAATGGGCAGGACACATCGCTCGAAGCACTCACAGCCGATGGGGCACCAAGATCTTGGAATAGCGACCGCGTACCGGAAGACGTAGTGTTGGCAGGCCCCTCACCAGGTGATCGGACGATCTGGTGAATGCTACGGGTAGCAGTTGGATGCGCACCGCAGGATCGATCAATGTGGAAATCTTTGGAGGAGGCCTATGTCCAGCAGTGGACGTCTGTCCGTTGATAATGATCATGATGATAAGGTCCATAGCGAGGGGCCACATAGTACCACATATACATAACAAAATGTCGTTGGTTAGGATGACACAGCACCACAGTGCTCGTCGGTATGACACACAAGATCTTATCTCATCACCTCAATAATTTCACTAGCTACAATGTGCTACAAATGGGAACACAGTGATGCTCATAAATTGCTGTTTGATGGGAGAAACAGGAATTGTGGTAGTACCTTCTTACGCGGTCTTCGGCATCAGAGACCTACCAGTAGGACCTTAAGGCATTTTAAACTGGTTCTGAGTATTCTTGTTAATATTTTTATAAAACTATATTGATATTATAATAAGGTATAATTGGCAGGTTTAATATTAACAAGCAATGGTTACGTATACGGTTTTCCACTTACCAAGTAATGAATGTATTGATTTTCTTGCAAGTTACTCTAGTCTTGAATGGGTTTTGCACTAAGTCAATACTTATATTTCAAAATTGCAAGATCTTTTCTCATAGAAGACGTCATGACAGCGCTTTACAGCCGCATGTCATGTTATCTATTCTGAGACGAGTGAGATGTTCACCTGATGAAAATGGCGCTAGTTAGCACCAAATTGTGCCCATCGCCTTTACATGCAAGATGTTAAATCTCCGTTCATCTGTAATTACTATAGCTACAGCGTCTATCAAATTGGAATACAGTAATGTTTGCACTCTACTGTCTACGTGGTACTTATCCATACGTTGTTCAGCAATAGAGATCCACTAGCAACAATGTACTGGACTTGCAGACACGGAGTCCACAACCTAAATGTGATGCCGTCAAACTATCTGTCTATATATATACCCGCCAGTCTATACATTCCTCATAAAGTATTATATCATACATATATTAATCATATTCAAGTCACGCATTAATATACTGAATGGCATACAAATGAAAATCTAGCAATTTCCTTTACCAAGTTGTTTGCTAAGTTATTTATTAGAATCTTCATTAAAAAGATTTACGTTGATTTAAATAAATAACTGCTAAGTTTCTAACAAGTGCAAATAGATTTTTTTTAAAGTTATTCTTGTTCTTTATCGTGCCTTCTTACGTAATATATCCAACGTTTATAATAATTTTTTTTATAAATATTATTTCTATAAATGTATAAGATACTTAATCTTCTTCTTATAAATTCTCCTTGTGCTTGAAAGTACTAGTAAAGCTTTCAACTCTGAAAATAATCGAATCTAATGCGTATGGTGGAAAAGTTCTTCGGCGGAAGTGATACCGGGTAAACTCCCGTATATAAAGTAACCTCAAGTTCTTCCGACAGCTCTTTATTAAATTCTACTGTCAGCGTTACCTTTCACTAAATTCTGCGTTTAGAAATCAAGCGAAACTTTTTTAAATGAACGGTTGACTGCATTACCAAGCCCAGTTAAACTGAACTTAACGTACGTTTAGTTTTATATATTTAGATTGACCAGCGATAAACTTTAATATAACAAACCGTGCAAGTAATAAACAATCTAATATATTTACTGTTTCAGAATGCAAACTCTTTTATCTTCTCAATATTAACCGAAGCAATGGTTACAAAACGACCCCAATAAATTCGCCCGGGGCTGGCTGCTAACGTTCGCATAATGTGTAACATGGCTGCCATATTGGAATAGATACGTATAAGGTTTCCTGTGACTCTTCACAAAATATGTATGCATTTTGCAATACTTTGTGATTTTATGTTTGTTCTATAGAAATCTAGAAGAATCATAATCGTCATTTTTGTCTATGAAGACTGTAAGCTTTTGTTTATTATGTTTTAAATGGTTGAAATTGAATTAAATATCAATGTCAACTATTAAGGGGTATAAAATCAAAATATACAGAAAAAACGATCAGAATGTTTTTTTTAAAAAAAAATAGAATAAGATACAAAATATTACTATTATATTTTATAAAATGCCCGCAACCCCTTTTGGGGGTAACATTTTGTAAAACCCATTCTTAGCTGACATGTACTCGGTTAAAGAAATATTCTTACCAAATTTGAAGTCTATGCTTTATGGTTTCAGAGATATTGTAATGAGTGTCTACATAAGTGAGAGTCTCTCACTACAGATGTGTGTATGTATTTATATATATTGACATATATACATGTGTGTATATAAATAAATTAAAAACAGCATCATCATCATTATAAGTTGCTCTTCAAACTAATATTTTTCTTTTAATTGAGAAAACTATTCCGGTCTAGTTTTCAATTGATGGTATTTGAACCTGGTCCACTACTTTATATCCTAAAACCATTTTTTCAGTTGCGGAGCAGTTAAATTTTCATATTTGGTTTAACTATGTAAAACATAATATGTAAGTTGAACCGACCGTTTATTTATGAAGTTAGTGTCAATAGTTTTGTTAATTATTTCTTTATTTCATTGTCTTTTTCCAAATTTAAGCAACGCAAAGTAAGGGTACTAGAAAAATTATAGGACTTAATACTAACGCGTGGAGTGTAGTGTGTTACGTAAATATAAATGTATAAATATATATATATATATTATTTCGGCTATCGATTACCACCATGTTAACGTACACCTCTTGTTCTTACCTTATACATACATATATACAATTTTTTTTTACAAGTAAATCTGCTGAGGGCTCTAAAAAACATTGCGTGCTATAATGCAAGAGTTCATCGGACTTACGAGCATGCGTTATTAAAACCCGCATATTTTGTGATGAGTTGGAATTTAGATCCTGCAAATGAGACATTCCTTTGTCGTTTTTGTTTTAAATCTGAAAAAAAAAATCGTTATATATACAAAAGCTGTGCCATGTTTTCATAACAGCCGCAGAGCTTAACCGCGCCTCTTTGAAAGCTGTACGCGTGGTACCTGTTTTCATAGTAATGCATGTTTTTTAATATCTCCCATTTGGGATTTAAGACCATAATGGACGTTACACAATATACAAATTAGTAAATCTACAGAGTATTCTTTTTTGTATAGTTATTATTATTCTATTATAATATTTTGAGTTATACATTAAAAAAAATATGCATTTGTTGTAAATTCAAAATCGGCTAAAAAATTTCAACCTATAGACTTCCACATTCGGTAATAGTTATTTTTAAAAATGTTTACTGAGAGCAGTTAACATAAATAAGGGATAAATATTGAAAATATTTCGTTTTTTTCTTTATTATTTATGAATGGATAGGATAACAGGAAACTATTTTTCTGGTCCAGTTAAGTTTCTCGCGTAGGGTCGTTACACAGCGTTTAATGGAGCTTATTCCGAGGACTTGTGTTATTAATCGTTAACGAATAAAATGTCGAAAGCGAAAAAATATAGTAAAGGATCAACTCACGCTTAGCCTTTAATCTTATTTTTGACATAATAAATGAAATAATAATAATACATAAATTAGATACAATCATCTCCGTCTGCTGATACTGCTTCATTATATTTTATCGTTTTTATGCTAAAAAAAATATTAAATAAACAAAAATAATCATATATTTAACATATCCATTACTAAATTATGATAATAAATAAACATATCAGAGTAAAATGATAAGAAATGACAAAATATTCCCTTTGATCAAGGTAAGCAGAGATAATAAGACGAAGTTACATTGTTAAGGTTTTATCTCGTACACGGAAGTTCTTTGATGTTGTTTTAATTACAAAACTATAATAGTAATTTTGATTTGCTACCGGTTTCTAAATAAACGATCTTTCTTATATTTTCATTATTTTATATTTCCATTAAGAACTTATACTATGTTATATATTTTTTGTGTATGTCAACTCGTCTCTTGACATCGCGCAGTGACAGGGGCAAGTGGCGCTGGATTGCCATACATAATGGTTAATTCTATTATACGATATCGTAATTTTTCTGTTATAATCATCATCATCAGTCAATAGAGATCCATTGATAGCTAGCTTATTTCGAAGACTTAAAACCTCGCCGTTTTTATTTATTGATTAACCTTCTATTCCTCTGACATATTTGGATGGAGAGTATTTCATTGATTACTTTCTTTTATTTTTCGGCAGTATATTTTCTGAGACAAGTGTGTGTTTAAAATGCATGATGGTATATGTGTGCACGACGAAAAAAAAAAGTATCGACATGGCCCCTGTCGTGCGAAAAAGAAAACATCTAAGGCTGGTGTAAATTGGCACATTTCCCTATCGAAACGAGCGGAGCGAGGCCTGTCTGTTACACGTCGGCCCGCACTAAATGGGATTAAGCGGATCACGAGGCGACGCACCATCCCATCATTCTAATATATTTACGAATTAGTATGATAAATACATTTTTACGAACCACAAGGGTGTATATCATTTATAAATAATCCGCTCATGATTAACCATCAGAAGCGTGCGCTTCATAAAGGCAAAAGAGCACTGCATACCCTAACGGTGATAAGAGATGAAGCCGTTATAGCTGGTAAGAGTTCGGTTTAAAAACTTTCACCACTAGAAATACAAACAATATAGGATATGCTCTTAAAAATGAGCTCTCAAATACGCGGAAATATTCTAGAATGTTATACTTCAACGAATAATATCTCTATCATACAAATGTGAATTTAATATCATCTCTCCATAAATTTCTGACACCCGGAGTTCCATTTATTCATAGTTTAACGTATTATGCATAATATTACAATGAATAGTTGAGTATGAAGATTCCATCTGAATGAACAAAATTCCTGTGACGTGATGAGAAAATGTTTAGTTTTTTTTTTTATTATCGTCTATGGGATAGTGCTTGACCTCGATTTCACACGATGTTAAGTGACAATAAGGCTGAAGTGAGGCGTACTTGCCGAGAATTCTCGGGCTCCCATATCTCTCATAAAAAGCGTCTTTTAATAATATAAGTTTTAACGGCTTTTATAGCTTGCCTTGCTGAGGTCTCCGGTTCGAACCCGGGGTCACATCTTGTAGAATTCGTATGGTGGTATTGTTTTTTCTGCACAATTGCCTTCCACCGCTGTAACATCTTGCTGTATTCAACTCTAAAGATATGAGACAGATAATTCTGGTCAAGCATAATTATTCTTTTATAGCTTCATTATTATTTAACACCACTTAATATTGAGGTTAAGTACTAACCGATAAAAATAGCTTCTACCTGCAAGTACTATGAAACAAGTTCTCGAATAATAAATCTAGATTCTCTCGTAATATTAATTCTGATAGTTTTTAACGACATTAGTTTAAGATTTTTCATCTTTATAAAGTTTTTCATGTAGTTTATATAAAAGGTAATGTTTTTGGTATCAAAATCAACATAAGCTAAACTTACTCAAACATGCCTAAGCTATAACTGAAAACTAAAGTTTTTTCAGCATTAGCTGTTATTTATTAATAACAACGCGAGTACAAAGTATTATTCAATAAGAAATTAGGCCAATAAGTGCTGAAATGTCTTTGCTCAGCATCAGCAAATTGTCCTTGGGAGTTAATTTAGCCTTAATAAGCATCCCTTCAAGGACGAGCTCGTATATTGGACATTAAACTGGCTCATTTATTTCCAAATCAAATAAATGACCAAATGGGAATAATAACGTTTTAGTATCAATAAAGACATGACATTTGAAGATAAATCTCCTTTTTTATTGTTGCGCTGGTCCAGGTGGTTAGGTAATTGAAAAAAAATAAAACTCAGATTGGATTTCTTTAGGAACTCTGATCCATTGTTGGAGTTGGATAAGGTAACGAGGATGTTAATATGCTGCATCAGAGAATCAACTAAGGCTGTGATTATTTATATCATAATATTGGTAACTGTTTATATTAATATGTCGCGTTAGAAATTCCACGCGTTACGTTATACAGGTTTATTTCATTTCCGAGGTTTAAGCAACAGTTGTGAGATGCGTGCGGAGGTAGGCGCGGGCATGGCCCAAAATCAATAGAGGAGCCCGGTCTGCCCCCCTCTGCCTCCTCACGCCAAAACATTCTGACTTTCGTGAATATATGCTTCAAGATATTCTCTATTTCATTCCCTTTCCACGTTTTTTATATCCGCTTAATAGTAAAATTAAGACGCGTTAGTATTGATAACTAACTCATGCTCGCCATATAAAATCAATGAGATGAAGATGTTTAAATATTTATACGGAGATATTGCAAATGAATATTTAAAGCTTTTGTTTATTTATGAATAATAAGATTTTTAAAAATTCATTCTTTTTTATTTCATTATAAATTTGGTGGAGAAACATCAGAGAAATATGGTAAATAGACCGTCAAAGAAGTAAAAGAAGACACCTGAAGATGAAGAATTTATGAATAATTGTATTTTTAATGAGTACTCACCTTTCACAAATAATCCAAGGTTAAGTTAATTGGAACATAAGTAATTTCTTTGATGACTGTCTGAGACGTCGTTTCCTACCACTGGAGTCTATCGAGGGTAATTAAATATAAAATAAATAAACCTTATAGTTATATATTGAGGATATGTATGTCAAAGTTATTTTGAACAGCATATATAGATTTTACTTAAAGGCATACCTGTGTAAAATTCATTAGTGACCTTTAACTTTAGGGATGGCATGCTACAATCGCTGATATAAATATAGTAGTTAAGGGAACAAGAACATAACTTTATCCTTTTCAACTTGCACTAGTTTAATTAACGTTTTACTTCGAAGTTTAAAGTAATATGTAATAATTGCACCCTTGACATAAAACAAAGGGCAACTATTAAGAGAACAACGGTAGATATCAATAGGCTGAAATTTAAATGAAAAATATAACAAAACTGAAGCGCAAGCAAAAGTCAAGATAGTACTAAAAATAACGATTAGTATAAATTACTGTTTTTTTTTTTAATTTATACAATTCGGTTAACGAAATAGCAATTTACATCGGTTAAGTCGCATTCATTAGTTTAGTTCATCAGTTTACTGAGTTTCCAGTGGAAATAGGAAAATGAGATGTATTTTGGATATTAGGCTGGTAGCTGGTGGTAGCTCGCTGGCCTAATGGTTAGAGCGTGCGGCCCTCATTCCGAAGGTCGCGGGTTCGAATCTCGGCATGTATCAATGACTTTAATATTTAAGTTATGTACATTTGTGAACTTTAGTTATAACAGCGAAATACAAACGGTGAAGGAAAATATCGTGAGGAAACCTGCACGTGAATTAGTATTTATTCTAAGGTGTGTGTGAAGTCACCAATCCGTATTGGCCCCGCGTGGTGACTATGGCCCCATCGCCCTTATATTGAGGGTAGGCCTGTGCCCCAGCAGTGGGGACGTAAATTGGCTGTTTGTTATATGCAATATCTTTGATTATTTCCTTTAAGAGAAAAGATTGGATTTCAGCATTTTGGCATTAAGTAATATTATTTGTATCATACTATCATGGATTATAAATGATATAAGGACATGCCATCGTTGTCTCCATCGATGGACGACCACTGCTGGACATAGGTCCCTTCTCAGTTGTTCTATAAAACATATTCTTGTGCTGTTTGAATTCAGTGTCTCCCAGCGATTCTTTTGATGTCTTTTGTCTGTCCATGAGGTCTACGGAGCGAGGCCACCAATCCAGCACTTTAAGTAAAAGTCTACAAGTTCTGGGAGCTATGTGCCTACATTATTATCACTTCAGTCTCGGGAGTCGTAGAGATGTTATGATGACTCTGTTGCTTCTACTGTAGTAATATCTTGTCTGTTGATAATCAAGCAGATAAAGATGGAAACGCCGAATTATTTCATGTAAAATACTCACAAATAAATTTCACAATCCCTTTTAAGTTAGTACTTTTCACGCAGGTTGCAATCGATCGGTTTAAAGTTAGCGTGCCGTACGAATAAGGCTCCAAGGTGAATTATTTATTTCCATCCCGAAGCATAAACGGATGCCGCGCCGCGGCTATATTTTATCTTATTTCAGATTCTTTATTCGAAACAATGCTAATCTCGTAATATACACCGGAACGTTTGTTCAGCTCGCGCTCGCGTCTAGATTTATGCAGTTTAACGCTAATTTGATAGCGACATAAGAGACCTATTTAAAATTTACTACATTGCAGTCTTTTATACATGTCGTAAACATGTTTACAAATATTTTATATACACAAATATCTCTCTCGCTTTTCCTATCCCATATGTTTGGATATAGAAGCTGCGGTTGTACCGATCTAGACGGTCTCCGAAAATAAAAGCCGTAAATTAACCCCCTGTCTGTTTCTCTTTCACTTCATAGCTATTACCCATATGGTGGTGGTGTCGTCTTTCTTTCTCTTTCTACTTTAATTTGCTCTTTCTTTTATTCGATATTCGCCCGATGGTAAGCGACACGCCTGCCTGTAAAAACGTGGCGTTGGTTAGGATAATATACACTGCACCATATAGTGTTCGTCGTCTTGATATATAAAATGTCAAGTCTCAAGTTGCCTCAGTGATTACACAAGCTACAGCGCCCTTCAATGTACAGTAATGTTTGCATAGTACTACTTGAGGGCAGAAATAGGTGCTGCAGTGGTAACTACACAGATGCTCTCCGGCAACAGAGACCTACCAGTACATCTTCTAGAAACGTCTCGCTCTTCATAAATATATTTTTATTATTTTTACTATATTTATATGAAGTGTGAAGAAAAGCGCGAGGAATGGTGACGACTTGTAAAGTTTGCCATTAATATTGATATGATGATGTCCACTCTGTCAAGAGTAATGAGGAAGAAGATGGAGGGTATGGTATAATAATTTTTGGTATTAAATAAAGATTATCATCCGCTCGTAATGTGGCCGTTACCCACTTACAATTAATCTCGAATTTCACAGCGGGAAGAGCAAACTCATAAGGAATGCTAAATACCCTTTGACGTACAAATACGTATTCAAATGGCGCAAATTCAAATTAATTCGCTTTACTGAAACATTTCTCTAATATCATATAGTACTGTAAATATTTCATGTTACACAATTACAAGAGAGATATAGTATTCTTCGATTAAAATTTTTTTCAAGTTTACCTTTGACTACTAATTACTAATATATTAAAAATAGGTTTATATTCAACAAAGCGAAGAGGCAAACGAGGCAGTTAATAATAATTTAGAATAACTTAATATATTTACACAACATCTCATCGCTGTGAGATTTATCATATCAAGTCTATTCTTTTCTTTTATTCCACGAAACACGAATCCTTTACCAGATAGTAAGTTATAGGCTAGCTCATTATAACGTGGCGCTAGTTAGGATGTTATACACAGCGTCTCTCGTCATCTTAGTTATATTTTACATTGACTACAAATATGTATTACTTGTAGTAAAATTTAAACTACAAATTTTCTTATTTCAACAATTCGAGGCACAGTCCGAGTTCTTAAATAAGTTTGTTTAAAAACAAGCCTCTTACAACTTAATCGCCCATTTCTGTCGAAGTCAACTTATTTAAATTTTATCAGGAATAATCAATTATTGAAAGTAAATCTCACTTTTAGTATAATATACTATAATATGTCTTTATGTTCCCACAGCTGGGAATATGTTTTACTGGCTAAATATGGCATTACTGGTGATAGGTCTCCGTTGGCGGAGACCGCCTAGGAAAATACTAGCGCAGCTCCTATTTCTGCCGCATAACAGTATTGTGCAAAGATTACTGCGTTCCGGTTTGAAGGGTGCTGTAGCTAGTGTAATTATTGGGGGAACGAGGCTTAACATCTCATGTCTCAAGGCGACGAGCACAATGTGGTGCTGTGAATACCATTTTAACTAGCGCCGCGTTATTATGGGCGGACTTATAACTTACCAGGTCTAAGGACTGTCTAAGTAGGTATTACCGCAACTGCAAACATTACTGTGTTCCGGTTCGAGAGGTGTTGTTGCTAGTGAAACTACTGGGGTATCAAGACTTAACATCAATTCTTAAAGCGACGAGCACAATGTGGTGTTGTGTATATCATCCTAATTAGCGCCACGTTGTTATGAGGAAGTTACCATCAAGTGGTCGTTTTGCTCGTTTCTTCGAATAAAATATATTAAAATTTGTACTAACAAATATTTCGTTTTGTTTTTAATGTTTGTTGTGTACAAATATTATGCAGTAGATATTGTTAATTCGCTGTACTGTTACCGATTTGTTAGAATAACAGATATTTTTTGTATTCCTTTAATAAGAACAGTAAATCTAATTTCCAATCATCGTAAACGGTATTGAATACATCAACAGAAATCGTGTCCCATTTTGTGTACTTGCCTCTTTAATAAATGTCTCAGTTATTTGTTTTAAAGCATGCAAACAAAATTTTATATAGAAAACGAGAAATTCATGAGATATAATTGAAAATTCAGATTTTAGTAATCTATGTTAAATTCAGACATACCATACTACAACGAGAAGTTATCTATATACGACTATTGTAATAAAAGTTCATTGAAATAGTATGTATGCAAACGTTGTTCCGATTTGAAGGGCACTGTAGCTAATGAAATATTCTAGAGGTAACATCTTGCATCTCAAGCAAGCACAAAGTGGTATTATAGTGTATAGTATACTAACTAACACGTTGTTATGGCCAGAGATATCAATTATCATCACTTGAACGTTACGCTCGTCTCGTCGAATAATATATATATTTCTACTATAAAATTTGTTTATATAAGTAATAATCTATACCTGTTGGAAGTTTACTGGATGGTAAGCGATACGTCTACTCGTAACAATAACTAAATAAAATATTTACACTGCGTCATATTCATCGCCGCGATCGTCGGGTTATGTATTGTTATTCCAGTACTTACACAAGCTACAGCGCCATATAAACGGGAGTAATGATTGTACCCTACTATTTGTTGGAAGAAAGGGTTGCTGGAGTCAGGTGCTGGTTGACGGCGGTGGTCAACCTCAAGCAATAAATCAACCACCAGTTTTTTTATTTCTCTTTAACTTCTCGAGAAATTCTTATGCATTAAGTAAAAAACGTAGCAAAACACATTTTGTTTAGTTTGAGATTCATCAGAGATAATAAATTTATAGAGAGAATTATTTTTCGTTAGATCTACAAAATATTTATGTACTGACTTATTGTAAAAAAAATCTTTTATATTATATATAGAAGGATTGAAAGATTATAGTTTAATGTGAAAAAAATTTACAAAAAGACTGTACTTTTGCTGCAATGAATAGAAATCCAAAAGTGTTTAGATTGTTAAAGGAACCTTATTCAGGTATAGTATTAATAAATTTGTATAGAAAATTCTATCTTTACAAATAAAGGATATTTTGTAAAGATCGAATTTTCTTTACAAAATATCCTTTTGTGTGTGTACATTTGTATATCTATATATAAACTATATATGTTTAGTTCGATAAAGAATGTATAGAGTAAAATGTGTGTCTGATAATATTATCTGTTGTAAATATCCTCGATTCTGTATAAACAGATCGTAAATAAGATATCAAACTGTCATACATAGTTGTAAAGAAAAGGTTATATCACATCTTTATGTGATACCCCTTTTCTTATATCTTATCTTTACACGCGCCTCACCCTAACATACCGCCAAATAAAGTGAACAATATAAACCTTTAAGTTATAAACACTAAAGAAAGTTAACACAAAGCAATCGGCCTTACATCACATACATGGTTTATATACTTCTGCAGAAGTAGTTCAGATTGTAAGGTTGTCGTCTTGAAGAGACGGGGGTTTGACCCCCACTGAATTTCTGATTCCTGTGAAGTAAAATCTCATGAGGAAATACATGTGCACCAAGAACAACTTTCGTGGATATTGTGATCACGTCACTTGGCTAGCGAGGTGAATAATCTCCTTCGATTATTTCCTTATATGAGAAATCCTTGAGTCCTAGCTGTGTTAACTTTAAAGGAGCTCCACTTGTTAGCCATAATACTCCCGCTACTCCTTTTGAGGATGAAATTTTGTATAATTCATTTATTAGCTGACCTCTAAACGGCAGAAGCAATATCTTTAACAAATTTAAAGTGTTTACGTGTAATAGTTTTAGAGATCTTGTGATGAGACAATTAATCTCTGGATATCTCATATATATGTAAAATATATTCTTCTCGCAAGATTTAATGCAAGCAAAGGTGTTTTACTTTTAAGTTATTTCAATATTTTGTAAAAATATTATCAAATATCAATAAGCAGAGCCAAAAAACTTTTAAATGAACCCCTCAATGAACTCTGGAGATCTTTGGGCATGGCCTATGTCCAGCAGTGGATGTCTATGTAAAAACTTTTATATGCGCAAATTAAATATAAAATAATTTTATTTATAAAATCATTGTATATTTTATTCTCAATTTTTCTTCACAAATGCCCTCAATAAAGGCAAAGGCGTAGCTGCCATTTTCACATATAGAAAATCAATTTATATTTTTATAATGCATAAACAGCTTCAAGAGTTTTGTTCCCGTTTTTATAGTCAAGATGGCGGCGCTGTTCCTCACGGTTCAGTTCAGCTCATGAAAGTCACAAGTGCATATACCTATTATTATCATAGTCGGTTCTAAAATTGCTTTATGTAACAAATGTTTTTCAGTGTCTGAATTATCTGTACATAAAAAAAAAATTCTGGAGAAACGAGACGCAACATCTTGTATGTTAGGCGATGAGCGTAATTTGGTGCAGTGAATATCATCCGACCTAGGGCCTTGTTATGGGCGGGCGTATCACTTACCTTCCGGTGAACGTCCCGCTCATCTTATCGCTTAATTGAATATATAAAAAAAAAACTTGTAGATTATTGTTAGTTTAAAGTAGGCTCTTCTTTGAATAACGATACAAGAAATTCTTTTAATACTACAATATAAAATACTGTAGAATATTTACATTATCGTTCATTGATATATATTAAAATAATTATTTTAAGTATTTTATACGTTGTTCTATAGTCTCTAGCAATTAAGAATAGGACTAAGATAAGCCCTGCCTGTCATAGAATGCAACTGAAAGTTTTTCGGCTTCGTAGGCTTTAAAGGTGGAGGCCTTCATTGCCCACTAAGCGAACCCGGGATGAACGACAAGTACGAGGTGATCTAATGCTTGTTGTACCAAAGCGTGGGTGTACTAGCCTTCCTAGGACGTGCTTCTGGTGACAGGTGCATTCCGTAGGAGATCTCGGGGCCTCCTGCAACGCATTAAAGATGACCACTGAAGAGGTTTCAGTGGGTAAAAGTTCCACATAATCTTGTCTTCCTCACAGAAGTAGGGTATCTTTTTACAAGATTTTCGTCTCAGATAACAAGAAAAAAGGTATTTTATACGATCAAGCTTTGCATATCAATACTCATTCAACGATACGTGCTTAAGTTGGCAGTCAGCAAAAGACTGACTGAAAATCCATAAGCAGCAACATTACCTTAAGTAATGCCAACCTGAGCTGTTTCCGCTTAAATTGCAAATACATATAATTAATATTTGCCAAGGATTATTTATCCCGAAATTTACAAATAATTTAAATATTATATATTCTTTATAAATATTAAAGTCAGTCAGATTATTTATACTTAACAATAATTTGACTAACTTAATTATTTTAATGTTGATAATATCTTTTGTATAGGATATATAAGGAAAATTATTAGAATTGTACTTAGATAAGCAGAAATTTAATTTTAATAACTATCCCGCATAACTGCAATTACTTAACATAAATGTAGATTAAGTGTGAATACCTGATTAGAATTCTGTATACGTTTGGAATATTTTTGCCTTCATTTAAATAAACTATTCAGAGAGATCGTTCTACTTTTACACATTAGTTAATAAATTCATTATATAACAACGTATTTAATTTGAGATAATATCAACTAAAAGGATTTTGTGTAAACATAACAATGAACAGTGTATATTAAAAATCTATTATAATTTTTATTATTAACCAATCTATATTATTAATCAACAAATGGGGATCATTATAACTATTAGGTGTTCCCTTCAAACTGAAATTTGGCGATCAGATTGAGAAAACGAATTCGTTCCTCAGCTATTATATTAAACGGTTATTCTAAATGGGAATAAAATATTATAACACTACCTGTACTACACCCGATTCATTGGTCTAACACCCCTGCAACTGCCGTTGGGGTGGGATTTCGTAAAATCCATTTTAGTTGACCTCTAAACGGCAGAAGCAATATCTTTACTAAATTGTGAATTTTTACGTCTAAAAGTTTCGAAGATCTCGTGATGAGTCAATGAGTCTTTGGATATATCCTATTTATATATATACATATAGATATAAGAAATTTAATTTACTGGGGAGTTATTAAATAATTATATTGTAAATTTTTTATATAACTGAAAGTGATATACTAGTATTTTGGTTATAATATTTTCCTACTAACTTACTCTCGTAAGACGGTTAAAGACATATGTATGTAAGTAATGAAATTATTACTATGATTGTTGACTTATAAAAAAAAAACACCACCTCTTTTTGGTCATTTAAAATAATATTAACAATTTTCATATTTTTTCGTTAACTCGTTTGATGTCTTGACTTCTTGCACATAATCCTTAAGGCGGAAACCATAGAAAGGCAGTTTGCTATAATGCTACAATTGACAACAAGTTAATCTATTAATTCATTTAAGTGAAGAACTTAAAGAGTACATACGAGATACAGTTTACCTCTGAATTAGGAAATTCTTATTGTTTACTTTGTCACTGTATTTTAAGTGTTTTATAACACGACGATAGATCACCCGTGATTCGTGTGGTCCCGAAATTGATAATGTCTAATCAAGTAATACAAAGGATCTAGTCTTAAGCTGTGAGATAATTTTAATTTTATAGGGTCAATAACGTATAGACAAGCGACAGTAGGTCATTTTTAAATAGCTGGTAGTTATTGAAATATGCTAATTTTTCTAACTGAAGTGTTCATTAGGACAGAAGATCTCTCCTTACTAAACACTGACTCAAAATAAGAACTATCTCAGGATTATATGTTTTTCATATATAAAATAAGATAAAAATCTATCTATAATTGCTTTCCTTTAGAAAATAAGATCAAATGCAAGATGCATAAGAAAATCTTCTAAATTAATCATCATCATCATCATCTTTCGCCGACAAACGTCCACTGCTAATCATAGTCCTCCCACAAAGATCTCCACAGAATTCGTTGAGGGGAATTGGGCCTTAGCCCACCACGCTGGCCCATTGCGAGTTAGTGGATGGTCAGAGCGTCGTCTGTTATTGTACAAAGTGCACCGCGCTCAGGTGAGGGTTGACTTGGATTCGGTAAGAAGTTGGGCGGAAACCCCTTACCCAATCTAAATCTAAATTAATATTTTTTGTAATATGCCTTCTGTAAACATCATACATTTTTTTGTTGTTAATTTACAATGTTAGTACTATTCCAGATGATTTTGTTAAATTTAAATAGTTTGAAATTTTATTATATGCGAATAAAGTAAGTTTAAAATATAGCGCAAATTTAACCCAGTTCAAGTTAAAGTTCGACTAACACAGACAGGCCGAGCGGGCCCTGGGGGATACAAGCGCAAGAATTCGTGGCTCCAATTCTAAGACCGGCGCAAGTAGTTCAGAAATAAAAATCCCCAAAGTATTTAACCCGTAAACTGGCCAATTCTCAAAGCTTGAAATGACCTGTGCTATTTTATTTCGAAATCAATTTGGACAGTACTGACCCCAGGAGATGCTTTGTACCTTTATTTTATTTACAACGCTAGCTAGTTAACTATAAGTGGCAATAAAGCTATGGGTGTTGACGATCTCGCCAGAAATACTTAAGTTCTCACATGTTTTACATCCGGGATACAGCAATGTTATTATGGTGGCAGATTTACAATGTGAAGGTGGTAGCTAAGCGGATCAGAGAAACCTTAGGACCATTCTTCACAAAATGTGACCATGGAAATCGAACAAGGGACCTTTGTATTACACAAGCAGAAAGCCTCTTGTTTGTTTACTTTGAAAAGGTACAGGTGATATACTTAGTCCTCTGGCGCAGCGACCCAAAATGAGTCCTGTCTACAGAAACAAGAGAGTGCCAGCGTTGTCTATCCTATAAATGATATATGTGATACATAATTTTCTAAGTTTTTTATTTAATACTTTGTATAACAGACAGCAGTGATCGTTATCTCTCTATGGCATATAGCGCTATAACTTTAATGGTTCAAGTACACAAACATGTGGCAGGTGCTACATTTATGGCATGCATACTTAATATGATACAGTCTTTGAATATTATTATATATAAACAAAATACGCTAAAATATCTACCATATTTATACCTCTTATCACGTATCACCAGATATAACGTGTAGTTCGTGTTAGTGTTGTTTGAAAAGAAAATTTCAAGGAGAGTGTATTATATGCTGAATGTAGTCAATACAGGATTAGGATTATAAATCATTATACTAATTCGTTTTCTTTTATCAAAAGCGCCATTTCAATTAGTAACTAGATAGTATTAAGACTCAGCTTTAAATAGAAAATAAAACAACCTTATTGATCCCATTATTGGAAATTGGGATTTTCTCTTACAAGGAGATTGTCAAAGACATTTATCGACGACGACGTAACAGTTTATGGATGTCGTCTGTTCTCTGTTTGCCTCTGGTTCTCTTAACAAGTCGACACGATATTTCCCTTCACCGTAAGCTAAAGCTCAATACGAGGTCGAACCTGTTCCTCTTCAATATATATCATGTATAAGCACCTTCCAAACTGAGCTATCACAGCTTCATCTCTGCGTCCGGAGTATTCAAGTCTTAAACTTGCAGCATAAACAACTTAAAGTTAAATTATAGCTAGCTCCAGTTATTTACTTAATAAGCGCAGATAGTCGTCGTTTTATCTTTATCGTTGAATATAAGACGGCATCACAGGAATGTGGAAGACCTCATTGGCAAGTTTGCGTTGTAGTTTTATTATCTCGTGTGTCATAGATTCGCAGACAGACGGATCGAAAATAACGAGACTTACGTCCCGACTTAGTGACGCCTGATTACTATAGAATATATCACAATATTTTTAACAGTGGACTAAAACTTAACCTCAAATTCTTAAAGTAATACAATCAATTCTACGACGACACAGAACTCTAGGTCTTATATACGAACAACCAAAACCTATGAGTGGTGTAATAGCAAATTTATAAAATGTGAGGGTAATAGGTAGCTTAGAGATTTTGTTGATCTTACCACCATACAAACGTTATTATATTGTCCCCAATTGAACCAGATATTTCTATATATTATATAAGAATATGTAAAGCCTTTATATATACGAGAATTATAACTCACATTAAAATATTGCTTTGGGATAATTTTAATAAGATGACCTCAACATACTTTCTGTAGAGTATCATTAGTACTCTCAGTAAACACCCACTATAAATATAATTTTTTTTTAAACTGATCATTGAATATAGAGAGATTAATTAAAGTAATTGTTTTGATGTCTGCTTGCCTGCCTTCGTATTCTCACACACTCGCGTTGTTATTCTTCAGGCAGGAATTTATTGCTTCTGTATCGGTTTTCCATAAACATCGTTTATTGTGGTTTTAGTAAATTCTCTTTCGCGTCTGTCAGTATTAACTTAACAGATATCTCCTGATTAATGCCTATCAAAAGTTGCCGAATTGATCACGAGTTAAGTAAATTAAGAAGCCGCTTTAATGAAAACATATATATTTGAACAGATAGAAATTTCAAGGTGATGTAAAATAGTCATTGTGTAAGATACTTAAAGTTATTCAGAAATACAACGCCTGAAATTAGGATCTAAAGCTTAAATATTGTAATAAATGGATTAAGTAAACTATGAATAACCAAAATTAAGTTTAACCCGCTTCTATTTAACAAAGGAATCCCTTTCTTTTAAAGTTATTAAAATTTTGTAAAGGTAGGTAATTTTTGTTATGTAAATGGGCGTCGGTTTGTGTTCTTCAGTTCAATTATATATTAAGATGATAATGAATGTCGGATTTGGATTATTTATGAAGGTCCATAGAAATTAACAAGATGTAATCGTAATTAATATTATTGATAGATCAGTTAATATATAGTTTCATTTAATCTAGTAATAACAAGTAAAGAAGTTTGTTTAGACGTGTAAAACAATTTGTGGTCCTATTTTCTTCTTCAGTGTGTTGTTAAAGTTTTTAAGGGTAAACCTTTTCAAATAATCTTGAAAGCTCGAGGAAAGGATGTTTCACGCCATCAGTTGATACAAATCGGCGATCACGTTTTCTGTACCATTCCCAAAACAATTAGGCTGAAAGCTTTGTTGAAAAGAAAAATAAACAAATTTCTTATTCCCTCTTATTCGAAGTTTTGAAAGGAGAAATTCACTTTTTTCAACTTGAATTTATCAGTTGCGAAAAGAAACGAAAATTATTATATGTAGGAATATTTAAAGATTTCTTTATATATACCAAAGCAGATAGTTCATCTGGTTATAAAATAACACTGTTGTATTAATAATTCGGAGATTCTGTTGGGGGATGAGATGGTTTACTTGAAGTCAATGAGAACGTCAATGACATGGAACTAATAGTATTTAGATTATATTTACCTTTCATCAATAGATGGTATATGTTTAAGTAAAATTATTATAAATAGAGGTTATATTGTAATTGAAGAATTCAGTCCAAAGGAACCATTAAAATTCTTACAGTGAAAGTGTAGTCTTTATTTTAGTTTACTTTTAATATGACACACATATTGAAACTATTAGTAGTTTTCATATGAGTGTATCATATACTATTTTCCTAGCTACCGTTCTCTGTAAAATTTTGTGATTTGCTATTGTTTATATACTGTTGTTTAACAACAAAAATAATCTGCTGTGGCTTATCTATCTACGATAAAAGAGTCCAGGATTTGAACCTGTTTCCATAAGGAGAATGTTAAGGCTGTAATCCAGCACGCTGGTCAAGTGTTGCTCTTCAAATTCATAAATTACTCCACGATGTTATTCATCGTATTCTCAAGGTAGTGGGGATCGAACCCACGTATCTTCTTATCCTTGGCACTTACAACTAACCTATCAACGCTTCTGTACTCTTTCTAGTATATTCCATTCATATTGTTATAATTATTCTATAGCATAAAAATTCAATTCACATTAAAAGGCAGTTGCAATAGTTTCTTCATTGTAAGTTAATATGAACTAAAATGAATGCATTTTTATAGCAGCGAGTGTCGTTGCTTTATATAGGTCAGAACGCAGATAAAACCCGGCCAAAGTATTCCCTTCTTTGTTGCGTCTCTGTCTGTCTCAATTTTTTTTATGAATCAAGAAGATATGGTAATAAGTTGTTTATATGTATATATGTACATATCTATACATACTAACCTATGGCGTTAGCTGTGCTGGTGGAGGAGAGAATTATGAAACAAACAAAAATGACAAATATCTATTACTTTTGTACTAACTATTCATTTTATTAGACTTGAGGTATCTGTTGAAGGTGGTTATATAGGCAGTAGTTATCATTATCAGCTGATAAAGTCCATAGCTGGACATAAGCCTCTCCCGAAGATATCCACGCGAATAGGTCCTGCCTGCTTCTATTGATTTGCCGCGACCTTCGCCAGATCAATCATGATCAGTAACCATCGCATTGCTATATTTCTCAAAAACAGTAGTGTGCATAAATATCTGTGCTCCGGTGTAAAGGGCGCTGTGTAGATAATTGAATTTTTTTATCCGACGAAGCGACGAGACGAGCGAGACGTTCGCCTGATGGTAAGTAATACGCCTGCCTACAACGTGGCGCTAGTTAGGATGTTGTAAGACACACCAAATAGTGCTTGTCACCTTGACATATATGAAGTTAATTCTTGTTATCCTGTTAGTTCTATTAGGTACTTCAATTTTCTTTTAAATAGGAACATAGTAATGTTTGCACATTACTGTTTGGAGACTGCAATGGGGGCTGCTGTGGTATCTACCCAGACGGTCTCCAGCAATTGTACTACTGGACTATATTACTCAATGAAGTAATATATCCTTTTAACTAGAGGCGTGTTATAGGTATAGTTATCTTATACAATAAGGTTTGCTGATCGTCTCATCAACGCGTCATGGTCATTCTGTACGCGAGATGAAACTGTGTATTTTGGTTTAAGTAAAAAAAAAAATACCTTAATCATTAAAAGGAACCAAGTAAAAGAGCGTTAGTAACACAACCATTCAATTTTCGCGTTTTACGATTGCGGCCTCTTAAAATGTAACGGTCTCCTTCGAGTCGATCGTCCGCCTTATCATTCACCTTGCGAACGTTCCAGTTTTACTACCCCCTTATCAGTACACGTTGTTTTTACTGACACACTTACCAGATTGAAGTTTCACACAATTTTTTGTAATAAAATTATCGCTACTCAATTTTTTTTTATTGCAATTAAGCGACGAGACGAGCAGGACGTTTACCTGATGGTTGTGGATGGGTGATACGTCCGCCTATAACAACGTGGCGCTAGTCAGGATGATATACACTGCACCACATTGGGCTCGTCGCCTGGTACACAAGATGTTGCGTATCGTTACCCCAGTAATTACACTTGCTACAACGCCCTTCAAACTGGAACACAGTGTTTGCACATCGCTATTTGTCAGCTTCAATAGGCGCTGCGGTGGTACGTACCTAGACGGTTTTCGGCAACCGAGACCTAATATTAACAAAGCAATAATAATAATACAAGAGTAACCAATTTTTTTTTATTTCATACATTATAAATATGGAAAAGGTTAATCACATATCATCATCATGAGCTGTTTTCTTCAAAATTGTTGTTTAGCTGTCCGATTGACAAACTAATTAGTTCTCTAGCTTATATATACATCAATCATGATCATCAGCAGATAAACGTCCAGGACATAGGCCACCCCTAAAGATTCTCTCATCGTTCGGGTAGTGATTCATACGAGAGGATTTGAGCCATTTCCCAATACACGGACCTAAAGCGAATTGGTGGGACCTAGAGCCTCATTTGTTGATTAGCAAGGCTTGGATCCCGCGAGTGGTTGTGCAGGCCCCCTTACACCCCTTATTATACATCAATATATATATGTATATACGTGTGTGCGTGTAAAAGATTTCCAACCAATGAAGAGACTCATCACAATATCTCTGGATCCATAAGATTTGGAGCCTTGAAATTTGGTAGGAATATTCCTTTTGCCGAGTATAGGTCAGCTAAGAATGGATTTTTCAAAATTCTTTCCCCAAAGGGAGTTGCAGGGGTGTTACGACCAGCAAAGTTGACGGGGAATAGCTAGTTCTACATATAGTATTAGCAAAGCAATGTTAAATTGTATATACTTCAGAGCCAGGAGTCAAAACTAGGTTGCAATGTACTTTGAATATCCGGGTTTCTTTTCATCGGTAATAGTGTGGTAAGACCGGTGTGATCAGATCTCAGTATCTACGCGGGTGTATTGGAAGTATAGCTATGAATATATAATATATATATATATATTGATAATTAAATCAGACGTAAATAATATTTTACTATGCGAATATAGTTGTGTTCCGGTTTGAAAGATGTTGTAGCTAATGAAATTACTGAAACAATGTAACTGAAAATCTTGTGTCTCACCACCAATACTATGTGTATTATATGTAAGTCGACTAAAGTCGTTTAGTTGTGAAAGCCTATTATTATTCGTTCCTGAATTTCCCTAAGCAAACAGACCAGGTCCACCGCTTGAGCAACCGAATGACGCAAAGTCAACATCACCCCTCTGATTAAATCTGCATCGGATTGAATCGGATTTGATTAAGAATGGAATAAGAAACGGTCAAAATCAGCGCAAATGTTGTCCCGTGACAATGTTACAAAAACTGATGAGTTTACGTTCCGGTTTCAAGGGTGTCATAACTAGTGAATTAACAGTGGTTATGAGACATCATCTCATCTTTCAAAGCGATGATTGTAACTAGTGCTACATTGTTATGGCCAGTCGTATCGTTTGCCTTAACAAACGTTCTGCTCATCTCTCCACGTCATCCTCAACTACTTTCGTATATTAATAATGTGTGACAATTATTAAATGATTGTGTATTTACTAATTATGCAATGGTAGTAATTTCAACAGTTAACACAACTCTTCGCACATTTCATTAGTGTGCGTTGTGTATAAACGCGAATAATGAAAACGTGAAATTCATTGAAACTGTAAATTCACATGAAGCGTAGTAAAATGTAGGAGTTACGCGTGATATATGCAAAGTAAATTATTCAGTGCTGATTGTAAAATAAGCGAAATTGACAGGAACTTAACTGTTTTTTTTTTGTATTCAATTAAAGGACCGGACAAGCGGGATGTTCACCTGATGATAAGTGATATGCCTGCGCTTAACAATGTGGCGTTAGTTAGAATTAAACATATTGCACCGCATTGCACTTGTCGCGTGAGACGTATGATGTTGAGTCTCGTTACCCCAGTAAATTACACAAGCTACTGCATCCTTCAAACTGGAAGACAGTAATGTTTGAATACTACGGATCTGACGGACGATGTGGCTATGAGTTGCTCGAGTAGCGGCTGTGGTTCCAATGATCCGGTGAATAAGCTCAGCACAGGACCGATCGGTGTGGAAATCTCTATGTAAGGCTTAGTATGTCCAGAAATTAGCGTTTAACGGCTGATGATGATGATTTTATTAGGTCTTTTAAATGCTTAAAAATTTTATTTAAACCGTTTGTAGATTGCGTTTTTTTCTAGATTCTGTTGGTTTTGATAAATTTAGGCTTTAACATTAAGATACTTTAATTTGCTCGATACTCTGCCGTAGAGAGATGACTGGAGAATATATTTTGTCTATAAGATTCTCCTTTTTATTATCTCTACATTCTATTCGTCCTTCTCATTTCTATTTATGTTCATGTAAATATGTTTAACTGTTATTCACTGAAACACCAAATACTAAAAACTATATCTCCTGCAAAAAATATGTAGTTACTACTGTTAATACTTCTGAAAACAAAGAGCCATTCTATCCCTTAAGCCATTTCCCACTGTTGAACATTGGGCTTCTAAAAACTGGGATTAATCTCCATACTCACAACGGAAGGTATGTGGATTAGGCGTTCGGGAATTTCATACCTCCTACACTAGAAATACATAACAGGTGAGATATCTAATATATCACTTAAACGCCACAGTAATTGTATCATATGTATATATGTATATGTGTTGAACAACTTGAACCCTGACGTCTTATGAACTTTGTTAATTATCTAAGTTCAACCCTTTTTAGGATTAAGGTTTGTGTTCCGTTCTGAACTTGTGTACCTATAATGTATATGTACTGCAATAAGACAATTGGTAAATAGTAAAGGTACTACTTGATTTCCGTTACTATGTTAACTATATTTATACTTACAACAGCTTTAAATGATACGATAACAACAATCAAATGAGGCATAGGATATCAAAGAATACTCGCTTAGTAAACCCTCTTTCATGTTTAGAAATACTGAAATAAAAGAATATCATAACAGGTAGAGATTGACCTTTGTTTCCAATATCCATCGAATTCCTCTGATGTGACCTCGGACTCGAACCTCAAACCTTCGAGCAACATGTTAACCAATTAAGCTCTTGTTTCACGGATATAGAAAAGTTTGTTCTTTATCTACTGTGTTAATATTGTCCTTTGATTTTAAACCGTGGTAAGTTGCAATGATGGAGGTTGTAGATGGTCAAGCGTGATAATCCAAAATACTCCAGCTCTCATATGTTGACAGCAAATGCACAATATGACAATGACAGCTTGAAGGCAAAATGTTAACTCTACCACCATTATCATCATCAGCCGATAGATGCTCACTGCTGATCATAGAGAAGTTATGGTGTGTCATTATTATTTTGTAAAATTTTCGCTGTAAATACAATTATGACAAATTTTTAAATAAGTTCTTGAAAGAAAACTTAACGTATTTTTTTGTCGAAGAGTTGAGACAAGCTGGACGTTCACCTCATGGTAAGTAATACGCCCTTGCATAAGAATGTGGCGGTTATTAGGATGATATACTGCACTGTATCGTGATCATCGTCCTAGGGCATACGATCATAAGCCTAGTAACCATCAGTAATTTTACTAAATTTACATACTATGTTTAAACGGTCTCCAGCAACAAAGATCCACCAGCAGAAGAATGACAGGTCTTTTGTTGCTGGAGACCATGAAGAAACGCTTCAGATTTAAACTTTTGTATCTGTATCTATAGGGTGGCGCAAAAGTAATCGTCCTATCAGAAAATGCTATAAATTTTGCCTTGATGTAACAAAATTAAAAGACCAAATAAAAATAATCCACAAGAAGAATCAAAGTTTTTCATTTTTTTTTTTAAATTGGTCTTTTAATTTTTTTACATCAATGCAAAATTTATAGCATTTTCTGATAGGAGGATTACTTTTGCGCCACCCTGTACATTCGTACAAAATTATTAATACCGGTTGTACAGTTTAGAATATCGTTTAGTTACCCTCTAAGTGTAATCTTCTCTACTTTTTTTTTTCACTTGAAATACCTGAATGCGGTACAGTTTATTACTTTGTAGAGAGAAATGCACAAAGCGCGTAAGTAGAGCTTGAAACATTTTAATTAAAAAATACTTTGCCAAGGCGCAAAATTTTAACGAGTTTTTCGCCGAGAGTTTTAAGATGTCGGTAATTCAAAGTTTTAAATATAGTGGTGGTAGGTTTTTTTTGGATGTTGGTAGGGTTGTGTGAATCATTCTAACGTATCCACCCTCATATTGTTTAAAAATAGCATTGACGCATTCTGACTGTGAATATATTATATATTTATTATCGTCATCAGCTGATAGACGTCCACCGCTGGATAGGTCTCTCCCAAAGATATGTACAGTCAGCGTAGGCTCCGGTACAGCTGGGGACTAAGGGTCGTTGTTTGTAGGGGTTTATAGAGGGGATTTGTGCTATTTCCAACCACGCTGGCCCAATGCGGATTGGTTGGAGCCAGAAACTCGTTTGTTGATTAGCAGTCTGCAAGCAGATAACGTTGACTTGGGTCCCGTTAATTTTTGCCGGAACTCCCTACTCTCATTATTATATAATTAGTTAAAGTCATGGTCATCATTAAGTATTATTTTTACCTATAAGGTTCACTGCTGAACCTCGACTTCCAAAGAAATATTCGTCGTCGTTTTCACTCCTGTCATTTGAGCGTACTGATGGTAGGTTGCTATTGGTAGATATCGCCTAGGTAGGTACTACCGCATTCCCGCCGCTCCTATTTCTCTCGCCAAACAGTAGTGTCTGAACATGTTCCAGTTTGACGGGCGTTCTAGGTTGTGAAATTACTAGTGTATAGATATAGACAATCATAACTAAAAGGATTAGTGAAATATGTTACTGTCTATGTCAACCTATCTGTCACCATGTTGTTAGGGGCATAGGGTTAGGGGCTGTCAGGGGCACTTATCATCAGATGTACGTCTCGCTGGTCGCGTCTCTTCGTCTAATTAAAAAAGTATTCACTAGTACAACATATTATTAACGTTTGAAGGAAAAGCTCTAGCTATTCTTTTAGATGGATATTATTCTCATCTTAGCTTACTTGCTTTTAATGAGCCGATTGTGGAGTGGCGATGGGAATATTGTTATAAGCTATCATCTGCGAGTACAATTTGAGATGAAGATTTTTTTAATATAATAAGGATAATTTCATTATGTTTCGTATCGGATACTATGGCTTAAATATCATCAGTAAAAAAACAAGAGTGGAATAGTTCTCCCAATCTGACCGCCAAAAGTCAACCAAAAGATAACACCTCATGATTATGCTTAAATACGTAATATTTAAAAATCTTTTCAAAGCTGTATTAAAGTATAAACTTATATTAATTAAAAAGGAGCTGCCGATATAAGTTATAGCTAAAACGTGGCATAATTCGTACGTTATGATCATTATGCAGCAGTACTTGGATTTTTCATACTGCTGCTTTTGGACAGTAAATTAGTTATCGGCGTAAAATTGCGAATTACAGATTTAAATACGATAAGAGAGTTTAATAAGTAAATCGATCAGAATATTTATTTTCAATTGTATTGATTTTTACCTCATCCTATGTTCCCACTGCTGAGTCTCACGCTGATGAAGTGGAGGTCCACGGTTGTGTTGTGGACTTTAAAGCTGTTATTGTCGGATCGCTTTCTTCACTATTTATTACTTAATTAATTTAAGTACAGTTTTTTAATAATACATGTATTCAAATATATATATATTTTTAAAATTATACAGTGGGTAGTTTTTTCGTGATGCTTATAGAATAACTTAGTCAAGTTATTATCGATATAAGAGGTCTAGTGTCGGTAAAACGAAACTGAATACAAATTGTCCACTTACAAAATCATAACACGGTCTCACATTTAAGTTGATATGACGTCTTTCTAAGCGTTTTTTTTTTAATATAAATGACGATGTCGAATGTTCTATATTACAGGACTTTAATCGATAAAAATGAGAATGATTTTTTTTTTATCTACAATAATCTTGTTCTCAGAAAAGGCAATCATGCATATACAGAAAACACCCTCATATGCTGAGAGTAGGAATACACCAATGCTATTTATAGAAGTTTTAACAAACCAGACTGGTAATAAAAAAAACCCTGCCACCAACAAAACTCCACATTGGCTTCAGAATCATACCAAGGACTTTCGCTTTACAGGGAACGCGCTTAACGACTGTTTTTTTTATTTTTTATGACCATATGTATAAATTTATGCGGTGTGACTTTAACAATTTATTAGGGAAAGTATACTTATGTAGGGCTTGATAAAATTTTTTGACTGCGGGGCAAAATATAAAAGTAAGTTTTTTTTTTTGTTAAAGTCACAATTATGTATCACTTTTAGACAATTTAATAAAAATTTAATCTTTTACAGAAGTATTTAACTAAATGAATAAATATTTGTGTGATTTATATACTATAGATAATAGGTGAACTGAACATGTAAAATCATTGAATTAAAACTTTATTACCTCAGTAATTTCACTAGCTACAGCGTCCTTCAATCTGGAACACAGTAATGTTTCCACACTACTGTTTTGGTAGAAATAAGAGTAGCCGTGATACCTACCCAAACTTTTTCTGGCAGTAATGACCTACCACCAGCAACATTTATAATCGTAACTTATATGTTTTAAAGCTTTGCAGTTGTATCTATAATTATTGATTTTTTTATTGAAATCAACTTGATAGTGTTTTAAGTTAAAGTTAAGATCTTGAATTCGATGAAGGTTCGAAAAGGTATTCATCATTATAAGCAGACATAAGTTTCATCAAAAGATCTCAACGCCATCGACTTCGCGCTGCTCGCATACAGCGGCTTTCCATGATCTTCATAAAAAGTTAATACCGTCGAATGTATTTTTAATATTATACTCTATATTATTACATAATTTCAAATGTTAATATATAAATCATTCAGTATGAATATGGAAATTGGACTAACTTTAATAATAGCTACAAAACGAGACAATATATGAGTACGTATATTACAAGTACTCGCATAATGTTGCATTTGTGTTCACTGCAAACGTCCAGCGTATTTCGTAAATTATTACGTAAAATCCTCGAAGTGGTGAGGGTGGGTAGCATCTGTCACAATAACCACTCAAAGCCAATGGGACAAACAACTGCACAGAGGGATGTGCAACGCAATAACATTGCAACCTTTGTCCTACTCACACGATAGATTTGATAGGCACGCAATATGCTCTTTCCATTTCGCCTCCGGGCTTACTCCGTGAAACAGAACATGCAATGGAATGGACGGGAAATGTGATGTGATGAATCATTTATATCCTGAACCATTTACACAAGGTTTGTATTACGTTTAAACACATCTCTAAACGTTTAAACTATCGTTATAACAATAAGAAGTTAGGTATGATAATTATGTTCAGCCCTGTAGTCTCAGGCTAATAAGAATAGGACTAAGGTAAGTCCTGCCTGTCGTAGAATACGACTAAAAGGGTCTAGGAGTTTCGGGGGCGTTGAGGGTGAGGGCCCTTATTGCTCAACAAACGAACTTGTATGAGACAGCGTAGGAGGGTTAAACCCCTCCTCAGAGACGTGTTCAAACAAAGTGTAAAGGAGCACCGGTGTGTTCTATAAGAGACCCGGAGCCTCTCTGAATGCTCTGACGCAGACCACCCAGGGGCTTTTAGTGAGTAAAAATCTCACATAACCCTGACTTCCCTCTAGAAGCAGAGTATCTTTTAAAGATTTCCCCCTCGAAAAAAAGATATGGTAAATGCGTCGCCGTTGAATCTAAGGTTTCTTTTGGAATTAAGATGGTAGTGAAGTTTGCTCAGTATCCTAATTACTACTTTTCCATAGTCAACTTGCTGTCGTCTTAGTTGTGTTCCGGTTGTCAACACATGAAAGGTAGACTGTTCTTGTAAATCATACTTTTCCATCTCCAGTCCTATTGCCATTTAAAATCATGTAATATTTTACCAGTATTCGTTTCATCTATAT
This sequence comes from Ornithoptera alexandrae, assembly GCA_029030555.1. Taxonomy (NCBI): domain Eukaryota; kingdom Metazoa; phylum Arthropoda; class Insecta; order Lepidoptera; family Papilionidae; genus Ornithoptera; species Ornithoptera alexandrae. Next base: position 4,555,789 of record JARDVY010000042.1, on the reverse strand, counting down.
TTATTACTTTTAATGTATAAATCACTAAAATCTGGTAAAACAATGTCTCTATTTACGTTTGGAATTGGCTTTGCTACTAATCCCACAGCTGGGATTCGGGGTTTTCTGTCACAAAGGGAATGAAAGTTAGGTAAAAATGTTCTTCTGATGAATTTTTTACCTCAAATTAGGAGGAGATCAAACCCGCGCTATTTCGAAAGGCGCCATACATAATTATTAAGGCTTCATAGAAATTACTTCAGTATTACTTTTATTCGACCTTTCGTTCAGTAATATTAACGTTTGTAGTAGTAGAGCTATTGAGGTGGTATTCGGAGCCTTTGGTGAATGATAACGTACACAACAATATCAGCACCATATTGATAACTGCAGAGCGATTTAAAGTACAAAGCAAGTTACTAAGTACAACAGTACTACGAAGAGCCAGAGAGAATCCAGTTGATGGACACAGTTGTATACTTCGTCATATGCTACGATCTCGAGTCTTGGTATTACAGAGATCCAGTAAATGGATACAATCGTGTACTCCGTAACGACTTGCTGACCCAAGCCTTGGCATCACAAAGATCCAGAGAGATCTGGTCAACGGATACAATACTTCGTAATGACTTGTTGGCCGAAGGCAATGTACACCAAGATGTACTATACTTATAAGGATTTACGCTATGATAAACGATGGCGTGATCTATTGATCATGGTGGCGCCATCTGTTGGGTCGGCTGAAAACTTCATGTTACACGTTTTTAATTTAAATTGTACCAAACATTGTACTGGTTCTCATTAGCCAAATGTCAATAGTACGGGACGTGACATGATTTCGTATTCCGTAAAGTTTTAACAACTTACAGCCGTTTCAATAGTTCATTATGGATGAAATATGGGAATATTGTAATAATTGCCTTTTGAAATATTTTAATAGCATTAAATACGACAGTATATTTATAGAGAAAAAAGTAAGCAACTTACTAAAACTTTTTAACACGACTTTACTAAGGAACGAAAAGTACAAGAGTGCGTATTAGGTATTATAAATTGCCAAGAATGGAATTAAATTCAGTTTCCATAGCGCTTTTTCTGCATAAAGGCAGCTGTTACAAGCAGCTTAAAGCGCTCAATAAACAAAGTTAAAACGAAGTTGGGCAAAAGCCGAAATAGTTACGTTTTGAGTTGGATCGTTTGTTGCCAAGTTTCTTTTGGTATTACAGTCGTCTCTACCCTGATATAGAACGGAACAATTGTACTTGATAATTATAACTTAAGTTTATCTATTTTGTAGTTATCTCTTCTCCAGTTTTTTTTATTTAAACCATTGTTTTTTCATAAAAAAGTTCTTATAAATGTTCATAGTTTTCTTGTTGCTGAAATTTAAGACGTTTACTTACTCGTAAAAAAGAGTTAAATTGTTTAATTGATACAAAAACAGCAGGCAGGATAACTTGTAGCTCTCTGGTCCAATGGTTGGAGCGGCGGTCTTCGTTCCGTAGTTCGCAGGTTCAAATCTCGGCGTGTACCAATGACATTAATATTTAAGGTATGCACATTTGTGAACTTTTGTAACAGCAGCGAAATACAAACGATGAAGGTAAACATCGTGAGGAAACTTGCACATGAATTAGAATTTATTCTTAGTTGTGTGTGAAGTCACCAATCCGCATTGGGCCCGTGTGGTGACTATGGCCCATCGCCCTCATATTGAGGGTAGGCCTATGCCGCAACAGTGGAGACGTAAATTGGCTGTTGAAAGGCAGGATAAGTTGTAAATTTCGTACCATTTTGTTCTTATCTTTACATATACATACATATATATATATCACGCCTCGTTCCCAGTGGGGGTAGGCAGGGACTTTCTCTATCTTTGTCAGTACATCTTCAACCACGCCGCACCGCTCCCTTATCACACTGTTCCTCATTTTGGTCCATCAGCTTCACTCCAGTTACACGTCTCAAGCTTCTCATCTACACAGCATTAATCCTACTTTTATGTTTCTTCTGCCATACCCAACATTCACTACCATACATCAGTGTGAGAATCAACATGCCTCTATGCACAGCTAGTCGTGCTCTTTGTGATACGTTCCGGCTATTCATAAAGTATGAAGTGCCCCATTCACTTGATTCCCTTTCAAAACTATTCTTTCAATATCACCATCACGCTTACTATCTCTCGTAAACTGTGAACCCAGATATACAAATTCTTTCACTTGTTCCACTTTTTGTCCCTCAATCATAATGTCACAATTTGTCATTCATTCTTCGCATTTTGTACATGTTCTATCATTGCCTTGTCCATTCTTTGATCAGCTTTTGCTGCCAACCAATCCTGCCCTGCTTTCCTCTTTTCAGACACCGCCTTCCGTACTTCTGCACTTAGAGTCTTCAACATACTTCTTTTTCTTCTTTTACTCACACCACAGGCATCACTGGCCACTTCCACGACATCATCCTTAATCGAATTCCACAACTCTTCAATCTCACACATTCTTTCTAATCTGTCAAACTTATCAATTAATTTACTTTTATACTTCTCTCTCGCTTCATTATCTTGAAAACCTTTACTTTCACTCTTTCTAGTACACTATTGGGTTTCCGAATACGATACCGCCATCGCCTAAAGATACCCCTTATTCGGCACAGCACCAGGAAGTCTTCAGTGTCGATGGCAGTGCCGCGATAGACCGTAGTGTCTAGCACTATCGTTTTCAATCTCTTATCGACCATTAAAAAATCATTCATACTTTTCTGATTTCCTTCTTTTCTTGTGTACATGTGTATCTTTTTGTGGTCAAACAATGTGTTTATTACCACAAGATTCCACTCCAAGCAGACCTCAAGCAGACTCTCCATTTTCATTCACTCTTTCAACACCGAATTTCCCTAACACAGTTTCATATCCATCACGCTGCACTCTAACCCATCCATTAAAATCTCCAAGGATTACAATTCTTTCATTATGCTTACCTTGATTCAGAACATCTTTCAAACTATGCCAAAACTCATCGCTTTCGGTTTGGGCTCTCGAGGACCGGTTCTATCCCGCATCCTGTGAAGCATACCCTTAGAATCAAGATGCGGGTAAGGCCAATCTTCAACCTCACCCAGATGAGTCGAGGACTCACACAACCAAAGTCAGTCACACATTCGTTCATTCTAGCAGAAAGTAGTACACCAATTCCCTGACAGCTTGTGCTGGTTTCAGGGACTCCTGACCATTAAGCTATGTAAGGTCCACGTATGGTGGTGTCGCATCCTTTCCACTTGGTTTCACTCACACAGAGAACATCAATTCTTCTTTCCTTCATCATCTCACATACTTCATCAATTTTATTTTTCATACCTCCTCTGACATTCAAATAGCAAAGTGGCTACTTGAAATGTATCTTCCATTGCGTTCCCACGAGTAGCAAGGGTAAATAATTGTCGACCCAAACAGAGACCCGCATGTTTGGGAAAGGTTAGCCTTGTTCTGGGGTCACCCGGTCCCAGGGCAATGGTACACTAATCCCAGACTCTGGGCACGCAGCACTTGGGCCCGCCTTACCACTGGCTTGGCGGAAGGGAAACATCTAAAGTAAGGGAATGCGGACTTTGGGAAGAGATTAATAATAACAGGGGATACTACTGACCCGGAAAGAGCAGAAAGGAGACAGAAGTAGCTCGGGAAGCCGTGGTCGCATACCCGTTACTCAAAATAGTGCCGGACAGACGGCTGAGTACTCCCTGACCAAATTATCTCTACGAGGTCATTTATCTAAATAGGAAATAATGTTATGAATTTAAAAACCCTTGGAAGATTTGGAAGTATAGGGTGGCGCAAAAGTAATCCTCCTATCAAAAAATGCTATAAATTTTTTGTATACCTTGTATACAAGTTGGCGCAAAAATAACCTTCCGAGTTTTTTGGCTGTAATTTAAAACAGAATATGAAAAACTTTGATTCTTCTTGTGGATTATTTTTATTTGGTCTTTTAATTTTTCTACATCAAGGCAAAATTTATAGCATTTTCTGATATAACGATTACTTTTGCGCCACCCTATAGTATTGCGACCAATCTACGATCTTGCCACCGACGGCTCTTCTTCTCTCGAACTATGTATCCTGTCCATTGCCCATTGGAAAACAATCTTGTGGATGATAGGGTTACATTTTAATAAAAAAAATTATATAAAATATTGGTATAAATAGTTAATCATATGGTTTCACTGTTGTATTACAATTGAAAATTTTTCTCATTATACTCTTACAGAAATGCGAAGTCTGAATAATATTTTCTCTCTGAAAATTTTTATTATAATACGATGCTGGTGCATTAAGCTTTATAAGATAATGCACTGCTTAAGTGGATAATAACATAAAACTTATAACAATATTTAACTTTGTTTTTGATAGGTTTACTTATATTAAAAATGCATACATATTATGACTACCTTTCTTCATTGCTTGCTTTTCTTGGTTATATATTTTTTTTTAATATTTTGGTGTTTTTGGATTTACGCAAAAAAAAAAATACAATAAATATTTATATAGTCAGTCATATATACAGTTCAAAATTAATTTATATAGAGTTAAAAAGCGGTTAAAAAAATAGTTAAGAATCACTTGACTCTAACAGAACACATCCGTGATTTATGGACATACATCGGTTAAAATGAAGATAATGATGATAAAAACAGCATAATTCCAGTAAAGATACTTTATTATAGATCCATTCGAATAGATTTTAGTCACGTCACATTCAGAGAGCTCATACACTCCGCATTTCAAATTACAGCGACCGCAACATTGTTTAAAATAAAAGCTTTTTACGAATATCTTTCGTTATAGAGCTCATAAAAACGCTCTCGGTTAATGCTACTTCAATTCAAAGCTGAAAACTAGTTACTTTAAACAACCTCTATAAATATACAATTACTTATGTAACACCTTCAAGAAGTAACTTATATTTAAATCTAAGTTGATCGAAGAGAAGTTGAACATGCCTCATTGAAAACAGTTTAAATTCCCAGCGCTACTTAACTATAAGTTAGCGCTAGTCTACGATCCCACGTGATGTTAAGTGGTGATGTGGTCTGTGGTGGTAAGCCACACTACTCAAGTAGCAGTCTTCACTCTTGAAAACATCCGCGTCGGATTTGGAAGGCAACACCGATGCCGGCAAATTGTGCCACCCCTTTGCTGTTCTTATGAAGAACAAGGAACTGAACCTTTTTGTTCTCAAGCTATGTCTACATCACAATGATGGTGAATCGTCCTATCTGGTCGTCCGGTGGCGAAGAGATCAAATTCTTCAAAATGTATTCTATAGACCGCCGCGAGTGTCAAGCCTAGTTAGGACAAGATCTTGATCACCAATATGCCTCTTAGTCCACTTAGATCTTATTAATAATATAAATTAAGTATTTAGATGATATTAACGCAAATTCAACTGTTTTCGTGGCACAGTGGCTAATCTTTACTTAATATAGTATGTTGTGGAATTTGGCCGGCGATATAGGTTTTTGAATTAGGTAACACCCATGCTCATATTATAAATCTGCAATAACTCATCTCAATGTATCCTCTACTAACATATGACACCCAGAATATTTTATGTGTATATTTTACCACAATCTCATTGCTACTTAACACCATATGAGGTTGAAGTCAAGTGGTAGCCCATTGTAGATAAAAATACTCGAAGAATCACTTTCGTGGTCGTGTTATAACGGTGGTTAAAATTTATAAAAATTTTAGCTATGTATATGAAAATTTTATATAGTACTTTACTTTATATCTTACTGTACGGCCTAGGCATATGAATGGAGTGACATGAAATACTTTAGCTCTTTAATAATTTTCAGTTGGAATTCTCTATGATACAAACGTCAAGTGCATCGTGCCAGGACGAAAGTGCACCAATAAAACTTCCAACGGAACAAATACTTTTATCTGTATAGAGTTCAAATCGAAAGCGAACTCTTGTATGCTTTTGTATTTCGTTTTCGAAGTTTCAAACATTTAACTTAATACATATACTCTATTAAGTTGCAAGATTTACGTAAAAGGTAATAACATAACATATCAACAAATTGAATAAAATCTTATTGATATTGTCGTTTAGTAAAACATCATACTTCTGTAATTTTTAATTTTAACATAACGTATTAATAAATAAATAAAACCTGTGTCCGGTGTAAATTAACATTCTATGAAATTTAAGTTAAAAGTTAACTATCAAAATATTCAATAGGTAAATTATCATTATTATTAGACAGCCGACTTAACTAATAGTATTGTTAGTCAATAATATCACTTATGTTTTATTATTATACTTAATCAATCATAAGCCGATAGGCGTCCACTGCAGGATGTAAGCCTCCCCCAAATATTTCCACATCGATCAGTCCTGCGCTGCACTCATCCAGCGGCATCCAGCAACAGTCTTACAGTCAGCAGAGCCTAGTCTACTGCCGGGCACCAAGAGGCGCCGTTCGTAGGGGTTCAAATGGAGGTTTATCATACTTATATGTGTATATAATATACTATACATTACCATAAACTTTGCCTATTAAGGCTTTTGCGTAGAGTCAATTTCGAACAGAGATTATCAGAGTGAATTTATGATCGAATTTGGACCTTCGTTAGGGTCACAAATTATTTATAATTCTGTATCAGTGATTTGTTGCCTTCTACCTCCACATTTCTTTTCATTTTTGTTATCAACAAAAAGCTAACTTTTGCCCTTAATTTCGCATGGTAGTAAATAACAAGTGATGGCCTTGATGATGGGATAAACTGTATTAGCTCAGAATAATCTAATCTTCACACGTTGATAACCAGAACACGGTGATGCTGTTAGGACGGCAGATTTATAGAGTGGTAGCCAGGCGGCTTTTGATCCTAAAAAATCCTTGCATTAACGAACCCTTAATATATACCCTCGGAATTAAATAGGATTCTTCTTGTTATTAGGTAAGAGTTTAGTCTTGCCCTGTAGCTTCGGGAATTAAGAATAAGGCAATCCCTGCCTATCGTAGTTAGAGGTCCTCATTGCTCGTGGGCAAAATAGACAAGGTGGTCTCGTCCATGTCGCATAGCGATGGTGGAGGAGAGTTACAGCCCTCCCTGGGACGTGCTTTGACGTACTGCAGGGAGGCACTAATGCATTCCGTAGAGAGAAATCCGGACCCTCCGCAACTGAAGGAGACCACCGATGGGATTTTAGTACAAATACCACATTACCTTGTATCTTCTCCAGAAGCAAGGTATATATAGAAGATTTATCAGCTTTAACAAAAAACTTGTGAGAGCTTAGCTCTACGGATACTGTTAGACTGGTACGAAAAATAATGTTACAAATAAAAAAAAACAAGAATATTGTATTACTGTTGCATTTGTACAAACGCTTTTAAAGTTTCATAATATTTTTCAATCTCAATAACACGATGCGAAGAGAATGAGCTTCATCCACGTCTACCCACGACGTCGATTGCATCGTCTAGAACAATGCGGACAAAGCACTTTTACCAGCGCTGCGTTTCAATCTTACTCGTATACAGGAAGTAAATATAAGATTATAAAGTAGACTAAAGTTTTACTTAAAAAAACCTAGATGTAAAGACAGGTCTTTTAAGCCATTCATCTAATTCATTATGCTTTTTTTAAAGTATAACTTCTCTTGGGACGATGTGAATTTGAAACAAAAATGTGTAACGAAATAGAGACGTTTATTAATGTATTTGTTGGGTTTACGGTGTAAGAGAATGAGATGAATTGATACCTAGTGTACCTATCTTCCGGACATGGACAGATGAACCAGATTTTGTAAAAATATCTAGTGAAAAATGCTCTTTAGATAGAATCGAACAATTTCTGTAGTTACTAATATGTAAGTTACACAAGTGCTTCAACTTAACTCCCCCCGTCTCTCTCTCTTTTAGGTTCTTTCGTATTTAAATAAATAAAAAAATCGTTAATTGATCACGCTCTTTCTCTGTTTACTATCTCTATAACATATTCATCTCCTTCATTCATATTTTATAGTACAAACTTTCAGTGCTGAAATATCATAATTATAAAACAAAATCATTCATATATTTTTTGATTAGAAGAAATTACAAAATCGAATATAGCCTCATTGAAAAGTAATTCTTTATGAAATTTGTATTCATATAGAAAGATATATATTCATAAACATTTAAGTACATATATAAATGTTCATCCATTTTTCTATATTTTTAAATTTTTAATAAACTTATAACCTCATATTTTCCAACAAAACAGAGAATATATAAACAATATATCTATATGTAGCATGTACATATATATATACAGAGTAAATTTATTTTAGTATATAAAAAATGGTATTCACTTAAAGTACATGATACTTGTTTCCCATTTTATTTCAACAAAAAAAAAAAAAATTTTTTTCTTAGATAACTACGCTTCCATAGTTTTTTTCAGTATTAAAATATTTTCAACTGTTTTAAAACCCTTTCATTATTATAAAAGCAGGAAGTGTTTAAAGTTAGCAGACCGAATAAGCTATAAATTGCTACCTTAAACTGACTCTTGGCTCAGGCATTTGCTATGCCAAGAAACAACGATTAATGGCATTCGTTAGCAATGTAGATAATTCGTTATTTTTTATTGTTAACTTTAAATCTCATTTGTATTAAAGCTATTGCAGGTAAAAGTCTAAACAACAGTATTAAACAGATCCAATTATCTCGTTTCCTCTCAGTCTTTTAAAGCACAATTCTTCATCTCTTAATTTTATATTTAATAGTTATTTAATAGCTATCAATATGTGATTATCGTTGTAGATAAACTTATAAATAGCTTAACAGCTACAGCGTTTTTTAAGTAAGTTTATTCATATATATTAACAAGCATTAATTTAACACAATAGAGAGGCTGTTTATAATCCTAACCACACTTACCACACGCTAAAGCAATCTTCATTAAGTTTTATACTTATAACTTTTTACAACCTCGTTAATATTATATTATTTAAGTAGCAGCATTAGATAACTTTCATACATTTTATTATTCTGTTAACAAAAGACGAGTACAGTTAAACTTAGATAAACATCACGTGATCTATATTGTACTTGATAACATGAAACACTCTTATTATAGAGAAACCTTTAAGAATAAGGTTTAAAATTAACTTAAAACATGGTTATTATTTTCTATTATAAAACTTCAAAATTATTTTTAATTTTATATGACATATAGTCTAATGTAATATATATAAATAAAGATGGATTAAATAGATTATCCGCACTACAAAAGAAGACTGAGCAAGACCTAGGGAACAGATAGAACCTTCTTTGTTACTATTGCCATCATTAGCAACCTGGTATGCCAAGTATTATAGGAACAATATATCGAATGATTATGATGATAACTCAATATGCAAAGGAGATGAGATTAGTTACGATGTATTGAAGAAATAGTTAAGTTCTTTGTGGGGGTGTGATATATCTTTAATTTATATCTTTCGATTGAATTAGTAAAGTAAACTATACGTTTTTCAGTGGATGAGAAAATAGAAACTGCGAGTTGAACCTCGCGTTAAGAAGTTAATCTAGGTACGTCCGCTGGTAACGTAACAAGGAATGCAATCTGCAACAAAAGATTAATCCACTGTTCTTACTGTTTCCAGTAAAAACTCTGTCAGATAGATTTAGAGCGTTTACTCGCATTTTTGTAACAGTAAGCTCCTAGAAGCTCTTTAGATATTATTTTTATTAAACCTAGAAGTACTTTCACGTCACAAGATTAAAATGATAGAAGTTCTCGGTGAAAGGTCTCTGTGTCTGGAGACCGCCTAGTTACCACCGCAGCTTCTATTTCCACCGCCAAACAGTAGTGTGCAAACATTACTATGTTCCAGTTAGAAAGGCATTGTAGCTAGTAAACATCTCATGTCTCAATGCGACGAACACAATGAGGTGCTGTGTATATCATCTTAACTAGCGCTACGTTGTTATGAGCAGGCGTATCACTTACCATCAGGTGAACATATCGATTGTCTCGTCGCTTCGGAGAATAAAATAAAAAACCTTTACCGTTAGGCAATAACTAAATCGATATCGCCGACATTGTTTGAATTAGCTTAACATAGATCTTATCATACTTTAAAACTTCCTACCGGAATACTAACGAATTTTCTATATTTTTTTTTCGACGAACGATAAAACAAGCGAGACATTCACCTGATAGTAAGTGATACGTTTGCTCATAACAACGTGGCTCTAGTTACAATGATATAACTTACACCTTATATATCTTATAGTTCTCGCCACCTTGAGACATAAGATGTTATTTACACTACATACAACGCCATTTAAACCGGAACTTAGTTATAATTGCACACTACTGTTTGGTACCTACCTAGACTGTCTCCGGAAAAAGAGATCTACCACCAGTACCAGAGGAACAAAACATCCTATGACATCTATAATTTTTTACATAATAACGTTAAGAATAAATTGTTCATCTTTATAACATCTAAATTTCGTTATCAGTATGATATATGTTGTATATATACTTTATATACTACAAATGTATATCTACCCACGTCATTTATTTATGTTACTTACCAAAACAAAGTAGAAAATGTTCTGATGTACACATTTTCATGATTGAAGCGTATATTTCTGACGAGATACTTTTAGTTAAACCAAAAAAATATGGACCGTTATGTTATATTAAAATGTTTTCCTTTTCGTATAAGAAATCTTTTCGTCTATTTTTTTGCACTAACCATTAAATTCGAAAATCTTTACTAAAAAAAAATTATACTACTCAAATAGTGGAATGTTTAACTTCTGCTTTAGCTTACGCTGTATTGCAGAGGGTAGTGTCCTCCCTCCAATCACTAGATTTAAAGGGTACTAGAGACTAGAGTAAAAAGACTAGGTGTTTCCCGCCGTAAATAGAATTAGACTTGAATTTTCTCTGCAATTTTCTTTGAGAGTAACCGTAACCGCGAGTGACTTTCTATACTAACCGTTACTATAGCAACCGCATAAATAATACTAAATGAAAATGTTTATAAAAGTTAATTACATGTAAAACGATGAAGTTTCTATCGAATACAAAAAAATAAGTAACCTATAGCCATCTACAAATGTTTCCGTGTTGAATGATCACTTGTTTTCGCGTGATTGGCTAACAAATAAAACCAATTTTCATTATATATATATAGATATATCATTTATGTTGAAAATTCTAATTATCTTAAAAGCGCAGCGTATGTATGTTATTGATTAATATGCGGGAGTAGTACGATTAGTATGTTTGTGTAAATGGATATGTATATATGTGTGCGAATGAATGCGTGTGTGTTTGTGTGAAGGTCGCTTAAACTAGAGTTATAGTCTAAAACTTAAAACTATTCATACTTCAGGCTTTTAATTATGGATAAGCCTAAGATCGTTATTTAGTTTTGTTAAATTTCAAATACATAGACTTTACATTTTGCAATAATTTTAGTAAATATTCTTGACGAGATCATCCGGACGTGTACCAGATGATAACTGATACATCTGCCAATGATGTACACTGCACCAAATGCGCTCGTTCCCTTGAGACATAAGATATTATTATTAACTACACCCTTATGTTATTATATTAAATATTATGTTAGCTAACACCCTTCAATCCGGAACATAGTAAAGTTTGCATAGTACTGTTTGGTGGCGGAAATAGGAGCTGCGGTGTGCCTACCTAGATGGTCTTGGACAACAAACACCTACTACCAATAAAAGAAGTACCATGCTTGAACCAAGTGAAAATTTAAGGTGATCGTTGCATACTTACATTAACCACCTATAGATTAAGTGCCTTTTAAGTAGGATGTAAACCAAAATGGTAAAGCACATTAACTTAGTAGTAGGTAGGTAGGTCTCTGTTAGCCCTATTATCTCGAGATATTAAGAATAGGACTAAGGTATTCCTTGCTTGTCGTACAAGGCGACTAAAAGGGTCCTCGGGTTCGTGAGCCTTAAGGGTCGGGGCCTTTAACCCTCAATAAGCGACCCTTGGGACAGCAAATGCATGGTGGTCTTGTATTTTGCCCTTCCGTGGGATGCTTTACCCAGAATGCAGGGAGCACCAGTGCGTTCCGTTGAAGATCCCGGAGCCTTGAAGATGCACTGACGGAGACCACCGAGAGGGTTATAGTGGGTAGAAGCCCCACATTACCTTGTCTTACCCCGATTTGAAGGACACTTTAGCCAGTGAAATTACTGTGGTAACGAGACATCTTACATCACAAGGCGACGAGCGCAATGTTTTGCTATGTATAACATCCTATCGGCGTAACGAAACTGAACATCTCATTTCCAAGTATGACGTGGTCATCTTTAAGAGAAGAGTGAATAGACTGCTTCTACAGATTAGTACGCTTTAGTACAAAAGACCACATCCGGCTTACCATCAGGTGGGATCGTAGTCAAGCACAAGTCTATATAATTAAAAAAAATGTTTCGAGTTGACGAGCACAATATGGTGTTGTAAATACCATCCTGACTAGCGCCGCATTGTTATAGGCGGGAGTATCACTTACCACCAGTCTCGTCGCGTGGTAAAATAAATAGTAAAGTTAAAACCTATTTCTATGCTAAGTAACATTTTGTAATATCTATAGAAATACAGAAGCTACTGTAGCCCTATTGAGGCGCGTACCTTACATGGCCGAGCCAACTTATACGGGTTGCACTTACTTGTTACTTGTAACAGGTAACAAGGCAGGACACTTTTGTTTACTTACGTGAACTTTACTGTATACGAAGTGTTTGTGCTGCCTCTTCTAAGCGCGTTGTATTGCCCTCTCGAGGCGAGAGGTACGCGCTTAGCTGTGAAATGTACATGGCATTTTTCTTCAACTTATTCATATTTATATTTAGTTTTTTTTTTTTAATATTCTAACATAGCTTCGTATAAATATATTAGGTAAATAAAACCGTGAATATATTTTATAATTTTCTGATATCGCAGTTATCTTGTCTATCAGTTTTAAATGCGTACGAGTTTTTGTATTTAACCGTGATTTACGGTAAACGGTTATTAAATGAATTATTAATCTTTATTAGATAAATAAACGTTTTTTTTATTTACATAACTTCGTTAAAATAACAAAATAATATAATAAAGAATATGCATTATTTATTTACCAGCTTTTAACGTAAATACGTCATAAGTAACGTAATAACTTAAACTAATATTAACTACTAACAAACTATTACCTACATTTTACTCGCTATATTACTTAACCTACACATACATGTTTAAATAACTGTTTATATATAGTTATTGCTGCACAATATTATCCTGTATTATCATTACCCACACACATATAAGTGCAAATAGGATACGCCTAATGCTTTACGGCACTAGCTCCAGTAATAAGCCTAATTTGAAACATGTAGTATTGGGTTAAGAATTCGGCGTTAATTAAAATATTTGCTCGGTGGCATAATATTATCAGCTTGTGTAGTTTTCATTAAACCAAATTATCGCCAGGGGTCGTCATTAAAGCCGTCAATGGTGTCAGACGTGACCCGATTGCGGAGCCGGCGTCGCTTGTAGCTGCAATAACTCACGGCCGTATGAGTAGTGCGGCCGTGGCTACATGAGATGTTAACTGCCTTCGTGCCTACCGCTTAAACATAAAAATGTACCGCTTATTAAGCTGATATACACCACATCGTTAAATTTCCATCAAACCTAATAAGGAATTTCATTAGATACAGCGTCTCTCAAACCGTGACACAGTAACGTTTGCCAACTGCTTAGCGCTCGCAATAGACGATGTAGTCCTATCCTATCTAAACGGTTTTCGGCTACAAATACTAACCTATTATTAAGTCCCATTACTCCAGTAATTTCACTAGCTGCATTGAAACCTGTGTAGATATTCAGAAACGGAGAGCAATCTCCAGTTACTCAATTAACTTCACAACTATTACGCAGTTCAAACCGGGACACAGTAATGCTTTCATACTACAGTATGACGGCAGTAACAGGTATGACAGTTGGTATCTACCAAAATAAACAGAGGTCTCTTATTAAAATCCGGGATTACTTGTGGTAACTTTAAATGGTTGCAGGTATATCCAACTCTCCAGTCCAATTACCACCGTCACATTGTATGGCATAACAATATTGTTGTGTTCTGATTATTCATGTTACTTTATACTATATATGTTTAATTAATATATAAATAATACGATTATTGTTATCTGACTAGTAATAAAGACTTTAAGGAGACGTCTATTTAGTACTCAATATACTTTTTTCTCACTATTTCATCCCTAAAACTAAACTACTGAAATTGCATAATAATATCTTTATCTTCATGAAAAGTATATCGTATTTTAAAGTGTTTATATTAAATTTTCATAATACAGATGCTGTAGGGCGGAAATATAAAGTGCAATACTTTCATCGATATATAAGATGGATTTATCGTTTAAACAATACTTTGAGCCGTCTATTTGTAACTGCAGGCGAGACGCAGCGCTGAATAGGATACAGGCAAACCTAATGTTATATAAATTTATAATATTATACAACTTACCTAAAGAAGCAAAACTGATTTATATTTTAGTTATTTAACTATTTTGTAAAGTAAATAAAAAGTACAGTAAAAAAAGATAAAACATCGGATACAATATCACAAGGAATTCTTTTCTTGTTAACATTTCGCGTTTTGATGAGAAAAAATAATAAAAAAAAACTATTAGGGTGTAGGTACCTAAAAAGAACTATTATTATACAATATTTATATTTTTATTTACCTAGTCAAATAATATTTAACAAATTCAGGGATTCGTCAACTTATGTAAATTCAAAACTTCCTTCAATGCTGAGAGATTATGACTACGTACAAGCAGTCTCCATTAGCTGCATGCTGCATTCCACCGCCTTTTTGATGGTTTCCAGGCATAATATAAACGCTCTTCCTTTAGGATTACCTTCTATATTCTCTGAAATAACTTTCCCCTACATTAAATTGGAGATCGGATAATGTGCCCCAAGAAGATTGTTTAAATACTTTTGCGTGAACTACTGATACTATATCAAAGATAAATACTTAGAAATTTATACAAAAGCAAATATATCTGTATGTTTTGGTAGTACCTTTTAATAATAAACTATATTTTGATCTACGTATAGATTTTAGATATCCTAGAGCAAATATTTTACTCCATAATTCCTTATTCAGAGGTTTGTTGGATTTCACTGTTGTTAGGGATCAATACTTTACATTTATTGTGGCTGATAACAAAATCAGATTTTTTGTATATAAATACTATATCACGATTAAAGTATGTTAACTTTTAATGTCCAGAACTACTTTGGCCTTTTGAAATTTAATGTTTTTACGTAACTTCGCAATAATGGTGACTGTAGTACTAAAACTTTATTAAACTTTTGCCACAACTACCGCACAAATATGCGACACATTCTTCTATGAACCTTTTGCTCTACCATTTCGAAAGACATTGTCCGGTTCCGTAGCGACATTGTTGACATTTCCGGTAAAGAAAAACTTAAACATTTATTACAAAATAAGTCACAATTAAAATATTGTTCACAACATCGGTTTCAACTGGTTTACAGAATTCTTGATTAGTGAGAGACTGTGGTAGTATATGTCCTGATGTCATTTATGGAATACCCGCAGCTTACGTTAAGATTAATATATTTATCTATGTGTTTTTATACTTAACAACTGCTCTATATATATACTGCTCTATATGCCGTAAAGAAATTATTCAATGATCAGTGCCTTATTAATAACACAGAATTATTTTTAAAATATACGGTCTCCTCAGGGATTTTCATCCTTCATAAACGATAAAGAATAATCTCCATAATGCGCTCACCATTCCGCTTGAAAAGTAACAGGATAAATATATACACACATAGGCAGTATTTGCTATAATTGGCATTTAGAAGGCCTATTTTGAAAACTTGGAAATAATGATGAACTTGAAGTAAAGAAAATTTCCATACAATTTTTGCTGTAACTGTGTTTTACATAGTAATCCATTGCATCTGAAATATAAAATGATAATATCACCACTTTAGTTAGAAGTTTTATTATAAACATTGATATTCGAAATATATAACTAACTATAATAACAGCTTAATTTACTTTATACTAATATACTTTATTACTAATTTACTATAATATAGATCAAAAAGGAAAGAATAAAAATGTTCTACCATTAGAGACTATCGAGATGAATACTGCGAGTCTGCGCAAGTTCAGCGCAAACCATTTGTATTATTTATATATAAATAATAATCTTGATATATAATCTATTATTTAATAATTATTTTATATGATCAATGTATACTTTATGATATTTATAAAAGTCAGTTAAATTTTTTTTATAATCATAGACACAGGGTAAAGAGAGTAAATTTTTGAGAACGAAACTGTTTACACCATACTCCAAATCTGATGATTCTTTTTGATTAGAAAAAGATTACTTCAAGTTGAATCTATGTATTAAAAGTAAACTATATTTAGATAAACGAAAATACGATTTTGCTTATATTTTATTTTGATGTTTTCAAAAGAAATGTCTATAACATTAAATCATTATTGATCATGATGTTATTATAATAATTAAGTTATTTTGATATATATCTTTCCTCTTTACAACGCAAGTTAAATGATAAATATACGTTGAACTCCGATTGGCTTCACGGTATTCATGTAAAAAGGACCTTTTGTAAGCGTTTACATATTAAACGGTTCGTAATAATTTAAGGTCCCGAGCCGAATAAGAGGATATTCGTGGGTAGCAGATTTAACAATAGCACAAGAGAATATACAATAACTGTGGACGCTTTGTTCATCCGTTACAGTGGCTTGTGTGAGTCGGAAGATTAATTTTGGTGGTTTGCTTCATACGGAAAATTCTATTAAACGTCCATACTTTTTTTTTCTATAGAGAGAGAGAGCAATCTTTGAACACAATTGGAACAAATTGTACTTTCTCTTTGTATGAGATATAGGTTGCAATGTGCCCACTCATGGCAGTGAATGATCTTACTTTGGTAAAAGCTGACAGTGGACTGACTTTTTGTGTTAACTTCAACATTTAATGTTTACTAACTTGTATAGTAACCATGGGGAGGATAGCCATTACCTTCCATTGGGGAGGCTACTGTACAGCAATGGATATTAATCGGCTAAACTGAGGGTAATGATCACCTTAAGTATGAAGTAAAAGCTTCTGTATCATAATATTTACAGATCTTCATTGTTTTAATTATTTATTAATCATCGTGATAGTTTCTAACTACTGTACAATTAAACAACATTGTTCGTGTAATATATCTTAGAATACTAGTGTTATTGTTGCAATTTGCGTGTTTCGCATCTCATGCAGCGTCAATAGATACTAAAATACGTGACTCCATTGTGGATGCTGAGTAAGGCGACAATATCATACATTGTTTGGACAACTGTTTCAGTATGTGTATACTGAAAGAGTTCAGTATCTGTAATTGTTAACTCTTTTTGTTTGGTATACATTTTTTTCATTACATAGGTCCCTACATAATATAATATATGCAAAAGGTGCAAACAGGTATCTGTGTATTACCATTTTTCTATTCTTAGAATTCTAGCGACAGAAGTCTAAGCCTAATTGTTAATTTATACTAAATTTTATTATTATAAAAAACAGTTAAACTTCCTGAAGGTCAATATTTGTTAGATGTACTTTAAAACAAATTTAACACTATGGAAAGAAAAGCTGATGATGATGAAACCTAGTGTAGTCTGACTCATATATTGACAGACGGAACAGAGATATTACTACATCAGATTTACAATATGTATATGGTAGTTAAAAAGGCAGGTTTAGAAATTTACATTACCAAACTTCACAGCATCTGACCTCATGGAAGCAGTTAATCATTTCTTGTTTAGGTTAAATCACAACAATGCAAACACTAGATTTCTAGCATTATTATGATTCAAAGTATTCATAATATGATACATATTGTCCATGTATTTTATCTTTTTCTCCTTAGTTCAACTTATTCATGTATATCATACATTTTACAATGAAATTTTTTTTTACATATTAATACACAAAAGCTTAACTTTGCGAACCTTTTCCTGTTGAAGTATTTATATATAACGCAAGCCAAGTCCGTGTCTGCAAATAAAAAAGTGTATAACAAATATTCATCGTGCTGAAATTTACACAAATCCTGCTGTTCGTCATCTTTGTTTAATATTTTCAAAGATTAGGATTCCCAAACAGTTATGCGGTCCATTGTTATGTAAATATTGTGATATATATATGTACAAAAATAAATATATATATATGGTGTATAAAGTCATTAAGAAACGTTTCGTTTGATCAGGTCAAATCTTGATCACCTCTCGATCCAAGACCACTTGACCTTTCCGACGGATGTCGTCCTTAAGTGCAGGGGCCACGGGGGTCCTGTTTTTTTAGGAAATTGAAGACGTGATCGAATTTGAATGAATGCTTATATATATATTGTATTTGGAGTGACTTCATTTGTACCGAAATCGTTTCGCTGTGAGATATTGCAATCACTGCATCTTATTACGTACTTCATCATGTTTAAAAGCATTATTGTTGCATAATATAATATTTTAAAGAATCTTCAAAGCTTGAAGAACAATAAAAAAAATAACCAAGGTTAAATATACTACTTGAAGCGAACTATTTGCCAATCTTCATCATGAGGTAATTTCATTGAACTAAAATTTGGCTATCTGCTAATGGCTACCTAAAATACTTGTGATTTGTTATCTGTGTTGCTAGTGTAATACATTAAAAAAATCCTGCTAAATTGTAAAAAAAACAACATTTATACAGTATATATCTTTTTAATTAGTTGGGCTAAAACATAATATTAACCTGCGGTGGTTTGAAATTATATGAACCGTGTACATAGGGGTCGTTAGCAACCACTTTGCATACGAAGTTCGCATACACAATGACAATTTTACTAAACGACCTTTAAAAGATTTAACCTTCAAAATATACTTAATAATATCGCCTACAAATAAAATCTATATTCACATCATCGTCAGCCGATAGACGCCCACTGTTGGACAAAGATCTCCATCGATCAGTCTCGCGTTGCTTGTACTCACATCAGTGTGACATATTACTGTGAAGTATTTGCATTTTAATATATATATACCTAGAGTTATACGTGCCATTCGTCTAATAAGTAAACTAATTGGTAAATGTTGATGTAATCAACTTTAATTAATAAAAATACTAAAACTTTACCTTTTGCTTCAATTAACAAAGTTACCGCTTGACAAACACGCCAATTAACAGATACTAAATACACAAAGATTCTAAACAAATGTTTGCGGTTTCATTTAAACTTATATCCTGTGTCCACTAGCAATAGGGAGCCGGATAAAATGTACCTTTGCAATTGAATTAATATTTTAACATTCTCTATAACTTTATTATGAGATAATAACATAGTGAATGTAAGAAATAATTCGGAGCAACAATTGCTTCTAGACAATATGCAACTTTACTTAAAGTATACAACGTTTATTATATAAGTTTATCTCTAAAAAACATTAAATATTTTATTTATATATATGCAACAATCAAATAAAAAATAGCAGAATATGGATCATCATTTCAGCCTAGGAAAATCCTTAGTTGGACATAAGCTTCCCTAATTTTGGGGCTATGTTATTACAATAAAGGGCGAGTATTCTCGCCATGCTTAGCATAAGTTGGCGTGCACAGGACGTAGGTAAAGGACAAATGAAATGCTGCTGTCCTTTCACTAGGTTTATTCCTTGCTTAGTAACCTTTACGACACTGTGGAGTACATCGTATAGTGGCAGTGGAATAGTAGTATTTCTCGTTAGTATTTTCTACCAGCAAATCTGCGGAATCGTGAAAAGTCTTCGTTTCGTACATATAAATATATATAACATACATGTGTACATACATACTGTAATAATGTATCCTCTAAATAAATATTCCTTAACGAGTTTCTTGTATAATTCCTTGCCGGAAGCTAAACGTGTAGCAGTTCCACGATCGTACAACACGAATCGTTGAAGAATTACAACAAAAAAATAGGAATAATGAATAATTAAAACCACATACCACGCAAAAAAGAAAGGTACGCGCAAAATATCATTATTACTTACATATGAGAATAAAGAAAGATTATTTTTAAATGTAGCGAAAGGAGAATTATGTTACATTAAGTGAAATATGTAACAGGTTCATATGCTATTGTTACATATGAGTTTTTACCTCAATAGTTGTCCGATATGACCTAGACGTATTTACTTTTTTAACACATCTCTGCAGTACTAATGATAATGTTTCAGCTAATTGTTAGATATAGTTTCAGATCATGATTTTAATTATACGTAATATGGTCAGCATGCTAAAAGTCTGCAGTATCAACATCCACAATCTTCTGCTTCGCCACGCTTTTATACTTTACACACCAAGGTAACCTGAGTCCGTTCTTACAGTTAGGAGTATGTAACCAAAAAAAGTCTCAAGTAAATTTTTAAATCTAAAGTTTGTGATTTTACGTAACGAATCTGCTCTAGTGGTGTCAGTGTGGGGAGCCTTTCAAAGCAAGGACAAGCTCCTAAGTAAATGGCACTTAAGCGGTCAACAACAAAAACCTGACTAGGCGGCGCCTTACATGAACGTACTTACTACATTCGATTCGCTAGTTAATAGTACACTTACTTTCAATTAGTAATATTACTTTTATTTAGATCTAAGCATATCGTTTAAGAGCATCCGCTTAAAGAATTTACTTGCGAGAAAGTTCTATTATCAATTAATACATTTTATTACATGTACTAAAACTTTAGTTAACCGCCAAGAGTTAAATTTTGTTAACGTGTAGTTAAATTAATTTTTAATTTTTTAACAACTATCGTTTGTTGGTTAAATTAACAGGAAATGCTGCAGCTCTTTTTTTGGAGATGTTCTCTCTTACACGCCTTTTACGGTGTATAATGAAGAGAGGCAGTGTATATACTTTTATTAGTCTTCCTAATTGAGGGGAAATGTAAAACCGTAATATCTAATAATCAGATTTTAAACTGTGCCTTTAGTTATATAGTTTAGTATGCAAGTAGATTAAACTGTTGGCTTTTTATCTGAACAGTTAAATCATGTTTTATAATATGAGAAATTTCTAACTATGAAGAAATTCATCTTATGGTAATAGATAAAGCTTTGATAAATAAGATAGTTTTCGTTACTCTAATTTATACTTAGCTATATCCTAACTTTACTGTTATACAGTAGAAATATTAAATGCAGATTACAGACGAAATGATCTATTCTTATATCTCTAACCTGCATTTTCTTTTATTGAACTTGTAAGTGAATTTCTCAAGATGATTTCTTTAGGTGGTATATTCGTACAAAAGGGCAAGTCGCTTTCATCTTATTAATTCTTTACTTACTTTGAATAAAATACCCGTAAAGCCTAACTAATTAAACGGTAAACGTACTTTGTTACGGGTAATTTTAATTTCGCAGCCGTGTTATAGGCAGAGAAGATTATTTCGGCTAATTCAATTTGACAAAAATTATATACTCTAGTCGTTTGTTTTGAGGAATAAAATTAATACTCTTTGCTTAGACAAGATTATCACTACTAGATTGATATAGATTGGTACCACTACAGCTCCTATTTCTGCCGACAGACAGTAGTGTGCAGACATTACTGTGTTCCAGTTTGAAAAGCGTTATAGCCAGTTGTTGCCCGCTCGCTTTTCTTACCGTAATATAAGAATAGACTTGAAATTCGTTTAAAATATTAATCGAAAGCAACCGCAGATTACTTTAGCAGCCGCATAAATAATACTAAATGAAAACGTTTATAAAAGTTGACTAGAAATAAAATGATAAATCATGTATATAACTATAACTATAAGCCTATAACTATCTACAAATCAATCCGCTTCGAATGCTCATGTCGATACTTTCACTAGTTTTCACGTGATTGGCGAACAAACAAAACCTATTTTCATTATATATGTAATGATATATATAGACAACTTCTTATTGAATTTCTTTGTCTGTTTCGTTATTTTCTTTGATGTACTTAATGTTGTATGTTACCTTCGTTAGTTATAACTTAAATAAGATTAACGCACGCAAAAGGTTTGTACCGGGTTCAGTATCTTTGTATGTTTTCCTCGTTAGTGTATATTTTTTTTTCTATTTCATCTCTCTGAGAATATAATGAGTATATTAAGATATTTATAAGATTACTAAAAAGCTCAAGTTATTCTAAATAAGACATCACTGTACCAAAATTGTAATTCTAAGCGTTTGTATGAATATATAAAAATGTAAAGTCTATGTTAAATTTATAAAATAACTTGATTTCAATAAATATTAAAAGGATGCTAAAACTATTAAGGATATATAAATCATTTTTATATTTCTGTTTGTTTTGGTCAATATCCGAAACGAATGGATTTTATTAGTAGAAGAGTACTACTACTACATCACATTGCGATCATCAGCTAGAGGTATAGATGTTTTTTCTCGCTACCCCAATAATTAAACTAGTTGCAGAAAATAGGGGCTGCGGTAGAGACCTATAGCCGATAAATTTCTTGTTAAAAAAAAACATGTATATGGCAAGTCCTATGTAAAATCTATCTCACAAACGTTCAATTGATTCTTATCATCGGCTTTGCATCGTCGGTGTTTATCAAAGTAATTGTTTCTGATTACCAGTAATTGAATTAAGAGGTCGTTTGTTACAGTACATTAACTTTGTTATCTTGCTCTATGTTGCGGTCTATTTAATAATTTACTTCAGATACAGAGGTATGTAATTTAGTTGGAGAAAAGGTCAGAAAATATTTTATGTATATAAACAGCAGACTTAATGGTGTAATTGCTGGGGTTCGGGAGCTTCTCCAACAAGGAGAGAGTTCATGTATTGATCTCACTTGTAAAATATCAGTTGGTGGATATTTTGTAGATGCTGTTGAATAATTATAACTATACACTCTTTTTGAGATATATTTTGGTTCTGATAGTAAATATATAAAGGATTAAAACCTTCGTCTACTCGAATCGAAACCCGCTGCTACTGAAGTAAGCCTTTCACCTCAAACCATCAGCTGTTATAATTGCGACAGCTGGGTATACACGCTCACAATGTCATACACTTCACTCGAACGAGAGTGCTTCAAGCGTAAAGATGACCAATATTGGATTTAACATTGTCTTCTCGACTCTTACAGGAAAAACCCTTTCTCTCTAAAAGGTTTTCTCACTGAAGTATCCACTTAATATCACTCGTACATATTACAGTAATAAAGAAACTACGACGACACAGTGCGAAAAAAGCATTTTTTGTTTGAAGTATTTAACTTAAATATGATATTCATACTTTCAAAACATCCTTTTATATGTCAACTTTAAGTTTAAGGGATGCCATTTTTAAGCTCTCTTGAAATTTAAATTTGCGGTTGTAAGATGTATAATGTAATCCTTGCTTATAAACTTAATTTCGTAAAAAGCTATTTCTATGAATAATTTATATCAAAAAAAAATTTTATTATTTCAAATCATATAAGAATTCGTTTTTTTTGACTTCTAACTACAACAAGGTATCAAATCTCAAACTTAGGTTTCAATATAAATTTTTTTTTCAGATGCTAGATAAAAATGTAAAACTTCGAGCTCTTATTGACGAATTATATAATTATATAAATAAGTTAAAGTCGAGTTTTTTTATTATCAACATTTAATGCTATGAAAGATAGTAATGGTTATATGTATCAACTTAGAGTAAAGTTTACTCATAGCCTTTCTACAGTCTAAATGTTAATTGCGTGTGATTCCAGCTAAGCAAATAATGAACCCAGCCCAAGGTCACAGTTGTGTATTCCGTTGTAGCATATGTGAGCAGCCATACAAAGAGTAGGCGCAACGTAGCGACTCTGTACCTCATAAAGGAATGTTCACTGAAAACTTAATTAACAGAACACAAACAATATCTCTATCTGCACACATTCGTTTTGAGATAATAATTTAAGGGGAACGTATATCGTATACATAAGATAATACCATAATGTTCTGTGGTATAAAAAAAAATATTCGGCAACACTCACATGATGTTATATACATTTATATGTTACAGTGATTATTAAAAAATCAGGCGAACTGAGTACTTTTGAAAATTTACATAAAAAAAAAACTTTTCTATTCCACAAGCCTCGCACACGCCCTAGAACGCCGTCCTTTCAGATGGAAGAACAACATCATCAGGACGGTGGGAGGTGGGTTGAGAGAGGCTGAGGATCGCATTTAGTGGAACACATCAGGGAAGGCCTATATTCAACAGTGGATAAACAAAGGCTGATAATGATGATGATGATTCGACAAGCAACGAGACCGGCGAGATGTTAATAATAAGTAATACGCCGGCTCATATACAACGTCGCGCTAGTTAGGAAGATTTATTGTGCTCGTCGCCTTATGACATTTTTTTTATTTAATTGAGCGACGAAACGAGCAGAACCTTCACCTGATGGTAAGTGATACGCTCTCCCATAACAACGTAGCGTTAGTTAAGATGACACATCGCTTAATTGCGCTCGTCGCCTTACGACATAAAATATTAAGTCTCGCTGCCCTAGTAATTCCACTAGCTGCCACGCCCTTCAAACCAGAACACTGTAATGTTTACACACTACTGTTTGCCGGCGGAAATATGAGCTGCGGTGGTACTTAGACCGACTCCGGCAATAGAGACCTACCTATCAATAGTTTGTAGTAAATATCATAGTACAAATGGCGTTGGAATGATTCCTACGACGCTACTGTGCTACGATAGTACGTATGCAGGTGGCTAAGATGCTACGTAGCGGCACCGTAGTTGGCAGCGCTACGAAATTAGACACGAACTGCACTTGTTGCACACTCACCTCTGTCCAAAGTTATTAAGTTTAAGAATAACTCAACATGATTACGTAAATTGTTATTTTTCACGATTTACTTCAATCTAATGATAACAATAGTTCATAAATATCGATTTTATCGAATACTTTGAGAACAGTATTTAACTTTGTAAATTGTGCACTCGGTAAGTCTTTGTTACAGTAGTCAGCAAACTTCACTATATTCTGGTTTAAAGGGCGTTGTAGCCAGTGTTATTACTGGGGTTACGAAATATAGCATCATTAGTATATAAAATCCTGACTAACGCCATGTTATTCTAGGCAGGCTTATCACTTAACATCAGGTGAAGAGAGACTCGTCTCGTCGTTGAATAAAAATAGTCTGTTTTTATCACACTCTTTATAATACCTACAAATTGTACTTTAGATTATAACAAGGTAATACATACTATATGAGAACGGTAACAAGCTAATATATATCATATACGTATATGTTATCATATACGTATACATTAGCTTGTTACTTCAAAAAAAAATAAACGTAAGAAATATAATGATAGTAGAGAGATATGTAATTAAAGTTAGGGAAATAGTTTTTTATACTTTTCTACGAAGTAATATTCTTACAGCCTTCCGGGAAGTAAGTTAGGTAATCAGAACTGTAATAACGTCTGTTATACTCTTTGCTATAAATATTTACAAGTTTTATATCAGCACTTGGATATTCTTCTATATATTCTATTCCGAAGTTACTTTCAGAATAGTGGAGGGTACCGTCGTACGAAGCTAGGAAAATTAGTTGATTTATGAGCTGATAATCAACTCATGACCAGACTTTAAACTGACGGTAAAGGATCCTTAATAAATTGAGATAAAAAGTTAAACTGTGTCTTTTAAAATAAGATACTATTACTTTTTTATTAAACTAAATGGACAGAGAAGACATTCACTTAATGTTTTAAGTGATCCGCTCTTTTACTTGAAATAAAGTAGGAATTGAGATATTTATACAGCATAATATTATCCTTGTCCCAAGTTGTTATAATTCAAAACAGCTATTTCACGGCAAAAATAAATGTAGTCGAAAAAAAAAACTCTTAATATAAATGAACAGTTTATAATTGTACAGATACTAATCTAAATTTATTTATACGTATATTAAACATTGAGATGTTAAGTCTAATTATCCGAGTAAACCGGAACACGGTAATGGTTGCACACTACGCGCAATGGCGGTTGAAATATGAGTTGCGGTGATACCTATTCAGTTTCCAGCTACAGAGATCAACGGTATTGTTATTTTCAATAGTTATATTTTAACATTCAACGATACATATGTACGGTTCAATCGCTCAAACGTATACGCAACACGTTCACCACGAAAGCCGCAAATTAATTTCAGTTATTACAAACAGTAAATAATTAATTCGTTTGGCTGTACGTTTGCATTGATGTGGTGTAATGCCGGCACACAGTGTGGCCCAATTACGTCAATTGTATAATGTTTATAATATCCACGATAAACTGGTCACGCAATTAAGCAATTTAGACATTTACGTTAATATTATAATATTAAATTAAAATTGTAAAATGGCTTCGGATAAAACAATAATTAAAAAAATAGGTAAAAAATTTATATCGGCGATAAAATGTTCAAAAGACACCCTCTTCTAGAGAAAAATTAAGGTTATGAAAAATTTTTACTAAAACTCATTTAATGGTCTCCATCAGTGCATAAGGAGAGGCCTCGGGATCTACTATGGAACGCAATTGCCTTAGCACGTATCCCAGAAACTCCAAGACCTCCTTAGTACCAACGCACAGCGGCGTACGGAACCAGATCGCATTAGCTCTCCCACTTCAGTTCTTTTATTAAACGGGAACGGCCCCCCACCTTATAGCTCGCTAAACCCATAAACACTTTCAATCGCTTGACAACAAGCAGTACTTATTTTAATCCTAATCTTACTAGCTCATGACTATAAGGTTGAAAGAGGTGACCTTAATGTCACAGGTTCATTTAGATCTTTCCCTTTCAATATACCTTGAGGATCATCAGAATAGAATAGATGCAGACCGATACAAGTATTATATAAGATCTTATATTTACGGCATATTTTTATAAATACACAAGAATAATTATAATATATGAATAAATATTAAGTAAGTATATATAATAACTATAATCAATCAAGTTTTTATCAAGTTCAAATAAGAGTACTTACTTATTCGACGAATCGATGCGACGGACGTGACGTTCTCTTAACCTGTTTCCTGCTGTGCAGCTGTGTCTTTAACAATTTCTCGCTAGTTAGGATGACATACACAGCACTAAATGAGGCTCATCACCTTGTAATTTTGAATGTCGTTTCTCTTTCATCATAAGCCGAAAAATGTCTCATTACCCCGGTAATATTCTCTAGCTATGGCGCCCTCTAAAATCGGAATAAAGTATTGTCTGCACTACTGATCGACGGCAGAAATAGGCTCTGCGCTAATATCGAGACCGTTTCCGGCAATAGAGACTCGCTGCCAATAACCATCGCTCAAATGACTCAAAGCCAAGCAATTTAGTAGACCGTCGATCTGGTGAAGGTCGTAGAAATCTTCTGGAGGTAAGCAGTGCGAGATCAATCGATGAAGAGCTATATGCCGGATATGTTCAACAATTGATATTTACTGGTTGAAGACAATAAGAGTACATAGATATATCAAATTCATTACAACTTACTGATTTCAACTATCGGAAGTAGATCTCCAAGATTCTCTAACAACATCAAACAAAGATCTGTATACTTTGCAATTAATAAACTCTTAATTAACCGCATAAAATATTCAAAATTGCTTCTGATCTGTCGCTTTATGAATTTTAAAGTAAGTTTGAATCAAATTAATTAACGTTTTTTTATACTTTTAAATGGAACATCATGAAATGGGCACAAAGTATACATAAACAGTGTTTCCTACTTTCGGTCTGTTAAAACATTGTACCTAGTACAACCGGTTATCATATTTCAAGGTATTGTTATTCTTCCATTAATGAAACGTTTAATTAAATGAGATACGGTGTAAATAATTAAAAATTTTAGAACATTTTTGTATCTACCTGTTATAAGGAGTATTAAAAAATATTTATTTTTGCAGTACATATAACTTTTTTTTGGATCGAGATCGACTTTGTTCTTCACAAGCCGATTTATTTTGGAAAAAAATTGTATGTATATGTCCGTGTATGTATTGATTAATAAATAAGTAAAGAAACATGAAATAAGTATGTATATTTTAAGGATTTTTGTTACTTTTACAAATATTCGCGAATGGGATTCATTCCACAGTTATTGCCGTCCATTAGCAACATTTTACAAATAATCAGGAGTCGTTCATTCAGAGAATTACTTTGAAACTTACTTAATTTTTGATAATTATTAAAGTACTAAAATTAATGGTTTTTCTCTAGTTAATAGATCTGCAATATTCTTATTGCTGATGATATTAAATTCTTGGGTTTACGTAAGTAAAGCGACTGTCAAGTATCACAAGGAGAGGTTGAGGCGCTATCGTGGGCTAGTAGAAGCAACAGCTTTGAAGTAAATATACCAAAGTGCAAAGTCATGTTTGTTAGCCGATCTCATTCACCGATTGAATGGGATTATACGCTATCCAATGTATTTCTTAACTGTTGAATAGAAGTTGAAGATTTTGCTCTAATTGTGGAAACTGCTTTAACCTTTAACTCGCTTATAATCAATAGATGTGAGCTGTCATCACGTAGGCCCTTACATCTCACACTTAGTATAACAGGCGAGGTGACATGATGTACTTAGTGACCTAGGTTCGATACGAAAATATATTCTATTATTTTAAATTGTTTTTAGTTCCGTAAATTATTCTCGACTTTACGGGCATGTAATGAGAAAAGCTAAAACAATCCAAAATAAACGTACGGACCTTTTGTAAAGTGAGAACTCTTGCAACTGTTATCGTAGGCTTTAATACTTCAGTTTCGTAGCTGTTATCGCGCGAGCCGAGTTTAGTGGCCGTCCATTTATCTGACCGGAACTCGCTGCCGTCATAATATCCCATCGTTAAGCCCCGCGAGCCCATACACACATTAGTGCAGAAGTTAAAAACGTTAGTACGTATAGACAAACGCGTTTACAGTTGGCAAAGTTGCAACAACTTGTGCGAACTGTACTTGTTGCTTTGCAGACGTGTCAAGTTATTATCCTTTATGTTGCAGTCCTTGTCATTTGAAAGATATGAAATCAGGTTTAACATAAATTATAATTGTTAGTTAACAACATAATAGCAATATATGAGAAAGATTCTTTAAGTAGTCATTACCATATCGCTTTATATATTTCTTGCCGGTTGTACGTCTTTAAAAAGCGTTCAAAGAATCATCACAGAATTTGATGCTGCTAAGCAATAATACTTAAACTTTCGCATTTAAAAAGGAGTATAAGTAGTGAAACTTATATATTAATGAGAACTCTATCTAGTGCTTCAAATTAACAAACGAACCACCGTATTGTGTACGTAAATCTAGAATAGTGAATTATGATCTGGCAATGTCTCTTTCAACTAACCCTATGCTTTTTTTCTTATTTGTTATAACTTAATGAAGCTTTAGCACGTTTATGTTAATTAAACAAAATAATACATTTAATAACCAACAATTTCATAATATAGGGTTATAGTCGCAGTAAGTATTATTTTATAGAAAAGGAATATTTAATTGTTAGTGTAGGCTTCTCTGCTTCATCAAAAAGAAACCTGTGCTAGTTAAGTCTTAATTGTCGCGAATTTCTACAAAGTCAAACTTTATCCAGTCGTGTTTAATAATAACGCAAAACACAAAATTTTAATCCTTAACTAATTAAAACAGTGTTATATATTATTGTAAATAATTCAAATGCCTTTCACGTCCCAAAGTTATAAAACAAATGTTATCAGACAGTTTTCCCCTCCTAATATTAAAAAAAAAACAAAAGAGCTTTCAAAATTATTCATTATTCAGACGTTCGTTTTAAAATGAGAATTTCAGTTTCTGACTGAATCAATTTTGCCGAATCTCTAAAGGAATTTAACTCTGTAACAACAAAACCTTTTTATCTTAAAGTGCTACAGAACACGATTTACAGTACAAGAGCCTAAACTAATTGACAGTACACTCTGACTCCGACAAAAGAGAAAGAATGTAAATTTTTTTACTTAAATTTCTTTCATTTAGTGGTTGATAGATCTACGTGGATATTATTAAAAAAAAATACGAATACACAGTTAAATATTTAAATATCGTCTAAGTATTATTATAATCAATTTAATAGTATGCTTTTCATTTCTTTTCTTTTCATAGCTTTTCATTCCTTTAACTCCATCATTATAATCTCATTCATACATTATTTTAATATTGAAAAAATTCTTAACGAACAGAATAATTAACTGGCGAGAAAAGCATGCTCCTGAAAATGAAAAATTAGAATGTTTAACTTACACAACATTATATTTGTCCCCTTAAGATATAAAATAGTTCATCTTATAGGGTTATAGAAGATTGCAGTTGTAAGTAAGCTTCAGCAAGAATAATGTAAAGCTAGTAATATATCTAAGACGTCTATCAGCTGATGATAATGATGATGTCTAGGTATTATAGAACCATTACATTACACAAAAATCCTGGTAGACCTAACAAAGATTAAAATTTATGGTATTTGTTCAAAAATTAATACATTAAGCGTAAACTAAAATGATTAAAGATACAATCATCAGCCAATAGACATCCACTACTGGACATAGGCCTTTCCAAAGATCTCGATCGGTCCTGCGCTGCTCTGGTTCCGGCGCTTGCCAATGTCCGTCACAGTCAACATGTCCACCGGTACTGCCTGGAACGATGGACTGTTGCTTGTACAGGTTCATATGGGGGAATTTGGGCCTTTACCCACCATGTTGGTCAAATGCGGGTTGGTGGGAGCCAGAGCCTCCGTTGTTGATTAGCAGGGTGTACCACGAGCAATGAGGCTAGCTTGAGTCCCGTGAATTGTTATGCGGAACCTCTTACACATTTCGGGGACCTGTAACTTAATCTAAACATTATTAAACTTAAATTTTTCCACATTATAGTACTGGGTAACAAATAAACTGCGTATTCTGAAAATCCTAACGACTATGAACATTTTATATGTCATACGTAATCCGCTGTAAATGAACAAAAGCTTGGACCGCTTCTTTAAAACTTTTCATGTTCACTGGAAAATACGATTGTATGAAACACCCGCCGTATCAGAAAGTCCGGATTGAAGTATCAAATGGTATTCATTCACAGCGCTCCGAGTCGCGGGATCAAGTTAAACTTAACCTCATTCCGTAATGGAGTTTCGTCGCGGAGTAATTTAACATTGAAAAAATAATGAACGTCGCGCGATCGGTTAACGACAATGGATATTGAGGTTTATGGAAGTCTGCGTCGTTTGATCATGTGATGATGTAACTAATACGATCACTGGTGGTAGGTCTATCTTGCCGGAGACCGTTCAGGCAAGTACCACCGCAGCGCCTATTTCTACCCCCAAACAGTAGTAAGCAAATATTACTGTATTTCAGTTTGAAGGGCGCTTTAACTAACGTAATAACTGTGGTAAAGAGACTTTACATCTTACGTCACAAGACGACGAGCGCAATATGGTGTTGTGTATATCATTCTAACTAGCGCCATATTGTTATAGGCGTCTTGCTCGTTTTGTCACTTTGTTGAATTTAAAAAAAAAACTTGTAATGAATGTAATGTAGTGATAAAGTAACACCCTAACTTGCGACACTAAAAGTATAATGCTTGTTATTTTTTTATTTTTCGAAGCAATGAGACGACCGGGACTTTCAGTTAGTAGTAAGTGATACGCTTGCGCACAAAAAGGTACCGTTAGTCAAGGATGTTATATACTAGACCACGTTGTGGTCGTCGCCTTAAGACATAAGCTATTAAGCCTCGTAACCTAAGTAACACATTTATGTTTGCACATACCTGTTCGATAGAAATAAGCGCTGCAATGGTCTCCGGCAACAGACTTATCATCAGAACAAGGTAATACTATTTATATTTCTACCAAACAGTTATCGTTAGAGCGTTGTAGGTAGTGATTACCGGAGTAACGAAACTTAAGAGCTTAGGTTCTAAGGCGACAAGCACAATGCGATGCTATGTAATAATATACTAACTAGTGCCACGTTCTTATGATACTTATCTCTTTTTAAAAAACCTCTATTACTTTGGTAGGTTTTACTAGATCCTGGGTAGGCATTATTAGGTTTTTTTTAGGCTAGAACTAAAATGTGAAAATTACACAAATAATTAGCAATAAGATATTAAGTTCATTAGTTAAATGATGATGATTAATCTAAAGTATTATCAATCCTAGATTTGTTAGAAAATTTTCATGTAACATATTTGAAGATAAATTATTATGTTATGAGCTACTTCAAAACAGTAGCTTTGTTTACGATGTTACTTAAATCTCCTACGCCTTTTTAATTCGTGACTTTAAGTATTTCATATAGCATGTTAAACTTTAACCACGTTAAAACAGTTGACATCATTCGAAAGCACCTTAACACGATCATAATAATAGCCCAGTACCATTTTAAGTAATTACCTTCATGTTCCGTATTAAAATAGCGGAAACTAATTTAAGTTTAAGTTCTTATTCTTGAACCTATTTACTTTAAAAAATTATATTTTTTTTATACGATGTAGCGACGTGAAGATCAAGACATTCACATTATGGTAACACGCCACACACAACGTAGCACTAATTAAAGTGACACACACAGCATCTCGTTGTACTGATCGCTTTAAGACAAATGTTGTCTCGTTACCTCAATAATTTTACTAACTACAGCACCGTTCAAACCCGAGTATAGTAATGTTTGCACACTACTGTTTGGTGCGAGAAATAGAAGCTGCAACGATCTCCAACAACAGAGACCTACCAACAATCAAATGAAACAATCGTTTTTTCATCAACCTAACCAGCGTCATGTTGTTGTGGCCGACGTATACTCAATAAAGTGAATGTCTTCATTCTTCTCGTCACTTCGTCGTAAAAAAAAAATCTTTCGTTACAAAATTTATTGCAAATTAACTCAAGAGGCGTTAAAAAGCATCTCGATTTTTTACAAACGTAATCTAGTTGTGTTATATTTTACAAAATTGATTCCCCAAAAAAAGAGCTACGTGGTCATAGGAGTGAAAGTGTGCGGGGAATAACTAGTAAATATAACTTCACAAAAAAATTTGAGAGTGTTGAATTTGAAGAATAATAGATTTTCGTTTATATTTAATATTTTGATGTGTTATTGTTTTTATGGTAGAGGGTAGGGAGTGAGAAGGGGTTTTAGATATGACTTTGTTGCGATATCTTCTTCTTCCTCCTACCCTTCTCTCAGTTACGTGGGGTCGGCACAGTATGTACTTCGCTTCCATATCCATCTATTAGCCGTGATATCTGAATTTGTTGCGATATGTTTACGATTAATACGCGCGAGTTCGTAGGCGGTTGACTAATCGTAGAAGCGGTGTTGTGACGGAGCGTACAGGTGGTATAATGGGATGTGTGGGGCGCGGCGCTGTCGTATCGAGCGGGCGGCGGCGGCGGCGGCGGTGCCGGCGGTGGAGGCGGCGGCGGCGGCGGCGGCGGTTCCGGCGCGCGCATCAGTGCAGCGCGCGGCAGGATACCGGCCGGCCGCGTCCGCTGCCTTAGATGAGCCCTCAGCCGGTCACGCATTTCAGGCGGCCGCGCGGCGGCTTAACCGCCACCGCCTCACAACCTCCACAGCCACTCATGGTCAAATCTTCCTAACCTAACCCACCGGCACACGTCCTCTGGAGAACACCACCGACCGCGCGGCACATCCGTGACAGTGTTGTGAAGTGATAGGTCTGCAGGGCCTAACTTAGGACCACGTGTTAAACCTATTCGAGTTACATTCAAGTTTCTATCGTTCCTAATATTATAACATAAAAAAAATATTTTAAACTTTCGCCGCGTGATTTTAAAGTTTAATTATTGTCAACTTTTTTTAAACGAAATATTATATCAACTATATATAAATATATATATTTATATATACTAACATCGATAAAAAATTATCATAACAGCATATACATTTCCACGAGCGTAAGTTGTGAATTTCTAGAAGAAATCTGCAATATTCTTACAAGAAAATCAGTTTTAGCGTTAAAATTAATTACGTTATAAAGCGTTTAAATTAATATTTAAGTTACTTAACGCCTCACTACTATTGGTTAACTTTAACTGAATGCAATGTTATTCAATTAAACGGTAGGTATTAAGACATAAATTAATTCAGCTATTCGGCTTACGTAGACATGTCGTAGAACCGTCTACGTGTGCGCTACGCGATGTACTACAATACTTACTCTAGTACGTAATAAATATTTTATATTAAACTTGTTTTCTTTTCAAGCGAATAATCGACGATACCTTCATAATAATTCTTTCAAGAAGTAATTGTACTAATAAATCAATATATAATTATAATTTTTTTAACGTAATGGATATCAATCTACAAAAAACTTGAGAGGTGTATTACATTAAAATCTAAGTAAACGATTACCATAATTATTTTGTGATCGGAAAACTTACTTAGAAGAGGGACTGTTGTCTTGATTGATGATCGTTTCACCCGAAAGCTCATATAATTAATGCCCCCTTAACGATTCGTCCGGAAGATAATTAAGTTCACAATTGAAGTCGTCGGTTATCCTGTCACATCCAAAATAAAATCGAATAATCGTTTGAATTATATTAAAATGTATTAAATATTCTCCGCAATTTTATATATATATATGACCTATTTAGCAAACTTCGGTTAATTTATTCGTTAGACGTACCGTATCCGTACTTCATGAAAAAGCTCGTATTTTTTCGATGTTGAAAAACTACGTTGCAGGTGAAAATAAATTGGGCACTCGATCGACTGCGACCGGTTCTCATTAGTAGAAAAAGAAACGGATTACGTAGATTATAGCACAATACCTGCCACACTTACTTCCGCTGGAAACAATATTCGTAAACTCCACTCGTATCTGACAATTTTTGATAAAAATTCTGTCAGATGTCTGCCTAAGTATAGTTTAACAGTATTATCTTAATAGCTTATTTTGAAACCTATAATTTTTTTTTTAATATATCTAAACATTTTAATGAAATGGAAATAGCATAGCAAATGTAATTGTAAAGGAAACGATCAATATTTTTTAATTACCACATTATTTGTATTAAACTACTTGTTTATACGTAAACATATATACGTGGTTATAGTAAAACTTTTTAACTATTTAAATAACGGTAGGATAAGGGAGACAAGTATAATACATAGTATTATATTCTCGGAAAAATATGTTAGGTAAAAATTGTTTTAATATTGAAGATAATAAGGGATATATTTTTCTAACGGGGTTGTAGATGCCGGTCGCCCTAAAATATCAATCAACCTTTGTATGACATTAATCGATTTAGTCCCTTAGTATCCTTGATATTTTAATACTTTTTTTTGCTTACTGATGATTAGTGATTCCACTACATTGTTAGCTGATTCAATCTTTCTCATTTTAAACCGAAGTTAGTAATTTCATTTATTTCTTATTTTAATTACAATCTTTGCACTCTTTGACGAAGGCTTCTTAACAGTTTTCTCATCTTTGAGCTATTACTATACAGGTTATATTAGCTATAGCATTTATCTTAATATTTTATTAATAAATATGATTTTATAGCTAATTTATTTCCATTAACTATCCACGTAGGACTATAAGTAGATTACGGGCTAATTGTAAATTATTAAAACCAAATTATTATAATTTTTAATAATAAAAATTAACTAACAGCTGCCGAGTCATTTTTTCGTTGCGTGAGTAGACGCCCTTGCTCTCTCCGAAGCCCATTTCACGATAAATCTGTCCCCTTACGAATTTCATATTTTACAAAAGCGACCTCAGCTGAACTTGCGTGATGTAAACGACGCGTTATATAACTTAGTGGCAACAAAAAAATTTAAAACCTATCAGTTTGATCGCGAGAGAGTAGCTCCGCCTGCTATAGCAGAAAATTGTCCCAAACGTTTATGTACCTAAGGTTCGTGTATCGCTTGAAGCAATAAAACTAAAAACAGGGGTTGATAACTTTATACGCGTGTAATAGGAAACCAATATCAGCGTTATTAGTGTGAAAAATAAAACGTGTTTCAGTGACGACATTTTCATAAATATAATTTATAGCCGAGTTACATTATTTTATGAATGTAACCTCAAAATCGCAGCGGTATATTATTGTTAGGTTGCTTTTTACATCCGGTTGAAATATAAGCGGTAACGACCATAAATCTTATTTCTCACAAAGTGAAGACACCTTCGTGTTACGAGGTGGTTTAATTTGTAATTTTGCCACGTCGGGGAACAGATAACGGGACACAAAGGACTTTCCTGTAGTTATTAAAGATCGCCTTAACCAATCAATTGTTTAACCTCTCTGATTTAAATATTTTCTTTCTTTATAACAAGGAAATATCTGGAATTTCCGACAGTGTTATTGTCGCTTTTAAACTAAGATCGTTTTTGAAGATGCTGTCATAGATCTCTCCAATTGTTCTTTATTATTTTTTATCTCAAAATATTAATGATAAAATGTAATTTTATTAAATACTACCTTGATGATAAACATTGAATATTTTAGTTAGATTTTTTATAGTAAATGTTCTGTAGTATTATAATTTTAGTTTATAATCAAAGATAATAACAAATTCGACTTATTCAATTTCCCATATATATATATATATATATATATGTCTTTAAAAATAATATGATACTAAATTTCATTGAAAGTAAATTCATATTCATACCCAATGTTTGTGAATTTAACTTTATTGTATACTTTAAAACTTGTCCTCAAGTTTACATAAAATTAAGTGACAATAAGTTCGAAGTTAATGTAGGTTTGTTACCCCAGAATATTTTCTGGCTTTCATATATTACCATCCAAAACACAGTAGTGGTTTTATAGCGGTCTATTTATTGTAAGAAGGGTCTCATCCAGTCCTCTCCAATGTATGGAAATATCATTTAATATTCCATATACTTATGAAGTATGATTTGTTATCACATTTCTATGATTTGCTCTTATCTAATTTCAATTATGTGCTATATCTCGTGATTGTATATTAAATTCATCTTAATGCAAATATCAAAAATAAAAAGTTAAATGAATGTGTTTATGGTTAAAATGCGCTGGTCTGCAGCATTAACATTGCATAAGAAAACATTCCCTCCCCTAAACAACTTAAAAAACGTTTTAATTAATAAGAAATAAAGATATTGATCTCTGTTACTAATTGAATCTCTACATTGGCTAATCAGGATGGAAGATATACGTATATATATATGCTGAGAGATTTTCAATGAAATATCGGTAGCAATATATAGTGGCCTTAATGTGGAAACCTAAAAAATTAAAGGAATAAAAAGTTCTTTCGAGATGTTTTTCTTGATTGAAACGACAGGCAGCCTAATTGATTGAATATTCATTTTGGAAATATTGAAATCTTACAAAAAAATATCCAACATTCAAGGTTCAAAAGAAACTTTATCCGGCCATGTTCCAATTATTCCGCCACAATGGTATACGAAACAACTTGTTTTCTTTAACTCGAAAAGGGCTGGGGTAGGATTAGTACAATCTCGTTAGTGAGATAATAAAAACCACGTAGAAAAAATAAGGGCCCGGAAGGGTCCGCGGATACGGATTTGCCGAAGGGCAAAGATTGACATATACTTAAGCATCTCATTTCGCGAAAGGATAAATATTTTGTAGAAATTTTTTCGTGTTTTCCGTAAGATATCCGCAAATATCGTCGCTGAAGCCCAGAGCTGGATTATTTGGGATAATCTAATAGAAACCGCAGTGTTCTAATTCACAGAGCCACCCCGCCAGGCTTTGCCAGGAAAGTAAATGTATTTAAAGCTACGATGCCTGATGATTCAATAAAGTAGTAAAACATCGTAGCCTTTTACTTTAATTATAATAATCAATATTCTGGATTGTTGACTGAAGGTTCATGCGTCTCTCTTCTTGTAATTAAGTAACCTACAAGTTCAACTCTGGTGGAAGGTCGCTATTGCCGGAGACCGTCTAAGTAGGTACCATCGCGGTTCCTATGTCTGCCGACAAACAGTAGTGTAGATTGTAGATAACATTACTATGTTCCGATTTGAAAGGCGCTGTAGCTACTATACTTTAAGGGATAACGAAACTTAATATATTATGTCTCGGGTGACGAACGCAATGCGGCGCAATGTATATCATCTTAACTAGCACCATGTTGTTATGCAGGCGTATCGCTTACCATCCGATGAACGTCTTAGGTCTCGTCGCTTAATTAAACTAAAAGAAAAATTTATGTCATATATCATTTGGAATGGAA
Organism: Ornithoptera alexandrae; assembly: GCA_029030555.1. NCBI lineage: Eukaryota > Metazoa > Arthropoda > Insecta > Lepidoptera > Papilionidae > Ornithoptera > Ornithoptera alexandrae. The sequence continues at coordinate 4,517,339 of JARDVY010000042.1, read as the reverse complement.
ATATGTTGTTTTATATATCGACATTATTTTTTTAATTAACACAAACAAAAATAATTTGTGAATACCCCGTCGTCCTACTAAGCTAAAGCTTCATACTCTTTCAGGCTTGTCCTCTCTGAAAATGTCAAAGTAGAGTGTTTATCTTTGACTTATTACTGCCGCCGACAGTTTTTTAATAGACGTCCGCCAATGAGATGTCGTCTCGACAGAAAATATTTAGTCAAACTAAAGATTTATTTTAAACACTTAAATGTATTTAATGCTGATGGTGGATCATTTAAAATATACCACTGAATGGCCTTTTTTTATTACCTAGTACTGTGAAAAAGTTTTCGGTTTATAAGACACTGTAAATAATGAAGTTACTGAGGTAATGAGATTTAACATCTGACGTCCAAAGCGATCAATACAATGTAATACTGTTAGGGCTGCTTTGTTTTGGACAAAGCACCGTCAGATGAACGTCTTGCTCCTTTCGATGTTTAGTTAAATAAAAAAAAAAATTGCATGCTATTGTTAAATTTACTAAATATACTTATTAGTAATTACTTAACTCTCTTACTTATTCTTAATTAAAACATTAAACAGTTCACTTGTAATAACTTGCCATATTCATATAGTCTCTTTAATGTGATAAACGAACTCCTTCGATAGAGGTTCATAGTTCGATTTCTTCGCCGGATGAGTTATGGAGCTTTAATGCATGTCATCTTCGGCTTCTTTATCACTTAACAACACGTGAGATTGTGTATTAGCATATCGTAAATGAAAATCAATGGAATTATTACATTTAAAACTTAGTGGATAGAATATGACAACGATTGCGTTAAATGTGCATATAAATGGTTTTGTAGCTCTAAAGCCAATGCATTTCAATGAATAGAGTTTTAAGCATAAACCGGTGTACCATGTTTGAATAAAGTTAACGGACAGACTTCGCAGAGGAAACATCTGCGGCCAAGATTGAACTGTTGCCAACAGCTGCATACTCTTTTCGCAACCCCTTATTCGTTATAATCTCAAGCCCGTTTCTGCCAAACCGTGCAATTCAATCTGAAATCGACTAATTCTTGGCATGTGATACGCATACATTTTCGTGTTTCTTTTGATGTTGTGTTTATTCAAATTCTTTTTACGTGTATATTTTTTTAAGTTAGTAAAGTAACACACAAACAGGACATTCAAATGAAAGGTAGTGATACAACAAGGAGCCACTCGAAAATTCTCACGGCAATATGAATACGAGCACATTGCGTTCATCGCTTTAAAACATAGCATCTATAATTTCGTTACCTCAGTAATTTCACTAGCTACAGCTTCGTATAAACCAAAATATTTGTTTGTATACTACTACTCAGTAATCGAAATAATAGCTACGGTGGTACCTAGACGGTCAGCTGTAACAGAAACCTTCATCTTGATGAAACATTACTGTATATGACTTTTTGGATAGATTCTTTCATAGAAAAATATCACACTTAGTAATTATAATGGCTTCGTTTTGTACGAAGAGTGAAAGGGATGGTTGATCTAAGTAACGCTAATTCACTTCAAGGCTTGATTCTCAAGGATATCGGAGCATCTGTAACTTTCTTTGTCGAGGATCGGTTCGATAACAGGTCACAGGAATTACAATATAATAACGTGTAATATCGTTAATATTGAAAAAGGAAAAAAAATAAGCAACAGCAGTTATCATACGACATCAGTATTACTAATAATATTTATTATTATTTCTCATATAATAATTTAAAGTCATATATTATTACATATTATTTTTAACCGACGATACAATCTAGATTTTTGATTCTACGACTACATTCTTTATATGTTTGTGCACACGCAACAATTTTTATATATATATCGTTATTTATTATTTATATACACCTGAAAGTTAGTATAAATAACTATTACTCCCAGTCAATATTTAAGATATTTTTATATCACGAAAATACTCTTCAAGGTAGTAGATATACTCGTAGCTTAATAAAATAGCGTGGCTTACGTTGTCAGTTTATCTGTTCAGTTATGTTTAGAAATCTGATTACTGACTGTTTAATGTAAATTACCACCGGATTTTTTCTAATGTAATGTCAGTTTGAGCTACATTAATTTATTTTGCTTAGAAAGTCTCAACTTATTTCAGTAAGACAAATCCAATTAGCGTTAAGAAAAACTTTTGTGGGTCTTGGCTTGTATCCAAACGTGTCGATAAAATATTCTGTTTTATTTCTTACGCTGACTACACTGTTTAATTTAGTTTTCTTTATAATTAATTGCTTAAATTTATCTAAAATTTATATATAGTTCACTCTTATTATTATTTTTGGTTATTCTTAACTAAATATCTGAACATTTTCTCAACATAACTAAGCTATCACATGATTATAGATATTTCAACTATGATAATGAAAATAATCCTTTTACTAAATATACTCATTTTTATTATTTATAATAATAATGTCTTGGCGATATTAATCCTTTATTAAAAATATCTTCAGCCGTAACCAAACATTATAGGGAAGAGGAAAAAAAAAACTTTGCACATTAAAGGAAGTGAATCTTTAATAGACCGTCACCAAGGTTGTTCCTCAACAAATCGCTGCAAACAGAACTCACTAAGAATAATTAGCAAAAGAAAACTGAATTAATAAAATTGCCTGACTTGTACGAACCTTTCGAATAAACGTATTGTACTATTGAGTATATATTGTACGCTAAAAAAAAAATTTATCATTAAAACGATTACTAAACTACGCACACGGCCTTAAACAAAAATATAAACCCTTATAAATTTAATACTTTTCTTACGTGAATCAATTATCATCTCACTTCCGATGAGGTAATCTCCCCACGTCACAGTGAAGCGATGGTAAAACTCGGATCCTTCAGTACTCCTTATCCATCCTTCCTTTTCCGGGAGACACCTTTCACCTCTGAACTATGAATGTTCACGTGAAATCATACATGAATCGCTAAGCTGCCTCATAAAGGAATGCACTAACTTCGTTGTTACAAAGTAATTGTTTAATGTATAATTATAGTAAAATTGTATGTGTACTAATTGTAAAATTAATTTGAATTATTGTGTTTTGTATTATAACAGCGTTTGTTAATACATTCCTGTGAGGTATCCCCTTGTTCCCTTTGCCCTGGTATGTTTATAAGATAATCCTTATGATCATACCAGTGACCTATAAACAAAGATATAATTTACGTTTGAAATTTTCAGAGTAGTGATGTACAGATATTTATGAAATTATATTTTTGATGTGAAAGTATCAATTAAATTCCGTCGAAGTACAAATTATAAACAGTGTTAAAAAGTGATAAATGTTAAAAGTGAACAAAAAATCATGCAATATTTATAAGAATTAAAAAAATTAAAATGACCTTAAAAGGAACTTACGGTGTGGAACAATTTAGTGTTAAAAGTGTAAACAAAAAAACGATATGGGATGACTTACAGTGAAAAATGTTACAACCAAAACTCTGTTCATACCCAAGATGATGCGCGACATTCACGACAATGCTGGGGCAGGTGCAAGCGCCGCGATGGAGGAAAACGAGGGCGGTGGGAGTGGGGGTGCCGAGGGCGATATGGACGAATGCGGTTCCCTATCACTTCCACCGGATTTACCCCCATATTCAGGCGATTATATCATCAGTGATTATATGGAACGCCTTGGTACACGACTTAATATACTCGAAACTGAACTTAAATACGCATGGCGTGCATTAGATCTGCTTAGTCAAGAGTATGTCAGAATGTGGGAAAGGTTAGAAAGGTTAGAAACATTACTTGCAGATCAGCAAGGTGTCATTACAACTTTGCTCGATTTTTATACGTGTCGTACCGCTACATCAAGAGATTCGATGACACGTTTAGAAGTAATAAGGGAAATACTAGGAAATGGTAGTGTTGAGGATGGTATTGAAGAGGGCTTAGATATAGGTCGTTCTGTACTAATAGACCCACAAGAAGAAGTTATGGAGTCTGATGAAGCTTTCTATAAGAGTTTAAATCAAGCATATAGAGATGATCTAGTCTGCGAAGAAAGTTCCTTGCCTAATTCTCAACTTGGTATGATATGGGAAGCGCCCGAAGAACCCGATATGGATTTAATGGCTACAACGTCTAGACAGATGTATAGTGCTAATGAATACAAAGATTACTGTGGTCTACAAGGTGGACCCGGAATTAGTGAAAGAGATTTAGTTCATTTGTCTACTTTAAGTACAATAGATCAAATCACTGTAGATAAATTACATGAATTAGATAGATTGACAAGCCAATTACATAAAGATTCGAGAGAGTTAAAAGACTTGAAAAATAGACTTCTTACACCTGAAACAAAAATGTCATCGAAACATGACAGAGAAATTGAAGCTAAGACGTTAGTGGAGGACGGAAATATAATAAATGAACAATTAAAACACATGTATTCTGGTGGAGAAAATTGGCCTTTAAGCGATATGATGAAAAAATTTGATGATTTTGATTTAACCGTACCAAAAGAATCACATGCAAAAGATAAATCACCTTCAAGACTATCATTGACCGAAAATACAGTAGCAGAAAGAAAACTAGAATATTTACCTGCAAATATCTCACCAAGACGTAAATATGTACCAGAAAGAACAAGCACAGAGCCATATACAACTGTAACAGGCCGTTTAGCTTACAGTTCAGCGGTGGCTAATGCCGAAATTAATGCAGCTAAATTATCTAAATCTCCCAGTGCTTTATCACGAGAGAGGTTTGATTATACTTCAAATTACCAAGGTGCAGATACTTCTAGACAAAGTTATTATTCATCTAAATCAACTACTCAAGCCTTTAATGAAGTATATAAAAGTTCCGATCAACATTCACCACTATCTGTTCATGATATATACGATGAACCAATTGGTAGTAGATTAGACTTGAATTTCGAAGATACAAGATTACCAAAGTCTCCTAGTCCCCCGCCACCAGCGCCTCCGAATGGTGTTGAGTTATTCTCTTCTATTGAAAATAATAATGATTCACCCTTACGTCAGACTATGTTATCCACTGGATCTGTTTCAGTAGATTGTATGCGCTTAAGCCCTCGGTCTCCAAAGTCTCCAAAAACTTCACCAAAACTTTTGAAAAGAGATACCAATAACATAGTAGCAGCTAAATCAGATTCTGGGTTATCTTCAATGAGTGGCTGGTCGAGTTTAGAAAAAAGTCCAGGTTCTCCAAAAACATCGCGAGTTACTCACGGAAATTATGAAAGTCATAAATTGAGAATATCTTCTCCACAATTTGTTCCAAAAGTTGCATACGATATAGACTCGAAACCATACCTTGAAACGTTAGTAGATTCTTATGTCTATGAAGCTAAAGGAACAAAAAGAGATTATGGTTACAGAAGAGAAGAAAGTGTTAAAGACATTTCTGAAAATACGGATTTTACCAGATTACAAAATAAAAGTGGTGCAACTTTTGTTAAAACTGATTTATCATATTCAAACCAAGCAATAACTAATATGAGTGAATACTACTACGGAAATGAAGCGCCATCAATTTATTCCGTTGCAGGAAATAGGCAACCAATTTTTACTACTGTTTATAGTAGCCCGAGAGGAATGTTAGCAGAAGATAGAAATTTCTCAGATTTATTAGATAGAAATGAAATCGCAGAAACAATCACAAAATCTACAATTGACTCCTATCCACCAGAACCTAGTTATCATGCCCAAACGGTTGTGCTGTCAGCAGCAAACGTAGGGAAAAAACCTTTAGTTAGAGCTAACACTATCGGAGTAAATGATCCGCACTTTTACCAAAATGGTTATAAAACATCTAATCATCGAACTGGTTATCCACCTGGAAATCTTACAGATGCTCTATCTTATTATCCAACATCCAGTAGATATGATTCACCAAAACGAGTATCTTTGGAAGATCAATTATCTTGGCAAGGAGGCAGTAAATCTCCTACTAGTTCAATTGAAACTTCTAGTTTGAAGTCGAGATCATTAAGCATAACTGAAAGAAAACTCTTTCAAAACCAACTGCAACAAGAATATTTTAAACAGCAACAATATGATGAACGTAACGGAAATGTCATCTGTGAGGTTCAAGAATATGAAAAACCAGTCATTGATCATTCTTTAGTAAGAAAAGAGCAATATGTAGACTCAAGTGGAATTTTGGTTTCAGAGTCGGGTTATTTGTCAATTTCTTCGAATCTTAAAATAAAAAGTCAAGATAAATCGACTAAAAAGCCAAAACGGACTTCATCGTTACGAACAGCGATGTCTTCTATGAGTCAGTGGCTACCTGATTTACATTTACCCAAAAAACATAGATCACATTCTTTACCCTCTGGCGTAGATACAGTTGAACAACCACAACCAGAAAAAACACTTAAAGAAAGAATTTTGTCAGCACAAAGAAGAAAAAAGAAATACCATTTAGTGGCTTCTATGTCAGGATTACTGCAAAAAGCTAGAAGAAAACAACAAACAAGTCATCAATCATTATCAGATCCTGAAACTTCAGAAACAGAGTGGTCCGGAGGAAGGTCAAGTGCTCAATCCGAGGACAGTGATAGTGTATTTTCTGATTCAACGCATGAAAGTAATATGTTTGCAAAAGTTCCTCCGAAGCCAAAACAAAGAAAATCTAATAATCAAGAAATTGTAGAACAGCAGCAAATGATCCAAGAATTACAACAACAACATCAACAACAAGAAATAGAATTTACAGAAGAACAAACTGAAAGTGTTATTGAAGGGAATGATATTTACCCCACCACTTCCTCATTGCCACGTGACAAAAGTGATGATATCGACTTTCACTTTGCTCGAGTAAGTCAAATGAATAAAGATAGTATATCAGAAATAGAAAAACTTGACATCGATACCGATATATCAAATATTGACCCATATGAAGATGTTGAAAAAGATGAAGATCAGTCTCCAGCTTCAATATTTGCAACAGTTGGTGACGTAAAAAAAGCAGCTACTACTGCAGATGACGGAAATAACGATAGCAATAAATCGTATAGTGGAAGTTCTCAAGAGTTTGCTGTATCGAGAGCTTTAGGAAAATATCGTCTGCGTAAATCGACCTCAATTTCGGATGAACAAATAAGTGACAAGTCTCCTCCTAAAGCAGATATTAATACTCACGATGGGTCGAATGAAGACATGTTAAACCGAAAAGAAAAGAAATCTTGTAAAATGAGTGCACCAGAAATTATTAATAATGGAACAGCTGAAGAAACTGTTACTTTCCCTGAAAGAAGCCCATCTATACAAAGCGGTCGAGGTCTACCTAATAAGTTCGCTGCACGACATCAACAAAGCTTAGATATTCCTAATAAACATGATGATGATGACAGTCGTAGTACACATTCTTGGAGAAGTGGTTCACGTGTTTCTTCAAGAAGACAAAGTACAGAAGATAGTATTGATTCAGAAGATGAATGGTATTGTTATGAGTTAAGAAAACTAGAAGAAATGGAACATCAATCTCAGCAAGAGGCAGATAAAGAAAGAACTCTAATAGAAGAAACTGAAACTTATGAAAAGCTTCCCAACGAATCGAATGAAGTTTTAAAAGAGAAAATGTCTTTTGTTTTGCAAGAACTACAACTCAAGACAGCTACTATTAAAATTAAATACGATGAACTTCCAAATAAAGAGACTTGGAAAGATATAACAACATTTCCCGTCATGGAAGAGAAACGAGAAGAGATGGACAAAGAATATGAAGAAGAGGAAGAGAAATCTTTTGATGATTCTGGATCCGGAGAAACGTCAGGGCCGGATAGTCCAGTACAAAGCGGAGACGAATTTGACGACGATTATGATATGCCTCGCATACATGAAGAACCCAGGAAAGTTCAAGAACCACCACCGCAACAAGAAACGCAAGTTGGTAGCAAATGGAAACTGCTGAAGGCATTGAAGGATAGAAAAGCTGAAGAAAAAACTACTGAAACACCTGCAGCCACGACACCATCTACTGAAAAGGACAAAGTTAGTGCAGGTGTAAGTTACTTGATGCAGAAATTTCATGAAATTAGAGTTAAAAGTTAAGTTTTATGTAATTATTGGAACTTCTAATGCTTACGATGATTTCTCATAACCAAAAAAAAAATTAATTCTTATACTCATAAATCTAGTATAGTACTTAGATGTCTGTCTATTTCACGCTAATTTACGAATTTTTTTTTATCATTTCACTCAGAAAATTATCTTCCTACATCTAAAACTTATGACTAATGTAGGTATATATTGTAACAAACTGCCATTGTGTCATATGAAAGTAACATACAGTGGTTGTGAGGATATACTCAATTCAACGAATTTTTTGTAATTTATTGTTATTTTTTTTTTCAAATAACAAAAGCTTACATAAACATCAGAAAATGAAAAAAAAAGAGGGTGCTTGATAATCTTTATGATTTGTGTACGGACATTTTGCGTAATATTTATCGTTACTGTTTTAACTAAGCAACAATAGAAATCGACGTTGCGGGTATATACCAAATGTTTACTGAACTATATTTTATATGAAGCCAGTTGATATATAGCTTAGTGAATATTAAAACCTTATAAATTTTAAATTAAATATATACAATAACAATAATATATATGTAATTGCTTAAACGCCTATTGTATACCGTTTTTAGATTTTAAGGGTTTTAATAATAATTAGGTTTCATAACATCAAAGTAATGTTTGAATTATTCGATACAGTTTCATATTAAATGCGAATAGAAAAAGATAAAAAGATAGAGAAATACCGAAAAAAGGGTGAATTATCTATGCGGTAGAAAAAGGGGCTATGAACTAAGAATAGACAGTGGAAATGGAGAGGTGAAGTGTTACCCCTACAACAAACAATCCCAATACGTTGAGAAAGAGGAACGCTAAAATATTTACAAGTTACAAAAATGCTTTGGAATATACAGAATCATTCATTATCATATCATATCATATCATATCATATCACGAAACCTTGATAAAGAAAATATTATATTAGATCATACATTACAATTAAATATATTTATAATATCCATTATTAATATTGAATATAATTCAGACGGAATGAACACAAACATGTTAAAATATATATATATATATAATCGAATATATTAAGCTTTACTATCACATATAAATCATTAAGTCCTTTTCAACATACTTCATTTTGATTAGTATCATACTATAAAGTTATAATATATACATATATAATTAAATAAAAATGTAGGTCTGTTCGTGAATTTAAAGGAGGATGCAACGTTAGATTTGTCGTAGTATTTAACACCCACGTCGTAGTTAATTGGCACGTTAACTACTAAAAATTTTAAAACCCTAGGCATTACTGAATTTAGGTGAGCTTAGCACTAAATTTGTAGTGAGGGCAATAGAAAAATTTTTAGATGAAAAAAAAAAACCCGCTGTTTCGCCCACACTTTGTGAAAATGCGTCTAAAGTTAAAGAACTTTGTAATAGTTCTTGCTTAGCTGAAAGCGAACCTTACTGAATAATTTAATTGAAACGTTTTAATGTTTATAATATATAGTTTAATATTTGCTGAAATATGTTTGTTTAAAAGACGATATGGACTATGTTCGACATTGTTATTTCTCCATGTAGTAGATATATTTTAGATAATTTATAACTGACGTTATATTATTTCTATTTGCATTTCGTTTGAAAGTTCATATTTCTTGTCTGATGTTCGAGAACTATGGTAATCTGAAACACTGTAAGGAAATATGAAATTTCCAACTAAATTAATTGTACGATTATTTTAAATTGTTTTTTTTTTATATATAACCTTGTAATTTATTTATTTTTTATTTTTTTTTTTTTAAATAAATTGTTATTTTTTTTTTTAGAATGGATCTGGAGGCTTTAACGAGCAAGGTGGTCGAGGAAATGGGTAAGTGTGATTTAGTTCGATATTTTTAAATGAAAATATGTGATTATCTACCTTTCTAATGTTATACTTAAAAGTTTAAATAATCCTTTACTTTATTATACATATTTACAGATTTGATGGATTTCTAAGCATAAGTATATTTATTAAAAGCGACATATAAGTTATGAGTAATAAATAGTTATTTTATGCTTCCTCTTACAGAGCTTTCTCTTTAGTCAAAGTATCATATCCATTATAAACCCTGATTAAGTGCGAGCTGGGGGATATCATATATATACCAAAACTATGTGCTCTTGGACCATGTCGGTTTCCTTACTATATTTTACTTCAACAGAATCTTAAATTCAGTGGGAAGCAAAGTCCCAACACTTGGAGACGTACAACGCGTACGCGCCTTACTAATTGAGCCATCACAGCTTCTGTATTAGTAATAAGTTACAAATATCTTACTACTTTAAACACCATTTATTTTGTAGACACCCCGGAGATAATCCCTTCTATAGCAACATCGACAGCATGCCCGATATACGGCCGAGAAGAAAATCGATTCCGCTGGTTTCAGAGCTCGTAAGTAAACTTCTGAAAATTCAATTATGGTCAGGAACCATTAATGTAACGAGTCCCGATGGAATTAGCTATGTTATTATAGCCGGTTTCAATTCACTAATGTTTAATATACAACATTAATATAGCAATAATCATAAAAGAGGGCCTACGGGATATTTTTAATGTCTACTTCAAATGTAGATTGAAACTGGTTGTTTAATGTTTTCAGCTCATATCGACGTTCGCTTTCTGGAGCTTAGTAACATTAGGCGCGTAATAAATGTCTTTTCTAAACGATAATCTTTCATTTTGTAACAATTTATGGAGAGCTAATCGTGAACAAATAATTAACATAAGTAACTTATTCACAAAGTTCGTAACCTTTCGAAATATCAACCTTTCAACTCTCCATTCATTGTTTACTATAAATTGGTAATTGTTCAAAATTTAGTACTGATCTTTCAAACAACCTTCTCTTCTTCTTTGATGTCTCAATGTTACCTATTGTTTGTGTCACTCCTTTCTAACACACCTCAGCGTCACCATCTTACATTAGACGGTCTTGCAGCCCCCATAAAGCCTGAACCGTGTAACATATTATTTAGGGGTCACCTCATAGCGAACCGGAGATGGGACTGAACGTTGTATTAACCGATTGCAGAGATTTATGGTACCTGAAAAAAAAGATTAATGATATACTTGCATTTTACTCCTTACCACGGACCCGCAGGTTCTCAAGGTATTTCCTCCCAATAACACTTCTATTCTATGCATGTCAAACTTTTTGTTATATAGATACAGCTTTTGATATGCGTTATAGTTATGTTCATATTTATGTCGCCTTTTAAAATTTTATAACGCGTGTGAAATACTTAGACCAAGCATGAGTAGGTTCATTTTATTTTTAACTATTGTCACTCTATATTTTACATAACTTAATTTACTTACAGATAGCTTTAGAATAAAACCACAGATATACTATAAAAATTTACATTATTACTGAACTATTAATTTAGATATACTTTCCTAGGTAAGTTAATATAATATTGTACGAACTTTTATTTCTCTTTAACACACTATTATTTTTTACACACATACTAACAAAGACATTATTTTTTTTTTAACGAAATGAAGCACTTAACCAAATATTTAGATTATTTGTTTTTTTCAGTTTTTGTGAAAGTTAAAATAATATTTATAATAAACTAATTTCGTGTATACACAGGCTTTCAAAACTGCTTTAAGATTAAGGCATGTGTAGAATGCATTGAAAAAAAAAAACTAATTTTATATTAGTTATGATACTTATTATTGCTGATCACTATTCAATTGAAACGTTTGGTAATGTATACAGTAATGATTAATCATTGATAAAAAGTTTTTACATCAATTAATATTGTTTATTTGTAACTTAGACAATGGCAGCAACGAAAAGGAATGCAGGTCTGACTTCCGCCGTACACAGAGCAACTTTAAACGATGAGGAGCTGGTAAGTAAATCGTATAGACAAACATATATAGGAAGTATTTATGTATATATATATGTATATATATTTTTGTTCCCTTCACAAAATGAAAGGATGACTGAAATAGAACGCCTTGTGTCACTATGTCCGCCTTTTTAATTATTCTATATCTAATGTATTATTTCTCATGTTTTGTTTATTGTGAAAAAAAACATAATATAAACAAAAAAATTAACAAAATTTGAACTAATACATGAATCCGTGTTGTCATTCATTTTATTGTGATCGGAAAGGGATGGGGAAAATAATAACCCGAACAGTTTGATTTGTTTAAAAATAGCCACTGAGATGCGAGTTAATTTTCAGAAAATGCACGTTTACAAGAAGACATTGCAAGCTCTCATCTACCCAATATCATCAACAACACCTCACAATTTTGTGCTCTGGACAGCAACCTCGCCAACGTACTGTTATGAGTGCGAGGGTCTGCTCTGGGGTATTGCAAGGCAAGGGGTCAGATGCACAGAGTGCGGTGTTAAATGTCATGAAAAATGCAAGGACTTGCTCAATGCCGACTGCTTACAGAGTAAGTTTCATTTCGCAATCTATACTATTTCAAAATGTGAGAAAATGTTTTCATATAACAATTCCTAAAACTGTAATTAATAATCTGTTATAATATATATATATATATACTTTAACTATAGTTACTTCGGCCATAAGTAAATATTTTTCATACCAAAACAAATTCTCATTGAAAAGCTTTTATATGAAATCTGATAATAGATTCAACATGTTCATGTTTACGTGTTATTTTGTATGTAATTAAATTATTATTATCTTTCGTCACTGATCGTATGCCTTGGCTACTGTGCACGTCGTTGATCATTTCTAAGCTAAGCATTATTAAAGTCTAGACCGGGCGGCGATCGCGCTGTATTAAAGCTAAGTGGTGTCAAGATGCTGTTTAAAAGGTCGCTCTTGGCCGCTTCTTTTCTTCAATCACACTACTTTATACTGCTTTGTTTTTATAAACGTACAATATTTAATTAATTTCGCAAACCACATAAGCGCCAAGTTATCAGTATAAAGGATAAAAAACCCACTTCTTGTGTCCTTACTAAAGCATTTTAACACATGTTTCAAAAATGGTCTAATATTCAAAGACCCCTAACTCTTGAACGTTATATTCACAATTTACATAAACTTATATAGTAACAATTTGTAACACTAATCATATACAAACGATATTTCTACATCAAATCTTATCTCGCCTTATACCAGCTTTAACATATCTAAATTAATAAAAAGACTTAACTTCGCATAAGTTTAAGGTATCCATTTGGAATTATATTAACGTAAGTATATTATTATTGTATATCATAATTAAGTACGTAAAAGCACTGCATTTAAAACATACATAAATACAAAGTAAACTCATAACATTAAAAGTTTACGTTTACTTTAATTTTAAGAAGAACTTATCATATTCTGTTAACGACATACATGTTATTAATACAAATGTTAAATAACAATGATAAGTTAATATTTAAAATAGCTAAATTACGTAAAAAAATATTTCTTTCTTTATCAATGTTTATAGAAATTCAATATAAAGAAGAGTAAGTTTATTTTATTCTTTCATTATCTCATTACGTCCACGAAGAGTTTTTCAAGCTTAACCCATTACTCATTCTAATGGTAAATACTTTTAGTCCCAACGATTAATTTCTAGATTTAGCTAACTAAATGATGACAGTATATTAAGGTAAAAGATGAGGATTAAAAATATCATGGTAGATATAACGTAGAAAGAGAATTCGTGTGCACTGATTAATTGCATGGACATTGTAATATTTACTAATTATAAGTTCTTTATGAACCTATTTTATTAACTGAATTATAATATTAACATAATTTTATATACATAAAGTAGTATAACACGAAAAAATTAGGTTATTGACTAAACATATTTTTAGTTGTATTTAGGATATCCTAGGTTCGCGTTTCACTGAAGATTCCTCTATTGCGGTCCTCATAGCATGGGTTATATTTATATAACGATATAAAATACATCATGAACTACATGCATGTCCGTCTGTTTGCATTTACACATCATTTGAACAATATTCCCGTAACAACACCTTAGTACACATCTCGTAGGCGAGCAGTCGTCTTTGATGAATAATTCGTTTTAAATATATATCGCGACTTTCGACTGCACGTCCTCACAGCAAAACCAAGTCCACACTTTGAAAGCTACTGTAATATAGTTTAATTTTATGTAAATAGGTTATCGTTAACCACGGTATTACCTGGATTTAAGTGCTGATGCCGATGTGGTCAGCAATACTTGAAACAATGTATTAAGCTCATTATATATTTAATTTTTAGAATTATTATTATTTTTAGAATTAGAATTAATTTTATTCACAGAGTTTTCTCTTTTTTTTATGTTATATATACATCTCAACATAATTTCAAAGTGTGGACTGACTTAAGCAATTCAGTTAGGGCTCCGGTCCTGCACCTCCGTTCATTTCGGGTCACCCCGCCCAGCGCCAATAACTATAAACGACACCCCCTCCAACAGTTTTACAAACTCTTGTATATCCTACTTTACAGCTATACTGTTTCTTTTAAATTCTTTTGTCCTAAAACACTACAAACCCGACAAAATGAAGCTAAAGATGCCTTCTTATTAGCGAATTATTGCACGCTCTTTAATTTGTCTTCCACCAAAATATATATATATATTTATCTTTAATGTAGCTTATTTTAAAAGGAGTGCGGTTTATCAATTTCTAAAGTATCAGTTGTCATTTCTTTTCTCTCCCTATCCAACCCTCTTTATTTTCTTCTATTTAAACCTTTGCATATAAATCTAATTAAAAACGATCTAGATTTTTTAAACTAGTCAAGGCTAAAACTAATAACTGCAAATGATGTTTCATAACTAATTTATCCTTTGATATATATTTAATTATACAATTGATTATCTTAAAAATGAACGAAGTTAAATAACAGAAGTAAGATATATTGGTTAACTTAATTAGATTATGTTTAAATTAATACGAGGCGCAGTGCTCGGGTTTGCTTCGGCTGGCGCCGCTTGAAGCGATCGACGGCATCAGAACCGAAGTTAAAGTTCCCATCTTCATGTTCAAGTGTGTGTCGGTTTCTGGTGAAGTTGTTGCTATCGAGTTGCCGTGGCAGGCTTGAACGCGGGGCGGGGGCCCGTCGCGGCGCATCCCGCTGACGTGTGAACTGTGTTTGCATCGCCTGAGCAGTGTGTTTCGCAGGGGCGGCCGAAAAATCGTCGAAACACGGGGCCGAAGATAAAGCCAACTCGATCATCACCGCGATGAAGGAGAGAATGAAACAGAGGGAACGGGACAAGCCGGAGATCTTCGAACTCATCAGGTATGATCATTGCGTCAAATCATTTATCATATAATTAGTACTTTTAATAATTCTGATTTTATTACTTATGTCTAGTAAACTTTTTTTGGTTGATGGTAGGTGTCTGTTGCCGAAGACCGTCTAGGTACCAACGCAGCTCCTATTCCTACCGCGAAACAGTAATATGCAAATATTAATGTGTTCTGGTTTGAAGGGCGCTTTAGGGCGCGAACCAGCGCCTTGTTGTTTGTTATTGGCAAGCGTATTCCTTATCGTATGAACGTCTCATTGGTCTAGTCGCTTTGTCGAATAGAAAAAATCTATAAGTTTAGTAATAAAAGCCTTAAAACAATAATTGTCAATACACTTTATTGCTATATATAAGTAGGATTTATTTAACTTTTTAGTGCATTTGTGCAAGTTAAGATGGTAACTTGTTACACAGTGAGAAAAGCGTTACTTTCTATATAAAGTATTTCAATTTACAATAACGAGACGATCTGTTATCAATATAGTATTACATTATTGTTCTTATAAGCAATGCTGTGTTGTTTATGAAAAAACTTTAAATTATTTATATAAGACACTAGCTGGTCCCTACCCCTTTTGCTGGTCGTGGAATTAGAAATGAAATTTGTCAGAAATATTCCCACCCGACGACTACCCGCTCCGTAATACTCCCGCAACTTCCTTTAGGGAAGATATTTTGTAAAATCCCTTCTTTGCTGACCTGTAGTCGGTAAAAGCAATATTCCTAACAAATTTCAAGGTCTCTATGCCTTATGGTCGTAGAGATATCGTGATGAGTGTCTACGTAGATAGAAATCCTACATACATATATATTTGAATTGAATTTAATAAAAATATAAATTTTTTTTTTGAGGCAGGACCAAATTTGACGATGTATAAAGTGTGTGTATGTGACAGACGCGTGTTCAGCATCGAAGGAGAGGGGCATTCGGCACACATGAGCACAGTGAAGCAGTCGGTACTCGATGGCACATCGAAATGGAGCGCCAAGATCGCTATCACAGGTTCGATGATGTGGCGTGAATAAACTAACATCCCCGCAGGTGGAGCGGCGGCGGCGGAAGCGGAAGCGGAGGCGGCGAGGGTCCAGCGCGCGATCGACGCAAGCGCATCACTAAAATGCTTCTCTTTCGTTTCATGTGGCGAGCAGACGGACTTTTAGCGTCGACCCCGACACTCACATTGACAGCCTCGAACAGTCCAAGCAAGTCACTATTGAAGGGACTTCAAAATGGTCCTGCAAAATCGCCATTACAGGTTTGCAGTGGTCTTTTGCGGCTACGAACCGCACGCTCGCAGATTTCGCTCTATTAGACAAAATCTTCGCCTGACTTCCATAAAAAACTTCTTATTTTTTTTTGACATCTGCTACAACTGAGTGTAATCGTAAAGATTATTTTCAATACTAATTATAAAAATAATTAAAATGAACAAACAATATTAGCAGATCTCAAAAATGTCTTTGCAATTTTACTTTAATATAAGAACCCAGCCCATTCACGGACGTTAGCGCACCCACCGCCTCAACTCACCTATATAACGAAAATAGCTTACCTACTCATCCACACAGGAAATTCCACGAATCAGACACAAGACAAACGTTAAAAAAAAATGTACCGCTTGTACACTAAATTTGGTTTTCACTCACAGAATTGATAATGATACAAACACAAAAACTGACACACACAAACTTATTCCTCCCCCAACCAATGCATGGATTTTTGGAATACATTTTAAAAAAAAATGGCTGCACAGGATTTTCGAATTTTATACCACCGTAATATAATGCAAATCCAAATACTTAATTTTTTAACTTGATTCTGCAATTCCAGAGCGCGGTAGAGACCTAGGCGACCTAACCTACTGACACGAGTAGCTCTCGTTTGCAATAGGCGAATGATAATTGAGAATTAGATGATCCGACAGCATGCAGGACTAATACCCCGGCACAGTTGCAAGGAATCTCCCACTTTATTTGCATAGTATCCGGTTTGACCGCTGGGAAACTTGGATTCGTGTAAATTCCGAGACCATTAGACATAAAACCCGAGCATACTTTACACTTGTTACTTTGAAACTTTCTTCTTGGTCGAAGTTTGCATTAGATGTTGCGATTACGTAGTCGCTGTTGATCAAGTTGTTATAGAATTTCAATTTGGGCATATTTAGAAGAGTTTGGTAGATTTGATGCTAGCGTCTTCTTCTTTCATCCCAGACCATTATTCTCAGGGAATCCAGACGGTAGTACTTATCTAACAGGTTGCAGGGGCGCTTCGGTAAGTATGATCTGACATACATTTATAGATGGTGACAGCATTTTGAATAACCACATCTGATCAACATTTATTTTAACGACATTTGTTATTAAGACCTAAGTTGCGAAAGTGGTAAAAGTAGACATTTTGGGTGATCAACTAGTAATAAATGTGCTTAAGTATAAATATATAATACTAATATAACTACAATGTGAAACTTCATTAAAATAACTATGTCTTAATGTTGCATTCATATATCTTGGAGAGGTAGTAAAGTGGCCCTTTGCGGGCAGTTATTTGTGCTCAAGGACTTATCGCGAAGGACAAGAGCGGGACATCGGACCCCTACGTCACCGTGCAAGTGAGCAAAGTTAAGAAGAGGACAAGAACAATGCCACAAGAACTGAATCCGGTTTGGAATGAAAAGTTTTATTTGTAAGTAATATGACAATTGTATGCAACATTTTTATTTATATATCATGTACTATAAAAATATACTTAAATTAAATATAAATTAAAAGGATAAAAAAAGCTTTTGCTTACTTTATTATTGTACTGTATTAAAGAAATTTTCAGCGAATGCCATAATTCCTCCGATCGAATCAAAGTGAGAGTATGGGATGAAGACAACGACTTGAAATCTAAGCTACGACAAAAACTTACCAGGGAATCCGATGACTTCTTGGGTCAAACCATCATTGAGGTAAGTATGCTTCTGTATTTTTAAAGTAATGTTAAATACAAGACTTTAACCAACAAACCTAACTGTTACAGCTGATGAATACTTTTTAGATACCCTTATACATTTAAGTTGACATTTAATACTTATTAGCCTCTATGATTATAATATAATTGTTAATTTTTTTTTTTTAATAAATAATGAACAGTTTAGACAATTAAACACGAAAACAGATATGTTTATTTACTAAAAAAAAAAGTCCTTTTTTACTTTCTTCTACTCTAGTCTAATTTATTCAGTTATGTTTCTTCGCTGCGGACTGTTTTCGTGTTTGATCTGTTCGGTGATATTTTTTTAAATCTTTCATATTTACATTAGGTTCGAACTCTTTCGGGCGAGATGGACGTGTGGTACAACCTGGAGAAGAGAACAGACAAGTCCGCAGTGTCCGGTGCCATCAGACTTCACATTAACGTGGAAATCAAAGGCGAGGAGAAAGTGGCACCATATCACGTTCAGGTAAGTGACTGAATATTAACTTTTGTCTAGGATTCTATTTGGGAAATCAGGTTTTCTTTTATTCTTGACTTATGTACATGTTTTAATAGGATCAAAATATAATAGTAATAATCGAAAGTAACCGATCAACTCGTAATGTAGTGTTGGGAGGGCTCCTACAAGGAGGACCGACGATCTGATGAGAATCGGGGGTACTCACTGGATGGGTGCAACGCGGGACCGATATACGTGGAGATCTTTAGGGGAGGGCTATATCGGGCAGTGGACGGACATCTATCGGCTGATGATGATGATGAACCGATCAACTCTATATTCTGGCCTTAAAGAACTACTGGCATAACTAACTTATGTCTCAAAAGGGACAGAGTAACTAATTCTAATTAAATATACTAACTAGTACCTTATTGCTGGGAGATTATTACCAGATCATTGACTATGATAGGAATTGTATAGTTTTACTTTAATTATTAAATAGTTTTATAGACAATTAAATCACACCTTTGGTTATCCCGTAAAATAATTAAAAATTTTGTATGATGTTTACTATTAATCATTTATATGGGAAATTGCAACAGTTAATCAACAAGTTGTCAACGTTTGGCAACATGCCCTTTGGACCGCTCCCAATAGCGCCCGTTACCATCACGTTATACTTCTAAACACAACCTTATCTTGACTGAATTTCTGATATCAACTATTTGTTAAACTTGCGACTTAACAGAGCATACTTTACGCTTAAATTTCAACCATAGAATCTTGTTTAAAAAGCAAAGTTAGTTAAGTATAGTAAATTATTTATTTGGTTTAATAGCCAATAAATTCTTAGCACTATTACAAAGTTATATTTTACATTTGTTGTAAAGTACAGAAAGATTCTGAAATGACGGTCCTCACTCCGGGCCGGCGACTCCAATGGGTTAACTTTAGACGATAAATGTGAAAAGTTAAGTGGTTAACTAAGCTAAACTGTTGTCTTATGCTAAAGCGTAATGTCTGCGTTCAATCCACAGAGGAGTAAATGCTTCTATACAAATTATTAGATGTTTTTACAGAGTTTTACCAAGGATTTCGTTTGGACAGTTTCATCATAATAATTTATTAAGTAATATATAAAAGCTATGTAAAACTATGTGATCAATAATATATTGATAAAAAGAAATATGATCTGAATCTGTTATTTAGTTCATTAGCATTGTGAATTTTAGCTTGCATATAGATATTGAATATTTCTTATAGTAGTAAGAATAGGAATAAGGCTGTCGTAGGAGTCTATTAAAAAGGATGCCATATTTTTTTATTACTCTTTTAATACTACGAAGTAACGCGACAAGCTAGATGTTCACGTGATACGCCTGCTCATAATAACGTGGAGCTAATT
The DNA here is from genome assembly GCA_029030555.1 of Ornithoptera alexandrae. Taxonomy (NCBI): domain Eukaryota; kingdom Metazoa; phylum Arthropoda; class Insecta; order Lepidoptera; family Papilionidae; genus Ornithoptera; species Ornithoptera alexandrae. The sequence continues at coordinate 4,497,133 of JARDVY010000042.1, read as the reverse complement.
AGGATAATATACATAGCATCACATTGTGATCGTTCGTGAGAGGTAAGATGTATCATTAATGCAGTAATTTATATGACACACTTCTAACTATAACATAATAATATTTGCTCACTGTTTGGTGGTAAAAATAGGGCTGCCGTTGCATCTACCTAAAGGGTCTGCGACAACAGAGTCCTACAACACATGAGCTTTGCGAATGGAGATCCTATTCATCGATAGTTGATAAGGGTCTTCTCACCCTTCCTTACCCCCAACACACTTGGCGAAGAAATTTTAATGTTTAAAAACTTTCATATAACCTTGACTTTCCCTACAAGCAGGGTATCTTTTAAAGATTGCGCTCTCTAACATCAATAAAAAAGATATTGAATACTTAATGTATAAAAAAGAAGATCGAACACAAAAGTTATATTCGAGCTTTAAGTAAAACCCCGAGCCGATACTCTTAGTAACTTACCTGAAACTGTTACACAACTTATATGTAACATACATGCGTAAGTTCGGCGTTATAACGAGGTCAGTGAAAATATTGATGGAATATTTTAACAGGCAATGAACGACCTCTTCATTGTGATGTGCTCGACGTTATTTGTTTGCATTATTAAACCATCAAAAACAAGATTATTATCACAGTATGTCGTTTCTAATAAGGACAATATATATATATATTCTTTATACAAACAATATGTTAACATTTTTGATAAATACCTCATTATTTGATATACTTTCTGATAATATTTATAATGAATGAAACACTTCAATTTGTTGGCTACTTTAAGAATGTTAATATACAATATACTTCTAACTACTTCCTTTTACAAAAGTATTAAAGATTTTTATTAATTTTGTTTATATCATTACTATCATCATGAGGTGCTTTCTTCTAAAAACTTCTGAAATGAAGTTTGGTTGAAAACTTTTCGAAGGAACCATTAGATAAAATGAGTTACTGAAGATCTTACAATAGTTTCTCTCTTTACTTTTCCTGGAGGACAAACTGGATGTTTTGTACAATGTACGTTTAGAGATATATTTTATCAGGTAGTTCTGATTTCGTCTATGTGTAAATATTTACATCATTATAAATATTTACAGAAAATGAAACTATAGACTGAATGCCTTTGATCTACGTAATGTGTATAATTAGATAAGCAAATCGTATATACAGATTTAAACTGATATAAAAGAATTTATTTAGATCAATTGTTTAACGAATATTACTTAATATTATCAAAGTTCAAAATATAATAACATTAGTTCATTTATTGAACGTCAAAACGTTTCAGCTATTGGAAAAAAAATGTTACAGACCTAAGAACGATGGGTGCAAGAAACCCGGCAAGCTATATATGTATATATAATCTTTTGACTAACATACTGTTTAAGAGTTATTGTCATTCAGATACTTATTAACGCAATGATTATCAATATATTTTTAAATTGGTTAAGTTGCAAATCTAAGACAGTTTATGGGATCTTATTATACATGCGCACAACAAGTATTACACAAGATAAGATAAATATTATTTATTGTACACCAATTATACCAATGGCATTAAGACCGCCTTCACACGAGGTGTGTAAAGTTAAAATAAAAAAATATTTACATAAATAAGGAATACATTAATTAACCAAAAATGTACAATAGGCGGTCTTCTCAGAAAGTAATTTCTACCAGACAAGCTATTGGAAAGGAAGATATAAACTAAAAGCAGAGAAAAGATAATGATGCGCTAAATAATTAAAAACTAAAGCGTTTAATGAAAGAAGCAAGCAATAGCACAAATAGAAGCAGTTTAGTATTTAAACTTTATGATGGTAGTCAGTTAAGGGTCTTTTGAAAGAAAATAGGGACTCAGAGATACGAATATGATTCAGTACGATAATACGAAAGGAGTTATGGAAGATAAGAGGAATGCACGGGGATGTGAAGAGAAAGATTTATTGAAGAGCGTAGAGTGCGACTATGGCGGTCGGATGAAAATTCGAACTGATTTTATAGGTGGGAAGGTGTTAGGGGATTGAAAAATATCTCATATAAAGTAGAAAGACTGTATTTCTGCGAAGACGAATTGCCAGTTGAGTTTTTTTGGGAAATTTAGAAATGCGATTACGGAGCCCAAATGTGAATTGTATACCCAAGTTTTGAATACGCTGAAGCTTATTAAGATAAGTAAAGATAGCAATCATCGGCATAGTCGACGCAAGGTGCATAGTTTAATATCTACAGCGCAACAACTAAAAAAATTACCTACTCTATATTTGAAATGTTATATAAATATTACAATTTCTATACAAAAACAGTGTTCATGTACTATATGCGTAATATAACAAATGAAATGATTAAAATTCATAACTGTAGTTGTGTTGGTTCACTTCTAAAACTAACTTGAAAGTTTATGAATAAAATTATAGACGCCAGCGTCGCGCCGAGTCCTTGAATATTATATCAGAAATTAACCCCTTAAGAAAATATCAAACTTAATGAAATAATGAATAAGTACTTTTTTATACTGTTAACACCTCATCAAATGATACAACTGCTGCCAAAATTTAACCCAATCTTATAATGCATAGTAGATACAGTTTGACTAACTTAAAACATTCAATTTTTTCCATCCATTTAATTTCCCATCTACAATACTTTAATTTTTTTTAATATTCCATCATATCATAATCATGATAAGTAATTTGATTATACAAGTTAAAAGTAATAAATTTTTCCGTTATATAGACTTACGCTTGACTAAAAATCCACTTGATAGTAAGCGGCGATGTATTCTTTAATAACTCGCACTGATCTAGAAGTAGCCTATTTTTTTTATTCTACGAAGTGATGCGACATAGGAAAGGTACATCTGGTGGTAGGTTATACACCTGTCCATGACAACGTAGCCCTTGTTAGGATGATATACACAGCATAACATTATGCTGGGCGCTGTGACATATAAGATGTAAAGTCTTGTCAGATAATTTGGCTAGGTACTACGCCGTTCAAACTGGACCACGGTAATATTTGCATACTACTATTTTAGGGGAGATTAAGCGGAGACCGAACGCGAAGAAGGATCATAGTGGACGTCCTTTGCCCGATCTTGGGGCCATAGGAGGTTAATGATTTAGGAGTAGACATAAGAACTACAGTGGTATCTGCTTAGACGGTCACTGACAACAGAGACTTGCTGCCAATAAAAGGATGGTGATTTGCCGTGCACCTCATCGTCTGATGGTAAAAATATGATGAGGGAATTATGTCCCTCACTCTTCGTAGTATATTATATATATTTAGTACAGCTGAGTCATAGTTAACAATTAATAAGTAAAAGAATATTTATTCGACCGTATAAAGGAGGCTAGCCTACACCGCAGGCTTCGTTATTAAAACTCCTTGCTCGGTCGCTCTAAAGGAAAACTTTAAAGTTATCCATCTTTTTAAAAAAGTTACGTTGCCTTTACTTTAAACAAAATTGATAACACGTGACTGGATTTTAATAAAACTTAAGTTTAACCTATCTATCATTTAATAGTTCTTGGTTAACTTTAACAATAGTTATTATATACTAGTAAACAATATCAGCTCCTTGTAATACGGATTAAACTTGAAAAACCAATAATCTTTCTCTTTTTTTTATTTTACGAAGCGACAAGATTAACGGGACGTTCACCTGATAGTAAGTGATACGCCTGCTCATAACAAAGTAGCATTAGTTAGGATTACATACACTACGCCACATTGTGCTCGTCGCCTTTAGACATAACATGTATAGTCTCGTTACCCCAGTAGTTTCACTAGCTACAGCGCCTTACAGTCCGGAGCACAGTAATGTTTGCGTATTACATTTACAGTCAACAAAGGCCTACCAGTAGTAAACTTAGTAACTTAGCAACTTATCCAGTTTTATCAATTTTTTATATGTTTAACAATTATTATAGCAATTTAACTATCGACTTCGTCACCGAGAAGAGAGAAACAAAGTTAATTTGCATACAATATGATTACGAGTAAATAAAATTAAGTTAGAATAAGTTAAAGTAAAGGCTAATTAAGTTTAAAACTTTTTACATTTTCCCAGCTACAATTTAAAATGTGAACTGAAATAATTCATGTCATTTCGCTTCACACTAGTTGTTATTGTTATAATTTTAGCTTGACCTGAAAATTACTTGCACGACATGTATAAAAAATATCACGTTTTAAAATTTTAATACTACTTTGTTGTATATTTTGTAACGTTATTGCTTTAGTTAGAATATATATACTACGGCAAACTAGAAAACATTTTCATAGTTACAATGAAGAACGAGCAGTACTGATAGTAGTTCTTTATTGCCGGAGATCGTCTAGGTAGGTGCCACTGAAATGCCTATAGCAGCCGACAAACAGTCTTGTACAAACATTACTGTGTTCCGGTTTGGAGGACGTTTCGTCATCATCATCAGCCGATAGACGTCCACTCGTCCATCAGGTAGGGATTCATGTGGGGGAATTTAAGCCATTTTCCCATCACACTGGCCCTATGCGGGTTGTCGGGAGCCAGAGCCTCGCTGTTGATTAGCGAGGTGCACCACGAGCAGGAGAGGTTGGCTTGGATCTTGTGAGTTGTTGTGCGGGAACCCTTACACCCCTTTTTTAGGGCTGTTTACCTAGTGTCATTATTTGGATAACGAGACTCAACATCTTATGTCTCAGGCGACGACCGCAATGTGGCGTAGTGTATATAATCCTAACTAACGCCACTTTGTTATGGGTGGACATATCATTCATCATAAGGTCCGCTTCCGGTCATCTCATCGCTTAATTGAAATAAAAAAGTACTGTTCGCCGATACGAATGCTCATTATAATACGGTGTTAGTTAAGATGTTTACAGTACACCGTATATAGGCTCCATGATATATTAAATATTAATTTTCGTTAATTTAAATTCATCTACAACCTTTTAAATTGGTATATGGTAATTCGTACACATATTGTTTGGCGGTAATAGCCATGGTGATACTTGGTTGCCAGACACCACTATTAGCTGCTTAGAGACCTACTCCTTCTCCTACCTCCTCCATCCACTGGATTGTACGTTCACCTGATGATAAGGATACGCCTGCCCATAACAACGTTGCGCTAGTTAGGATGATATACACAACATCACATTGTTTTCGTTGCTCTGAGACGTAGGACTTTTAATGTAGTTATTCCTGTAACTTCACTAGCTACAACACCCTTTAAACTGGAATACGTTGAAGAGAATGAGTAAGGGTAATTTTTGCATACTACTATTCTACGGTAGAAACAGACCCACCACCAATGAACTAAATTTATGTTTACCAAGTAACCACCCTACGTGTCTTTATCCACCATTATTAAATGTCTCTTCTATAAGTATTTACTTAAGTATACAACTTATTTGGAGGTATACTGATGTACTTAATTCTTAACATGGTAACACCTGTACGCCTCCAAGCATTACGTATTAACCAATCCACTTATCAAAGTAAAATAAGTTAGTGGTTTACCACAATTTTACTACCCGCACCCTACTGGCTTATTGAGAGCCTGTTTATCTCTTAAAAATGATGATATAGTTGACTGTCGGAATGTTGTTCGACACCTTCGTTGTATTTTTTTTTTATAAGAAGTTTGGGCAAATGACGGAACAGGTCACCTAGTTGAAAGTGATCACCGACACCCATGGACAGTCGCAACTGCAGAAGGGTCGCGGCAGCGTTGCCTACCTTTATGGAAATTACGCTCTTTTCTTAAAGGCCCCTATGTATCATCATCATCAGCCGATAGACGTCCACTGCTGGACATTGCCTGCTTAAATAATCCCCACATGGATCAGTCGTCGTTGTAAGGGCCGGCGGCTGATGGAGTTTGAGTTCCTCGAGTGGCGCCCACGTAAAGGTAGACGTAGTGTTGGAAGGCCTTCCACAAGATGGACCGACGATCTGGTGAGGATCCCGGGGACCCCCCATGTGTGTATTTGATTACTATGGTACTGAACCATCTAGTGATTTCATTTGAATTAATCTATACATGTAATGAAAATTCGTTTTGTTTGTTTATCAATCACGTGAAAACTAGTGAACGTATCGCGGGAACGATTTATATAGATGGGTGTAGACTCTTATTTTTTGAAGTTCAAAGGTCCTCCATAACTTTATTTTCAATTAACCTTCATAAACATTTTCATTTAAATTTACGCGGTTGCAATAGTAACAGTTGCTGTAGAAAGCCGGTTGCGGTTGCGGTTGCTCTCAAGGGATGTTTCAGACAAACTACAAGTCTAATTTTATATTACGCCCAGAAAAGCGGGCGGGGGGAGTAGCTAGTACCTTTATATATTTAATTCTACTTGTTATCTACACATTATTTCCAGCTCTCATCCGTCCGATCTTATTCATTGCTTAGTCTCTGTTCTGTAAGGCGTGGAAAAACATGTAGACGTTTTTCCTCCTCATTTCTTTCTATTACTTCAATTGTTAGGCAAAGCGAACTATTGGATAATAGTTGCTCAATGTACTATAAAACTGTCTCACTGGAGTCAGTTGATAAAATATGAACATGTTTCTATACTTACATCTTTTATTTTGTAGTGTTTTGAAGGTTTAAAGTCTACGGTGACAGGTCATCAATCAACCGCGCCTGTTTGCTATCGCTGCGAAAAATGTTTAATTAAAATGGCCTTACATATTGTTTTTTTTTTTTGTACCTAATGACTGTATTTTTAAATGCGTTTTAAATTATTAAGAAAAATGTAAATAAATATAATAATCTTGCCTATTAACAAGTATTAGTAAATCCTGTTATCTTCATTAATTCCATTTCTTTATGTATACTTTGTGTAATTTAAGTTTCATTTTCGCATTGAATATCTTGTTCATCATATACAGGAAAAAAAAATTAGAAACAGAAAGAAAAAGAATAAACTCGACTGTTACGCTTAATGTAACATTATTGAAATTTAAGTATAGAGTTTAACTCATGGAATCCTATACCATAATTGACAGTTCATTTTATACTTTTTTTCCATCATATATGTAAATACAGGTATATACATATTTACCTAAAAAGGTGAGAGAAAACGGAAGTCCCACTCATTCATAATGTATGTCACTAACAGCCGGCAACTGTGATTTCGCATGAAGTTGTAGTGCTTTCACCCCTATTTACCCCTTTTATAGCCTAAGTTTTGTGTACCCCATTTTGCAATAATAATTATTCATATGCATCCAATAGGGTTCGCATATCTTAAATTCCTTAAAAAAAAGATGACTTTGGAAAAGAAATTTAGATAAATAATCCTTCTAATTTAAGATAGCCTTAAAACGTCTTATAGAAGAAATAGGATTGAAAATTGATAATTTCATTGAGCTCCGCATGCAATACTAAGTATCAATTGTAGCCCACGTTAAAACTTAGCTTTTTCTAATTACTCGTATTTATAAGAAATATAATACTATAATCTATATATATATGAGATTTTTATCTCTCACGATATCTCTAGAACATTAAGCCTAGAGACTTAAAATTTTGTAGGAGTATTCCTTTTGTATATAGTTCAGCTAAAAATAGATTTTATAAAATTCTTTCCCCAGAGGGAGTTGCAGGGGTGTTACAGCTAGCAACGCAGGCGGGGATTAGTTTAACTTTGGGTCTAATTTTTAATAAAATATTTGACTTTAAACTATACAATGATAATATTAACAATCTAATGAGATTATATATGTATAATATTTTGCTTAGTTTCCCAAGAGTTGTTCATTTACTTTATAGCAATTTCAAAGAGAAGTGTTAAGTATTCAAGTCACTTAATAACATAAATTTAGGACCTAACAGAAGTAGAATAGTTCGTATTTCACTTGGAAATGGATACAATTTTATTTGCACAAATTGAATCCATTGTCACCCTCATCTTTGAAAGACGCTTCCACTTCCGCCGTATATAGGTCGACATCAAATTTGGGTCATATCACGTGATTCGTCTTTAATTTTACCTTCATTATGTTGTAATGTATTTTGTGGTAAATGTTTGTAATTTATAATTAAACTTTTGATGTCTGTTAACGTACCCTATTTCAAAATATGTTCACGGTCAAATATCATTATATTCATATAAAATTTTCAATACTAATTAAAGCAGCAAATAAACAAAAACCGTAAAAACATATTTTCATCAGAAATTATTAAGAGTTGGTAGTAGTCGATCAGGTGCCTAGTCGTTGCTGCGAGTTGGGCGCCACTGTAGATTTCTTACATTACGAGATCCAGAGAGATCCAGTTAATGGATACAATTGCATACTCTTTAATGACTTGGTATGGTTTATAGTGGCCCCATCTGTTGGGTTGTTTAAAAACTACTTGTTACAAGTTTCAAAAACAACCTTACCTTAATTCTGAAATTTAGAGGGGAATTTTTCTATTTATAATTTTCTTTTTATTCAATGATGATACGAGACAGGCGAAACGTTCACGTGATGGTAAGTGTTACGCCTGTCCAAAGCAACGTGGCTCTAGATAGGATGGTAAACACTGCACCACATTATGCTCGCCGCTTATTTCACTAGCACTGCTGTTTGGCGATAGAAATAGGAGCTGCAGTGGTGCCTACCTAGACTATCTTCATCGACAGGAACTTACCACCTGTAAAACCTTAAGAAAGAGGTATGCATGTCCTCATATTAAATATTATTTCAAGATACTTACCATTTTCTAATTCATTTTTGCGAGACCTCGAACCGCGTATAGAAATACAACGTTTCGCGACCGGAAGTCATGTAATGCAATTAAAAGCTGTTTGCGTGCGAAATTTTTTCTTTTCTTTTAGTAAATTGGATTTTATGGGTTAATAATAAACAAAAAAGGTAAAGGACTCGATAGATTATAAAGACGTAGATACCGATGTATCTACGTCTTTATAATAAATACAGGAGATATCCAGAGATTCATTGACTCATCAAGAGATCTCCGAAACTATTAGATGTAAAAACGTAAAAATTTGTTAGAGATATTGCTTCTGCCATTTAGAGGTTAGCTAAGAATGGATTTTTAAAATTCCGTCCCCAAAGGGAGTTTCATTGGTGTTACCTCCAGCAAAGTGGGCGGGGAACAGCTAGTATAATATGAAAGAGAAGAAAAAAAGTGATAGAGTTGACAGGCAAGACTAAAGACACCTCTAGATATTAGTATGATTATATATTTAATTATCAGGACATTCCTTTTTTATACAGAGCTACTCTAAAATTAATTTCAGGATTTAACCATTCGGTAGTCTTCTTCAACCTCTTCAACCGAGGAGCTTGGGTTCTTCTTTGTATCTTGTTTATTGAAGTTTAAGATTTAACATCTAGAAATGGGATTTTTCAAATTATACTCTACTTATCTCCAGAGTTTCTTTCGTTAATTTAAAAAAATCTTATGGTGCAATAATTCATTATTACGTTAAAACAAAATAAAATTGTTTACCTGCTTTTTGGGTAGAAACTAGTGGAATTTTGTAAATTCGGATGTGATCCTTGAAACTCATTACTTTAACACGGACTTCATTGATTTTGTTATTAACATATTCATCTTTAAACATTGAAATGAAGAAATATTTTTGTATATTTCTGTTTTAAATAACTTCTCCTTTATAAAACGCAGCATCGATTCACTACAAAGAATTATCAGATACAATCTCCTCAAGATCATTTCCGCTCACATTCCGTTTAAACACAACTTAAGTTAGAACTTACGATTGAAATATTTAATATTTACAAGCCTTGTTTGCGAACATGGAAGTAAAGCTATGGCCCCTACTTCCCCGCTACGAGACCCAATTTATGTATAACGCGATGAGTTTAAAATATCAAAGGGGTGGTTGGGGGCGAGCGATGGAGTCTCTTTTAACATTCCTGAGTGACGGAAATTGTAATATAAGTTCTTAGTCGATAAAATCATAAAATAACCGCGTAGTACTTAATTTTATGGATATAGAGAATTTCGAGGTTTTTATCTCATTTTTATTTGTTAAGAATGTTTTTTTTCTAGTATCTCTATTTTATGATTTATTCTTCTTCCGCTCTAATTACATTTATATATTATATGTACAATATATCTATTTTATCCTTATTTATATTTAATATACTTATTGTATTTTAATAGTAGCAGTAATCGTTTTAATATTAAACGTCTTAATCACTTCTAACTAGACGATGCTCATATGGTGGTAAACGATACGCCTGTTCACAATAACATATTTAAGATGATATACACTACATTGAGACCGCCTTTAGACATAAGATGTTACGTGTACCAAAACTTCACTATCTACATTCCCTTTCTAACTTAAATATAATAATTTTAGCACATTACTGTTCAACGGCAGAGATAGGAGTTCTAGTGACAACTACCTAGACGGTCTCTATCGACAGAGACCTACCACCAGTTAATACTACAAAAAGTTAAAAGGTAGATTTGAAAAGGTTATTCGTTAGTATTAAATCCTCCTTCTTTTGTATTGTTATAAAAATAAAGTTATCAATAAATAATGTATCTACTATGCATAAGCATATAACATACTTTCCTATGTTATTATGTACTATTTATATTCATTGATAATTCAAGTGCCGAAGCTCTACATTTGATCGATAGTAGATTGTATTATAAATATATCTATCATCATACAAATAAATGAAACCTTTTGTTTCCATTGGCTTTTGTTAAAATAGAAAAGTTCTAAATAATTATTATCATACATAAATAGTACGCACGCCATAGTACCATTTAATATAATTCAAGGATCCATTTCTCAGCACGGACCAAACAAAAAATTCCAGTATACCAGGTTAAATAGGTCAGCGGTGAAATCGATTTGTTTACCACTTCATATCGAATAAACTCGTGATAATCTTAAAGTGAAATAAGTTTAATATTAAGCAGGCCGTTGTTTAACTAAGTCAACAAATGTAGGATTAATTCACGCGTTTCATAACTGGTAAAGTTAAATCATTAATTCTTCTCCATAAGGTGCCTCTTCGACTAGCGAAGGTTGGCGGTCAGTTCACCATGTTTCGCTCGGTCTCTTGCGAGACGGAACAGTTGGGCGACACCCGCGATCTCGGTCCACTCCCTGATGTTACGCAGCCACGATTTCCTTCGACGACAAACACTCCTTTTACCTGCCACTTTGCTCATCAAGACAAGTTGATGCAGTTCGTACCTATCGTGCCTAAGCACGTGGCCGAAATATGATACTTAGTGACAACATGCGCCTGTATGCCCGCATCTAGAACGCCTCGATACGTTTCTTGAGGTCTTCTTTTACAGTCCAAGCCTCGCATCCATAAAGAAGAATAGGTCATACGTGACACTTTAGGAGACGAATGCACATAGACATCCTAAGATTGCGACAACAAAGAATTTTGTACATCTTTTTAAATGTGTTACGTGCTATTTCGATACGAGTCCTGACTTGCCTTTGGCTTTCCCAAGCTTCATTAAGCCACGTCCCCAAATATTTATATTTGCGCACCCTCTCAAGCCTTTAGTAGTCTACAGTTATGCAGTCGTCATCAACTTCCTCTTTAGTTACAACCATGAACTTCGTTTTCACCACGTTCATTTTCAACACTGCTCGCTGGCCTAATAGTTAGAGCGTGCGGCCTTCATTCCGAAAGTCGCGGGTTCGAATCTCGGCATGTACCGATGACTTAATATTTAAGTTATGTACATTTGTGAACTTAGGTAACAACAATGAAATACAAACTGTGAAGGAAAACATCGTGAGGAAACCCGCACACTGAAATTATTTTTGTGTGTGTGTGGTGGCCCCAGTAAAGTGGCAACAGGCTCGCCCCCTGTTACATGGGACCTAATCTGACCACATCTGGCGAAAAGTGGGTGTTTATTCTACTGTGCCTACTCCTACTGGAAAAAAGGCGTGATAATATAAAAAAAAAATAATTTTCAAACTTGCTTTCTCGCTGCACAAAACCACTCTGTCAACAATTTTTAGCAGATCTTGAAGTGACGAAGCCATAAGCACAGTATCGTCGGCGTATATTAAGTTGTTAATGTTACGCCCATTAATTCTAACTCCGCAGTCCCATTAATGCAAGGACTTTGATATTATTACTTCCAAGTATAAATTGAACAAAATACAGCCCTGTCAAGGACTTCTCTTAATATCAATATCCTCCGTTAATTCATTTTCTACTCGATTATTTGCCCGTTGGTTCCAGTAAAGGTTCTATATTATTCGGATATCCTTGCCATCCAGCCCCGCGTTATGTAAAAATTTTAGAAATCATTTATAATAAAAAAATATAACGACTAAAGATATTTTTTTTCTGACATAATTTCACAATATTGTAAGTGTTAAAATTCGCTAAGAACTGAATTCGTTGTCGCTTCCAGAAAGTGCTTACGCTTACTCAGACCCAAACTTATAAGACGCGGCAAAAGCTTTAACGTCCCCATTTCCAGAAGCGAGAAGCTTAAAGCGTGATAAGTAGTTATTAATTTTGACTCTACAAATAACAACACAGAACTGAAGAAATTTACTTTTACAATTTCATTCGAAATAACTAGCTCGTTGAATCTGGATCTTAACGCTTCAGAATAAATAAACGTTTAAACATTATTTAAGAGATAAAGTTAACAACTTTGTGCAAGTGCATGAATCAAAGCCGTATTGCTTAAGACGATGAAATGCTTTACGGATATAACAGAGGAAACTGGACCTAAGTACTATCAGTTAAAAACGATAGCTGAAGATTGAAATTATATAATCAATCTGAAAGCAAAGCTTCAATCTAAACAAGGCACTTGAGGTGATGATGTGAGTTGGTAATATTTATAAATAGTATGTTATGTTATTCAACAGATTGGTCCAATTCATCACTGATTTAGGGGTGTGTTTAAAAATTAAGTAACACCTTAATTGTTCTTGCAACGTTTCTTGTATAGCATTCTTTTCATTGGTTTATACAAGAACAAGTTGACTACAACGCGACAGCAACTTAACGGTTCATTCAATGAATAATCTTAACTTTAATAATCTAAAATAATTGAAACAGTTAACATTAAAATTTAAATATAGTATAGATTTCAATTTTTGTTATACCCTAATGACTACTGTAGCAAATCATACCTTCAACAAGATACAGTGAACACAGATAACTACAACTTTCCATCTACTTTATAACGCAAATCTATTGAGGAATTAAAAAAAGAAGAAAATAGTAAATAAAAACTATTACAGAATGAAATATGAATAAACTTATTTCATATTTCCGTCATGATACGTTAACTTAAAGTTTAAACGACAAAAATCGTGCGAATTGCCGTTTGCTGGTATTCACCTTGATCATGAAACAAACGGCCACAAATGTATACACTTTTAATATTTTCACCGGCGTAAACGCAGAAAACAGTTTTCAGCTGTCACGATTATTAACCTGTAAAGGCCTTGGCCCGTAGGCTTTTAACGGCAAGACATTTAAGACCTTAACATTTCAAAGGGATAATCTAACAACTGAATAAGAATTTTATATCTGTCTCCCTATAAATAAATGAATAACTTTACTCTCATACTCAAAGGCTTTTGTCATCTCCGTTTCAATGACATTTCAATTTAACTTTAGCCCTTTAACCGTTGTATTTGTTTTGTTTTAGAATTTGATATTTGTATGAAGTTTTAAATTGTTTTATAATTTACTGGTGGTAGGTCTACATTGCCGCAGACTTTCTAAGTAAGTATCACTGTAGCCTCTGTTTCTGCTGCCAAACAGCAGTGTGTAAAAATTACCGTATACTGATTTGAAAGGCGTTGTAGCTAGTTAAATTACTGGAGTAACAGTGCATAATATCTCATGTCTAACGCAACGAGCACAATATAGAGCTGTGTACAACACCCTAGCTAACGCCAGGTTGTTATGGGCAGGCGTTTCAACCATGTCTCTTTGTTCAAAAAAAATATCAAAGTCAATACTTCGTACCTAAGTTCGTTACCACAATTAGCGGAGGATAATTCCTTTGATTACATGCAAGCCCTCCACAAGATTGATCAAAGACTTGGTGAAGTTCACTGTAATAGGAAAGAATCGCAGTGGAGATAAGTGAAGGTCAAGTCTTGCTGTAGTCATCTACTGCCTGATGATGATGATGTAAATGATGTAAACAAAACAGCCCACTTAATTTTCCCACTACAGGGGTTCCTAACCTTATCTTATTGAGAGGTAGTTAAGGCTATTAATCCACTACGCTGGAAAAGTGCGGATTTATCGATAGCGCCGGTTGATAAATATTATGTGGGTAGTTTGGTTTATTACTCATCATTCTATTATTGGCTGGGATAAATTATTACAGGTCCTAATTATATTTATTGCAGTTGAATTTTCAATAGTTTCATGATAATTATTTCATAATTTATGACAAGTTTTCCATACTCTTAAGTAATCGTTTTAATTTACTTGTGTATGTAAGATTTAACTATATAAATAATAAATCTTTTTTCGGATTACACTAAATTCATTCAATTATGATCTAAAGCTTGTCCCAAGGAAATACACGATACTTTTTTTAATTTTTGAAGATCTCTGTTAATTACTATAATAATTACTCATATTTAACACAGATTAATGTTCATATATCTAAACGGATACCATTAGTTTATTAATCTTGATTGATTTAAATGTATAGTCTTAATTTTCTTGTCTAGATAAATTTTAAATCCCAAATAAATAAGCGAACCACATTACTTTATCTCCCACGAATAGTATGACTAGAATATTCTATCGAAATCCCGAAGTCGGTACCAAGGTTTTCTAATTCCTCGGCTTGTTACCTCCGGCGGGGCCCGTAAAGATTGATTAATCTCTTTTCAGTTAATTGGTAGATCGCTTTAATTAAATCCCATATATAAAAGCTATCCCATTTCCATTTCGGTCCAACTTAAGATATAACGAGTTCCAACGAGTTCAATTACTTTCGCCATGTTGCTGAGACACATCTAGAAAATCTAGATAAATTTGTCGCTCTAGTCCGACCTGCTATATTAAATCTCAATATTCCTTTGGCCCGACGATCTGTGAATAGAAATGGTCGAGGCGGCTGGTTGATGAATCAATGTAGACTATATGGTATACTTGTCTATACAAGCAAGACCTTCAGTAGTAAAATAAACGGAAGAGAAAATATAAGAGCCAGCCGGGTGATAAGAGACAAAAGAAAACTTCTCTACTAAGATATTACGCTTTTAGTTTCAGCCACATAAGTTTATGAGTTACAAAGCTAACTGCACTTCCACAAAGACCTTTCTCTCTTCTATCCCTTTTATATAGAATAGGCTAATATTAGATCTGAATTCTTCGTAATATTTAGTGAAGTGGTAGATGATAAAATGTGATAGACCTACCACCTGCTTAGAACTTTGGCATTAAATTGTTGACAATGCTGTTTTATCAGTAGATGCTATATGAGTGTGGTTCTTAATAACACCAAATACGGCTCTGGAATAAAACCGGGGTCGTTTATAATACAAGGCATGTTGTCCACCGTTGCACTGCGGAAGCGGTTAGTTCATATTATTAATGTTTTAGAAAAGAAACTGTACATATCTTAAGCTTTGAAAACTTGAGACTTAAACTGTCTACTTTTGCGATTATTTCGTTCAATTCATAATTACAACTTACTTGTGATATTGTTTAAATTTTAAGTAAAAATATTTGTTCTAGCAACATGTTAAATAGTGATTATAAAACTTGTAGAAACTGTCCCAATCTTGTTCCTGTCGCACCATTTGCCTGCGATCAGATTGTTGTGGCACAGAGAGTCCAATGCGGAAACTTTTTTTGTTCTGGAATTCTAAACTCGCTTTTCGCTACTGAAATACTCCAGGGACATACGGGGGAAAAAGGTTAACAAGTTATATATGTTTTTTAACAAACTGCGGATTTCCTTTTTGAAGTTTGTTTTTTATTCAATTTCATTTATTTATTTAATTTCTCTGTGTAAGGAAATTAATGCTTTGATCCCATTCTCTAATAGTCAGCTTCAGGAGACAGCGCTATCAAAGGCGGATATAAGAAACAAGAAATAATATATAGATATAATTTACAATCAATAACAACATATACATATGTACAACATATAATTAATTATTATTATTATTCATTGAAGAGTTTTTCAAATAGTTGAGACCTCAGATACCTTATTCGTGCTGTAAAATGTATTTTATGCATTTTCGATACGGATTTGTCATTTTGAGTAAAATAGTTGCTTAAAGAAATATTTCCTAAAATGAAATCGTAAATTTCGTGAATTTCGTAAAATGAAGTTGGCTTGGGTCCCGCATTCATCACTTGACCCAAGCCATCCTCAGCTTCTCGTGCTGCACCCTGCTAATCAACAAACTGGGTTCTGGCTCCGATCAACCCGCATTGGGCTAGCGTAGTGGGAAATGGCCCAAATCCCTCCATATGAACTCCTATAAACGACGGCGTTGTTTCTGGCGATGCGGGTAGCGCAGGACCGATCGATGTAGGGATCTTTCACGGAGGCCTAAGTCCAGCAATAGACGTCTATTGGCTCCACGACACCACGCTACCCACATCCAACGGCTTTTCGCGACCTTCACACAGTGAGCATGGCTTCCGGTACCGCAGTACTAGGGACTGTCGTTTGTAGGGGTTCATATGGGGTGATTTGGTCTATGTCCAACTACGCTCGCACAATGTGGGTTGTTGAGAGTCAAAGCCTCGTTTGTTGATTAGCAGGGTGCACCACGAGCATTTGAGGTTGACTTGGGTTCCTTGAGATGTTATGACTCCTTACTCACTCTAATAAATATATCAGAATTATAATTTATATTTATGACTAATTAACACATGTTCTCGTCATTAGCCTTATTACCTGATTAACTATGAATATATAGATATTTTGTAAAATTAACATTAAATAACATTTCCCAAGAATTCTGTAGAACAGAAAGTGTGAAATAAAGTTTGTGCACAACCAAATTGAACGGATACTTGAAAATCTCGCTTTCATTTGAGAGATTTGACCTACTAACCGTTAGCAAGTGTTTATATTTCAAACTAAATGTTAATGGAAGTACAAAATGGGCGCATCACTGAAATTTTCTTTTTTTATTTTTAATCATAAAACCATTTTAATAGGGTCGAGATGAACGATCATAAAGGGAAATGCGCTGTCCCATTTCTGACAAAACTTTTGTCAAATGTAAATATTGCAAAAAGTAATAATTTTTAACGTTTTTTATTAATGGCACCTCATGAAGTTATATTACTAGATAAAATATTCGATTACTATTCTTATAATACGTTTCTAATTATAATCTTCCTCCTGCCTTTTCCCCAGCTATGTGGGGTCGGCACAGTATGTACTTCTCTTCCACATCCCTCTAACAGCCGCCACATCTAAATTCACAGTCTTCATACACATGTCATCTTTCACACAATCTATCCACACTTTCTTCGGTCTTCCTATACCCTTATACCCATCCATATTCATTGTCATTATTTTTTTTTGGTATATGTCCTTCATCCCCCCGCCTAACATGCCCGTACCACGCTAACCTCTTCCTCCTCAACTTCTCTGTCACTGGAGCAACTTTCAGACTTCCTCTAATATACTCATTCTTAATTTTATCTATCCTCGTCACATCTTCCACGTTTCTAATTATACTCGTAATAGAGAATCTTAATTATACCTGAACCTTAAGAAATATTCAGCAACACATTAAATTACTAGATGTTGAACTATGCAACTCCATTTCGGGAAGAAGTTTTGTAGACTCTGTTCTTAGCTGACCTGTACTCGGTAAAAAGAATATTCCTAACAAATTTCACGTCTCCACGCTTTATCGTTCCAGAGATATCGTGATGAGTCTCTCTCTCTAGGGTCGTTCCCTCGTCTGAAGACCGTGATCAGTGCTAGGATTGCTGTCTAGATAGGACTATCTGCTTCCACCGGTTCCTGTCCAGCGCATCTCTTACAACTGTGTAAAATTTAATGGACC
The DNA here is from genome assembly GCA_029030555.1 of Ornithoptera alexandrae. Taxonomy (NCBI): domain Eukaryota; kingdom Metazoa; phylum Arthropoda; class Insecta; order Lepidoptera; family Papilionidae; genus Ornithoptera; species Ornithoptera alexandrae. The sequence goes on along the minus strand of JARDVY010000042.1, from coordinate 4,479,114 downwards.
ACAAGTCTCTACGTAGGTGGAAATCACTTAGAATTAATAAATTTGGGTGTAAGGGGTCCCGCATAAGAACTCAAGGAACCAAAGCCAACCTCACCTGCTCGTGGTGCATCATGCTTATCAACAAACGGGGCTCTGGCTTTCACCAACCTACATTAGGCCACCGTGGTAAGAAAAGGCCCAAAACCCTCCAATATGACCATCTACAAACAACGACCCCAGTCGATGTGGAGATCTTTGGGGGGGGGCCTATGTCCAGCAGTGAACGTCTAACGGCTGATGATGATGATGAATAAATTTGATTATCCATTTTATTTTAGATGGTTTAGCACAATTTGAAACACTGAAGACAAATTCTGAATACAATGATCATCGCATATTATTATCATTAAATAAACTTGCATCATAAGTGCAATTATATTAGTACACTTTTATTGAAGTATACATGAATATAAAAGAGATATATCAATGATAAATAGGAACACTAATGTTACAGTAGGTTTATCAGTATCAATATAATACCAAACTATAGAACAACCCACTATATGGTATAAGCTATTTATATATGTAGGGGTTTCCTGAAAGAAAACTATTTTCAGGGTTAACTTTGCCTTTGTTTATATTTGTAATAATTTGTATGGATATTTATGTATGAGTACATTAAGTTACTATTATACATATAAATCGGTGCAAGGGGTCTCAATTAGCTGAACCAGCGTTATGTAGTAAATGTTATCAAAACATTAATTTAAGTGTAATTAATAATCATTATACTTAAACATAATAAGCAAGAGCTGGAAACATTTTTAACGGAAAGCTTATTTGGTATGATAGGCGGCACAAGTCCATCAACGTACACCGGAAACATATCTCTTTTAACGGCTTCCGCATTTTAATTGCGCTTTCAAAGCACATACGCTCCACTTTTGTCTCTTTTAGTCAAGCTGTTTAGGTCGTCAAGGTTGACCCCTGACCCCTATTGCACTGGTGAAAATAGAGACCATTATATGAAGAACTACCAGTTGTAACATTTACTCGGAAAAGTCCGTAAATTTAAGACAGTGGTGAAAACATGGAATTCAATAAAATAAATGAAAAAAACAATTTATTTACTCAAAAAATTATTAATAATAATGTACCTTTCATCATCATCATCTCCATTGATAGATGCCCTTGGACATAAGTTTTCTTGTACTCTCAGCTGTATGATTACAAATGTTACATATAGAGGAATAAAGATCTTTTATACAACATCCAAAGACGAGCTCCTAATAAAGAGAAATTGAATACAAGATAAAATTAGAGGATATTGCGGTATGTACATGTTTCCATTCGGCATCTGTTGCAGCGAGTTCTGTTGCTGCAGCTACGGTATCATGTGGAGTTATCTTAAATTAATATCGTCTAAAGTATCTTAACGAAATTTTTACCAAAAATAATCTTTAACCATACATAATATAATTTAACCAGCTTAAGGTTTTGTTACTACAGTTAGAAATATGGAACCCCACTTTAGGTAAAGACTAATTCCACGGAATCCTGTTCTTGCTTTATCTCAGTAAACCCTTCATATTGAAGTCCTAAACAATCTTCTACTTTCATTTCATCTTTCAGTCTTTCTATTATTTATCTACAGCAGTCTTTTTTCTATCAGATAAAAGTAAAATGAGAAGACACAACTTTTATTTTATTACATGGTTACAACCTTAAAAGCTTCAGTGATATATAATATATATATTATATATAAAATATATATAATGTTAGAGTCCATTGCCGAAGATCGTTTATATAGGTACCATCGCAGCGTCTATTTCTGCCGTCAAACAATACTGTGTTCCGGTTTCTTCGTGGTTGACTTCGTATCTAGTGAAATTACAGAAGTAACAAGATTTGATACTTAAGGAGACGAGGACAAGGTGAGGTTGTGTATATCATTCTAACTAGCGCCCTTGATCAGGCGCCACCATTAGGTCAACGTATTGATCGTCTCGTTACTTCATCGAATAAAAAACATATATATTACTTACTTATACCAAATATGTTACAACATATTAAGTTTTTTATATGATTTACTTAGTTTAAATTTTCTTTTTCGCATTATTTTCTATATATAATGATAGATCATTGTTTTCATTGGCTCCAAAAAGAAAAAAGGTTTTCTGAGCCTGAAACAACAGCAACAAATAGAAAGCAAAATTTTCTTTCACTTAGAATATAGAACGATGAAAGAAAATACTCGTTTCGATTTGTACTTACTTTAACTTTGTTTTTGTTTATGTAGTATTTAGAACTATTTTTGTTTACTACAATAATCTGCAATTATCAATTGTTAACAGTAAATTAACCTAAGTTAACTAAGTCTAAGAAAATTAAATGATTACAAAAATACACTATCAATAGATTATTACTATTTCTTATTAGATGAGACCAGGATGTTCTCCTAATAGTGAATAACGCGCCTGCCCTAATAATTCGGATTATATACACAGCATCACATTCTGCTTATCGCCTTCAGACTAAAAATATTGTCTCGTTCGCGTTAGGTGGCGGTAGGTCTCTGTTACCAGAGTCCATGCCAAGTAGGTACCACCGAACTCCTATTGCAGCCGACAAACGGTACTATGTAAAGATTACTTACCGTCTTCCGGTTTAAAGGGCATTATATTTTTTTTTCTTTAATGTGTGGGAAATGCCTGCACTTACCCGTCCTTTCAGGGGCAAGGACAGTTTATGTCGAACTTGCGCCGACTAAAACCCCCATGATGTTCCTCCTCGTCGCTTTATGGCAGGGTTACGGGAACGCTCACGCACACATCCGCGACCCCGCCAGCGCCGGCCGCAGAACGCAGTCCCACCTCAGGGGGGAGGAAAGAACCACCCCCTTTCTAGATCTGTAGGAGCACGCCAGAACATACAGCTCGCCCCCTCCTCGACCTCTTGCAATCGCGCGGGCAACGGATTCCCCCGAACCCGTTACCCAGAGGCCATAGGAGCCAAGAGAGAAAAATCTCCCGGTTCCTTGCTGCGGATCTGATGTAGACCCCGCTGCCACCCGTTATACGGCCGCTGAGGATAAGGAGAGCGGCGCATCGCATTACCGACATTTCTCTTCCCCTGTGGCCCCACCGCCGCCGCATCAACGGTGCGGCACCGCATAGTCGCAGAGGGTACTCTCCCTCGGCGACTGCAGCTCGGCTGCAAAGGACACTAAAAAGCCGCTCCTGCAACCCACCGGCACACATCCGAGGGCAGCTCACGGTGGAGCACGGGCCGGCCGGGTAGGTTCCTCTTCGCTTCACCGTGGGCGCCCCAACCACGGCTACTGAACCTTTCCGCCACGACAAGGCGGGAACCTGTTGAGGGGAAAAGTCGTTATACCTAGTGAAATTACTAGAGTAAAGCGACTTAACATCTTATGTGTTAAGACGAAGCAATTTAGTGCTGTTCATATAATCCTAACTAGCGCCAAGTTGTTATAAGCAGGTGTATTATTTACCATGAGGTGCACATCTCAATTATCTCATTGGTTGCTTTAATAAAAAAAAATGATTATTAAAAATAATACTAAGTATGTAAAGCCATTGGAATTTAACAGCCAAGACCGTGCTTTGTAGGACACATTAGAAGAGACCTATGCCCAGCAGTCGACATCCATCGGTTGAAATGATGATCACGATGAAGTATATAAAGTAATATAGTATATAATTATAGCAATACATAATTTATACCTGAATCCCACAGGTCTAATGTAATAATGCTATGATCTTAGACAATAACCGTTCAGATCTTGAAATATGTGGGCATATCTAACTGTAGTGAATTTAATCAGATGAGCACATTGGTTAAGGGTGGAGGGAACTGATTTAAGTATTCTAAAATGGGCCACCAACAGTGTAGTCTTTACAACTTCCTGAATTATTTCAATTTATCTAATTATTTATTTCAATATAGTTCATAGTTGGTTTTTCATCAAATAAAATACCGAGACGTGTCATAGAATAATTATAACGTTTATTTTCACACTTCGATTATTTACACAACACTACATTATATTCTGATTGTATTAATTTTAACACCACTGACTTTTATTAGAGAATACTGTAACAGTCCTGACTGCAATTACTCTAACTGAAATATCTTAGTGGGCGCGGCTCGCGAGTCTGAAGCTATACGTTGGTAACGTTCTGACGATTGACCTTGAACTGGCGGGCGCTACCCCTAGCACACCGGGCTCCGGGGTAGCTCCACACGGGGAAATTTCTGTGCCTACCTGACTAGACAAGCGTACACGCATAACCCTATTGAATAAGGATGTCGATAATCTGAACTATTTACATTTTAAATAGTAGGATAATAATATTTCCTTTAACATTAGATAATTATATATGTGAATTTGCGTGAACAAAATACCTTTAGTTGTATCTGCAACCAGCCCGCAGGTATATATATATGTATATATGTGTGTGTACATACATACTCATTACCATTATAACATCGTTAAGGTTCACTAATTGCCATTCCCGACATTGTTGTATTAATTTATATTACACTCTCCTCAGTTAAAGACAATTCATTATATATACACCTGTTTTACTTACTGTACAAAATTTTTAAACTTAACTACATATTAACGCAAGTTGAAAAAAAAAAATACAAGATTATTTTGTTTCAACTTAACAATAAAACACCATACACAGGTAATTTCACTTGCTACAACGCCCTTCAAACCGAACCACAGTAACGTTTGCACATACTATTCAATGACAGTACACAACAATAGTATTATAGCGGTATATTTCCAATATGATGGTGGCAGTTAGCCTGGTGGCCCCTTACTTCCAACCAAACCCCTTGAAAGGTTGAACCGGAAGTAGTCAACTAGACTTTTTAATAACGTAGTATTTGTACTTATCCCTAAGATGGGTCCAACGCTAACAATAACATTGTCCAATGTTTTTATCATCATTATCATCAGTCGATAAACATCCACTTCTGGACATCTGCGCTGCCCAGCGGCATCTCGTGACTTTCACCACAGCAAGGAGCAAGAACAATAGAGGCTATGCTCGGAGTTTCTTTACGTAATCGAATCAGAAATAACATCTGCAGAATAACTAAAGTCACCGACATAGCCCAAAAATTGACTTGATTTAATTGTCAAATGGGTAGGGCATATCGCTCGAGTCTAACGGAGGAGAGGACCCCCACAAGCTGGACCGATGTCGTTTTTGTGGTGTAATAGAATCACCACTTGCACTCAATGAATTTATTGACACAACATTAAGGATTCATAATTATCAATATTTTCGTGAGTGCAAACCTATCTAGTGTTTTTTTTCTTTACATCTTCTTTACTAGTTTCTGGAAACATCGCTTCTTATTTATACAACAGTCTCGTATACAGCATTATTTTTATCATGATATTCTTCGCTCCTACATTTCATAGAAGCTTCAATTCTCTATTAAGAAGAAACTTCCTTTTCTTAAATCTTATTGGTTTCTCCGCTCTTCTTGCTTATGTACATCCTCATCAAAAAGAAACACCGACCAAAAAAATATTATGTAAAACAGATCTTCAATACCAACACTAGACGGTCTGAAATGCACAATCCATGATCTTTTGGGGTCCATTTTAGTAAAAAAAAATTAAGCTATAACTTAAATGTATTTCTCGTGTGAAAGCTAATATCCGAATTGACCGTATGATACGAGTATAATTAATTCTAGCTCAGCCGAGCTGTGGAATATTCTAATTCAACGCTTCCACAGATTGTAAAGCCGACACCATATCCTATTAACCAGCAGCCACAATACACGTTGATTTTAACCAATTAGCTGACCACTGACCTGGTTTGTAATTAACTGGAATATCAAACGTAGTAACTACTAGTAACTCTAAATAACTTATTTATTATGTGGTATGGACTAAGTTTCAATATACAGACAAATCATAAATCAAATCTATTTAGTGTCTAACTTATAAGACTTTGCTGATGCTAGGTCTCAGTTGCCGGGAGCCGTTCAGGTAGTAGTACCAGTAGCAAGAACGCCATACAAACCGGAACATAGTAATGTTTGCACACTACTGTTTGGCGACAGAAATAGGAGCTGCGGCGGTGCCTAGACGATATCCAGCGATAAAGACCTACGACCATAAACTCATATATATAACTATATAAGTTTAAGATACTACTAAAGCATTTAAAAAAAAATAATAGAATAAACTTCTTTGTTCCAATTAAACAAAATCTGTTAAATATTTAAACCCTAGTTAACTCTTTTCTAAGTATATACTAACTTTACGATCAGCAATTTTCCAAAATTACCTCCTAGAAAAAGTATTAGGTTTAAATATATACGAGGGTGAGAATATCTTAAATTAATAAGAATCAAAGGTACATTCTTTAGAAACGCGGCGAAAAGTAGGCTCTCACGCTAAAATTCATTTATCTTCTTTCTTGTACAGCCTTTAAGAGTTTTATAGAAGGTTGAATGGAATTATCCGCACTTGAAAGCATTTACAACTTTATTAATGAATCATTTGAACACGGAAAATACTGTACTGTCTCTTTAAAGTATATAATTTGATAAAAGTAGTTCTTTATAGTTTAAAATTTTTAGCTATTTCGAATATTATTCTATTTAAAGTACCACAAATATTTCCATAGAAACTCTTTGCTTACTGTGTAGTAAATAATCGTGGTACATCATTATGAAGGTTTGTATAGTCTGATTGATCTTAATATATATTTCAGCGTTATATATTAATTAAACAGCTAATAAAGCTATATATAAATAGTTAATATGATATATATTTACATGCATAAACTGTTAATAAATAAGATTTATAATATATTTCGTTTCTCCTCTGCCGTGTAATCTCGTTTATTTCCATTGGAAGGCGATGACTCACATGGAAGGTTTAGTGACGAGAGCAGAGCCAAAAAAAGGTCTCGTTTGTGATGTCGTTATAGCGACGACTTACGTTCGAGTTAACTTAAACGAGAGTAATAAAAGGCGACAAAAAGTGCCAACCCCGCCATCCCCGCCAACCCTCCTATGCCATGCCACGACAATGGACGTAATTAACGAGCGGAGTTCAGATCGCCGCCGATTCCGGAACCATCTCCGCTCTTAGCGTTTACTTTTCTCTCTTCATACATTTTCTTTACAATACAAGTTTTTATGCAATTTCTACAAATTCCTTTTGTTCCGTTTTTTTTGCTTTCAAATCATCATAATTGAGTGCCATCTTCAAATTTAATTTGGGCGGAAAATTGGAGAAAACTTTTACTATGATGTGCTACCTTTTTAATTTTTATCAAACTTCCCGTCTTCCTTTTGCTTGTTTTCCGGGCACCTTTCACATCGAATCTGAAATAACTTAAGCACTAAATATAGTTTCATTAGTGCACGACACCGTGATGATTCTTTCACAATATGAAATAAATTGTGTCAACGGTTTCATATCGAACTTCGCAAGCGTTAATGGAAATGAAATCATAATTTTATAGAAGAACACATAACTAAGTTACACCTTAACTTAATGAAAAAAGCCTTGAACGTTCCCGAAGATCTTGAGGACTGTAGCTAATGAAAGTGATGTTTCTTTTTCCTATCTTTGCATTTTCTACAGGTAAACCTTCATAACATAAGTTGGACATTTTATTCGTGTTATTGTTTTATATTAAAGGAAACGGATATTGATGGGGTGTAAGGAATCCCGCATAACAACAAAAAGGACCCAAGCTAATCTCACCTGCTGGTGGTGCACCCTGCTAATCGACAAAAATCACCAACCCGAATTGGGCCAGCGTGGTGAGAAAAGGCTCAAATCCCGCCAATATAAACTTTAACAGACAATGATTGCTAGAGCCTGGCGGAATCGATGTGGAGATCTTTGTGATATGTCTAGCAGTGGACGTCTAGCCGCCGATGATGATATTGTATGAGAACAGATAAAATATATCTATCTATGTTTATTTTAAATCACTCCTGATTATATGTAGGATTCGATGACTAACGATAATAGTAATTAGATTAGCTCTTTGATAAAAATATTGATGATAAAATAAATTAGCAAGTTCAGAGATTACAGCCGCTCCATCTTATTTACTTTGAAGGCCGTCATTCTTTCAGTAATAACAAAGTTTAAAAAAAAATTATGTCTTCAAAACTCGCCTCACTTTATCGCCTATACAAAAGTTGTTTAATATCACTCGAGTTTTTTTTATTATCAAATTGTCCTGTCATCTATCCTCTAACAAAACTGTTTAAGCGACATGAGTATGAAGTCAGTATAATATCTGCCACCAAATATATATTAGTTATATATGTATATTTTTTTATCAAAATATTTACTTTATAATCTATCCTATTAATTTGTATATAATAACTATGTATAATGAACTTTATTTCTTGTTTATTAACACGAATAGATTTATTGGATTTTGAAACTAAATCTACTAATCTAAATAGATGTACCTTATTGATGTGTTTGCGATTTTCATATATTCAACGTTATCAAACATTGATTGTTTATTTTAGAATAGAAATCAAGTGTTTTTCTCCCTCTGGAGAAATGCGGATATGTCGTTTACTTTGAATTTATATGAAAAGTAACAAAGCGCTTGAATGTGTGCTCAACCTGTGCGGTGACACAATGTAAAGACAAAGGCCTGTGTTGCGTATAAAGGATAATGTAGGGAAACCGTTTCATTGTTCATCTTACAAGGCCCCTTTGGGGTTCTGACCCGGAATCTCGTGGAAATTCTTAATTTGATACACTGTTACGTATTTAGTTCGAAATTGTTTATAGCAGAAATTTACAATTTATAATTCGATAAGAAACTAGAAACGCAATCATAACTTTTGTTTGCTGAAGGAAAACATTCTTAAAGGCAATTTACTGAAAGTAACTTTAAAATTACATGAAAACTTGTATAATTTTTTTCACGGATTAACATAAAACCGCGTCATGGATATTATAATGTTAATAACCAACATTTTTCTTTATAAAATGAATTTCTTCTATGATTACGTTAACAAATCTAAATCTTTAATTACTGATTGATTCGTTAGATCTTAATTGATATCGACGGCTGCAAAATGTTTCATCAATGGAATCAAGTGAAGAGAAATCATAGTGATAATAGTTCTCAGATTCTCAACTTAACTTCTAGGACTTTCAAAAAATCCCCGAAATATCAATATCCACTGATGTCACAGAATTTTTGCATACAAAATAATACATACATATCTTTGATCGGTTAAATATACATATACAGTTAATAAAAAAAAGCAGTTCACTTAGTGTAGGGTACATTGGGATTCCAGCAAATTAAGCACAATGAAAATAGTTTTCATATTTTAGGTCTCCCACTACAATATTTTCTATTTAACTAACTATAAGAAAGGGGGTTATATATTTAACGTCTTTATCATTGTTATGTAATAAGATTATCACTTCCTTTCCATTACGATTAACATTTCTTCAAACAAGTTCTCAAAGTTTAACCATACAGAAATGATTGTCTTCAATTCAGAAACATCTGAGCGAAATAGGGAAATTGATGTGGAGATTAGAAATACTGTACAGGCAAACGTAAAAAAACCTCTGAATTGTCAATTTACTTGAAAGGTATAAATCAATACTTGAAATGAAAAGGTCGTGCTAGTATAAAGTAGAAACGGTGACAAAATTTTGCTTTATCATCACGCTACCGCAACATGATAGTAATCCAATCAAATGTTGGAAGCGAGTACATGATTGGATTACTGTCATTTTGAAACGCCAATAAACTGATGGTTTAGTACTCGTCACGGGTTCCTTAGGTACCAACTTCGAATTCAACATTCAACTATTATTGGAACAATCTAGTATTAATGAAAAAGAATAGCAATGAGGTTGTATACAGAAAATAATAACATTAGCAACATTAGCCGGTCCAAATTAACCAAAGTATATCCTTTGAAGAAATATCAAGTCATGGAATGAATTTCCTGTTACTATTATTCCAAGAAACTCCAATATAAAGTTATTTAAAATGACTGTGATAAACCTTCTGCATGGTCATGTCATAAGCTGCAGTACTCGTAACTGTTCACCATCAGCCGTAATCATCTTTACTATCATCTCAAGTCTAGTTTGAAGAACGTTATAGTTAGCTTTTTTATCTTTAACCTTTACTTAACAGATGTTTTGATAACTTTGTAGTCTCGTTAACTTGTTATAGAATAATATGAAAACACTGTGGAGGTGGTAAACAAAGAGATAGAAACTAATGATCGCTATTTTTTAATGATTGAAGTAGAAATTAACAAAATGTATAGATAGATAAATTGAAGTAATTAAAATAATTTTAATAAAGACAGAAATAGATTAAAAATAATACAGAAAAATATATATACTTAAAATATCCGGTTTCATCTATCTGGAGTAGTGCAGATGCTACGAACTACAACACAAAGAGAAGATGAAATATAGTAAAATTTATAAAAAAGCGTTTTATCTCATTTCCTCACTGATTAATAATACTAATGTAGTTATTTCTGTTTCGTTAGACTTTGTTTCATAAAATCCAATTCACAACCTTTCAAAAGAGGTTTCATATCAAAGATTTGTTGCAAATTTTTTTATATATGTCAGTTTGTATTAAAACAGGTTCGTTTCATTATGCCTACCGGAACATGGAACATAAATTCATTTCAAGAATATCCCACAGAAACGTGAATTCTCTTAACACGTACCAGATATATATAAATTTTTTTGTAAATGTGATGAAAGTCCAGACGTGCCTTGCGAATGAAAGAAAGAGGTATTTCATTTAGTTTAATGGTGGGAGAGGAAAGGAAATTAAATGCAAAGTATATTATTCTTTTCGTAAGATCGTAATTTTAACATTCTACATTATTAATGAAAACTTTAATTAATGTTAAATATTTTAAATCATTTGGTATATATATATACATATTTATTGGTGGTAGGTCTCTGTTGATGAAGACCGTCTAGGTACCACCGCAGATTCTATTTCTGTCGACAAACAGTACTGTGGAAACATTAAGATATTCTGATTGGAAGAGCGTTGAAGCAATTAATAATACTGGAGTAACAAGATTTAACATCATATTCTCAAAGCGACGAGCAAGATGTGATGCTGTGTATATCATTCTAACTAGCGTCACCTTATGTTATGTCAATTATCATCAAGTAAACGTCTTGCTCGTTTTGTTGATTCGTTGAATAAAAAAAACAATAAAAGATGATTTGTTTGAGAAACCTTCACACCGAACCCAGGGCTATGATCACGTTTAAATTTGACATGTGAAATTTTTTTTTCTCATAGAGGTTTTGTTATTATCTCCTACTTTAATCAACTACTAGAAGACGACAAGGCAAGGGTAACAGGAAACTGGATGTCAGGTAAATGATACACAGCAGTGCTGTTTAAGCTTCAGATTGACAAAATAAGGAGGACAATTCAAAAAACTCATCATACAAACCACCATTTACGTGGTACAAATGCAAGCGAGCTCATCACTGTCCAATTGTTTCTAATATTTTTCAAGTATAATTCATTAAATTAATTCGCTAATGTTTTTCTCTACGTTAACGTAAAGTTATTAAGGACATTGCAGTATAAATAACTTACTCGTCGCCCTTAATGAGCCAGTTCGCAGCTCCATATACACACGAAACGGGAACAAAATGGAGGTTAATGGAAAATATACAACACGTCTGTCATATTAATCACTGCAGAACTCCGAGCGGGTCAAATGTTAGCGGAATTCAATTTATTTTCGGTCTACATTTTGATTTCCCGCGTGAATACAATTCAACTACCGAGTTATAACTCAAATAACAACGAGGGATGGTGAAATATTACAATGTACCCAATATTGGTTATACACTGTTGATTGATAAAATCGTACTCTTATTATCTACAACGGACAAACACTTGACCTTCATTGAACAATGTGACTCACAATAGTGCCGCGAATGATGTAGTATACTCACTCGGAATACTCTGGCTTATATGTCTGCAGCTAGTGCACAGCAATGCTGTTATGGCGATAGATATACTATATAAGATCTGTATATACCCAAGCTGGAGTGGACACGGCGGGTTCTAGTCCTGCTTGCGATTGCAAACCGGAAAACGATGCAAATATTATTCACATGGTAACAGTATGCCTTATATATTTGAGATGAAAAAACGGTACGAACAGGCCGTGGGCCCGGATCCACGAGCCCAGTATCAGATGAGCTGTAAGAGTCAAACTGACTACCAAGCGATCAACATCATCATAGAATAGAAAAGTAGTATTAGACAGGAAGACATAATTTTCCTGAATATTTAAAAAAAAATAGTATTAATAATATGATCTCCTGTAATATAATTAGTATACAGCATAGGATAAGTACCTTATACATAAATAAAAACAATACCACACCACAATAGAAATTAATTGAATAGTAAGAAATTATAAACAAGATAATAAGATGAAGAGAAATAAATTATAGTTGTAATGTCTGTGTGGTAATAAACGTCTTTGGCCTTTTACATCAACGGAAACAGTAAAATTGAAAATAAATAAATATCATCAGCCGATAGACGTCCACAGCTGGACATAGGCCTCCCCTAAAGATTCACATCGATCGGTCCCGCGCTCCCCGCATCTAGCAGTCACTCGCGACCCTCGTTTGTAGGGGTCACAACCCCTTGACGTCAATCCCCTTACATATGGTGACAATGCAGGTTGGTGGGAGGCAGGGCCTCGATTGTTGATTAGCAAGGTGCACCACGAACAGGTGAGGTTGGCTTGAGTCTCATGAGTTGTTGTGTGGGAACCCTTACACTTCTTATAACATAAATAGCCAGGCGTATTCAAAATTAACCAAAATCACTTGTGACCCCGGAATCGAACTAGGGACATTTGTGATGGTAAGGAAGCGGTTAGTCTCTGAACCATTTTCATGCCAGATAAACAGCTAAATAAAGTCTCAAAATAAATAATTTTATATTTGAAATGAAATTAAATTAGTATTTAAATAGGGTTAATGTGTGCCATAAAGATAAACTTTACAGCGGGGCGGCTTCAGTAAATTAAAACGGGAAAATTATTATACTACAATGAAATTATACCACCGTTTCGATCCCTCGCAATTATTTATCCTGTAATAAACATATCCAATGAAGACTTATTTAATATAAGTGTAATTTTCATTTCTCTTTGTTTCCAGTATACCTGTCTCCATGAAAACTTGTTTCATTATCTGTGTGAAGAAAATGGCGGCGCTGTAACGTTGCCCGCCGCGAGGGGAGACGACGCCTGGAAAATCTACTTCAACGAGATCCCCGAAGAGATTGTGGATGAATTCGCTATGAGATATGGAATCGAGGCTATCTATCAAGCCATGACGTGAGTTTCTGCCATATTCAAGAAAAATGTAAAGCCAGCTATAATGTAATGTTAACAATTTATCACCCGGAAAAATCTCGCATCTCAGCGTCGAAAGCGATTTGTCAAAATCCTTAAGGGTATTTCTTTTTCTCGTAATAAACGACATCTGTATTAATAACGAGGCCATATTATTTCTTTTTAAAAAGGTTTCTATGGTTAAATTTATACAATAACTCTGTTTTTGTTTGCAGCCATTTTCATTGTCTCTCAACGAAGTACCTCTGCGCCGGAGTGCCGGCGGTGATGTCGACGCTGCTCGCCAATATCAACGCTTACTACGCACACACTACAGCATCATCAGCCGTATCGGCATCCGATAGATTTGCCGCCTCAAACTTTGGAGTAAATCTTTTACACTATAAAATAAAGCGAAGGTTTAACTTTAACTTACAAGAATACGACGCGCCGTGCTTCTAACGGGTTGCTCCGTCGGCGATAGCACTCCACTGTTTAAGTTGCATTAAATTAGAATTTTTTTTACTTATACATACATTAGTATATTTAAAAAAAATTTAGTTATCTATTAGAAATATAAAAATATTGTTTAATAAATTTTTTGAAACCTAACCCTCCCTTTTGTGTTAGCTCTGGGTCGCAAACAAAAAGGTTTCATACGTCACGGAATTTTATAGGAACCTGTCTACTATATTATACGAGAGTTACCTGTAACAAAAATTGCTCAATACATATTAATTTGCTGTTTGGAATTGTGATGGTAGTAAACCTTATCGTTAAATTTTAATATTTTTGTGCATTTAACACGAGTTTAAATGAAGGACTTTTTTAATTTCCCATTGTTTCACAGCAACGGGGAAACAATGCGCATGCTACCATAAGAGCACTTTCAAGTTTAATTACGTGAACAACACAAAAAGTTCCATGAATTTCACTGAACATTACGCGTTAGTAGGTCACTAAATGAAATTCTCTCATATGCCGTACTTTGTTTAACTATATTATACTTTGCAATATTACACAATTTTACAAACAGATACAAACTCTATTAGTTTCGATTACTAACGAAACAACAATTTATGTACAAGATGAACATAATGTTGTACAATTTTCTTCATACTATCATAAAGCTGTATGCAACATATTAATTGTTACTTAAAAGCTGTATACTTACAATCAGGTGAATTTTTATACTTTATTTATATTATCTAATCGAAGAGTAACTGCGGGATGCATGATCAATTCCGACTAGTAAAAGACACGAAAAAAGGTATGAGAGTATTGTCATGTGTAATGTATATTTACGACCAAGAAATCATTATTCAGAACTAGAACAATGCGGATTTTATTCACAGGGATTATTCTATTACCGCCATACATTCTTAAAACCTTCGTTTTTCTCAAGGCCAAGTCAATAAAGAAAAGTCCAATAGATTAAAAGGCGAATACAAATTAGTAATTCTATACAATTGCGGCAATAAACGTGTATTTACTAATATCTTTGATTTTAAACAGAAAGAGAAGTTCGTGAAGCTGCTGGACCAATTGCACAACTCCTTAAGGATAGACCTGTCGATGTACCGGAACAATTTCCCAGCATCAAGCGCTGAGAAACTGATGGACCTTAAGTCCACTGTGGACTTACTCACGAGTATAACTTTCTTCAGGATGAAGGTATTAAATGATTTATTCAATTACTATTAACTTCGTTATGTATCGTTCAATGACAAATAAATGTACATCGTTTTAAGAGTATAGTGTATCTTATAACAGAATTTATATCTACAATAATATAGAGAAGCTGGAATCTGTCAGCAAGTTCGAATAAGCACTGATTTTTTATACTTTTCATTCTTGCAGTATACGGCGTTTTACACCAGATCGCAAATCTATTACTTTAGTGGGAAAAGCCTTGATAAATCCAGTAACTTTTATTGAAGTTATACTCTTCAACCCTTGTATTGAAAATATGATGCAACAACCCTAAAGAGAGAGTTACTCTTGATATTGCAGAGAAGCCTGTGCTTTTCTTAGTCGCACTTTAAGCGAGATATTGCCAAGATGTTGTATGTGTGGTTTCACATCCAACTTGCTGGAATTCAGAAATTGTTCACATTTTCCCAGTTCCTACATAATGATGAATATTTTTTTAATCAAAATTTTTGTTAACAATTATTATTTGTTCAAGGTCCAAGAACTTAGCAGTCCACCGCGTGCGAGTACTGTAGTTAAAGATTGTGTGAAGGCTTGCCTGAGATCAACGTACCAATTTCTCTTCGAGAATTGTTACGAGTTATACAACAGAGAGTTTCAGGTAACTGCCTTAAATTGACATTGATAAAGTTTACTATGTATAAAATATACTACAACTAGTAGTCTTCATCATCATCATCAGCTAATACACGTCCACTGCTGGACATAGGCCTCCCCCAAAGGTTCTCACATCGATCGATTCTGCACTGCCTGCATCGCCGAGTACCAGAGGCCGTCGTTTGTAAGGATTCATATGGGAAAAACCAACTCGCATTGGGCCGGTGTGGTGGATTATGGCCCAAACCCTCTCACCCATATGAGTCTACATAGTTATAAAAAAATATTTTACATAGTCATAGTTCATATCATGCACTCTATTGCTATGCTTATGATAAACTTCTACGAGTAACTCATCTTATTCTAGGTTGATCCCAATGAAGCCAAGCGTGATCCATCTGACCATGGACCACAGTTAGACTCCGTGGATTTCTGGCATAAATTGATTGCGCTTATAGTTTCTGTGATAGAGGAAGACAGGAACAGCTACGCGCCCGTCCTTAATCAGTTTCCTCAGGAGTTAAACATTGGCCAGGTACAAAATTATAAAATCTTTTCTTTCCTTTACCTTTTTCCAAAACGACATGTCTAACATGTTTGTATGTCTATTCGTGTATTAGTTTGTGAATATCTTTCCTTCTATTTGTTTACTCTGGCTCCAGTTCTTGAACTATAATTTATGAAAGCTTTTCATCTGTTTGTATATTAGCAGATTTTCTTATTTAACTCTCCTCGATTTTAGACCCATAAATATTTAATTTCGAATAGTTAAAATATATGCTATATATATGTGTAATTAAATAAAGTAAAGTAATAAATAAGTAGTTACTTTTGGGTCCAACTGAAAATCAGCGTTAGTGCTTGCAGCAGAAATATTTTTACTGAATGGGAAACTCATCTAGTGTTTTTATCTTTAAAGTTTTTTGTATGTATTTATTCAGGAAGATTCTCTTGTACTTTCTATATTTTATATAACTGCTTAAAATCAAAAGTCAGGTTATATTATTATTATTATTTCAGCTTTCAGCGGCGACCATGTGGTCCTTGTTCGCGGTTGATATGAAGTACGCATTAGAGGAACACGAACAGCACAGACTTTGCAAATCATCAGCTTATATGAACCTTCATTTCAAGGTATATTAATAAGTGTCCTATCTAATATAATAATAGTTTTTCATTAGATTTAACACGATTTATTAGATTGTACAAGATTATTATACTATACCTGTATTTGTAACTATCTTTCAACGCCATTGTTAATACAGTGAAAAATTATTTATTTTGTTAAAAAAAACTATTGTTAAACAGACTTACAAGAAAATTAAGATAAACAGTAAATATATACAAACTAATCGAATAGTATTTGACCGTTACATGATAGTAACCACGCCTGCCCATAACAAAGTTGTGCTAGTGAAGATGAACTTGACTTGAGACATAAGATGAACGTCTCGTTACCTCAGTAATTTCACTAGCTATAGCTCCCTTCAAATGGGAACACAGTAATGTTTGCAAACTACTGTTTGGCAGCAGAAATAGGAGCTGCGTATACCTAGACTACCCACCTAGGCGGTCTACTACCAATAGAGCATAAGTAGCCCACAAGACCTGTCAGTTCGTCGTTTGAACTAAAAACATTAATTTGTAATGATTTTGAGAGTTTCATGATTTTATTTTTCTTTCAATGTATCCTAAATATGAAAACAATTCAATTTTATACTTTGATAATAATCTAGGTGAAATGGTTACACACGAACTACGTGAAAGACGTGCCGCCATACTGCGGCGCGGTGCCGGAATATCCGGCCTGGTTCGAACCTTTCGTGATGCAATGGCTAAACGAAAACGATGATGTCTCCCTAGAGTACCTCAACGGTGCTTTCAATAGAGACAAGAGGGACGGGGTAAGTGACTTAAATACTTTTTATTTAACCTATTAAGGACCCCCCACAAATTATCTCGTGTTACCTTTTCCGTTTGTTATCAATCGAAATAACTCGTGTTTTTTTTTACGTTGTCCAAAAAGATGATCACCAATAAATGTCACCTTTTTTTAACGACGGAGCGACGAGACAAGAGAGACGTTCACCTGATGGTTAGTGATACGCCCTACTCATAACAATGTGGCGCTAATTAAGATAATATACATACCATCACATTGTGCTCGCGCCCTAATACATAAGATGTTAAGTTACCTTTATAAACTCCAACGCCTTCCAAACTAGAACACAGTAATGTTTACACGCTATTGCTTAACGGCAGAAACAGGCGCTCCGTTGGTACCTACCTAGACAGTCTCCAGCAATAAGGAGTTACCACTAGTCACATACTTTAAAACAAAATTATTTGTCACCACAAACCAAAGTAATTACAAACAAAATTCTTAAGTTACGTACATCATTTAACAATATTGCTGTGGATCGCTGATGCTTGTGATGGGTAATAAACCCGTGTTACAGATCACCAGGTCTTCGACTGTCGTACAATTAATATTGCAGCATAACTTAAGTAAATAAGAGCAAAAGAGATTATATCTACTGAGTGTGTGGGTGTTGTGTATGAGTATGCGCGTATATGTATATGTATGTGTCTGTATGTGAGTGTCTTAACTTTAATATATTATTACTACTTTTTATATTGAAGAAATGAAGTAATTTGAAGAAAATGAAGTAATTAAATACTATCAGTTAAAAAGAATAGCTGAGGATCGTTTTGGTTTTTTCAATATGATCGCCAAACTTTAGTGTGATGAAGGCACCTGATGATGAATGATGATGAATTACAACAACCGTCAATGTATTAAAATAAATTGTCGAATTCATATACCGACAAACAAGCATCCCAGAAATTAAGCATTTGTTTCTTTTTACCAACGGAAACGATCTTAATAGCGGAAACCGAACATATCAAGCTGCAAAGGAACAACAAGTTTGATTAAAACCAAGTGGACCCAAGGAAATGTCTTGCAAATATCTTTATCGTCCTTTATATATTAAATAACAATACACCAAGTCAAACAAATACATTAACATGTCTAATTATTTTGTGAACCTTGACCTATAAGTTATCTTTAAGCTATTACTTTATCTGTGTTATAAAAATATTCAAAATTCTCTAGTTAACTAAAGTTAGGTACATTATATTACGTTATTTGCTTTATATAGTTATTGTTTATTTTATTTATCTTCTAGTTCCAAAAGTCCAGCGAGCATGCATTATTCAGCAACTCCGTGGTCGACGTGTTCACACAGCTTACTCAGTGCTTCGATGTAGTATCTAAGCTCGAGTGTCCGGATCCGGAAATCTGGAAGCGCTACATGAAGAGATTCGCGAAAACGATAGTGAAAGTTCTAGTGGCTTACGCGGATATCGTTAAGAAGGAATTTCCCGAGCATCTGAAAGAGGAGAGAGTGGTAAGATATTTTATATATTGATAATACTTTTTAAATTGTAACAGTCTTGTTAATTTATTTCATGAGCTTTTGATAGAAACGTTTTATAAAATTTTAAAACCTCTAAAAATTATCAGAATTCCTACATCTGTAGGAATATCGATCATATAAACAAATCAATTATAAAAACCGTGTCAATATACTTAAGATGACGACAATGATAAATCCCAAGCGTTTTACTAATGTCAATATATATTAAAAGTTAAAAAGATCGTCAGATCTGTCATATTGTATGGAGCTAAGTGTTGGGCCACCAAGGGTTCGGATGAAAGGAGATTACATGTGGCCGAGATGCGAATGTTAAGATGGATGTGTGGTGTGACGAGGATGGATAAAATTAATAATAAGTATATTAGAAGAAGTCTGAAAGTTGCTTCAGTGACAGAGAAGGTGAGGAGCAAGAGGTTAGTTTGGTACGGGCATATTAGGCGGAGGGATGAAGGATATATAACAAAGAAAGTAATGAGAATGAAGCTGGATTGTTATAAGGCTAGAGGAAGACCGATGAAAGTGTGAAAAATGACATGTGTAAGAAGAGTGTTAATTCAGATATGGTGGCTGATAGAGGGATATAGAAGAGAAGTACATACTGTGCCAACCCCACATAGCTGGGAAAAGGGCAAGAGGAAGAAGAATATATATTAAAAGTAAATTTTCGTCTTTTTATATGTATATCTTAATATCGTTTGTATAATATATTTTCACAGGCGTGTATACTAATGAACAACATTCAACAACTCCGAGTGCAACTTGAGAAAATGTTCGAAGCGATGGGTGGCACTAAATTGGAGCGGGACGCAGCTGACATTCTACACGACCTACAGCAAAGCCTGAATAGCACACTGGATGAACTAGCTTCAATGTTTGCTAACAGGTAACGCATTCTTTATGTTAAAAATGTCTATTTTCTGATATGTAGTACTAGTTGTTCCTCGTCCGCTTTGCTGACCGTACACGCTTGTAACTCCCTTTTGGGGAAGGAGTTTTGTAAAAATGCGTCCTTAGCTGATATATATATATATATATATATATATATATATATATATATATATGATACTAGGCAAAAGGAATATTCCTATCAAATTTCAAGTCCCTATGCCTTATGGTTCCAGAGATCTCAACACAGGTGTAATCTCTTATACATATATATATTTATTTAATAAATTTTTTAATGAGTAATTTTTTATCTTTCAGCCTGGAGATCCGTATAACAGCGAGTGTTAAGGAGTTGGGAGAGCTGCTGCAGAAGGTCGGTGGTGGTGCAGCAGCAGGACAGCCGCAACCGCCAGCACATCACGAGGCCGACGAGGTCCTACGCCCACTCATGGATATACTGGTACGTTTGTTAAATTTGGAGCTAGATATAAAAAAAAATCTATCAAGTTGTTTGAATTTTATCAAAGAACTAAGACTGCATTAAAATACTGTGACTGAAATAATCATGAAAGCGTCATATTGATTAGTATTTTCTATATGATCCTAAACGCATAAATAAACTGAATTTAAAAAAAAAATTAAATGTGAAGGAAAAAGGAAAGCTTGTAGATTTACTTAGTCATCAATTAAATTCTTGATCTATTTTTACAGGACGGTTCTCTGACTATGTATGCTGAATCGTGTGAGAAAACAGTGCTGAAGAGATTGCTGAAGGAACTATGGAAGATTGTCATGAAAATACTTGAGAAGACGGTTGTGCTTCCGCCAATGACAGACAAAACTGTATGCATTTATTGTTTATTAGTTACATTTAAAAGTTTATACATATTAATATAACTTTTAAATATACAGATGATGCTGAAGAATTTGACGAACAACGCGAAGAACCTAGCAGCCAACGCCAAGATCGAAGATATGACTCAGCTCTTCAAGAGCACAGTTGGAAAGCAGGATGTTAAACATGCACTTTCTGGTGTTATGGATATCTCTAAAGAGGTAAATTATACTATGACGTCGTTCTATAGTTAACTTCAATTAATTCTGGATATATCGTTTAGAAAAAACCCCTCAAATGAACCCTTAATTAAAATTAGTAAGATTATATTCTTAAATCACGTAAACATCACAAATGCAATGTTATAAGATTAATCATTACGAGATCACGTTATTGCCTTCGAGGTGCAATTGATAACCGATTACCTATTTGGTATGTAAAACAATGGTTTCCGGTTTTATAGCGAAGCCTATATGTGCTCGAGGTTTGATTGGTGAAAGGAG
Organism: Ornithoptera alexandrae; assembly: GCA_029030555.1. Classification (NCBI taxonomy): domain Eukaryota; kingdom Metazoa; phylum Arthropoda; class Insecta; order Lepidoptera; family Papilionidae; genus Ornithoptera; species Ornithoptera alexandrae. The sequence continues at coordinate 4,457,722 of JARDVY010000042.1, read as the reverse complement.
TTTCGAAATCCTACCACAAGGCCAATAACCACCCTCTTTATATATACACGTACTTTGTACATCTGCTGCCTTACTGTGATCTATCAGTCAACGTCATGTGAGATGATCAAATGTTATCCTATAAAAATATATAAGTAGCTTATATCAACAGATATTTTTTTAATGATTTTATTAATTAATTTTTTTTTAATTTCCTTTTTTGGAGACAGAAATAATAAATCCAAAAAACATAAGCGAATATTCATAAAAATAATCACAATTGCTTCCTTAGATAGTCTCACTGAGAACATTTTTGATTTACACAACATGACAACACGAGTTTAATAAATAGTAATTTGAAGTATAAGTACGAATTATGGTTATGGTAAGTTATTTACTAGTTGAAAGTAGTGTACTACTAGCTTTAAACTTTATTTTATTATAGCATTTATCAGCCGAAAAGAGCTTGACGCCGAAACAATGCGCGGTGCTCGACGCCGCGTTGGATACGATAAAGTTATACTTCCACGCGGGAGGCAACGGCCTCAAGAAGACGTTCTTAGAGAAGAGTCCGGAACTTCAATCCTTAAGATACGCGTTAAGTCTATACACGCAGACAACAGACACTTTAATAAGAACCTTCGTCACTAGTCAACAGAACCAGGGTGAGATTCTGCTCCGTGTCATATTAATGTGCACAATGAATTGGCTTTAAAGTTCCATTGACATCTTTCATCGTTACAGTCTATTGATGTCCACTGTTGAACACTTGCCACAAAATAAGTTGGTTTCCGTACTTGATAACTTTTCTTGCCATCAAAAATAAATATTACAATTATCAAGAGCAATTATCTTCTTTGAGAGTCAGATAAAGAGTTTAGAATTGAAGAATCTCTCTCCAAAGTAATACTTCTCATTATGTGAAGTATCTTAACTTATATTCAAAATAACTGATAACGATGAATACACCAACTTAAGCAATTTGTATTTTTCAAAATTTTGCACCGGAAATTGTTCGTATATTTGTGATTGACATGAGTTTAGACGCGGCAGTGGCGGAGGAGGGCAGCGTAGGTGAGGTCTCGCTGCAAGTGGACCTCTTCACTCATCCGGGGACTGGCGAACACAAAATTACAGTTAAAGGTAACGAGAACATTCTCTCATCTGTTTTAATAGAAAATCTAAAACATTGTGTTATTATTATCATCACGTCATACACTCAGACGTCTACTGCTGGACATGGATCTCCATATCGACCGGTTTTGCGCTACCCGCTACGAGCTGCTTCCCACGACCTTCACCAGATCGTCGAACCACCTAGCCGAAACATTGTTTACTCATATTAAAATCATTATTGTTTCAGTGGTTGCGGCGAACGACTTGAAGTGGGTGATAGCTAGTGGCATGTTCCGTCCATTCATCGAGGTGAACCTGATCGGTCCGCACCTCGCGGATAAGAAGAGGAAGTTCGCCACCAAATCCAAGAGCAACAACTGGAGTCCAAAATTCAACGAGACTTTTCATTTGTAAGTTCTAACAATTACTATTATCCAAGTTTATAAGAAAATCATAGTACCTGAAATTTTCCTGGAGAAGCCTACTCGCTTAAGATTTATCTATTATATGATGAAACATAGTAATCTTCAGAACCGTATCCTAGCTGCATCCCCTTCTTTACTAGTGTACCGTTCACAGGGTATATTTATGTCAACCCTAAAACACTTTATCATCATCAAGCAGTAAAAAGCTAAACATTTATTCGTACAGACTTATAGAGCAGGCATATTTTCTAGCATGGTGAGTGCGACGGAGCAACTGGAGCTATTCGAGCTGCACGTCTGCGTCCGCGACTACTGCTTCGCACGCGAGGATCGCCTGGTGGGGCTGGCCGTCATGCGCCTCGCCGACATCGCCGAACAGGTGAAAGCTTTTATATTAACGTAGCTGTACATGAATCCCCAGAAAGCAGCCCTTAAATCATAGTATTATAGAATAGATCATCACTATCATCAGCCGATAGACGTCCATTGCTGGACATAGGCTTCACCCAAAGATCTGTATATCGATCGGTCCTGCGCTGCCCGCATCCAGCGGCTTTTCATGACCTTCACTAGACAGTCAGCATGGACTTAGATACCGGTGGGCACTAGGGGCTGTCGTTTTTAGGGATTCACATGAGGGATTTCGATCATTTCCCACCACGCTGGCCCAATGCAAGTTGGTGAGAACTAGAGCCTCATTTATTAATTAGCAGAGCAGGCAAGGTTTGCTTGGGTCTTATCAGTTCATGTGCGGGTCCTCTTACACCTCCTATATATATATATATATATATATATATAATATTTTATATAGTAAAACTAATAATATAAGACCACAACTTCACATGGTGTATAGTAACAATGAGGCAATGGATGGTGAAGTGAAATGACCGAGAATACTTCAGCTCATCCGTAAATAGTAGGAACTTAACAATAATGTGGTAGCGATCGATTTATAATACGAGGGTAGTAAAAAATTAACAAAATACACAATAACACTTTACACCCCGTAGAATCAATGAAACTTAGATAACAAATAACGACAGTCTTTAGAGGTATCATTCTGACAGCCGACATTAACAACACCAACACTGGAAACATTTCTAGATAACCTGAATCGAATAGAGACTTCCTAGAAGAATTAAAAAAAATAAATGTCATTATAGGCCTGAGTTTAATGAAATAAAGGTTTAAACCGTCGAATTTCAATCTAATCCACAATAAGATCCAATTTCAACGAGTTAAAGCACACAATTACAAAATTTATAAAAAAACACCATTAATAATAAAGGCCCTCTAATTTTCCCACTGTTGGGACAAAGGTCCTCTGTATCCGAGCAGAAATTCAAAGTCATATTTATCATTTACGCAGACTGACGCATCTCACGTGACTACAAAAATTGTTGTTCTTGAAACAAGTCTGTTTCCTCACGTTGTTTTCCTTCACCAAGCAAAAGCTCAAACTGTACACGAGCTTACCGTACTTATTACTTTACAGGGCTCTTGTGCATGCTGGTTACCGCTGGGTACGCGCGTCAAGATGGACGAGACCGGTTGGACAATATTAAGGATTCTCTCCCAGAGGCACAGCGACGAAGTGGCGAGAGAATTTGTTAAGCTAAAGTCGGAAATGAGAGCCGAAGCTCCCACTGCCGGACAAGGTCCCGCGTGAGCATGACCCAGAGGGTCACAAGAAGATAATTAAGCTTCACAGAAGACGGGGCGATGAGGCCGGTTATGAGGCGGCAGGGCCGAATGACATGCACGAAGCAAATAACAATGGATTTAACCCCGGACACTTCAAACGTGCAGTCGTCAAAGCACACCAACGCACCAAAGCGTACACTGAAGTTAACATACCAAATAACTTCGGTAGTTTTCGGTCAGCGGTCGTTTATTAACCGGGATGAATTTTTTTTTTGTAAATATTTTTTTTTAAGTTTATAAGCTGATAGTGAAATGTTTTGCACAAATTATTGTATATTTTTCCAATAGAAGCTGACTGGTAACGACCGAACGCCGTTACTTCCGTTCGGGCATTCGGCAAGCGTCTTCGCGTTATTACTTTAATCTGTCAATAAAACATGGTTTACTACACAATCGACAAATACTTCACTTTTTATATATTTCAACAGATATTTACTAGGAATTATTTTTTTTAGATTTCGTTCTCAAAAACATATTTCCGCTGAATGCCTTAAACACGCGAAGCGACCGATTGCGTACAATCGATGTATTGATACTTATATGGACCAAACTTTCGTAAATATGGATGAATAACCTAATCCTTAATGTTTAATATTAAATCTGCATTATTATTTATTCAATCAATCATATTGTCGTTATACTTGTACAGTATTTAATATATGGCCTTATGTAAATTATTACCTCCATTTGTTAAAATACATAATATGCTTCCGTTGGGGGATATATAGGAGCATTAATGTTTAACGGTTGTATGGTGATGAGTGAGGGATAGTTGAGTATGTGGATCCTCTAAGCCGCTTGGAATATATAACCTCGAATTAACCAAAACAGTGCTTGCTAATTAAATATCTAGACAAAATACTATTCGGTCATATATTCAATATAATCCCATTTTATTGTATGTCCCGTTTTCAGTGAAATGCATAACGATTGGGTTTTTAGTAATTCGTAATAATGTAAATATCAACATAAAAAAAAATATATAAACATTGTTTAAATACGTATAGCACATCTCTAACCCTTACTTTAATACGCTTGTCTTGTAAAATTATATATAGATCTCCTATGTCTTTTTGTATATTATTGAAAATTGTGATATTGTTATAAAAATTAAATACATAACTGTCGTGGATGTTTGTGGGGAATCGTTTAGCGGATCAAGTTCATGGGTGTTTATTGTTAAACCTGGCTTCAACGTATAGCACGGGAGGGGCGCCGGCGGCGATGCGCCCTGACGGGAGTAAGGGAAGGTAGATGGTTGTGTTGTGTGAGAAATGTGTTTAGATCAGTGCTCAAATGCATTTTGTTAAATAAATCTATCAAATGTAGCAAATTTAATAAAGTTTCACAAGCAGTGCATGATGAATTTTGTTAAAGGATAGCTCAATTAAAAAAATCACGGTGTACACCATCTCACCCATAACTTACCAAGTGTATTTTCAACCCCGGTGTAGACTTGAATACTCGACAAAACGTTGTAACCTCGGGAAGTATACGATTTTTACGATACTTTTGTCACTGACCAAATAAATCTGTTTTGATAGTGTATTTAAGGCATAGATTTAAGTGAGAAAAAAATCGATATAACAAATGCTAATAATTAGTAGGACCTGTTTAGAAAAGAACTGATAGTACAAGAATTTTAAACAGAACAAAATGCAATAAAAGTTTAGACTGGATTTTGATAGCATAATAAATCAGTAGAGAACCTTTTGCCTTAGTTTTCAGTAATGTACCGCGTAGCTTAAATAGTTTTAGTTATAACTGGAAGGTAGTTCCAAGGGTGGTAATGATTTGTGCAAATGACAAACGCAAACGCTGGGGTTTTTTATATAAACGAAATGCAGTTTCTTAAAATGTGATTCTAGGTTATAAAAGGAGATAAACATAAATGAACACTGTATCGGGTCTACACGGAGTTGAAGGTACGCAAAACCGAAGCACTTATGTACCGACACGGGGGTTAGATTTTTAAATATTAGCATTTATCATTGATTACATATCTGTAGATAGAGAATGTGGTTTGTCTAGTCCAATTCTCAATGATGTATATTAAATAATATTTAATCTTCTTGTCTATTGAAACAATTTTTTTAAATCGAAAAAAAATAAATTTTTGTATTCTCCGCGTTGACTGATTCTTCTAGATGTGTAGACGCAGTATTATTGTTTTACGTAGATTGTTTCCGTTACAATCTACTGGCAACACTTGAATTAGTTTTGAAAGTTGTTACGATTGTATTAAAACTCTTTGTCCATTGCAATAATTAAAGTTAAACAATTGAAGAATTCAAAACTTTGTAATTCACGTGTGCGTTCAATGAATACCGTATTATTTTTCGGTACGACAACGGTATGAAGAGTTATTGGTGGAGAAGTAACGATGTCAGTTGGTAATGATGATACAGTAAAGTTGCGAAGTGTCGCGTTTCGTTGAAGATGGCATCCTCATCGCTCGTCTCACCCATTTGTATATACGAACAGCAGGTACGTCCACTGCATCAACTAAGCGTGTTCCATGCGACGGAATCCTGGTGTATCTACATGAGGCTGTGTTCACGTCGTATAATTCCCTTCGTGTACAATCTGGTCGTCCATCAAAGCCTCGCCTCCCTCGTGTAAATATATCACGATTCGACATAAATAAAAAGCGCACAGTATTCATTCTAACCTCATCTTAATATTACATGACATTAATAAGAATCGTATTAAAGAGTAAATAATCTTTACCATTTGACAATACTTGGTAAATATAACCTTTTTAAGTCTAAAATGTGATCATCACATTCATCGGCATCTTTGTAAGTCTGTTGCGCTCCAGTTTTAGTATTAAATATCACTAAACATTGCATGTGTCTTTGTATAAATGCATATATGTAAATGTTACATGTTTAAACACATTATTGAATTTAGAATTTTTATGAAAAAAATAAATAAATATCCGTATTTCAAATATATCTTTCGTTTGTTTTTCTAACATCCTTACTCTTTGCAATCATACAGCTTTTGAATCGATAATCTGTTAGCACAGAATAAAACATGTTACTAAATGTGTTTGCTTATGTTTACTTCTAATATAAATAGAGACTTCTGTTCAGTGATAATATCTTTATTATTACTAGTAGACTTTTCAAGTTACCCCGTTATATATTTATTTATTTTACCTCTCCTGTCCTACAAAGTTTGCGTGGCAGATATCGCTTATAACGATAAGACCGTTCTTGCCCACATTTAGATTATAAATTTGGTTTTAGTAATTTGCTATACCTACATAAATATCCGCAATAAAGTGTTCATCTATATACCTATTGAAGAAATAGTATTTAAGGACGTATTAAAAGAGATATTTTATAAATATAGAAAAAATTAAAAACAGAAATTGTAACGAAAAATGTGTGTAGTTAAGACAAACCGATTCGGTTTGATCACTCATTGATCTCTTTAAAGCATATTGTGTTATCATTGAATTGTTAAAAAATAAATAAAATATTAGTGAAATTTCTCCCAAATAAATTATAGATTACTATTTATAAAATACCCTTATCAATCTAAGTAAACCAAAAACCCTCACTACGAATTTCATTAGAAATAGCTTCACATTATTTCAATTCTTCCAGATTCGAGATGAGCAGAAGTTACCCCGATTGTAACCGATACTGTGCCGTAAGTATAAGGTGTTAGTTAAGATACTTATACACCAACAAATTATATAAAAAAAAAATACTATTTTGCTGCTTGAATATATATGTATTATGGACACAAAGCTGATGGTAGGTGCAAGTACCAAAGTATGATTAGGTAACAATAATCTTACTAATAATTAATACTTTAAGAATTTTACAGTTAGCGTTGAAAAAAGTAACACCATTATTAAGTATAAGTAAGAGGAGTTAGAATTTACAAAAACAACAATGATACATTAACAAGAATGATATTAATAAAATATATGTACAAGTGTAACAATTATATATAATCCAGATAACAAGCAACTAACCATTTCCTCCATTATGTAAATTATAAAAAATTTTCCTTCAATGATTGCAATTTCTAATTCTCGTAACGAACGTAGACACTCCCACATTAGCGGTGGTTACGACAGAGTGTGAGGAGGGTGAGGAAGGTGAGGAGAGGTTGGCAGAAGACGTCACCCATTCATAAGCCGAGCAACACCATTTCATTATAAACCACCGTCGAGTACGTACGGCCAATAAACAGTTTAGCGCGCTCTATTTATATTTGGTTTTCTCAAAGGAAACTCTGTCGGTGTCTTGTGGTCCATAAGGAGCAGAATGAGCGGAAACTTCCTTACTATCCCTGGTGACGATCCAATTCAGAGGCGATCCCGGGTAACGCTTATATACATATTTAAATACACTAACCGTTTTACATAAGATTCTTAACAAACCTTATTGTTTATGTTTTTTTACTGATCTAACCCTCAATTTGAAATGGTTTTAATCGACAATGAGCACAGCGACGGGTATGCTTAGAATATTCTGATTGTCATACATTTAATGACGAGAGATTCATTGTACAATAGTAAGCTTAAAGAAGTCATATCAATAAACAAACTCAACCGGTTTCGAAATTCAATTTTCAAAAAGGCAACAATTAAACTACTACGCCATTAGGAAATTAAATGAAGACTACTACTACTACACAATGAAAGTTGTATTGAATATTCCACAATACATGCAGATAACTTAAATGATAGATTCAACTAAAAAAGATCGAAAAATCAAATGTTCTTCTTCTCTGAAAAAAATATTTTGAAAATTAGATAATTTTTTAAATTTTTTGTACAAAGCTTTTAATGTTATCCGAGTATTAGTCCTGTGCATTTAGACCTAGATTATAAACGACAGAACTCTAACATTTAACTGGAGATTAACCTATTGAACTGGTGACAGTTTAAGGATAATATCGTGTGCACATGATTGCGACGTGGCTCGTCTCGACGTGGATCGTCATCAGCTGGAAGTCTTCTACTGCTGGACATAGGCCGCTGCCAAAGATCTCCACGACAATCAGATGCTTTCTTTGCTTTCTGATGCTTTGCCGTTGAATAAGTTTTTATGAAGCCACTACTGGCTAGCTCCCATAACCATATTTTTAATCTGCTCCACATTAATATTACTCTGGTCGGATTTACATATATAATACATGAATATCTCATTACTTGCCGTACCCCGATTTTTAGTCTTTACATAAAATGTACTAAATATATCTGCAATGGAAATTAAAGATGTTGGTACACCTCCACATATACTGAGCTTTGTCCATTATTATCCATTTTATATTAATTATATATATTTTAAAATTTAATAACCTTTTTGGACAAACAAACAATATCTTATTTCCATTCTTTCATATAAATAGCTAAGCCTATGTTTCTACAATTGGAGCTCGGAAAATTATCTGAAGGATAGTCTTTATTCTCCTAAAGCTGCTAAGGTCCCTGTCCATGTGAGTGTTGACGGTTATGATATATCTGCGAAAGTTAATTTTAATATCAGTTTCCTCACGATGGTTTCATTCACCGGAAGCTCGAGCTCAGAGGATAATTTATACTGGTATAGCACGGAGTATCACTTCAATATTTATATGAACAAGTTATAGTATGACTATAGACTTAAATTTACTGGTGGGTAGGTTTCTGTTGCCGGAGACCGTCTGGGTACTACCGCAGTGCCTGTTGCAGCCGATAAATAGTATTGTGTAAATATTACTGTGTTCCGGTTTGAAGGGTGCTGTAGCCAGTGTAATTACTGGGGTAATGAATTTTACGATTTCTGTCTAAGCGACGAATACAATGCGGCGCTGTTTGTATCATCTTAACTACCGCTATATTGGTATAGGCAGTAGTGTCACTTACCATCAGGTGAACGTCTCACTCGTTTCGACATTTATAAGATTTACAAAAAATAACGTTTTGTATAACGATTACAAAAAATTAAACAAAACCCACGAAATTTGTTGGTGGTTCGTTTTAGAAAATATCGCCCTGAGAGAGTATGATATAGATATAGTATATATCATATTTAATAACATAAAAGTTTCAAGTTAGAATCACATTTGAAACATTTTTAAGTTATTACAATTACTAATACATATCTAATTATTACAATGAGTAAGAACAGTGGCAAATTGTAGATAGTAATTATTTTTAGGTCGATGAGCAAGGCAAAGTCGTCAGCTTTGTACAAATTATATGTAAATAATACCTATGTAACATTCGCTCATGACCTTCACTTCAGTTTGTAGAGCATTTTTTTTTTTTTTGCTTTGGCACTTCTCGTTAATTACAGCAAGAAATGTCGAAATACCGCCAGAAATTCATAGCAATACATTTTTTTAGAATATTTCACTTCTCATTAAAATAGCACAGCAGATAACTGCTTGTCATGTAATACTGAAGTTTCTGGTTCCGTCTGGAGGTTACATGCATTGAATTTGGATGGTGAAAAAGTCTTTTCGAAATCTGTCGCAATAGTATTCTTATCCTCCCGTCTAGCTCTCTGTAGCAACAGATCATCTAGGTAGATACCAACGCAACTCCTAACTCTGCCGCTAAACAGTAGTGTGCATAAATTACTGTGTTCCGGTTTGAAAGGAGTTTTAAATTACTGGGTAATGAGACATGTTATGTCTCAAGACGACGAGCGCAATGTGGTGTAATGTAATCATTTTTACCAGCGCTACGTTTTTACAGGCTGGTGTATTACTTATCATCAGATCAACATCTAGCTTGTCTCGTCGTTTCCACGACTAAAAAAAAAAACTAAAATTGCTACTAAGTTTAAAGTTATATTTATAATACATCAATAGCTGACATATGTCTATAATGTTATTTAATACGTTTATTTATACCCGTTATAGTGACTTAGTGGCTTGATGTTGCAGTTATTAAGCTCGATGTTTTTATATATCCTACAGATATATTTTCCTCACCAACGACAAATAGTCGCATCCTTTCCTATCTAGACATCCTTCAACAAAGTTTAACCAACATTAATAACAAAGAACTGATAAATTTACTTTATAAACGACGAAAGGGACGCAAAGTTCTAGGTTAGGTTGATACAAATAGCTCCAAATTGCGCTCGTCATCTGAGTCATAAGATGTTGAGTCCCATTACCCTAGTAATCACACTAGCTACAGCACCCTTTAAACCGGAACACAGTAATATTTGCACATTAGTGTTTATCGGCTGCAATAGGCGCTGCGGTGGTACCCACCTAGATGGTCCGCCAACAAAGATCTACCACCACTAAACTTATTATATTTAGAAAATTTATTTATCGCGGATTCTGGTTAATGACCTCGTTGTACAGAAACATAAAAAAATACAAACGGGTAACGTAATGTAATAAAAAAAAAAAAACAAATTAAAATGTAATACAACAGTGTGACAGGAGATGGTTGGCAAACGTTCAATTTTACACTGCATCTGATCGTTACGCAAATCTAACGGTGACCACAATACATCATTTACGAAAAGTAAAACGAAAAAAAAAACTAAGTTTTGTAAATATTTTCGTTTCTTATTAGCTATTTACTTAATTTATTATAATTATATCGATCGAGACATTCGCTTAGTAAGTACGCCAGCCGATAACAATGTGGCCCCAGTTAGTATGAATACGGTAGTAAAGTAATTGCTCTAATTGCAAAGCCCTTCAAGCCGGAACACAGTAATATTTGCGCACTGCTATTTAGCGGCAGAAGTAGCAGCTTCGGACTACTTACCTAGACGACCACCGGCAACAAAGAGCTATGTGATAACATAGACTATCAGCTAATGCTGCTGTTTAAGCAAATGTTATAACTGAATCCTATCAACCATTTTTTTTAAACTACGAAGCGACGAGATGAGCGAGGAGTTCACCTGATAAGTGATACACCTGCCCATAAACACGTAGCGCTAGTTAGTATAACATACACCGCACCGCATTGCGCTCGTCGCCTTGGAACCTAAGATCTTAACTCTCGTTACCCTATTAATTTCACTAGCTACAAAGCCCTTTAGATCGGAACATGATTATGATTGCTCAGTACTGCTTGGCGGTAAAGGAGCTGCGGTGCCATTTGATTATTAACGCTTCATCATCAGCCAATAGTCGCGGTTTCTCATTTTGGATTGAATCGGGTAAACCTACACAAGTTTCACAGCATCCACGTCGTGTAGATTTGCCAACACCAAGAATTTTAATACGCCACTTGAAATACCAGTACTAATTTTAACGCGTAAATACCAGAAGCATTCCTTTAAATTCTCCAAGAGCACAGACGGAAACGTGAGTCATCGGCGCATGCGCACACGTCAAACGGAGTGATCGCTCGAAGACTAATGTTACTCCGAGGCCGTTCAGGCGCAGGGCCAAGGCGGCAACTGATTCATACATTTGTCGTATCTTCATTCCTTCAATGTTATACACTACTCCGTTTCTTTAACATCTTATTTGTATTACTCGCTACACATCTCATAAGTTTTAAGAGCATTCCAAAAATCACTTATTATTAGGTGAACGTCCTGCTTGCATCATCGTTTCGTAGAAGATAAATAATATCCTAATAATTACTAGAGATCGCCTGGGTACCACCGTAGCTCCTATTTTTGCCAACTGAGATTAGTGTGCAAACATTATTATGTTCAGGTTTCAAAGGCGTTCTAAGTAAAGAAATTACTGCGGTAACAGTGCAGTATGTATCATTTACGGTTACATAAACGAGTCTCTCATCTTAAAGCTGGAATATAAAAAATATTGCAATTCACTACAATACGCTCACCGTTGAGACGTAAAGTATTCATTATCGCTATACATTTACACTGACTACAGTGCCCTTCAAATGTAGTTTTTTTTTAATTCAAGGAAGCGATGAGACGAGCGGAATATTCACCTGGTGGTAAATAATACGCCCGCCCATATCGCGGTCCTAGTTAGAATGGTACACTGCACCACATTGCGCTCGTCGCATTGTGACCTAACACGTTGAATTTCGTTACTCCAGTAATTTCACTGGCTACAACACCCTTCAAACCAAAACATAATAATGTTTGCACACTACTGTTTGACGGCAGAAATAGGAGCTGCGGTCGTACCTACCTAGACGATCTCCAGCATCAGAGATCTATCATCAACGATAAGACAACCAAGATAAGCTATGTTCTACATGGGGTGTAAGGGTTCCCGCGCAACAACTCACGGGATCCAAGCCAACCTAACCTGCTCGTGGTGTACCCTGTTAATCAACTGCTCTCTGGCACCCACCAATCCACACTGAGCTAGCCTGGTGGAAAATGACCCAGATTCCCCCATTCGAATCCCCAAACCCGATCGATGTAGGAATCTTTGAGGAAGGCCTATATCTAGCAGTAGACATCTATCGGCTGATGATGATATCTACATAAACCATAATATGACCTTTTGGAATTTTTCCCAAAAAAAGGTACAAAAGTACTGAGATGTGCTCTAAAATCATTTTCAGTCTCTCCTCTAAAACCTTTTTCAATTTCTAGACTTAGACATATCTAAATAATTAACTAATTACTATCATATAGTTATATACAAATAAGAGTAGATTTTATATTACTTTCCCCGTTATCACCTATCTAACGTCAACTGACCATAAATGTATGTTTACAACGCTAAGAGGAAATAGCTCAGAGACGGCTGGTGATTGATATCTGGCAGCATCAGATCGCCTCGTGCGTCCTACTAGTGTTGTCAGGTGTTGGCAGTGCGTCCGATATATATCAACACAAAATTTTAATAAGGATAAACAAACGTGCTGAACCAATTTATTGATATCCGGTGATTTAAAATATATTTCTATTTTAATACAGTTCCACAAATAACCGCTGCAATGATGGACCGATCTTAACCTGAATGTGACGAAATATTTAGGTCACAGACTGAAATATTTTTATCTGATATATTATGCAATTGTTTTCCCAAAAAAACTTATTGATAGTAAACTGAAATAGAAAAACCCTTCGGACATTCGACAACTTTTCAAGGAGAAACACAAAAATCGGAAAACTATTTAAAAAGTTGCATTTACTAAAGATGTCTGTCTGTCTGGTTTCGAATTTAAGACCTAACACTCTTGATTAGTTAACAAACATCATTTCTATAGAAGTGGAAAGTTAAACTTATCCACATACTGAATATGTATCAAGGTGGGCGACGAGACGAGCGGGACGTTCACCTGATGATATGCTGCACCACATTTCGCTCGTCGCCTGAGACATAAGATGTATAATCTCGTTACCCCAGTAATTACTCTAACTAAAAAGCCCTTAAAACAGGAACACAGTAATGTTCACACACTACTGTTCAGCGGCAGAAACGTACTGCGGTGGTATCTACCAAGTCGGTCTGCGGCAACAGAGACCTACCACCAGTAAATTAAATATATTATTAGTCTATGTACCATCTGTAAACGTATATTTAAATCTTTTCTTTTGGGTTCCCCTCATGGGAGCAAGGATACGTCATGACGGACTAGCACTGACTGAAATCTCCTTGATATCCTCATTACGGAAGGACCACTGAAACGCTTTCGCACGCAATTTCGTCCCCTCTTCTCATTGGTTGCACCATGTCGCTCCATCTCAAGGAAATACTGGAGGTAGGTCTCTGTTACCAGAGACCGTCTAGTTAGTTATCGCCGCAGTGGCTATTTCTGCCGCCAAACAGTAGAGCAACCATTGCTATATTCCGGATTGAAGGGTGCTGTAGCTAGTGTAATTACTGAGATAGACTCAATGAGATCTTGTCTCTCAGACGATGTGCGCAATGTGGTGCAGTATATAACATCTTAACTAGCGCTATGTTGTTATGGAAAGACGTATCACTTACCATCACGTAAACATCACACTTGTCTCGTCGCTTCATTCAATGGAAACACAAATAAAAAATACTACTTCCTTTGTTTTGAAACGTAGTGTAGCTTCATATACGCTGTCTTATCCTCACACGAACAAGGAATCCTTACAAATCCTTTCTCCTTCGACTATAGGATAAAGCTCTCTCAACCAAATATAACACCATTTTGACTTAAGTATATACAGTTATAAAGTTATAACGAATATAGCACAGAATTTAAGTTAAGCTTTAGATATAATAATTTAACTATGTTATATAACTTTTCTTTTAAGGGGTTTAAGGGTTGCCACGCAACAACTAACGTGATCTAGGTCAACTTCACCTGCTCGTGGTTTACCGTTGTAATCAACAAATGAGGCTCTGGCTCCCACCATTCAGCATTAGGCCAGCGTGGTGCGATCGATGTGGGAATCTTTGAGAGAAGACATGTCTAGCAGTGGAGTTTTATCGGCTGATGATGACGGCGACGACGACGACGATGATGATGATGACAATGATGATGATGATGATGATATAACTTTTAATGATACGACAATAGCGAGATAATCGGTAACAAAAATAAGACATCGGTGTCGAACAGTTATTTTCGTATTGTGGAAAATACTGATCATTCCCAAATATTCTATTGTTCGTCTTTCATATACAGGTTGTTTTATTTTGAATGACATCCGCTACCATTGCCAAGTTCTGTTTTATTTAAAACGATGTCATCACACGATCGTTCAACTTTGTAGAGTTCTTCTTTGACTGACCTGATATCGGCATTCGACACTAAAGCACAGACGCACAGCGAACTGCAAAAGGTCACAGCTTTCAGTGGACAGTTCGACAAGAATCACAAACCCACCTTTTCGAAGGACGAATATGGCAAGTGAGTATTTATAGAAGTCTAGGTTAATTTCTGTGGTAGATCTTTTATTAATTTTCTAAATAATCAACATCTCCATGATGAAGTACAAAATAAGCATGTCAAGGAGATTTTATTGAATTATTTGAAGGAGACAAAAGTTTAAATGTGCGTCAAAATTATGGATATACATATAAATAAATTACTGAAGTATGATTTATACCATTTTATATAAAATATAATTGAAAGAAAATTTTATTTTTCTTTCAATTAATAGTCATCAGAAACGTACGTCTCTGTTTCGATTCCGGCGTTGTATGTAGTTTGGTTGGTAGTGAGATTAACCTACACCCGCAGGGATAGCTACCATCCTCCGGCCGCCTTTCCAGCATCACTGTGAGATACCATTTTTGGTTTAATTACCACATAATATGCAGTATTCAATTCTAATATATCTTCTTTTTTACAGACCGATTCCAGGATCGAAGACGGAGTATCGAGGTGCTGAAGCGCAAGCTCGAGTCTGCACAGAGATGAAGGAACTGTGCGAGATTATTAACGAATACGGAAAGTCACCTTGCAAGAGCCTCTTACCTCCGGAGCTAAGGAGTGCTACGAAAGCCATTTCATTCGGTGAACTTTTCACGGTGAGCTTTTTAATGAAAGTTCACAGAAAATTAAGTTCGAAGTAAAAATTTTGTTATGTTCCTGTGCTAACTTTACTGTGTTCCTTTCTAATTAAAGTAGAAGCTGCTGCTAGTAAATTTACTAGAATAATGAGACACGTCTAATTTCTTAAGGCTACATGTATTCCAGTGTTGTGTACAAGGTAGTCCGGTGTAAGTAAACGTAATTTAACACTACATTTATGGACAAGAGTACCTTAAGATAAGAAGGTCCTGTCCGTCTAGTCGCTTTCGAAAAGTTTCCGTTCAATGTTAAAAAAAAAACTAGTTATTTATTATTTTTTCATTCAACTAAGCGGCGACAGGTGCCGGACGTTCACCTGATGGTAAGTGATACGCATGCATATAACAAAGTGGTGCCAGTTAGGATTGTATACACTGCACCACAGTGCGCTCGTCACCTGCGACATAAGATGTTGAAACTCGTTAACCCAGTAATTTCACTAGCTACAACGTCTTTCAAACCGTAATACTGTAATGTTTGCACAGTACCGTTTGTCGACTGCAATACAAGCTGCGGTGGTACCTAGACGGTCTCCAGCAACAAAGACCACCAGTAAAGATTTTAAGCACGTGTAACTATCGAGCGGGCATCTTACTGCATTGTTTTTTAACAAATAGATGATCGTCATGTCAACCGATGGACGTCCACTGCTGGACATAGGTCTCATGTAATGTGTTCCACAAACCACGGTCGATTTTTTTATGTCCTCTGCCCACCTAGTGGTTCTGCTTCATTTAACAAATGTAAAAGTTAGATAAAAACTTCGCTGAAAAGTTTCATGCGAATTTAAACTTTTCACAACAAACAACTATTATATTATAAAGCTCACAAATGCAAAAACAACATTTTTAAGCTTTTTATATTAACGGGTGGATATGTTGGTGTGTTTATATTTTATTGGGCACGGTTTAAATACATGACAATAAAGATCTTGGCATCGCTCTGTGGTGTGATGCACGTTTGAAATATTCCAAGAGCGCGGCGGGCTGGTCGCCGAGACATTTGTTCTTTTGTCTTTAACAAATTAGTCTCTTGTAATACAACACCAGCTTATTATGTATATTTCATACGTTGTCATTTATTTTAAATATGCGACGAGACGAACTGGACGTTCACCCGGTGACAATGGCCACGTATTCGTTCACCAATGGGGAGCCAGTCAAAATGATAAACTTAAACCTACATACATAGTTCTCAAGGTTTAGAGACGTAGTATATATGAAACTACTACATTTATTTTTACTGAACTATTTTAGAAAAAAGCGATTCACTCTTTTCTTTTCTCTCATCATCATGAGATGGCTTCTTCAAACTGAAGTTTGACGGTCTAATTCAGAAAATTAATACGATCTTCATCTTTTCTTTTCAACTAATAGTTGCGCGGTCCACTCTTCAATTTTTGGTATCAATAGTAAATATTCATTTATGAAACGAGACGAGCAAGACGTTCACGTAATATTAAGTGATACCTCCCCGCCCGTAACAAAGTGGGGCTAGTTAGGATGATATATATTACACCACCAACCCGCATTGAGCCAGCGTGGTGGGAAATGGCCGAAATCCCCCCAGTATGAATCTCTACAAACGTGGGGATCTTTCGGGAGGCCTATGTCCAGCTGTGGACGTCTATCAGCTGATGATGATGATGATACTACACCACATCGCCGTCGTCGTCCGAGAGATATGATGCGAAGTCTCGTTACCCCAGTAATTACACTAGTTACAACGCTTTTCAAACCGAAACACAGTACTGTTCGCCGGCAGAAATAGATGCGGCGGTGGTAACTACCTAGATCGTCTCTGGCCATAGAAATATGCCACCATTAGTATTAAATCTAGGTCTAATTGAAAAAACTAGCACGGATCAGCTGGATAATTCCCACAGCTGGGCATAGGTCGCATTAAAGTTTGAGGGAGAATTCGACCTTAGCCTCACCACGCTGGCTCAGTGCGGTTTGGTGGGTGATCAGAAGCCCGTCTGTTATTTGGCAGGGTGCACGCGTATAGGTGCAGTTGATTTGGGCTCCGTAAAACTTTGGGCGGAACCCCTTGTGCATACATGTTTTTATGAAAATATATTAAAACAAAAATACTGAGAAACTGTTCTCGGCAAAATATTTACAGTTCAGTGAAGTTAAATCATAAGGCAGGATGACGCTATTTATGGAGCCTCGAGTAATATGCTTCATCTCTAGATCTGAATGAGAGTTGTGTAAGCGCGCGCGTATTCGCGCAAAGGAGGCTGAATATGACGGAGTTGACACGAACCAACCGTTAGCGTCCAAGTCGATGACGTCACGTCGCATTCCGGCCGGGGCGGCCATCGCGGCCATGATTTAAATTTGGAATCGCGTATACTAATGTCGGCACAATTAGTACAACAGACAAATGAATCGAGAATCCTGACCTAATATAGAAATGCGGAATATTACTAACAGAAGCAAATTTTACGAGTTTTATCGCGCTCTTAGCAGGTGTCTGTTGCCGTGCCCTATAGTCTAGGGTTAATTAAGAATAGGTCTAAAGTAAACCTTGCGTAGAAGGAGACTAAGAACTAGGAAATGGGTTTTTGAGTTCGTAGGCTTTGAAAATCGGGGCTTTAATTGCCCACTAAGCAAGATCGGGATGAACAAGTACGAGGTTGTCTGGTACTTGTCGTACCAAAACGAAGGTACCCTCCCTGGGATGTGGTTAAGGTGTAGTGCCGGGAGGAACCGGTACGATCCGTAGGAGATCCTGGGAGATCCCGCAACGTACTGAGGATGACTTCCGAGAAGGTTTTAATGGGTAAAAATCCCACATAACCTTATCCTTCCCCCAGAAGCAAAATATCTTTTTTAGAAGATTTCTCCTCGATAACAAAAAAAAAAGGCTTCTATTGCCGGAGACCGTCTAGATGGGTACCACCGTAGCGCATATTTTTGCCGCCAAGCATTACTGTATTCCGGTTTGTAGGGGTTATATGTTTAATTATAGGGGTAACGAGACTCAATGTCTCCAGCGATGAGCGTAATGTGGTGCAGTGTACCATTTAATTAGCACATTGATATGGGCAAGCGTATCACTTACCATGAATCGTCTTGCTCGTCTCGTCGCTTAATTGAATAAAAAAAAATTTATTTATTTCAAGCGCTTTACAGCATCCTTGGTCACAAGGACTGTGGTTCTATTGTCACAGTTACCATAGAGTGCGTACACTTTTTAGTTATCTAGAATACTATTTTTTTAGGATTTAATTTTAACAGTACTGTGTTCTCATGCCGTTGGTAACACTCGTCCATTTTCTCTATTGATATGAGGGTGTTTTTTATTTTCAATAGCCCCGCACATTTTATTTGGTAGAAATCGGTATACCTTAATGGTTGTGATGATCCGGAACATGGTCACAAATTACAGACTTGCTTGAACACAAGTTTTTTATTAGCATATTTCTAAACGTATGATATATACGTAAAAAAGATATTGAAGTTAATAAGAAATAATAAAATTGTTTCTTTGTGGTTGGTTTCCTTGATTTAGGTTATCGTATGCTTCTCCTATTTTTATTAACATAACCAAAAAAACGTTGATTAATGTTTTTCTCAAGCTAAGACACGTTGGACAAGTGCGAGTATATTGTAATGGTAAAAGCAGCATTCGATCTAAATATTGTTTTCTCTCAAACCAATCTCTTATTTCTTAAACGAATACCACTTTGAAACAGATGTAACACATTTGATATGTGTTTATGTTCAACATTTAAGAATCGCTTGACCTTCGTCTCGTGGTAATGTTTACTTTCGTGATGGCGCCCAACATTAGTCATGTGTTCAGTTACTGCTATTTTTTTTATTCAACACATCAAAACAATTTCGAAATTAGTTTTCGCCTGTAAACATATAGTACTAATAAATCTTCGGCGGCAACATGAACAGCCGTTGGTATAAATGTGAATCAAAAATTTTTAACTAACGAGTATAATACTAAAAAAATTCTTCTCATGTGAAGAGATGTGTTTCAAAGCTTTATTAAATTAAAGGGTTTTATATAAAAAAAATTTACGAAATTTGTGAAGATCGTTTAAGTGATTTATATCTATTTCAGATATACACAGTAATCTCAGACAAGCTGGTCGGCATATTGCTACGAACGAGGAAACATCAGCTGACGTTCTTTGAGGGTGAAGTTCTGTTCCAGGTTAGAATATTTTTTAATACTTGTACATTAAGAATATTTTCTGCAAGTTAAAATATAGTAAAATCTGATGATAACCAGCAAATACTTAAGATGAAGTTGATCTGGCGGTAAACTAGGCGATTACTCTTAACAATACCATGCTTGTTAGGATGTTTACAACACCATACAAAATTCTGAAAATTGGTGGCTTTCCACATTATTATGGTTTCTTATTTTATTCCGTTGTTCTGAAATTGGCGATTGATGTAAATTCAGACTAACACAAAGAGGGCACACTATCTTCCTTAAGTATAACGAGTCGGAAGTCGTTCAAGGTCTTTGATAAAGTTAACTAAATATATATCTTTTTGCAGAAACGTGACGACGATGTACCAGTGTTCTTAATGCAGCCGATAGAGGATATTAGAACGTACTGCGATAATAAAGCGCTACAAGCAAGAAGATCCGTTTCTCCTATGCCTAATTAGTTTATAAACGTTATTTGAACGATAGATCATAAATAAAACAAGCCGTGAAGCTCTTAGATTTCGTCAGTTGTACAAAGATTAAAAGTTAAACAGTAACCACTAAAATATATCACAGGAATGTTTAATATACGCGCACAAACGACCGGAAATCACAAATAGATGATCAATAGATCACAAAATAAAATAAGTATATGCTATTACAAAATTTCAACAACATCTAAATGTTAGTGAGATTCTTATTCACAACAAACCTATTGATAAGATACCTTACACTCCTTTACTTTTTATATATTTCATTTCCTCCCTGCCCAAGGTAGACTGAAAGATATGACCAAAATAATTCGGTCCACTTTTACATAATATACATAAAAATAAATGATAAATATAAACCTAAAGTTATGCAAAGTGTCTATGCAAAAAATAAAAAATGTATACTGTATATAACATTGCTGTGGGAAAATCTAAAAATTATAACGAAATAGGTTAGGTTATAAATAACATAGTTTAATCGGAAAAGAAGGGACCCTGTTTTAGTGTGTTTAATAATTTTAAACGTCCTAAAAAAAATGAATGTTAATGTACAATTAAATAATAAAAGAAAGTACTTAAATGCCGTTAAATACATTGAATGAATTTGTAAGATGTGAATCATACAAAGAAGTTTGTTATATTAAAGTTTCCAAAAATTCTCATCTATAACATAGCCGAATATATAACATTTAGTAAAATCAAACTTTATCAAATTTATTGTATAAATAATTAATTACCTCCACGATTCATCTGCTTCACAGCATCCATGTTTTAGGAAGGACTGAGATGACAGATGTCATAACTTCAGAGTTATCACGGTATATTGAGACTAAAAGAGTTATAGTCGTATTTGATATATACGACTATAATTTTTCTAGTCTCAATATACTGTAATAACTATATGAAAATAACCGTGATCATAAGTGATGTAAAGCACTCGAAATTCCGGGTGATAAATAAGTTAAAATTAACTCGGTTAAATCTCTTAGGTTTAATTTTATTTAATTTCTAATAATTATATAATAAATTGGAATGTAAATCATAAATATTCATGCTTGTAATAACCCTAACCATATATCACTAAATATTTCTATTAAAAAAATTTTTTTTGTCATCATCATCAGCCGATAGACGTCCACGGCTGGACATAGCCCCCACCCCCCCCAAAGATCTCCACATCGATCGGTCCGGTGTTGCCCGCTTCTAACGACTTCCCACGACCTTCAACAGTCAGCATGGTCTCTGGTACCGCCGAGCACTAGGGGCTATCATTTATAGGGATTCATATGGGATGCTTTGAGCTATTTCCCACTATGCTGGCTCAATGCAGGTTGGTGGGAGCCAGAGCCTCGTTTGTTGATTAGTAGGTTGCATCAAGAGCAGGTGAGGTCAGCTTGGGTCCCGTAAGTTGTCGTGGGACCACTTACACTCCCCTTTTTTACCACTGAAAACTATTTGATTAAAATTCAGAATTGAAGTAAATTCTGAATTAAAGTCAAAGTTTACAATCAATCTATAATATGTATTGTGAAATGTGAATTAATTGTAATAATGTTTATTCTAGTCATTTCCTTTTATTTAAGTTAAACGATACTGTATATATATAATAAGGGTCAATTTGGGAAAATAAAAAAATATATAAATTAATCAGTTTTGTTTAATTATATATAGGGTGGCGCAAAAGTAATCCTCCTATCAGAAAATGCTATAAATTTTGCCTTGATGTAAAAAAATTAAAAGACCAAATAAAAATAATCCACAAAAAGAATCAAAGTTTTTCATATTTTTTTTTAAATTACAGCCAAAAAACATCTGAAGGTTATTTTTGCGCCACCTGGTATACCTATATACCTTGTATACAAGGTATATAGGTATCTAGTACCCACGTTCCCAAACATAAGAATTTAGTAAAGAAATATTTGAGTATTAAAGAAAAATTGAGTATAACAATTCAATAATGTAATAGAGTAGCTGCACGTCTGATCCATCACAGTTCTGAATTCCTAGCCCTAGTTCATTATCGCCGAGTGTCAACACAAAGTTATTTCAACTTAATTAATTATCTTACACCGAACAATGTTATCAACAACAATTAAAATCGATGTGCCGCTATCTTATCGTATATACCTATCAAGCATAAAAAAAAATCAACCGATAAAATCCACAAAGAGTATAACAGTATATCACTTTTGTTTTCATTGAAGTTGATACATACTAGGTATTGAATTTTTACTCCGACGTTGTAGTTAGTGTTTATGTGATATTAAATACTGTAATATAAGTACTACTTTTATTGAGGTTATTTAATAATAATAGTAGATTATTTGTTCTTTTTATATAATCAAAGAAATTGCTAATATACCAACAAAACCTTTTAGATATCTAACACGAAGTGCATATATCTCTGTATTGTATTATTTAGTTCTTGTAATCTATCAAAGTACTGATGACCGTATACAATGATACCAAGCGCAGAAGAAACCAGAGAAAAGATTGATGAAAGAAAATTTGAAAACGAATTGAACTATGATTACGAAAATATTAAACGTAAGTAAATTTTTAAAAATCTGTTTCAACAATGAAATTATTTAAATACATAATCTACACGTGGCCCAATAATTTAAAGATTTTTGTTTTCTACATCACATGGATTAAGAAAAGAAGCTGTAGTTTGGATGTTATATAGATTTCATCCATATAAGCAGTATTTTCAACCTTGTAGATAGAATCGATTTCACCTGATGATAATGTATTATAATATAGTTGGATTGTAGATAATTTTTCTATAAAAAAACAACAGGCGTTTATAGCCTTGAGATGAAGCGGTAGCGATGTCCACACCCCTGCTAGGCGGAAAAATAAACACATCTTACTTGGATGGTCTCCAGTCGAGAAAGGATTTAAACATAAAATCATAATAATCCTTTACAATTTAGTAATCTTTTCTTATCTTTATATTAATGCTAAAACTATTGATTTCCAGATGCAAAGTGGTACGATCAACTGCTCTTAAACAGACCATTAAAAGTTCTATTAGCTATACTGATAACGACTATTGCGGCGCCGCTTTTGATATACCAATTTTGGTTTTTTCCAAGCGTAGACCCTCCACCGGCAGACGGATATTCAACAGGATCATGTCTACTACAGAGAGACGTACGCCTCTCTTGCGGTGTTGGTACGATGGATGAACTAAACTGCCACCCGCAATGTTGTTACGATCCCGATAACAACTTCTGTTTCCACAGATTACCGTCTCGTTTCTCTTACATCCTCGATCGGGGGTGGGCCGAAAACGTGACACTGCAACCGAGAATATCTACTGTACCGTATTTATCGCAAAAGAGCATTGCCTTTCTTAAAATATCAATCGATGAACTAACACCGACACATTTATCTGTCAACTTTTACAATTCACAGTTTACAACACTTACAGGAAAGAGAATTGAAGAGAAAGATTACAGTTATGAGATATCATCGCCTGAAATGAATATTGTTGTGAACTCGACACGCGGAAACATTTTTAACACCATAAGGGGTCCATTAATAGCATCCCAGAACATATGGGAGATAGCGTTTAGAATCACTAACGAGTCTATGTACGGTCTGGGCGAGATTCCTCTGAAGCCGGGTACAGTTAAAGTTATTTACAACCACGATCGCGGTGTGAGCTCTGTTCCGTTAATATTTGGTAAAATGAATGACTCCTATCATGGTTTACTGATAGATTCCGTTACACCAACGGAAGTATCGATTGTAGGTGAAAATCAGATAGTGGTGCGGAGTATAACAAGCTTCGGTTTTAAATTTCATTTATTTACTGGACCGAAGCCGGAGGATGTGATGAAAGAAGTCATGAAATATATTGGATCATTCAAGGAATTTGAATATTGGATGTTCGGAGCTCATATTTGCAGGTCAGAGGCTTGATCGATACTTAACATCTTTACTACTCTCAGATGTAATGGAAATTGTTGTGAGGGCCCAAAATTACTATTTACAATACTTATACATATTATATTCATTAATTTGATATTTTTTTCTTTACTTGAATCGTTTGATCTAGATTATAGAGACAGACGTAGTTACTATTAGCAATAAGGAGAAAACATCATTTCGCACCGTTTGTTAAAAAATACGTTTTTTTTTAACAAACAGTAAACTTTCAGCATTATAATTTTTTTTATATCAAATTATATTTCATAGAATTAGTCCTATATCATTTTAATTCATAATTTCAGCGTTTTATCAGAAACTTTAGAGGATACGTTTACTCAATTCAACGATTTCATGACCAAAGCGTCAAGACAGCGTCTTCCGTTTGAAAGTCAATGTGGACCAATACCGATAGTGTTCAAAAGTGACCTTTGCAATGCAGAAGAAAATAATTTGATCAACAGGGGTTTGAGATTAATTAGACGTGCTAATAAACGTTACGTACCCCATGTATCGCCATATGTGAGTAACATTTAGATTATAAGAAATTAAGATCAAAACATTAATATAAAAATAGTCATCATCATCAGCCGATAGACGTCCACTGCTGGACATAGGCGTCCCCCAAAGATCTCCACATACAAACAGTATGGCCACCGGTACCGCTGGGCAGTGGGGGCGGTCGCATGTAGGTGTACATATGGGCCATTTCCCACCACGCTAGCCCAATGTGGGTCGGCGGGAGTCAGAGCCTCGTTAATTGATTGGCAGGGTGCACCACGAGTATGTGAGATTGGCTTCGATCCCGTAAGTTATTGTGCGGGACCCCTTACACCCCTTAAAAATAGTATCTGAGTAAATTTCTATTTTTTTATTAATTGATACGAAAAAATATAGTTGGACGTTAAAATAGATGAAAGGTCTACTCATACCATGTGGTGCTAGGTTCACACGGCAGCACAGAGACCTACCATCAGTAATCTGATAAAGTACACTTTGGAACATGAATTTGCATTGATAAGGAATGTATATGTAGGAATGAATACTCCCTGAGCGATCCTTTTTTTTTTACAACACACACTACATTTCATGTATACACTTACCTTTATAATAACTGTAGTTACTTTTTTTTTTAGCTCCTACACAATATCGATGATGTAACTGAAGAAACGGAAGCAAATAATAGAACTGCCAACAACTGCGTATCAATTGTATCACATTTGGAAAAATACTTAATGCGAGAGTCAAAAACTTTAGATATATATACCGGTTTCGTAGGAGATGACACTGTTATTTATCCCGATTACAATTCAATATCAGTGGACCTGGTGATGAAGCTGTGGAATTATACTACTGATGTTGACGGTTTAGTTTTAGAGAACAATTGGCCGTTGGATGAATCGCAAAAGCTTCACAATGAAACTTATGAATTCCTACCTTACTTTAATGAAGTAAGTATTCTCATAATGTAATGATCTTTTTGTTAACTTCACCTCGTTTTCAAACGTTATCAACTGACATTGAAACAGTAAATGTTTAATAGTACTCATCCAGCAGAAACTAATTTGATACAATTCTATTAATATCTAGGAGTAAATATATTTATAATGTTAATTTAATAACATCCGTGTTAATATACTATAGTTTATATCATTATCGGCAGCTAAATGTCCAGACATAAGCGTCCTCTAAAGAATACCACATGAATCAATCTTGGGCTCTTAACAGGTTTCTCCCAACCATAACCAAATCATCTGACTACCTGGAGGAAATGCTTCATTATATTATAATTTATATATAGTTATAAAATTAAGAATATGTATAAAAGAATTGAATGTAATTAAATTTAATATGCAATACGTTAATCTCGCATCTAGTCAAACAATTTCTTATAATAATACACTGTAGTAAACAAGAAGTGCTGTCAATGTTAAGTGTTGCCAACTTAAGCAGTTTCTTTTTTTATTAAAAATTTAAATTTAAGTAATTCCAAAGAATTAGTCATAGTGTTATTTTCTTGTTTTTTTTTTTACTACAAATTCTACATATATATAAATAATCATTCGCCATTCAATCATCTTATTTGCTATTTAATGGTGATTTAATTAGTTCATATAACAAAATATTTTTTTTTATGTTACTAACATGATGGTATGTTCTGATATGCGATATTGATTCGTTACTTCAATATTTTCTATAGCAATAATAACACTTGAAAATCATTGCTTCACGAAAAAAATAGGCGTTACGATGGTATCTAGATTAACGGTATCTAACAATAGAGAGGTATTGTAGCGTCCATAACATTTATTTATTTATTTATTTATTTACAATCAACTTACGGCTATTCGAGAAAAAATCGATTTATAACTTAGAGCAAAGTCGAGACTCTTTCATCAGTTATCACTGGTAGAAAATACTCCTGAAATGTTAACTATAGATGAATGTTTAAAAACTTAGCATTTCTCTGTACAGAATTTTGAAAATGCTTTCGATCGTACGCCGCAGTGGAATGTGTCTCTCCCCAATGACGGTGGGAGACATCTTTTTAAACATAATACATACGGAAACACTTTCACCAATGCTACACAGAGAATATTTGATAAAGTTCTACCCAAATGGTCGACGAGTCAATGGATGAACGGTGAAGTTGTAATAAATAGACAAAACGTCCATACATCTTGGACAAGTTTTCACGAGGAGTTAGTATCTATGGCTTTAGGCGGCGTTTCCGGTCATTGGTTTTGGTCTACGCCAGTATGCGGTGACTCGGAAAAATTCGAAATAGAAAAACACAGTCATTTATGTGTAAAATGGTATATGGCAGCAACGTATTTTCCAATGCTTACGGTTCATTCGAAAACAGTACCAAGAGATCCGATACATTTCGAAGGTACCTACAGAACCTATATAAACAATGCTCTTAATCAAAGACTGAATCTTCTAAATTATTTTTATACCACACTACAAGAAG
This sequence comes from Ornithoptera alexandrae, assembly GCA_029030555.1. NCBI lineage: Eukaryota > Metazoa > Arthropoda > Insecta > Lepidoptera > Papilionidae > Ornithoptera > Ornithoptera alexandrae. The sequence goes on along the minus strand of JARDVY010000042.1, from coordinate 4,430,485 downwards.
GACCATTACTAAGACCCATGTTTTACCAGTACCCCACTGTATCGCAACTGAAGGATGTAAACACGCAGTTTAACGTAGGAGATCATTTGTTGATAATTCCTAATTTGCAACCAAGTCAAACTCATGTACACATTTGGATGCCACCCGGAAGTTGGTACGAGCTATGGAGTGGATTAAAGATAAGTGCGTCTGTAGGCGAAGCTGTATCAATGACCACAACTGATGCGGATTTTCTAACATTGATCCGTGGGGGGTCAATTTTATTCCTTCAAAAGGTAACTTAGAATTTTATGGATTTTATAATTCATCATAATTAACGCTTTACTATTTTTAAAGCTCCGATTAAAAAAAAATATCTCTGAAACAACCTCGAAACACTATATTTCGGTAATACGTAAAGTATATTTCCAGCGCTGATAGCTCAGTGCGTAAGGTGGTCGTTCGTGCAGTACGTCTCGGAGAGGCGCGGGTTCGATATTTACTGATCTTGAGCTTCCATTGACAGGAAAAGCAATATGTTCCTATAAAAGTAGCTTTCTTGGGTATGTGACAACCACCAACTGGTATTTTAACCAGTTTAGCGGATAAATGGACTCGACTCTCTCCTTGTGAGAGAAGGCATTGAATCGAAGCAGTAGGAACATTAAGTGAGCTGTTTATTATCATTATTTATTAAAGACTATTGTAATATTTTTAATTGAAAAATTTTCTCGGAATGCAAATCTTTACATAGCTCTCGATGTGTCTGTCATCAGCCGATAGACGTTCACTGTTGGATATAGGCCTCCTCCAAAGATCTCCACATATAGTCAGCACGGCTTCCGGTACCGCTGGTCATTACAGGCTATCGCATGTAGAGGTTCATATGTGAGGGTTTTGGTCATTTCCCACCACGCTCACCCAATACGGATTGGCGGGAGCCAGCGCCTCGTTTATTGATTAGCAAGGTACACCACAAGCAAATGAGGTTGGTTTAGGTCCCGTCAGTTGTCATGTGGGACTTCTTATACCCACTCTCGATGTATCATTTTACTATAACTTAACTAATTCAATATTAATAACATTTTCAGGATGTTAAATTAACAGCGGAACTAACTCGGCGACAGTCAAATTTCGCCGTTACCATAGCATTAGATTGCAAAAACGGAACTGAGAACGTAACTGTTTGCGGAGCATCCGGACATCTCTTCATGACGTCAAACATGACCATCACCGTTCAAGCAGACGCTGGGACCCTTTATATAGCCGCTACCGGTGAAGATTATGACACGTTCTGTGATTCGAGATCAGCTATATGGGCGAGAAACATAGACGAAATAAACATTTATGGACTCGAGGAGGAGTTTAACAATTTTGATAATCATAGACAAATTAAAAGATCCATAGACTTATGTCCGTTAAAAGAAATCAAAGAGATACAGTTTGAATTTATTTGATATGATCCATGAATGAATTTTACAATAAAAAAATTTAATAACGATTACATTGTATTAGTCGCCTGTTATTATTTTTACAACCATTTATATATACTAAAAGCAGTAAATAAGAACATATATAGCAACAGATTAGCTGCATTTGGGAAAGAATACTGTAAAATCTATTCTTAACTGACCTTTATATGGCCGAAACAATATCTTTATCAAATTTCAAGTGTGTACGTCTAATAGCTTCGGATATCTCGTATATATAGATAAAATCACTGTACTGCTATTACGTCTCAGTAGCTGATGGCTGAACTAGCCTAGCATCAGAAGCAGTGGTGAAAATATCGCTTTGTTCCACTCTGAAGGATGTTATAGCTCACTACCTATTATATATTGTCTCGTTAGCCCAGTAATTTCACTAAATTACTGGGGTAATAACACAATATATTGTCTTAAAGCGACAAGCACAATATTGCGCAGTGCATATTTTTTCGTTACAACGGTGGTAATGTTACAATAATATACACAGCACCACAGTGCTCATCAACTTAAGACAGGATATTAAGTCTCGTTAACCTAATAATTTCATTAGAACAACGCTCCTCAAACTGTTTTTTTTTATTTAATTAAGCGACGAAATGAGCCGTACGTTCACCCGATTAGAAGTGATACATCTACCTATAACAACGTGGTGGTAGACGGAATGTTATAGATTGCGACGTCGTTACCCCAGTAATTACACTAGCTACAGCCGCCTGGGGTAACGAGACTCAACATCTTATGTCACAAGCGACGAGTGCAAGTGGTGAAGTGTCTGTCATCCTACGACGTTATGGGCAGGAGAATCACTTACCACCAGATGAAAATCAAGCTCGTCTCGTCACTTAAATGAATAAAAAATATCCATTTACTACCAACGTGATCGTCCTGCTCGTCTCGTGGGTTCTTCCAAATGAAAAATATCAAAGAAACCTTCATATTTAGTTAATATTTTATCATAATACTTTGTTCCTCGTTACAAGCGATTGGCCTCTTAGAATAACTTCCATACCGACGCGCTTCGGTTCAACGCTACTTGATTCCCACGACCTTCACCAAACCTTCACCTTTGCTCGTTCACTTCGTGAGCCACATTATGCCTGTCGGTCAAACGTCGACAATCGAGGACCTTACTATCTCAATAATCTCATTCTTGCAGGTCATCATCATCATCATTGTCAGCTGATAGACGTCCACTGCTGGACTTAGGCCTACCCCAAAGATGTCCGCGTTTGTAGGGGCTCATATGGGGGGATTTGGGCCACCACCCACCTCGCCGGCTTAATGCGCGTTGGTGGACGCCAGAGCCTCGTTTGTTTTAATTAATTAACGGGGTGTACCACGAGGTTGACTCGAGTCCCGTGAGTTGTTGTGCGGGGGACCCCTTACGTCCCTCCCTAATTTCTTCTACATATGTACCCTAAAACTAATATTTTATATTAATCCTGTGACCACAGATGAGAATTTAAATGATTACTAAAATAACAAACCGATATGTATATTATAACATACAGATAAACATGCAAATTTATTGCCTTAATCCCGCCTCCTGCAAGCGTTTATTTATATTACACTATTTCTTATCGCAACGGTAATAAACTCCAGAATGATGATAAAAATAACTTTGTACACTTCCACTGTAAGGGACACAGCTCGATCGACCTGACCCCGCGGTGAACTTAGATAAAACTGTTTTTAAAGCAAACAACTGTCCATTTCGCCACCGATAGTAACACAGTGAAGTCTCTTCACTGATCTAAAACTCTAATGAGAACAGACGAAACTCAAGAAACATTAAACGGCGATAATAAAAATAAGTTATCGGATAAAACACAACAACCGAGAATGCCTAATATCAAAGTATTCACTGGGAGTTCTCATCCTGAGATTGCCAAAAAAATCGCCGCCCGTCTAGGCATCGACTTGGGACGAGCTACTACTAAGAAATTCAGTAACAAAGAAACAAACGTGGAAATAGGTGAATCTGTAAGAGGTGAAGATGTGTATATCGTACAAAGTGGATGCGGTGAGATAAACGATAATTTAATGGAGCTCTTAATTATGATCAACGCATGCAAAATAGCATCGGCGTCCTGCGTAACTGCTGTAATTCCAGCTTTTCCTTACTCAAGGCAGGACAAGAAAGAGAAAAGCCGCGCACCGATAACAGCAAAGCTTTTGGCGAACCTCATTTCGGTATCTGGAGCGGACCATGTTATAACAATAGATCTGCACGCGTCCCAAATTCAAGGTTTCTTTAACATTCCAGTAGATAACTTGTATGCTGAACCGGCCATAACAAAATGGATTAAAGATAACATTCCAGAATGGAAGAGCAGCGTCATGGTGTCCCCTGACGCGGGAGGTGTGAAGAGAATGACTTCTATTGCTGATAACCTTGACATAGACTTCGCTATCATCCACAAAGAGCGACAGAGAGCTAATGAAGAAGACTCAACTGTCTTAGTCGGTGACGTAAGTAACAGGACAGCGATCATGGTCGACGATTTAGCAGACACTTGCGACACAATTGTGAAAGGAGCAGAGAAGTTGAAAGAAGCAGGCGCGAAGAAGATTTATGCTATTTTAACTCACGGAGTACTAGCTGGTAATGCTATTGACAAAATTAACAATTCTTGTTTAGAGGCCTTAGTTGTTACAAACACGATACCTCAAGACAAGCACATGAAATTATGCCCCAAACTGCAAACTATAGATATTTCTGTCATGTTGGCTGAAGCCATCAGGCGTACGCATTATGCTGAGTCAGTGTCATACTTATTTTCCAATGTTCCATATTAAAATTAAAATAACTTAAAAACCTATGATATACTTATTGAAATAATTCATAAAACATTATTTATTGTTATTCAAGATCGTTTTTGTATATGGCTTTTATATTTAATAAATATTAATAAAGTCATATTTACATTTGTCTTCGTAAAAAAAATACGATCCTGTACTTACATCCTAATCTTATTTTTATCGTCATTGAAGATGAATAAATAAAATTCTCGATAAGTGTATTCCTGTACTGTGCATAATATATATATTGAAAATATGTTATTTCATAACTATTTGCTGTTAGAGATTTACTAATAAGCAAAACTGACATAAACATTTTTTTTCATTATACAAAAAATAAGTTGATACACAAATTAAGTGCAGGTCAAGTTTTTTATATAATTTGCTGTACCAGATTGTTGTAAATAAATATTTTTATTACATCATTAAATCAAAAACACTGCTCACGATAATTAACTATAAACGATTGTTGGCGGACTTAATTATTATCTAGATTGTTTTTGTAAACAAAGTGTGATATAAATGTTCACAGAGTTATATCAGTGAACAAGCATCAAGACGTATACATACATTGGTATGTGAATAATCATTCGATCATCAATACCGACTTTCACCTGGAAGCCGTTAATCATCAGGTATATTATTGAGAAAATGGCCGCGATCTCAAAGGCACAAATCCTTAAATCTGCTATTAATAATACAACCTCGAGCTCGATAATATCTATTGTTATCCATTTGCATTTGCTATTTTCCAATGAGGTTAAAATATTAATGAATGGATATGAAATGTTTCAGGCTCCAGCAAACTTTTAGGTTATGTTGCTGTGTATTATCCGCAGAACAAGGGCGGTGCCTCTGTTCTGCGGATTTCCTCATTTTTGACGTTATTCATATCAAAAATAATAAAGTTGAAATTTAAAATAAACGATATAACAACAACAAAAACCAAAAAAAATTAGCATATGAATAGAGCTTATAAATAATAATGTTAACACAAAAAAATGACATTTAGCGATTTCATATTACGAAAGTACGTAATCAGTCTCCGACTATAAATTGACAACGGAGAATTTAGAAATCATCTATCTCAGTTAAATCGCAATCTAGTAAACTAAATATCAAATAGCAATACAAAATGAAATAACAAAACCAAAATATTTACATTTGCATAAATGTCGGAGCGCTGATAAGATCTCTATACAAGTTGCCAATAACATATTATCTAATCAATCATATAATAACATTGAAAAGCAGTGACTTTATGAAGAATATTTCAAACTTGAAGATAACTTTATTTGAAACAGGTAAATAAATTAGTTTATTTCATAATAAACGAAACTATATCGATTGTCAAGTATCATAAACATACAATGGTCGATATTTCTACTGCTACTATTAAAATTTCGCTTTTTATTTGATTATATCTGAGGTTATATTCTATGTATTTTTTATTTAGAAAAGTTATAAACAAATGTTTTGAAAAACATAACCTAACTTTTTCGGAAAACAACATTACTTAATACCGTAAAAATGCTAAATTATTTTAATTTCAATCAAAAATTGCAGATAAGTAAAAAGAAAAAAACACGAAAAAGCTATAATAACGAAATAATAATTCAATTTATTAACTATCTTTAATAACCTTTACCCAATCAGGATGCCTGGACCTTTGCTATACAAAACCGATGCTAGTCCACCGGCTAGAGCAGTGATGATGGTTGCCGACATTCTTGGAGTAGACTTGGATATGAAAGAAATAAATCCAGTTTTGAGAGAACAAGACACACCAGAACTAACAAAGGTAATAACATACCATGATCACATCACAAGTTTTAAAAAAATTTAAGAATTAAAAATGGGTGAACGCGTCATCAAATCATTGATAGCTTCTAAATTTTTTTTTATTTATTGTGTTTAAAAGAAGTAGTTTACAAAATTTAACAATTCTTCGGTTTCATAAACCTAATGAAGTTTGTATAAAACCTGCACATTATCTTCTTATTACAACATATATTTATAAACAATAGAAGGACGCTATCAATGATCTTGTGTGAATGATGTACCCGCTAAAAAACGAAAAAAAAAACATGTACATCATGTTTTTTTTTCTTTTTTTGGTATTGACTGTGCCAAAATCTCTTTTTGATTTTTAGCCAAATGTCTCCGATTTTAAATAGTATTTTTTTATAATATATTCTTGAATTTAAAATAAATATTATCTATACATATATATATTAATATAGTTATTTAATGTGTGTATGGTGCGTGTGTTTTTGTTAGATAGTTTTTTTATTATATAATAGATAAAGTTTAAATTTTTCTCATTTATTATTTTTCTTTTATATTCTGAGGAATTTCGTTGATTAATCTGGGAACTAGGTATTGGGAGGTGCGTTTACTATAGAATTTTTTAGTTCTTGGTATTAATAATGTCTTTAAAGGAGAACTTCTGGTTTTAATTTTGTAGTTCAATAAATAATATAAAACCAACGCTGTATTACAAATAAAAAAAAAATAAACAAGTTATTCCTACATTTTCCACCAGCCTAGTATGTGATTATTATTTCCCAATTCATTAATTATATATATAATATATTAATTAATTATAATAATAAATACAATTTAAACATCTTATTGATAAACATGAACGTTTATTTCAGAAAAACCCAATGAGAACTATTCCTATGTTGGAAGAAGATAACTTTTACTTGGCTGACAGGTAATATAGAAGAAAACTTGATTTTTTTTTTCTATGAAGAACAAAATATAAAATGTATACTGTTTGTTTATTGAGTATTTATTAAGGCAATTGTTGTATACAATTTTTTCTCTGTTATACTTACACGTGCTAAACATATTAATTGCTATTTATATTATTATGAAATAATTAATAGCACATAAGAGGCTAAACATTAATTCAAATTTACTTGATGTTGTGGCTATGATAGTCTAGAATATTATTTTGACAGATGGAACATAATTCTGTTATGGCGGTAAATTATCATTATCAAGATTTAATTTATTAAACAAAATAGCAGCATGAAAGCACTTATTCACTATTCTGATGTAATGAATATTGATGAAGTATTTACAATTGTTGATCGTCCGCAGCTGGTCATGGAAGATAAAATAATCCAACAATATAACTGCATTATTCCGTATACTTTTAAACTACTGAATTCATTTTAATAAGACTTGTTTCCATACTTTCCAGCCACGCTATTATTCTTTACTTAATCGATGAATACGGCAGACCAGAGCACGACCAACTCTACCCTCGCGATAAAAAGAAACGCGCCACAGTAAATCAAAGATTGTTTTTTGACTGCGGTGTTTTGTTTCCCAGACTCCGATCAATTATGGTAAGAGTTTATATTCTAAAGTACAATTGTTGGTAAGTAATTAATTTTACTAGAATATTAATTATACAATACCTGCATTTGGTTTAATTCTTTATTAAAAAAGGTACATCAACATATGATTTTTTTTCCGAAGTATTTTATAATGGCGGTATAGACATAAGCCACCATACAAGGAATATTTTTTCTTAAATAATCTAACCACAAATAAATAATAACAGACGCGAATTAACAGGCTTTACGGATATTACCAGGTCCAAATATTTTTTTTTCTATATTATGGGACCTATCTATAAAAGGCTGTATATATAAAATAACGAAAGAAAAATAACCACCTCCGCATGGTTGGTCAAAAACCATTGTTATATTTCTAGGGTCCAACTTACGGTGGCAAATTAAAAGAGATATCACGATCCATGATAAGGAACGTAGAGGACTCTTACAGGATACTTGAAACATATTTATCCCACATGATATATATGGCTGATGACGTCATAACTATCGCAGATATAAGCATCATGTCTACCATCACCACATTGAATGGCTTACATCCGATAGACGAAAAAATGTGAGTAATGAACTTAGGTAGTATTCGTTACCAATATTTGTGATGTTTTTATACTACCGTTATTTTACTCTCAATGCTATAGTTTTTTTCATGATTTTAATCAAAATATAATGCAACGTTAAATTTGCATAAAACTTTATTATAGCCTATAGTATAGTATAATTGTCAAGCCTTTCAAATCATAACTTCAGATATATTATCTCACCACTTGCAAAAAAAACAAGACATATTTCTTAACAAATTTCTTCTACTTAATAAAGTAATAAATTACTTGTCTGTTACATTGAGGGACCCTTAAGTTTTTCTTCAGAATCCACTTGCAAATCATTATGGCATAGACAATATCATTCTCTTTCAACATTGAATAAGAAATATTCAATCTACTCATTTTTTTTAATATAATAAACATAAAACTTTGGAGAACTACAACGTAAAAGGAATTTTAAAGTTTTAAAATTTATTTACAAGTACCACATTGTTTTATTTCAGCTATCCCAAATTGAAACGGTGGTACGCCAACATGTCACAGCAGGATTACTGCAAGAGGATCAATGAGCCAGGGGGCAAACAACACATCGACGGTCTCATTATGTTAATGCAATACAACAAACAAAAATCTAAATTGTAATTTCGTGAATAATTAGTATTATATTCGAGTAGGAAATGAAATTTTATTAACTTATTTTGTGTATTCGAAGCATAGACAATATTTTCTATTTATATATACACAACAGCCAATTTCGATGTGGAATTGTTTAATACCAAACTGTTGTCTAATAACCAACAATACTATGGTACGAACATATTACGTCAATAATGAGTACATTTGTTGCAAGTGTCTTGAAACAACGACGACATTTCTAAATATTCAGTAAACTGAAAATAAATTGAAACCAACGACATTTAAATTAAGTATAACAATCCTCACATTTATGTTTATGTATAAACATTTCTGTTATTATTAAATTTTAACATACTATTTAAAACAATCAATTATTATTTATTAAGGTACATTTTTTTAAAGTGGTTTAGAAACCATCATTAAAATTTAAAAAACACCTATAGAATGTTAATAAATTTTTGCCGAATAGCATTAACCTCTTTTATTATTTATCAAATGTTGATCTGTCTAAAATTAACAACTAAGGGATGTCAAGCTCCAAGAAATGGTATTAAATATTTTTATAAAATTTTAATCATACTTTGAGAATTGATCATTTTTTGTACATGCATACTCGTCGCTAATGATATAAAATAACTACAAATGATTTAATATATAATAATATAACAAAATTTAACTTCATTATCTCTCATAGAAAAGTGACTAACCATATAATGTTAAATGAATTCCACACCGAAATTCGCCAAAGCATAGCAAACAATTCATATCCTTACTTTCATATAAGAAACTGTCTCCAAGTTTTTATAATAATTTCGGTAGCGATCGACAAAAGCAAAAAAAAAAAAAAAAAACACCAACAATACAAATCACAGGTTTCTCCTTTTATTTAATAACTAAAACGAAATGCAAAGAATTTATCTGAACTTTACACTCCAGTTAACTAGGGCCTACCATATCGTTAACATTTATTGAGAAAATTAATGGATACAAAAAATGTTACAAGTTAAACATTTCCTATAAGTCTTATAGAGTCTCTCTTGTACGCCCGCAATCAGAACATGACAATTACATCACTTAAACATACAGACAGAAATACACGTTACATTATTCTTGTTATTAATACCATCGACGTACAATCAGCAATCCTCGTGGCCTTCCTCGGGAAACAAATAATGGAATATTAGGACCTATCTCGAGAATCACTTGACAAATTTAGATAAAATTGTCTCTCACATGGGTATCGCGAACTGTCGCACGTTAAACTTAATTTTACAGAAGCGGCGACCAATTGTATGATCATTAGCCATCTTCCTTGGGCGGTGTGAACCAGCCTAAAACACAAATATTATAAATTACAACATATTTATATATAATTGTAGAATACCTTGTTCTGAAGTTCTTCATCATTCTTTAATATGTTTTATGAGTATTAAATAATATTTTAATAATCACGACAAGACCTATTAGTATTTGTTAAAACTATCTGAAATATTCTTTGAGAACAATCGCAACTGCATAAATAATGCGGAATGAAAATGTTTAGAAAACTTATTTACAAATAAAATTATGAAGGATCTAAGAAATTAAAAAAAGAATATCATAAACATTTACAAATTATTCTGCGTCGAATAGTCACGTTTTGTTGTTCGCTAATCACGTGAAAACTAGTGAACGTATCGACATGGGAATGAGCATTCGACGCGGATTGATTTGTAGATGATCATAGGCTATTTATTTTTCGAATTTCATACATCCTTATCATTTTATTTATAATTAACATTTATAAACATTTTCATTTCGTGTTATTTACGCGGTTGCTATAAAAAATCATTTACGGTTAATTAAATATGTCAAATAAATTTTAAGTTTAATTTTATATTACGATCCGTAAAGAGGCCAGGGAACAGAGTATATTTACATACATAAAATTATTGATAAATACATATTTTTATATAAATCTATGTACACACTACAATGACGTCTGTTGTTACCAACAGTTGAACTATTTAAAAAAGTTCTTTGTGTATATGTTAAAATGTTTAAACAGCACAGACTGTTAGATTAAAAAAATTATCACTAACCATTCTTTTCGTGTATTTGTACGAGGCACTTGAAACTCTGCTGAGCGCGTGCAAGACTGTATTGCGACTGTGACACCACTTTGGTGGCCCCAAACTGGATTCTAGCCTTGCCCTTCACCAGCGTAGCAGCAATCTGCATGATCACAGCCTCCACTGTATATGCAGATGACCAGCCTTGTTTTGTTAGCAGCTCCATACATATAGCGCCTCCAACGAGAACGTAGCCACCTGGATTTGAAACAATAGTTTATATTTAGTCCCCTTATATTTTGTCTAGTACTTTCAATTGATGAATACCATAATCTGGAAGCAGTATATTAGCAAGACATGTTTTTTTTTTATATTTTTTTTGTCTGCTCTTTAACACAAAATTTATGGTACATTAACTCCCATGTTACAGTCCTCATTTTTATGCTCCTATTTATTTATATTTTGTTAAATATATATTTTATATATCTATTCTTTTTGAATAATTTCAAAAACAGTGATCTCAAAATACACGTACAAATACGAACTTAATCCGTACAATGTTCCTAAGCGTCAAGAGGATTTTGTATACTCAATGGGAGCAGGACATGTATATACAACACAATCAAGACGTAAAATAAATGAATAATAAACAATACAGAAACAAAATATTTAAAACTACTTTAAAATTTGCACAATATTTTATTAAAATTCTTTCTATATTATGTCTACATTGGGCTAACACAATCCCAATTTCACATGGTTAATAGTTAAATCATAATTAGGATGTTGATGGAGAAATGCCCAGAATACTCTGTATCTTATATATTAACAGTTAGATAACAGCAATACTGTTGTGCTGATATATTTGCAATGTGACGGTGATGTCTAGTCAGGCAAGCTCAGAAACCCTACCACCAATCAAACTCAACCAGTAACCTTTTAATTGTACCAGGGATCTAATGTCACATGGGTTTCCACTTGGCCTCTATGAAGCGAGACGGTCTATGTTAAATCAGATTTGTAACCAGATAATTAATATCTTCATTTTATGTTGTTTGATTTTAGAACTGACAAAAAACTTTTAAAATATTTACCATGCATTATATAATTAAAACCATAATTACCTGATATAATAGGATAAACGACGCGCACAAATGGAGGCTCAAATGGATAAGTCTCTTTGAACATAATGTTCAGTAGGATTGAGTCTTTGCCTTCCTTTTCCTTCAAGAGCAGCAGATCATTGTGTAGAGGGCTGTCCGGGTCCACCGAGCGTAGCCTTATATTCCATTCATATAATGAATCATTCACTAATTCTGTAAAAGAAAACTACACATTACTAGAATCAATAATTGAGAAATAATAGCAATATCTAGAGACATGAAACACATTTTATACATTATTATTTATTGTTATTACAATCGACATCCTCTGCATAATAATTATTAATTTGATGTAATACACCAACAGAGGATCCCAGGATAGTCTTATAAAATTTAACAAAATTGATTGGTGATAATTGGTGTGTACTATCGATTATATAAAGTAAATATACATCAGCTAGTTGTAAATAAAACAATTTTCTACAAATGCCTAACACTTCAATTTCACATGAAGTTAAGTGATAATGAATCAGAGACAATGGTAAAGGGTGATTGGCTTAGAATACTCTAGTTCTCATATGTTGACAAATGAACAGAGCAAGGCTATTATGGCGATAAATTTATAATACCAAGTTTGTAACTAGCCTGGCATTGTTAACAAGATTATTCTAGAACAAAACAAATATGTTAAAATTGTAAATCTAAAATAAGTCAGTAAATTATTTTTAACATCAATATCAGAAATTGTTATTGAAAAAATAACATTTTGAAAAAAATTTCTCAGTATAAGACATTAACTCTAAATGACAAGAATTCAATCATAAATAATAACAACAGAATTATCTCATAGCAGAACTCTGCTGGATTCTAAATCAGGATCTAACCATCAAGTCTGTGGCCTTGTTGTTCTCAATTGTTACATAGTATAGTGCTCAACAATCTTTTTTATTCCAGTACCCCTTAATGTAATTTTTCATTTACGAGTACCTCTCTTTCGATAATTATATACCTATTCCTAAAAATATATGTAATTTCTCTTAACATTCATTTATTATCAATCTTAACTTTCAAATATACTTTGTGCTGTGACTAGACTTGTGATTTATAGATCCTTATTTACTTAGGCAGTTTCCTAATATAATACAAAATGTAGTATTTTTTTTTTTGATTTTTTAATATTTCACCACTACCAATATAATTTACACACACAAATGCTCATACACCTAAAGTAAATGTAGCACAGGTTTGGTATTGCAAGGCTAGTAAAACAGAGGTTCCCGATTGATTCTTAGTACTTAGAAATGTAGTTAAGTGTTAGTGCTTCTAAGAACCTGGCCAGCTGCTATCATCAAATTGTAAACTGTTGCTATAACAGCATTACATCTGATTCAGCTGTTAACATATGACAACATAGTATTTTGTGAAGAATAATTAACCATCCTCAAGCTTATGGTTGAACATTAGCTCATAAAAATAAATCCATACACCCCCCCCATAAATATATCCCTTGCGAATAAATTTTGTACCTATATTCTCTTCAAATAAAAAAAAAATATTTCATTACAATAATTTATATAAAATATATAATAATTAAATTTGAATCTAAAACTTGCCTATGGAGTACATATTGTTTTTGAATGAGTGAGAACGATATATATCACGCAACTCTTTCATTAGCCTGTCAGTAGCTTGTAAACTGCCAGAGATGCTGCCAGACAAATAGTCTTGCCTTTGATTTTGTCGCAGTCGTTCAAGTGTAGCTAGGTGTTCAGTTTCCATTTCATCCTGAAAAACATAAGGATCATTTTTTAAGGGAAATGTGAGCAATTCTTAAACAGATTAAATAGTACTTAAATAAAATATTAAAAAACAATATTTTTCTAGAATGTTTGTAAATATAGATATGGATGTGAAAGGCAGAGGACAGTATTTGGTGGAAGACATTGGGGAAGGCTTATATGCAGAAGTGAATCAGTGAAGACTGATGATGTTATCTTTTTATCGAACAATCATATCTGCATTAATATATCTTTCTAATTTAATTCAAGAAAGCCCTATTTTTTAGTTTTATTTTTTTCTTATTCTTAACAGTCTGCTTGTTGACAAAGGCATACTCATGCAATATCTCTTTTCTCTGTGGCATTCTTACTTATGTTTAAAATTGTTTAGCTTCCTGCTACACGTATTTATCATTATACACACTAGTGAAACAAGATATCTCCTTAACTTAGACTGTTATGTTTTAAATACATAAAAAAATGTGATATCATAAAAGTGTAATACTTTTAAACTATCTACTGTAAAAGATTAAAATTAAAGCAATAAAAAGTTTTAAGTAAATAACCTGAAACGACATTGACTTTGTTTTTAGAAAACCAAATGTGAAGTCATAAATGAAATGATTGTTGGATATAAATAAATAATACTTTCAAAAATAACAAATATAATAATAGAAAGAAAATTGCTAAATAAGTTCTGATTTAAAAATTATGATAGTATATTACCTTGCCACTACGTCCAGCATCATCAACCATTTCAAGTGGCAAATCATCTTCTCCTTCAGAGTCATCTTCTTCAGCTGCCATTTCTTCTTCTTCCTCTGTACCTGACTCTGCTCCATTTGACGTAACACTTGGCACTCTATGATAAAACAAATTTCAATATTACTACTTTATTTTCAATGAAAAAAATAAATCATTTAGGTACTTTGCACATTTATGGTCATTAACTTTACTATTGATTTCTATTACTTGTGAAATTTAGCCACTTCTCTGAACTGAATTAAAAACTTACAGTACTCAAAGTAGTGAAGATGATGTAAAGTTCTACTAACTTACATAATTCATATTACTTGTCTATATGCATTTCAATAAAAAGTTGCTCTTCTAAGTAGATTAAAAATCCAAATTCTAAGTGTGACATTGATCTATACAACTACATAGTAAATCACATATACTGTACAAAAATGATAATCAATTAAACATCTAACCTCAACTCCACCAAACTGTATACATTCAATTGTAGTGAAGCCTTGTTTGTATATTGTACAGTTGGATAAACAAGTTTATACACACTTGAGGCTGTCAACAATGTAGAAAAGTCATTCTAATTAACAAATGTAAAATTACCGTTGGTGTGGTGCAGAGTGGAGGGGTAATGACAGTGAGTCCAAATCTGGAGGCTCTGGCACTCCATGTATTTTGCATAATTCTCGCAATAAAATACCCACCTAAAACAATTTGAAGATTACATATAAAAAAAATCCAATTGTATTGATTTCTTTTTATTTTAATGGTTCACATAATAAACATAATAAATTTAACACATTACTACTTGAGATTTTACTTTAAATCTGATACATTTAAATAATCTTTAATTTTAGAGAAAATTAATAGAGTATATGAGACAAAAAATACCTTTGATATTTAAGGTATCATTTTAAAATTAAGGTTTTTTTTTAACTCTTAAGGTTTATATATAAATATATATATAGTATGTAGGTAGCTATGTATACATAGTTAATTATACAGATCATAAATAAAATAAAAAAATCGTCAAAATCACCAATTATTAAACAGAACTTCACTAAGATGATTTACAAAATGTTAAAGAAGGTTCCCTAATAGTAAAGACATAAAATAACATTTCAAATATTTCTTTTCTTATTTAATAAAGGAAAAGTGTGTTTACTGCAATCCAAATCTTATGCAAAGCTGAGACAACAGCTCCATCTCCTAAAATTGATACATTTTTATTGCATGCCACATTTACAAACAACAAACTCATGACATTAAAACATTCACAGATGTAAAACCACATATGTTTACATTTTCATTGTCTATTACAATTTTGAATAAAACTCTGAATAAGCATTATATATTTTATTTAAAAAGTTTTTAATTATTTCTTCGTAAAACCTTTATAAAAATACTTATATATAATTAGTAACTACAGTAATCAACAATAAAAAACATCATTAAAATGATGTATTTATTATTTTAGCACATACCTGATTTATAACATGGTTATCCCTTCCCTGTGTATTACTAAGTATCTGGACAGCATTTGTCACAATTGCATCTTCACTGTCAGCAAACCACACTGGTGGTGTGGTAGGATATGTTTCCTTTGAAGATTAAAATCAAAACCAAAATTGGTAAGTAAATAAGGAGTAGTAATAGGAAGAACACGTAACTGCTGATTTTAACAAGTTTTATCTCTAAACCAGGTAAAGGAGGAACTTATTAGACTGGCTGTAAAAAAACTGCAAATCTTATGCAATGTGTAATACTTATTTACTTGTTTTCAAAGAAAACACCCACAATGTGTAAGTTTTATAGAAAAAGCATAAACTTCTTCATGTTTCAACAATTGTGTATGGGGTTCATAAAGTTTGTAATAATTTGCCACAAGTTGTCTTTAAAAAATGATATTTACTTTTAATTAATAAATATTCAATATCTAATATCTTACCAAAAAAAAAATAGTGTAAAAAAAATCTGAATAATAACCAACATAATTTAATTTAATATTACAGAACAGTTCAATATCCCTTTAACTCATCAGTACACTGACAGCATGTGAGCAAAAAAACATTAATGTAATTGAACGCATACTCGACAAAAAAATGCCCAGAACAAAAATGACTAAGAGCCTTTGTCCCAAAATTGTGCGCCAATACCGTTATCCAAACAAAACAGATGTTACACTCGATAGAACATAGCTGTATCCATACTAAAAAGAGCACTGAAACTTGAATGATCAATAAAGAATGATTCGTCATGGATTTCGTGCATTTCGAAGGTAAGGCACACAATCAATAACATTGTACGTAACACATACCTGCAAACTCGCACAAAAACAATGCCGTGTTTAGTAATTCAAATGCTTAGATTTTCACATAAACAATTAGAAATGGTATAAGACTTCCGTAAACTTTCTGTTGACAGTCCTGCCCTCATAAACAACGGCTCTTTGTCCAAAGTAAGAGATAATCAATAAACGCATAGGTGCAACTTCGGGTTTAAAATTTAATTCCGAAACTATTTGCGAATGAATCAAATTAATACTTACAGTAATATTCGCATGTATTTCATATTTCTTTCCATTTTTGCCAACGAATCTGCAGGTCAATTCATCCACACTAGCTGACATTATCTGAAACCGCTCATGGTTTTTTGGAAATACTTGCTCTAAGGTCTTGATTTCCAACTTAAGCGTATTTAAGCAAGCCATTAGTGTATTGAAACACTAATTTTGAAGAAAGTAACCAATTTCCGCATTAGAATACATAGAAACCAAATTTTACGTTCACTCCCAATCAAGCAAAATGGCGGAACTTAATGGCGGATTCAAAACCTTTATTGACGTTAGAGGGCGCCAGTTGTCTAAGCTTGCTAGTATTGATCAAAATAGAAGTATTATCGTTACTTGCTGTCTGAATACACCAAGCAATGTGAATAGGTACCTTCATTAAATTCTAATTGTAGCATAAATAATCTTGATATATAAAACATTAAAAAGAGGCTTGTTTGGTTTGTTTCCCTTATTAAAGTTTTTATTTAATCTTTTAGTTGCAAATCAATAAAAACGTGTTCATAAATATAACAGAACTATAAGAACTTTAGATTTACAGATTGAATATTATTGTGTTAGCAGCTTAATAATGTCCGGGAAATTGTGTATTCATAAAAACATTTTCGTTTAACTAAATTAGTATGGCAAGATTTGTTATCATAGTCTGATTTACTTTTACATCAGTGTTGAACTTTTTCTTTTTAAAATTTTCACAAATTTTTACTCTAAATAAAATTAAATATTTTCTTGTACAGAGTCATTACTACCATATAGCATTGTGGATTTTTTTCTCAAAAATGCATATATTTTAAAATAAGCATTATGACTTGGTTTCTATAGTTCAAGCTTATGTAGTTTCAGTAATTTTAAAAAGTTTAAAAGTCATTCAATTTAAAATAAAAAAAATTGCATTTGAAATTAATGACAATGTATTGACCACACTCTCTTTATCTGTGAGTTTGTTGTACTGTCGCGAAATGTCAAACAGAGATTATTTTTCTTAACATCAAAACAAAATATCGAATTCGAAAATTCATTGATTGAATGGAAACATAATTATAGACGTTATGAATTGATAATGAAACGAATTTCAGATAATTTGCCGCAAAAATCATACAAGAGAAATCGATTAAGGTCTGGTGATAGAGAAATTATAAAACGACATGAAGGACAGTTAACTCCTACAGAAATATCGGAAAGCGATTTTAGTTTTTTGGATTACAAACGGGATGTAAATAAAATTTTCGTTTATAGTAATGACACTAATACAGTTACTAATAATTTAGATGACTTTTGGGTGTTTGTGAAAAAATATGAATCAACTTTAAAAAAAGCGGGAAAGCCTGTATTTTGTAGTGATAATAAAGATATTTTGGCAAGCGAATTCAGCATTACTCCAAAATTTTCAAAGTTTGACTGCATCAATTTTAGTACTAATATAAAATTTATGGATAGCGTTTGTGAAGAAAAAGAAAGAAAGAAGCTTAATAAAAACATTTTTGATGCTATCTTGAACATTGTATCCATATATGTAGATTTTAAGAACAAGGAGAAACTAGAGAAATTAAAAAAGTTAAGGCAAACTCAAAGAGATTTGCCTGTTGCTAAATTCAGGTTTGTCATCATGTTACTTTTGTTCTACATCTGTTCATTTTAAAAATACCTGAATGGTTATTATTGAATCTTTATTTTGTCTTACTCTTTGTATTAAACAATTTAAATAGATTATTTTTATTATATATTTTTGGTATAAACATGGATTTATGTTATACTCCATTATTATTTATTTAAGCATTTTTTTAAGTTTTTCCTATTTTATAAAATAAATAGTAATTTGTGTTGAAATAATTTATAGGGCTGAAATACAAGCAGCAGTGAAGAATGAGAAAGTGGTTATAGTAGCTGGCGATACAGGGTGTGGAAAGTCAACCCAGGTACCACAGTATTTACATGATGCTGGTTTCCAGAATATAGGTTAGTACTTTTTAATTTTATTTTATGCAGGTTAGCGAAAGGTCTTAATTGAACTAGAAATCTTTACCCATTTAGAGTCCAACATAACTACCTATATTAAAATAAAGAATATTTTTTTTAAACAATCTTTTACAAAACAATCTACTTTATTTTTAATGTTATAAACTAAAAAAAAACGGATTTAAATTCATATAATTTTATTACAAGTATCAAGAAGTCTATAATTGCACCTGTAAAATAAAATGCTAAAATTTGTAGTGCTCAGTAGGTGGAAGAATTATTGACCAACCCACCTTTTTTTATTTTACACAGTGACAAGATGAGAGAGACATTTACCTGATGGTAAGTGATAAACATGCCAATAACAATGTGGAGCTACTTAAGATGATATACATTGCACTATATTATGGTCTTTACTTAGAGACAAAAGGTTTTAAGTCATATTTCCCACTACGTTTCACGGGTTCCTCATTTTGATCCTGAGACAAAACAGCAATCTTCGTAATGGAAATGACCATCATCACTGACCCCAAAGAAGTTTTGTGCCATTGTATCGCCTAGCAAGGTTATGGCCTCAATATTTTGGGAGTCAGAAGGGATATTGTTGATTGATTACCTAGAGTGTGGAACCACTATTATAGACCAATATTATGCAGCTTTAATTCCCAAGTTGAGAACGCCATCAAAGATAAAAGGCGAGGGAAACTTCGAAGGGGTGTGCTGTTTCATTACAACGGACCCGCTCACAGGTCAGCAGTTGTGATGGCTGCCATTCAGCAAGCTGGCTTCGAACTGGGTGACCATCCCTCTTATTCCCCAGATCTGGTACCTAGTGATTATCATCTGTTCCCCAAATTGAAAGAATACTTAAGGGGAAACAGGTACGAAGATGATAACTAGGTGATGGATGCTGTGGAGAGCTTTTTGCAGGACCAAGACAAAACTTTTTTTTTTTAAAGGGACGAAGCCTTGGAAAAGCGCTGAACTCGGTTTGAAAGAGACTCGAAGACTGTAGAAAAATAAATTATTAAGTTATCAAAAGTCATTATATTCTATCTCAGTCTCACTACTTTTTGATCCCTCCTCATAGTTATTACAAGATATTACAATTTCCCAGCATGCACACAACCAAGAAGAATTGCCTGTATTTCATTGTCAAAACGAGTTGCATTTGAAACTCTAACACAGTTTGAGAGCAAAGTTGGCTACCAAATAAGATTTGAGAAGAGCAAATCAGCAGATACCAAAATATGTTTTATCACAGAGGGATTGCTATTAAGACAGGTTTAGTATTTTACTTATAATTAAAGATATAAGGCACAGTTAAATTTACACTATTGAGTTTATAGTTTTGGGACAGGGATTAATAAAAAATATTTTTGTTAATGTCATGGATCTTTGTTTTTAACTACAGATTTTAAAGTTTTATTAAAATTACTGTCAGATTTAATATTTTCCTTCTCAAAATGACAAGCACAATTTAATGTATTTTATCCCAATCACCATTACATTGTTACTTTTCAGATGTCTTCAGAAAATCTTCCCAATTACGATGTTATTATATTAGATGAGATTCATGAGAGACATCTCATGGGGGACTTTCTTCTTGGAGTACTTAAGTGTCTTATACACAGTCGTAATGATATTAAGTTAGTGCTTATGTCAGCCACAATTAATATCAAATTATTTGAAGATTATTTTTCTGCAGAATCAGCTGTAGTTATTCAAGTAAGTAATAAATGAGAGATTTTTTACTTATGATAGGTAGGTCTGCGTGTTGCTACAGACTTTAGTATGTGTAGTTACTGGGTTTAAATTGAATAGCTTTGTGGCTAGTGAAATTACTGGCCTATTGAGACTTCAGATGACGAGTATAATGTGATGCAGTGTATGTCACTTTACCTAGTACCCTATTGTTAAGGTTGAGAGCAACCAGTTATAATTATGTGAACATGTCACCTAACTTATTGAATTAAAAAGGTATTTCTTAACATTATAAAATATTTTCCATCGTTACTGCAGGTTCCTGGAAGATTGTATCCAATAGATTTACAGTACAAACCAATATTCATGGAAGACAAACCAACAAGAGATGACAGGCTCGATCCTCAACCTTACGTTCAAATAATGCAATTGATTGACAGCAAATATCCAAGTTAGTATTTTTTATAAGTAGTCTGCAAACATTACTTGTTGTGTTTTAGGCGTTGTAGCCAGTGAAATTACTGGAGTAACGAGATGTAACATCTTGTCTTAAGGTGAAGAGTCCAAATTGCTATTGTAAAAACGTCTTTATTTTCTGATTATTATGAGCAGGCATATTACTGATCATCAGTCAATGTTTTGTTCATCTCATTATTATTTGAATCAAAATTTAATATTCATAAATAACATTTTCACAAACAGGAGATGAAAGGGGTGATTTGTTGATATTTATGTCAGGAGTGCAAGAAATTACCTCCATTTGTGATGCTGCACAACAGTATGCTGAGAAAACGAAGAAATGGATTGTGATGCCACTTCACAGCGGTCTGTCGCTTAATGAACAAGATAAAGTTAGTTTCTTGTAAGATAATTATATGGCACATATTGGCTAATAGGTGCATATGGCAGATATATAATTTTTTTTAATATCCTCATAATTTATTTATATTTATTTATTCAGGTTCGAAATCCTAACACTTCTGAATTAGGTGTAATAATTGAAGTACGAATAATATTTTAATAAAAAAAAGAGTTATTATATACAACAGCATGAATGTAACATAATGGTCCGTGTTGAAAGAAAGGCTAAGCATTTTCTTTTAACAATAGGCCCCAGGTTCGATTCGAGGGTTACTACATGTTTTGCAATTTGGTTTGCGGCAAGATTTTTCGATTAGCCCGGCTTCCTACCACTTTCTTACTGTAAACTTTCCACCGTAACACATAGTATTTATGTGTTTCAACTGTCAATATATGAAAGTTAAAGCATTATGGGCTAACGTGATAAAATTTTTGCGCAATTCATTTTATATCTGTCACTGTTGTGATTACAGGTTTTCGACTATCCTCCAGAAGGTGTAAGAAAATGCATTGTTTCTACAAATATTGCCGAAACATCAGTCACTATTGATGGTATTAGATTCGTCGTTGATTCAGGCAAAGTATGTAAACTTTTTGATAATTAGTCATTTTCTTAACATTACTTAAACAATAACTTAACATAATAGAGAATAATTTTTAGGTTATACATGAGAAGTTCTACATACAAACTATTAGAAATTATGAAATATTTTATTATATATGTATAGATGATATCCACTAACCCGCATTTAGCCAGTGGGCAGTTAAATGATCTGTCTTTGTGAGAGTGCCCCAAGGCCCAGACTTAGTAACATTAAAGTAGAGCTGTATATTTATTTCCAACATTGTTACAATTCAATGCTATCACATTTAAAGTAATATAATGTTTATTCTTTTAATTACAATAATTTTTTAACAGGTCAAAGAAATGAGTTATGATTCATCAACAAAAATGCAGAGATTAAAAGAGTTTTGGATATCGCAAGCAAGTGCTGATCAGAGGAAAGGTAGAGCTGGACGAACAGGTAGGTAAACAGATTAAACCAATTCCGTGGCTATAGCGAGACCCAGCTTGTTTTCTAGTCTAGTTGTTACCATCGTATTGTAAATATGCTGCCAAAACAGCATCACTGTATTCCAGCTGAAAATATCTGAGATCCAGAGTATTGGCGAAAACGCTTCATCATCCTCGAATCATCATTTAAAACCATGTGAAATGTAGGCCCTGTTAGCCCAGCGTAAATAAAATATGCGAAAAACTATGGGACAAGTGTCATTATCACAATATCTAACTGGATATACCATCCTGGCTGTTCAGTCCGAACCAGAGAATAATAAAATCAAAATCTTTTATTTAAATTACATTTTAGCAGACACAAAGTTATTCTGAATGTGTCCACAGGTCCCGGTGTATGCTATCGCATTTATTCAGAGCAGCAATACTCGGATATGGAGCCGTTTAGTACACCGGAAGTGAGTAGAGTACCCCTGGCTTCTCTTTTGCTTCTGATGAGCTCTTTGGGTGTAAACGACGTTCGGCGGTTCCCGTTCCTCGATTCGCCACCGGAGGAATCAATTGAAAATGCAATTTTGGAATTAAAACAGCATGTAAGTATTCACGGAAAGATAGGTGGATCGTTTGCAGCTGGGGACAGTGTAACTTTTGTTGTTGCGTTCATAATACTCGTAAAGACCCTAACTACCAGGTGCCTCTTCGAACAATTAGATTGTTAGTTTTTAATCTATAATTAGATAACACTTAATTTCAAATGGTATTTAGTGACTTCATATATTGACAGACGGAATATTTATTATTTTACTGGTGGTTGGTCTCTTTGCCAGAGACCGTCTAGATAGGTGCCACCGCAGCTACAATTTCTGCCACCAAACAGTGGTGTGCAAACATTACTATGTTCCCGATCGAAGGGAGTTGTAGCCAATAAAATCACTGGGGTAACGAGACTTTACATCTTATGCCTCAGGGCGACGAGCGCAATGTGGTGCAGTGGAGTGGTTTTATGGGCAGGCGTAGGTACTTACCATTAGGTGAATCTCTCGCTTCATTAAATAAAAAAAAAGTACAACAATACGTTTAATGCGGTATAATTTCAATGAGCAGGTTGTAGCTAGTCATGCGAGTTCGGAAAAATCTTACCAACATATGTATTAATTATTGTTTACCCTGTTAGCCTTCTTGTAGAATTAAATTATTCTCATTGTAATATAGGATGTCCCGTGGCAGATTTAGGATTTCTTAATTAAATTAAAGGATGTTATTATTTTAGAATATACATATATTTGTCATAAAAAGAAAGATGAGACATGCGGATTTTATTTTTTGAAGATCACTCCGTCCAAATGTTTTCCATCGCGACGTTTCAAAGAAAAACGGTCCATTATTCCATTGACAGAAAGAGACACCAGTGCACTGCGACATCGTGACTGACCGATGCGCACAAATACCGCGCCAAACTGTAACCCCTTCCTGGTCCTCGGTACCCCGCGCAACCGTTATAAAAATATTTGAATTTCAAATCCTAAATCTGCCACGGGACACCCTATACATTAAAAGTATTAAATTACGAAACTTAAATATTTTTTTTTGTTAAAAATAGTAGTTGTTTGGAAGAGTTGATAATGATGATGAATTGTAGGCACTTACTGTTTACGTTTTATATTTATCAGGGAGCATTATCCTCTAATGAGAAGCTAACGTTGCTTGGCACCGCTTTGGCAAATTTACCCGTCGAAGTGTCTTTGGCCAAAGCCCTAGTGATCGGAAGTGCTACTTTGCCACTACATAAGCGGGACTCTGCTCTGGCTCTCGCCGCCGCGCTGGGGATCAGATCGATCTTCACCACCAGAGCGCACAGGGATTTCGAATGTGAGGTATAACATATATACGAAGTGTTTACAGTTTTGATTTTTTTAATCTATCTAAGCGTGCGACGCGTCTGACGTTTACCTGCATGACTAGTACCAATTAGTAATCATCTCTCTTCCCTGTTTCCACTTCATGTGGTGTCAGCACAACATACCTTTTATCACACTTCTCTACTATCAATTACATACCATTCCTTTTACATACATACCCTGTTTCATACAATACATCCATTTTTTTCTCTACTTTTCCGCCCATCTACATGCATACATTCAATATTCTTTTTTCCTCATTACATGCCCAAGGACTATTTATTATTTGCCTGTTAATAATAATAATGAAGCAGTAGCACTTGATTTAGTCGTAATAGATTGCTGCTGCCAGTTTGTGTAAGTAGGTACCGCTATTGCAGCCATACAGAAATTTGTAAAAAAAAAAAAAACTGTTTGAAGTGCTGTTTCTAGAGCAAACGAGGCAAAACGTTTTTAAATAAAAAAAAGGACCCTTGTTAATTCTTTAGAACGCGAGAAAACCTGATGAGTCTGATCATGGTGACCCTATAACTCTTCTCGCGCTGTACTGCGCGTGGTTGACCGTAAAAGCAGCGGGGAGAGGCGGACGCGACTGGTGCCGTCGTAGGGGCATAGAGGAGCAGCGCTTCTACGAACTCACCAAGTTGGCTGCACAACTACGTGGACTGTTACAGGTTATATATTTATTGTGTAGTGTTGTAATGGTCAACATACAGTACGAGCGTACAATGCGTGAAAAGATATTTAATCAATGACAGACAAACAGCAGTTAAATTTCTTATGGTGCATTTTGTCTTCTATTCAATCCTTTGCGCTAGGTGTTTTGAAGGTCGCCAAAAATGCTTTCGTTCCATAGCTACTACAATTATCCGGTTGACAAGCTGTCGACGAGTCTCAAAGTGGTTTTTTTTTAAAAAAAATTACCATTTATATACGGAGATAGCGAAATATTCAGATTCTTCTGGAGGAAGTCAGAATTATGCAAAATATCTTTCTGCAATATTTTACTTAATTTTTTTAAAGGATAACAACTTGATGGAGAGTCCGGAACCGGAAAATATGTCATCTGCAGAGCGCTCGCTGAGACACGGTCAAATGAAACAATTAAAAGACATGAGAAGGTATTCATTAATTTTAATATAGTAGAACCGGTGGTAGGTCTCTGATGCCAGAGACCGTCTATTATATTCAATAAACTTAATTACTGAAAATGTTCTTGTAGAAACTTGTATTTTTGAAAGGATTTTATTGATTATTTAAAGAGTGGTACTTGACTACCATTTCACTTGATGGTAAGCGGTGATATAGTATTTGATGGTAGAGTGCACCAATAGATAAGAAGTCACTCTTCTCTTAAAGATTCTGAAATCAAAAATTGAATTGCTCCAGACAATACAAACAGAAGGCAGCCGAGGAGTCGAAGCGCAGAAAGCGGCTTAAAGTGGACTCTTGGGAGATCGTCGATGACAAAGAGGAAGACAACGCGCTGGACATACGGGACATCGAATTCCGTATGATGAACGATGCACAAAGGATCAGGGCTTTGATATCAGGCTCCAGCGCTTCCAGTGGCCGCGATCTTATTATGCTAAAGGTGGGAAACTGACTCACTGGTCCAAAGTTAACACGCTTGTCTTATGGGGTATTTCATAGGTTCATTTATGGAGTTTTAATTGTATCTAACTATTAGAGCTACCTGATTTGATTTCGGGATTACGTGTGATGAATGTTTTGATTCTACCCACACGAAGTGCATATGAAGTGGCCCAAATGATTTCTTAGACGCAATGCTTCATGGCCTGCCGCAGGATAGACCGATAAACTGATTAAGATATCGGGATACCGCTAGATGCCGGCAGGGCAGAATCGAATGGGTTGGAGATAATAATAATAGTGAAATGTTTTTGTTTCAGATCGTGTTATGTAGAGCTCTGTATCCTCAGGTGGCGGTAGCGGATGAGTTTAATCATTGCAAGGTAATTTTTAATCTACAATGGGTTAATACTTGTTCTCAATTTCACATGGTTTTAAATGACAATGAAACCGTGGATGACCAAGTGTGCTGATTGAATATTCTGGCTCACATATATTGTTAGCCGAAATAACGATACCGATACTTATGGTGGCAGAGTTTCAGTATGAGGATTATAGATAATAAAAAATCTAAGAAACATTAATGTAACACGTGTTGAAAAGAGGTTGTTTATAAATGGATTTTTTTTACTGTCACGCCTTTTTTCCCAGTAGGAGTGGACAGAGGCGAATAAACACCCACCTTTCGCCAGATGTGGTCAGATTAAATCCCATGTAACGGGGCAGTCTGTTGCCACTTTATTCGGGCCACCACATACACACAAAGATAATTGCAGTGTGCGGGTTTCCTCACGATGTTTTCCTTCACCGTTACGTACGTGGTAATTGTAACAATATGCACATTAGGCATTGAAAAATTGCCTAAGAGGTGAATGCCCCGGCCGGGATTAAAACTCTCGTCATCTGATTGTGATGTCCGAGTTCGTAGCCATTGAGCCACAACGACCAGGAAATATTTTAATTATCAAATACCCTTTCAGTCGGTTTCGGAGCAACTTTACCATACCTGGAGCAAGCCCTTCGTTTACCTACACCCGACTTCGTATTTCGGTAAGAATCCGAAGATTTTGCAGCTGAACGAAGCGGACATACATACTGAGACGCCGCCGGGATACAAAAGCAAGCTTCCAGTATCCGCAAAACATCAGTTATTGTGCTATTTGTAAGTTATTATATAATAGTTCTAGGTTATAACGCGTTGTAGCTGTAGCTAGTGCAATGGCTGGATTAACCTGTTAACCGAGCGGGACTTATAAATACGTCATGAAACAATCGCTAGTACGGGTAAGACATATAAATACGTACTTGAAATATATGTTGCGCCCCGGAGCGGGTGGGACGTATAGTGTCGTACTTTCTCCGGGCGTGACGTACTGACACGTCCTAGTGAAAGAGCTCCTTCTTCAGAGTCAGAAGTTGACAACAGAAGCTACTTATTATACAGCCAGTCACTTGTAGTATCAATTTCCGCAATCGAGTAGTAGTGAACAAGTGTTACCGAGTTCCAGTTTGAATGACTGTATTTATTAGAGATACGAAAAGTTTTTTTTTTCTGTTAAATAGGTACAAAGATTATTGCGTTCTATATTGAAGAGCGATGCAAATAACCTGATCTTGAATATTGTTATGTATAAGTTATGTAGTATTATTAACGAAATTTCTTCGTCATATAATCTAATTATTTTTATATGAAAGTATTTAATTGTTCTTTCTGATTACAGATCGTTACTTGAAACAACAAAACCGTATATAGTAAACTCTATGAGAATGCCCGCCGCGCAAACCCTATTGCTACTATCGCACACCATCGATACTAATATCGGATTTACTAGGTAATATATCGAATCCCATACATACAAACATTTTCTATTGTAGTTGCAATGTAAAATATATATTAACACTATATGAAATTAAAAAAATATATTCTGATTTAGAGCCGTACTCTTATTCACACGAAGAACATAATTTTTAGGTTAGTTTGTGATTCATGGTTGTTACTGGAATTTCCGTATCCGGACACGGGTTTGAATCTGCTCCTTAAAGCCGTGAAACTGCGTCAGCGTTGGGACTCGCTTATTAATCGTAGACTAACAGGTATTTATTTTATCCAGTACTACTACTTACTTTGTCTCGTACTTGGAACAGGTTGTTTACAATTAGTAATGAATAGAATACAAACATAATTTTTGTATATGTTATAATTTTATTACAACTAATTATTTTTAAATATTGTTTTAAAATGTCTCCAAGTGTACGTTGTTAAATATATTTATTGTTTCATCATCATTTTAACCAATATACATCGACTGCTGGACGTAGGTATTCCGCAGAATATTTTGTTTTAATTTGCATATTTAATTTTTTTGTCTT
This sequence comes from Ornithoptera alexandrae, assembly GCA_029030555.1. Lineage (NCBI taxonomy): Eukaryota > Metazoa > Arthropoda > Insecta > Lepidoptera > Papilionidae > Ornithoptera > Ornithoptera alexandrae. The sequence goes on along the minus strand of JARDVY010000042.1, from coordinate 4,402,023 downwards.
AATAAAAGTAGTTTTCATTTTAGTTCTTTTTCTGATCTTTAGCTTCTGAAGGAAAGACAAAGTTATGCTCGATTTCTACTCATTACAACGAGCGAAAGGAGTTGCTACCGGATATAGTAATAATGCCTATAAAATAACATGATGAACGTTTGCAGACGCGAACCCCAACAAATCGCTGGAGAGTGCATTACAAAAAAATAATCAAACATCCAAATCAACGTACGAGGAGCTCCAGTATGAGCTGTCCTGTGACGTCAGCACATACATGAACTGTCACGTGTACTATACTCTGAAGAGGCTCCTGCCCGGTGATTTGAAAGTGCTTTACCATAGCGGAGACGATGTACAAGCAAGTATCGATCCCAACCCCTTCGAAGAGGGCTTCGAATGCCGTCCGCATGAGAAGAAAGGTGGCGTTTATATAACTGATAATATTGTTTACAATTGGTATGTTAAATTGTCATAAAGATTATTTTATGATCATTATCATCACGTGTGTTTTATATACTTGATAATAATTAGGTATTATATAAACTTGCGTTAAAAACTTAAAATGCCTCTACTCAATGGTGTTCTAATAGTTAAGTGATGATTTAATAACAAAACTCTGATAGTAGAGCAACCTAATTGTATTGTTGCTAATCTATGCAGTTTCCACCAATAATTAGTCAGAAGTCTAGGACACCCTCCCTTCAGAGGGACCGACGACATCATTAGAGCGATGGGAAGTGGCTAGAAGCGAGATGCTGAGGATCGCATTTGGTGTAAGATATTAGTGAAGGCCTATATCCAGCAGTGGATAAACAAAAGATAAATGATGATGATGATGAATAATCAGTCGAGAATAATTATTTATTATGTAATTTTTTAACTCATCTAAAATTTTACATCTGTACAAATAATCCTTGGTTAATCATGTGATTGATTTATTCATTATTTTATAGTAATTTCTTCTACTTTCTAAATTAAAAATTGTTGCTAACAATAGTATCTCAAAATGTACCACAGTATTTTTAGTTAGTATTGATCTTTGGATATCATTCCTTGCCATTATACTTTCAGCGTCGTCGACACAGAATGGAGTTATACCAATTATCAAGAAGTATACGGACCGCCTTGGGTCTGTCCCGACTGTGAAATGTCCCTATGTCTGTCACCTCTAGAAAGGTTGCAGCACAACCGATTCATTTGCTCATCAAGAAGAGAAGAGAAAAAAGTAGAAGTGATAAAACCATCTCGTGATAATAAACCCAACACAAAGGAGTACAAGTGTGATGTTTGCAACGAAGTTCTATTTATGACGCCTGTCGAAATACTTAAACATAAAAAGTGTTGTAAAAGTAAAGAAAGTTAAGAAAAATATTGTTTTTGCTACTATTTTTTGTTTGTGTTTTTTTTATGAAGCTATGAATTAGATGAAGACTTCGTCGAAGACTTTATCTGGTGGTGAGTAACATTTAAATAGCGTTAGTTATTTTTACATTGTATAATAAATTAAAACGGAGCCCTTATTTGTGATGTTTTCACTTAGATTCGAGACCTTCTCTTATAAGAGATAGTCAAGGTCATTTGTCCACCACGCTGTTCGGGTGCGGGTTTATACAGCATTGTGGTTAAATACTATTAATCTCTTGTAATACAATACTTACATTTCAATAGTGTAGCAACTGGTAAGTCTTTATTCCTGGAAATCTAGACAAGCGCCGGAGTGTATACAGTGTGTGTAAACATAACTTCCAGTTTCCGGAAGTTGTTGTGGTAAGAAAACACCTTGTATCTCAAAGTAACTAGCACAATGTGATGGAATGTGTATCATTCTAACTAGCGCCACATTATCATGAGCTGGTTTCTCACTTCCACGTAATCGTCATCTAGCCTTGCTGCTTTATGGACTTCAAAAAATAGTATTCTTTATGGCTACAGTATCCGTGGAAAATTCAATGCTCTTTAGTTTTTAAGGTTGGTAACTTCTTTTGCCTGTAAATAAAGTGCAACTGTTACATCGTCCAGAGGAGTTATTTTCAAAGGATTTACAGATCCGTCTGCTATTACTCTCACATATATACCACCGTTATTATGCTGTTGCATTGTAGTTTATCGGCTGTCAATACTCGTAAATAAAAGCCAGAAAATTCTAAACACTCTTTACCGTCCACGATCCCATTGCCATTTAACAATAGTAAATCGAAGTGAGGGTGAAATTTTTGAAGACCAAAAATTGCCACACATGTATGTATTTTTTTTATTAATATGCATAAAGCTTCTCATTAAACATTAGTTTTTCTGGTGTCGACACCACTTATATTAAAAAGTTAAAATTAGATTACAACAGTATATTTTTGCGTACTATTGGTGCATTTACTGGTGGTAAGCCTCTGCTGCCAAAGACCTGTGTATCACCGCAGTGCCTATTTCTGCGACGAAATAGTACTTTGCAAATATAGCTGTGTTCCGGGTTGAAAGGTGTTGTACCTAGTGTAACTACTGGGGTAACGAAACTCAATATCTTATGTCAGTGTATACCATCTTAACTAGCGCAACGATGTTATGGGCAGGCGTATCACTTAACATCAGGTGAACGTATCGCTAGTCTCGTCGCTTAATTGAATATAAAAAAAATCTACTATAACGAGCAATAACAGAATCGCAAGCAATTTATCTACTGACGTACTATTACGAAGGAAATCGAATAGCGCTTCTGATTTCCGAACGAGGGGCCGAGTCACGAGTGTCCGCGCCGCGGCGGCAATAAAATTAAAAAGTTAAGATAAAAGCGCGCGAAAACGTTATTAAGATGGCGCGAATGATATCTAATCGCCGATGTTTATGCCATACAGCCTTTAGCTAGTTAACCTTTATGTGCATAAAGAAGATAATTTTTATTCGACAATGAAACGAGGTGATGATGTTTTCCTGATAAGAGATATGCTCGTTTATACGAATTGAAAAAATACACATATCTATGTTACTAATGGTAAGTCGCTGTTGTCGGAACCTTTTTAGGTATTCTGCACACATCGTATTCCTGTTACAAAGACGTTGTAAAATGTAAAATTAATAGGATAACTAACCTTAACATATTATTTCTCAAGGTGATGAGTATAACGTGGTGTGTATAATATCTTAATTAGCGTTACATTGTTATGGATCGGCGTATCTCTTACTATCAGAAGAATGCGTCGCCCGCCTCTTAACTCCAGGAATAAAAAAGTCTTGTTAAAAAACCTTGTTACAGGCATAAATCAAATATGAATTGGATCAAAGACAAGCAATTCGGATCCGCTACAATGTTACCCAGGCACTCGGTACCAGTTGGACTGGTACTGGGTGCGCTGGGGCGGGTGGGGAGCGCGATTAGGGCGCTCGCACACGGGCAGCGTCGTGACCCGCCCGCCGGCTGCTCGCCGATGGCCGCCCGATTGCAATGCCCTTTTTAATTCGCACAATAACGCACCGTGCGTTGATCGCGCGCACACGGCGTGATTTTTTCTCACAGTTTTAATTAATAAAACATGTGTTTTTATTCAAATAAAAAAGTTATGTTCAAGCTTTCGAAAACTATAACATTTAAAAATATTAATTTGCCGCAAAAAATCAACTTACAAAAGAATAAGTGCACCACATTGTGCTTCTTGCTCGAGACGATAAAGTGTTGTCTCGTTACCCCAGTAATTACATTAGCTACAGCGCCCTTCGAACCAGAACACGGTAATGTTTGTACACTACTGTTTGGCGGCGGAAACAGGCGCTGCGGTGGTACCTACTTAGACTATCTCCGGCAACAGGAATTTTTTGTCGGGAATGGGTTTGCAGAAACTAGAATAACAAACTAAAAAAATTCTTACGGATTTCTTAAGAGAAATACGGCAAAGATGATATTCCATAAACTCCAACACAGCATTCGCCTAAATTTTTGACCTTACACCTGACACGTCGGTCCCTCGTGACCATGGCTATTCAAAACAGGGAAAACGTCGGGGTGATAAAAAACCAAAAAAATGAATTCTGTATAGTTGTGCTATTAAATGAGTAGTATTCTCGTAAATATAAGAAATTTACATCTTATGTCTCAGGTGACGAGCACAACGTGTTGTAGTGAATAACATCCTAAGTAGGACCACGTTGGCACGCGTATCACTTAACACCAGCCGAACGTCCCGCTAGTCGCATCGATTCATTGAACAAAAAAGTCATTAGTCGGTATACGTCCACTGCTGGACATAAGCTTCCTCCAAAGATTCTTGCATTGATCGGGTAAGAGATTAATATGGAGGGATTTGTGCCGTTTCAAACCACGTTGGCTCAATGCGGGTTGGTGGGAGCAAGAGCCTTGTTTGTTGATTAGGAGGGAGCACCACAAGCAGGGTAGGGTGGCTTGGATCCCGTGAGTTGTTACGTGGGAAACCTTATACTCTTTAAAAAGAATCATTAATGGAAATTAATTATTTTGTGACTGCTTTCAGATTGAAGAAATTTTGATAATTTTAAATGAGTTCGAAGAATGAAGCAGTGTGGTTGGGGGTCAGGCGCTGCGTCCAGCAGTCGTCGTGAGAGATGCGCGCCGCCACGCCCCCCGCCGGCCTGACATTACCGCGCGCCCGCCGACCGGAGCCGCTCCACGGCGAACGCCGCGCGCCTTAACATTCTAATAAACGTACACCGCGCTTTATCATATCATAACTCACTCATTATTCTCAAACATTACAAAAAAGAAAACAATTTTAGTAAAACTGTAAGTAATACACACCTTTATTTTAAAAAAACAATATATAATTATTCTACAATGAGACGAGCGAGACGTATATAACAACGTAGCGTTAGGTAGCATGATATACACAGCATCACATCTTTCTCGTAACTTTGAGGCAAGTTATTAAGTAGTCCAGTAAAGTCATTAGCTACAACGCTCGTCGAACCGGAATATAGTAATGATTGGCAAAAATCGGAACTGCAGTGATACCTACCTGGACGGTCTCTGAAAACGGAAACGTGCTGCTAAACAGTTATGTAGAAACATTAACTTAACCATGTGTTGACATTGCAGCTGTGGATTATGAACTATACTCGTCCAGTATACTATTGTTCTCATATTACCAACAATAACAAATTAATCATGTTATACATTATGACGGTGGTGGTTAGCCAGTCGAGGTCATAAACTACCACTCAAAACTTCACAATATCCAGCCTTAGAATCGATTCGAAGACCGTGTTACAAGGCAAGCGGTTAGACATTGCGCTACAGAAGCAATTACTCCGATTGTGAAAGACGCTGTAACTCTTGAAATTAATAAGGTAACGAGACTCTAAAGCGATGATTGTGAGGTGTTATATGGACATCATAAGGTTCTGCTTGACTTAGTTTGGTTGAAACAAAATCGCAATTAATCTCCCTTTTTAAATGATTTATACTAGAATACAAATAGACTGGGGTGTAAAGGTTCCCGCACAAAAACTGGGATCCAAGCCTACCTCAAATGAGACTGGTTCCCACCAACCCGCGTTGTGCCAGCGTGGTGATAAATGGCCCAAATCCCCCCCATATGAACCTTGTCTAACGACGTGGGAATCTTTGAAGGAGGCCGATGTCCAGTAGTGGACGTCTATCGGCTCATGATGACAAGTAGATTAAGTGGTTGATTTGACTACAATCTGAGAATTGCTTATCTGACGTTCAATTATTATTTCGTAGCTCATTTATCTCTTTTTCATTATAATGATGTTGCAATGTTCATCTCTTAAGACCTCGCAAAAAACGTTCACTTTATAACTTGCAGTAGTTAGCTTTTTTTTTAATTACACCACGACGAAGTTGTATCGTTAAAATTGTTTTAACTATCAATATTAAGATCAGGATAATCTGTACTTTGTCAATACTATCGTTCTATACATGCAAGATATTTATCGAAGTTTCAACTTAAATTTCCAACAACCTTCACATATAAATTTATTAAATGCCATTCTAATAATAGAGCATTAATAAATATAATCATCTCAATCCATGGACGTCCAATTGTGGACGTAGAACTCTTGTAATTTATTACGCAAATCAGTGTTGATGATAATTTATTTATTCGTTTACTAGTTATTCCCCGCCCGCTTTGCTGGCCGTGATATAGAGTTAGACTTGAAACTTGTCTGAAATATACCTTGAGAGCAACGCAACCGCAAATGACTTTCTATAGCAACCGTTACTACAGCAACCGCATAAATAATATGAAACGAAAATGTTTATAGAAGTTAATTAGAAACAAAATGATCAAAGAAGTGTGAAATTCGAGAAATAAATAGTCAATAACCATCTACAAATCATTCCGTGTCGAATGGTCACATTCCCGTGTCGATACGTTCACTAGTTTTCACGTGATTGGTGAACAAACAAAACCCATTTTCAGTATATATATAGATTTATTTATTCTCCTTTGTAAATCTTAAAACTAAGAGTGGACTTATAGTTTTCTTAGAGTATTTCACTCACTCCCTTTTTTTAATTTCGGTGAAAAAAAAACTGTATTTAAGTATAGGTGTGCGTGGGCCCGGGTGACAGGCGTGCATTTACGCGGGAAACGTATGTAGTAATACAAGGCGGCCGTGTAATTAGTGCAATTATCCGCTATTAGATGTTTGCCGACCTCGCCGTGAGGCACCGCCGGACGATTTGGACGTCGGCCGCCGGAACTGAGCGTCCTTGTTTAATGAACGCTGTGAAAACGGCGATACACGAACCATTAAAAAAAAAAAGATTAAATACAAAGCCGTACGTACTCGGCCGTGAAATAGACTGGAGAAAAATTTGTCAGCGCTTTTGACGGATAATTAATTTAAACATTTGTTTTTTATGCAATTAAGCAACGAGACGAGCGAGACGTTCACTTGTTGATAAGTGTCACGCCTGCATATACCGTGGCGCTAATTAGTTACGCTAATGTTATACATTACACAATATTGCGCTCGTCGCCTTGAGACATAGGATGTTAAGTTTCATTACCTCAGCAATTTCACCAGCTATAACACCTTTCAATCCGGAACACAGTATTTTTTGCATAAGACTCTTCGGCAGCAGAATTAGGAGCTGCGGTGGTACCTATCTAGACGGCATCTGGTAACAAAGACCTACCACTAATACTATCTCTGTTAAGAACTGATTAAGGTTAGATTTGTTTTGTAGATAATTTTAAGTAACAGTAAGATATGTAGCAAAAATTCAAAATATACTGTTAAAAGATTATTACCAAAGAACCGCTTACAATATTGCGGTATTTTAATGAACTTGTCAGTTAAATTCAAGCAGTAGAACCGGCAGAAGCTGTTTAAACTGTCCGACTTCTGATGCTCTGTCAACAGCAAAATCAACGAATTCGTGCTGTAGCTGATCACCGGTTTGCAGTTAATTCCTGACCTCTATCTCGTTCTTGCACTTATTTGATGATCGTGTATTAGTGTTTATTACTTAACAGTAAGATTAATTTTGCTGTGATCGGAAAGCTTGTTAGCTGGTGTAAGTTCTCAAGCCATCAGTGCGCAAGAATTGCTGTTCGGGCACCTGATCGTGTACTGTAATGAAATAATTTTATTGTGGCACACGATCAGGTGTTCCAGGAATGATGGGTTAAAGAGGCATTTGTATAACAAATGTCATAATGAAAAACCTTATATTTTTTATTCGAGAAAGCGACGAGACAAGCGAGACGTTCACCTGATGGTGAGTGATAAGAAGCCTGCCCATAAGAACGTCGCGCTAATCAGGATTATATAACAGCACTACATTGTGTTCATCATTTTGTGATCAAAAATATTAAGTCTCGATACCTCGGCAATTTCACTAGTTACAGCGCCTTTCAAACCAGAATACATTAGTGTTTGCACAGTGCTCTTTGTCGTCAGAAATGAGAGCTGCGGTGATATCTAGACAGTATCCAATAACAATGAAATGAGAGTAAGATTTAGTTACTCTGATATACACAGCACCACGTTGTTCTCTTCGCTGCGAGATAACACTGCCCCAGTCATTTCACTAGCTACATCGCCCTTCAAACCTGATTAGAGTAATGTACATTTTATATTACTTAAAAGTCTAGCAGGCAATGTTGCTATACGTCCGTTCCGATCCTAGAATCGTAGATCTTAGTACAATTAAAATCCAAGCGAATGTGAATCACCACGAGGCGGTACGCGTGCGGTCACGAGTCTTGGCGATTTACAGCGAGTCTATATTTTAAGTACTTAGATATCTTCGTGGTAGCATTCTTCATTGCTGAAGGTCGTGTCCGCACTGCGATGGTGCCTTCGTTACGTTTTTTACTATTTTTCTCCAGCCCATCATTATCTGCCGATAGACGTCCACTGATGGTCATAGGCCTCCGGAAGATCTCCACATCGATCGGTCCCGCGTTGCACGTATCCAGTAGATTCCCGGGATTCTCACCAGATTGTCGGACCACCTTGTGGGAGTTATCCCATTAATTTCATTAGCTACAGCGCCTGCAAATCTTTACACAGTAATGTTTGCACACTACTATTTGGCTGCAGAGATAGCACCTGCGGTGGAAACTAAATTGACGGCTTCCGGCAATAGAGATTTACCACCAGTAAAGGTGATCCACCATGTAATGGCGAGTTGCCGCCGCTCGGTAATATTGCTGACAAATTTCAAGTCTAATTCTATATTATGGTGAGCAAAGCAGGTGGGAACCGTTAGTTTATTAATATTCATGAACTTTAAAAAAGCTAAGAAAGACGAAACGGAAGTGGAGAGAAACCAAAGAATAGGAAAATCTTAAGGATAATAAGATCGAAGATCAAAGGTGTTCGTTTCGAGTACACACCCAGAACATAGCAATTCTGTTAATTTCTCAGGTATATTATATGAGGGTGGTAGCTAGCCGGGGGGGTTTGTAAAACACTGCCACAATCTGGCCCCAACAACATATGGCCCTGGAATCGAAGCATTAACCTCCGCGTTACAAGGCGCTCGGTTAACCGCTGCGCCACGGAGGCTGTTAAAATTAAATAGCGGTTTCAACTCTGCGACCTTTGATACACAAACTAGTTTACTGGTGGTAGGTACCACCGCAAGGCCTCTCTGCCGCCAAATATTACGTATGCAATGCGTATGAAAACATTACTGTGTTCCGGTTTGAAGGGCGCTGCAGCAGGTGAAATGATGGTTGTACTGGTAACAGTGACAGTTAAAGTAACTATTTTTATTTATATTTATTTCCGGTCTTTAATACCTGTTACATGGTGTGTTCATCTCATTCATCTTTCTCGAAATCTTGGTGTCATCTTTCTCGTTATCTCGTGTAAACATTCTCACAGCCGTACATGACGTCAGACAAGCATATCACCAGTTCATCGTCATTGCGGTTTCGTTGTAGAAAAAAAGAAAAAACCGATGTTACTGATAATTTATATTAGCCCTCGTTAATCTCGGAAGACCTGATCAGTTATCTTTTCACTGTTCTGCCATTCCCCGGATAGGGATAGCAGATAGGATCTCCTGGGCAGTACGGCTGCATCTGCAGCCCGTGCGATAAGCGCCGACACATACAAGGCTTATAGGGCCCCGGCACGCAATACAACCTTCTTTCCAATCGTACTGATATCATTTTATATACTTTTAAAGAGTATGAAAGTTTATATACTTTTAAAGAGTCTTACTTATCGACAATTTGTTGATTGTTAAAATAAACTTAAAACTCAAGTTTTTATTCATAAAACTTAGCTTCATTCAAGCTTTATTGGAGCACTTTAAATATTTTTTTTACAAACATTGGATTACTCTATTAACTTTATAACAACTAACATTTTCGTTGGAGTAAGAAGACTAGATTTAAAATATCGGCTTTATGGTTAAGTTATACACCTTATGCATACGTACATAACTTTTTTATTTGGCCAATTGACGAGTTTCTGGTTTGACGACATAAAGAAGTGGATCGGTTTTAAATACCATCAGTTAAAAGGAATAGCTGAGGATCGAATTGGTTTTCTCAATCTGATCGCCAAAGTTCAGTTTGAATAGAGCACCTATTGATGATGCTGAAGTGACTAACGAGATGTTAATTTGATGGTAAGTTGTCAACACGCCTACATAACAACGTAGCGCTAGTTAGGATGATATACACTGCACCATATCGCGCTTGTCGCCTTAAGACGAGATGGTAGGTCTCTTACTTCACTGGCCAGTAGCGCCTAAAAGCACTAATATTAGCCACCTGCTTGATAGCATAAATAGAACGTGGTTACCGCTGAAAATATGCTTTATTGCCTCCATGGTGCACGGACTAAAGATTAACCTTGTAATACTGTCATCCATGGTTTGATTCCGGAACTACATCCGATAAAGTTTGGGTAAGGTTGTTACCAATTCGCTTAATTAACAACTACTTTGATATTATAAATCTGCCGCTATAAAAACATTGCTGTGTAAACACCCTTTTTTGTCACGGGAGGGGGGAGATCTGAACATACCTTCTGGAGGAAAAGTTTATGAGATTTGTATTATTTCCTTATTAAAAACATTTCGTTGGTTATGTTACAGAACACATCTGTGCCTCCCTTACGGCATTACGCGTAGGAACATCCCACGGAGAGCCTTAACCTTCTTCGGCACCCTTTCTTTGCTACGACAAATATAACCACTTCATATTTGTCATCCACACCCGGGGATGCTTAGTGGGCAATCAAGGGCGCCACCTTCAATGCCCACCAACCCCAAAAGTCTTTTAGTCATGCTCTAACGGGCAGGGCTTACCTATTCCTAATAGCTCGACAATACAGGACAGTGCACCGTGAATACCTAGTATTATTAGTTGACGAAGGGAACATACAGCTCACTAAAGTAGGGGGAAAAAAAATAAGGCGTAATAGGATTTCAACTAGTAACAGTCCACCGTAACCCTGTCTTTGATATAGTACTCCATGTAAGATATCTCCGAAAAAAAAGGGGTCAACTTATTAGATGTGAATACCTGGTTGATGTTCAGGGTTCCCGCACAGGTTATGTATTTATAGGTTTGTGGTTCGCGCACGGTTTCGATTTGTCGCTTGCTGATGTAATCGCACCACGTAATTCGACCACGGCAGCCGCGGCCGCCGTGCGTGTCGTGGTCTCCATGGCAGCGGTAAAGGCCGCGATACACTGGGTTTATTAGTAACATAGACGTTTTACTTGACGACGTCTTCATCATCAGTCCCCGGGGTCCAATGTTGGTACTAAGTCATGCGTTAGGTCCTCCGTAATAGCTGAATGTTTTTACGTTAAGGGATAACAATAGGTGAAGGTCGTGGGAAGCAGCTAGATGCGGTCGGAGTAGAACCGAACGATGTGGAGATTTTCATGTGAAACCTATGTCGAGTAGAGGACATCTATGGACTGATGATGATAACAGTATATTGATTAATCACTATATCATAACTACAAATAAAAAAAAACCAATATATTGTGAATTTAGACGAAGAATTGAAGGAATTATAATAATGGGTATCTTTGTGATTATCGCTGAATGCAAGCAGTGCGGAGTAAGTCTAGCTGTGAGCTGCTGTCTCTAGCTGATGATAATGATAGCAACCTTTTAAAGTCCATCGATTAAGGCCACATGGTCGAAACTGGGACCCTCGTGAGCTTCTATGTCAATATGTCTAACGTAAATTGTAACTGTTAGTTAACCGTCACCGATGATCTGGTGATAGTCGTGGTAGCGGATAAATACTGGCCAATTGATTTATGTCTCGCAGTGGCAGTCTATCGGCTGATGATGATCAATGAGTTTTATAATACTTTTGTTAGATTTGTAATATCAATTATAAGCATTTGTTGTATAGTTGACAACACTTCTCTATGCATTTTGTCGCGTCTTATTAATAAAGTATTGAACCTTTTAATAAATACAAGTAAACAAAATTTTGCGGATTATGTACGTTTTATATTGTTTTTTTTATTCTACGAAGCGACAAGATGAGCAGAGCATGGTGGCTGGCCAGCCATAACAATTTGGCATAAGTTGAGATGGTATAGGTAGCACGACATTGCGATCGTCGCCTGAGGCATAAGATGTTGTCTCCTTATTTTAATAACTACACTAGCTACAGCATCTTTTAAATCGGACCTTAGTAATTTTACACATTACAATTCAGCAGTGGAAATAGGCACTGTGGTGGTACCTACTTATGCGGTCCCGGCAACAGAGACCTACCACCAGTCTGTTTAATCATATTATTCCGACGTTTAGACCGCTTTGCAACAGCTACGTTAGTTATAGTGTAGTATGTATTGCATTTTAATTAGTTGATGAGTTGAAATCTTCTAGTCGTATACTTGGTGTTTGATTTAAGTTGATTAATAATGGGATCCCATGGTATTGCTTTCTCTGAGTGTGTCGCGCGGCGTGCGGCGGGTTGGTGTAGGAGCAGATAGGCGCTGAGGCGCGTTCGTGAGCGATGCGCCGGCCGATAGGGCCGCTGTGTTCCCTTGTAAAACTCTAAAATTAACATCATTTGCCAACGCCCGATCGCGAGCTGATAGTCGCGCTGCCTCGCCGGTACCAGCTATAAACTCCAACACATACACACATATAGACAAATCAGAACACTCATTTAATTCTAACCAACCTAACTATAAAGGAGATATCCAGATATTCATAGTCTCATCACGAATCTCCGACACTATTAGAAGTAAACACTCAAAATTAAGTAGAGATATTGTTTCCGCCATTTAAAGGTCACCTAAGAATAGATTTTACAAAGAAAGGGATTGCGGAGGTGTTAATAATAAGGTGTACGGGAGGCGGCGAGTTGCTTCGAACGGGAACATTTCTGACAAATTTTAAGTCCCAATTTCAACCCTAATTCTATATTACAGGTAGAAAAGCGGTCGGGGAATAGCTATTCATTATATAAACAAAGACACAAACTTATAATGGTAGGTTACTCGTCTCAGTGTGCGTATCCATAATAAAATCCCACCAATTAACTTAGATTTGTCACTTAATAAAATTAATTAGCAGGACATAGCGTTGAAGATTATTTGTTATTTTTTTATTGCAGTATATTACACAGATTTGCAGAAATTTTGGAATTAATATATATATATGTGTTATATATAGCCCATTAAATTTTTTGCCGTACTTCTCAGGTCCAAGTCATTTCTTTTGCAATTGCCTGTTAGATTTTGATCTTCAAGTAATAGTTCCTATGTTAAATAAAGAAAATTACTTTGACTTCAACTATGAAATAATAAAATAACGCCTGGGAATTGGAGCCTTTTCTGGCTTAGTATGAGTTGGTTGATGTTACATGATCATGCTGATTTTCTTAAGAATATTTTCATCTCTCGGAAAGTCAACCTCAGTTGGAATCGAATTGGCGTCTTTTTGAAACGTTAAATATGTCTTCAAACTAAGTTATTATGACTTCAACTTGTAACGAAAAAATTTTACGCAATGTGCAATTAAAACACTAAAAATTACCTGATTCATCACAAATATGGATTTGATGATACAATGTATATAAATCTCCTCCTGTTATATATAAATCATTTGTTACTATTTAAAATTTTTGGGCTATTACGAAAACGTTAGCTCTCCTTAAATTATTACTTTTTTATTTATTTACACAATATAATAAAATATAACATTTTAGTATTTATTTAATAATCAATCAATAGGAACTTTATTGGTTTTTTTTTGTACTACGAAGCGACGAGACGAGTAGGACGTTCACCTAATGGTGAGTGATACGCCCGCCCATAACGACGAGGTGCTAGTTAGGATGGATGTAGAGGTATACACAGCACCACATTGTGCTCGTAGCTTTGAGACATAAGATGTTGAGTCTCGTTACCCCAGTAATTTCACAAGCTACGGCGCCTATCAAACGGAAACATAGTAATATTTGCACACTCCTGTTTGGTGGTAGAAATAGGCGCTGTGGTTGTATCTAGACAGTCTCCGGCAACGGAGACCTACCACAATTGACTACCACTTCTCTTTCTTCTTGTAGTATAATTTATAATTCTTAATTTTTTGCTTTACATATTACATTGTGAGTGTTCCATAAATAAAAAAAAAATACTTACTAGTCCATTTTGGGGGCAAGAATTAGCGATTTTCAATATTGCGTGAAATTTCTTTATTATCTCTGCCCTTAGTGCCAGAAACCGTCTTTATTGCGTTTCACAGCTGATTTAACTACTGTGATAAAACTAAATTAAACTGTATCCAGTTGTATTTAAGGGTGGAAACTGTTTAATATTTAAACGCCGGGGTGGCTGGTCCACCCCGGGGGTCTGACCGTCAAACGTTGTCATATCTAGCATTGTGTCCGTACAGAGAGTATTATTGTTCACTGAATACCGTAAGGTTATAATTGCATTACGGATCTGAACAATTCGGTAACAATAGTTGAATTGTATTACCGCGACCTTTCTCCAATTACAATGGTAACAGCATTATTTACAAGTAAAATTTTATTAAAATAAATGAAATTTTTACACTACTACATTAGATGCAGATCTAGTTTATGCCTAAGTTCTTTTACATAAATTCTGATGGTACCTCTCTGTTGCCGGACACCGTCTAGGTCTCCTCTTTTCGCCGCTAAATATTAGTATGTAAACATTAGTTCCGGTTTAATGGGCGCTGTAGCTAGTGAAATAATTGGAGTGACGGGATTTAATATCCTGTCTCAAGTGTAACAAGCACAATGTGGTGTAATGTATATAATCGTAACTAGCGCTACAATTGTTATAATCAGGCGTATCGCTTACCACCAGGTAATCGTCTCCCTCGCTCGTAGAATAAAAAATATAAGTAAATTCAACAAAATCCGGGTAATTCAGCTTTAATGTTTTTTTGTTTAAATATGTAAGTATTACCATTAAGGCGAATGGATTGAATGGCACAAGCCCATTAGTTAACATTGTAATGAGAGAGTCCGGGGACCCGTTAAATTGTCCATGCCGGTTGCAAGTGGTGCAGTGATCGCGGTAATATTCAATACGCAAATTGCCCAGCGGCTGTTTACAAAGACCTCTTACCTGTCCCTCTCACCCCACGCTACTCCTCTTCACCTTCAAAACCACGACGGTCAGACCACAATTAGTGGCCCCCGAAATCGCTCGCGATTTCATTCAGTTCCCATGGTTCAATGTAAAGCGATTCGCCTTTTAACGATAAATTTGTAAGTATGGCGATTACTTTGTGTAAGCGTGAAAAGATTAAAACGTTTTATTTTGTTTTACTTTGTACATAAACATAGAACAAAGACAAACAATTATTAAACGGAAATGGAATATTACAGGTTAGCTCAACTCGCATTGAGTTTTCTATTAGCTAACCTTAGTGAAAGAGTAAGCTTATATAGTCGAAAGCACAAAAGAGAAAGAAATATTTTCAAATTAATACACATACATCTAATAAGGCTATAAATAAATAAAAACACATAAATAAAAAGTTGTTAAAACGATAATGATAAAAAATACTTAACGCACAGTGTAAATATATGGAAGGAAGTGTGTTCGTGTATTGGCTAGAAAAAGGAAAGTACGTAGTTGCACCTTAAGGACAGTAAAGGACTTGTGGCACTTGTAGACTTAACAGTAAGAATTTTAATGGAAGGAATTACCTAGAGTGACTCGTTTGGCCTCTACGGACAAGGAACGTAAAACAGTCATGGAGATAAGCAGGATATTTAAAGTAGAAACGATTGGAGTGAAAAGAGGAAATAACATAGTAAACATTACGGATAGGTGACCTTTTAAGTCTATTACGGATCATGTTTTTAGAGGAACATTTAACAAAACAGCACAAACTACTGAATGAACTAATAATGAAAGAGTATTATACTTTACTAAATAAACAAAAGCCTGTAATAAAATACATATAAATACAGAATTTCATAGAATCAACACAGAATAATACTAACGTGATAATAACACTGTACGAGCCGTACAGACGTGAGATCGATTACCGCAGACCCTGTGTTTCCGTTAGGAAACTGCCTCTTCTAAGAACAAGAGGAAATGCGACATCCGCCTTCGTTTATTTGCCCAGCCTGGTATATAATTTTACTGGTCTAGATAGGTACCGCTTCTATTTCTGCCGATAGACAGTATGATGCAAACGTTATTGTGTTTCGGTTCCGGTTTTGAAGGGGGCTGTAACTAGTGAAATTACTGGGGTAAAGCGCATTGCGCGCTGTGTATATCATCCTAACTAGCACCATCTCTCATCTCTTACTATCAGGTGAACGACTGTCGTTTTGTCGCTTTGTTGAATAATAAAAAAAAATGTTTTAACTATCTCCTTGTGAGAGAAGATCCTGCTCCGTAGCAGGATATTAAGTGGACTGTATACTTATTTCTATTTCGTACTAATAACTGATTAAATATCACATAAAGTAAGAGGGAAACAGTAGGTAATAGGTTTGTGCTTACTGAAGTTATTTATCTTTTGAACAAGTTTTACAAAGATAGTAGCAACGTTTGTAAATCTTGCCCAGTTTTTTTTCCCAGCATCAGTTAAAGATTTACTGTAGATAAATCTTTGACTAAAGCTGGAGCTTGGAGACGTGGAATCGTAGACAGCTGTGTATAATGATGAGTATGTTGTTTGCAGTTTTTTGTACTTTTGATGTCTCAGGACCTGTGAATGTCCTTATATACGTGTTGATGTCGCCATAGCAATGGTCTCTCTTGCTTATTGCAGTATAGACCGTGGTCGAGGCCGTAGGCTCTGGCTTCCCACATGTTCAATGTCCAGCCGTGGACGTTTATTGTTTGGTGGGAAATATACGAGTATATTACAAACATATATTTTTTACATCTAAATGTGCTTTTAGAATTACTTTCTGCTCCAGATTTTAGCTTAAAGTTAGCTTAGGATAGGCACTACCGCAGTTCCTATTTCCGTTGCCAAACAATCGTTTGTGAACATTACTGTCTTCCGATTTGAATGGCGCTGTAGCTAATAAAATTACTGGGGGAACGAGGCTTAAAATTTTGTGTCTTATGTGTACGTATGTGTATATCATCTTAATTAGCGCCACGTGATTATGAGTAGGCGTACCACTTACCATCAAGTGAGCGCCTCGCTCGTATCGTCGTTTCGTTGAACAAAAAAACTGTAAATGTTACATTATTTCATAGACAGATTTACATGATACAATTCTTCTATCATATTTTTACCACCGGACGAATAGACGCAGAGTAAGTCACGATTCCTGTTATGGGCTTTTTTGCAGTTGATGTCGGGTCACCAAAATGGGGATTGTGAAGTTTAGTTCTTGGAAATAAATCGCGTGATTCAAACAGTACCCATGTATTTCGTTAAATTCACTTTACAATAGTAAAAGTATTAAATATTAGTATGTACAGTTAACTCGGCGGTTGTAGGAATCTAAGTGATCTCCACCGCAAGACGCCCAGTCTTTTATACTTAATTGATTATATGAAAGCGCCATGCGATACCGCGCTCTTGTTTCTTTTACGCATTGTACAAATAAACAAATTAATAACTCAACATTTGTTATTAATATAAGCGACATATTCGATTGCTTCTCTTCGAGTGGTAGGTGAGAGGACGATGACGGAATAACAAAGAACGTCTGTCCAGAGCGGCGTCACTATTGTACTAATGTGGTGATGGCAACACGCCACACTGTCATGTAAATATCTTGTTTGCAAACAAAGAGGTTGAGCTGCTCTTTTTTAGTAAGAACAGCAAAGAAGTGAAACATCTTGCCGGCGTCAGTGTTTCCATGTTAATATTAGGTGGATATCATCAATAGAAGAGTAAACGCTCGTAGGCTGTTACTAGCTTAGTCCGCGTTACCACCGCAAACCACATAACCACTTGAATACCAAGTGGGATCGTGGCCAACCACTAACCCTTTTTAATAGAAAATATTCTAAATACATAACCACTGCAATTATTTAAAGCAAAACAGAAAAATTTTAATTACTATCAAACACGATACGTAATGAGTAAGTAATATAGCGGGAAGATTTACAGTCGGCTGCTGGTACATTGGGAGAGCATTGTTTTCCTACTTGTGCTGGTAATTGGGAGGCGAACAGGTAGGTAACATAAATATATCAAATTATTTGTTACTGTAAAACTATATTAAGTAAACAAATAAGAGATATTAATATAGTCGTCATTAACACTAGATATACTGATGCTAGAAAGATATTCACTTTGCTCGACGACATTATACAGATATAACTTAAATAAAAGGATAAGGATAAATAAAAATAAATCTACCGCTAATAAAGAGACAAAATATTTTAAATATAACAAAGTCAAGTTTTTTATAACTTAAAATATTTTTTAAGCATTCTTTATTATTAGTGATAAGCAGAACAAGGAGTTGGGAACAGGACTTGGAGTGGTATTTATTGATCAGTCTTATAATAAATTAAATATTGTTTTCAGAAGTAAGTCACATGTTTAAGTTATAATAAAAGTCATCGTTTCAACGGAATTTTTAATGTTTGTTGCGAAAAGGTAAGATCAAGAACAATTTTACTCATCACTATTTATAACTAAGATATCCGATTTTAAAAACGTAGGTCACAAAAAAAACTGGTGGCCTAGTGATGAGGATTCGAGAGAAACATAAGTATTAAATTATCATCATCTCAACTGATACTCTTCAGCTGGACAAAGGTTTTGTAATTATCATAATACTAAACACCTGTTTGTGGATAAATAAACTTTAAGGAATTTAACTTAATTTAGTATGATTAAGTTTCTTATTATTATCAAGGATAGAGATTAAAGGCAATAAATTTTTTAATGAGTCTCTTAGAACTTAGATCGTTATTACATAAATCCTTAAGCTTAAGTACTCGTACATTTGCAAGAAGCAACTTTCGCTAGTCCCTACAAGATTTTATATATTTTTTTTATTTTAAATCGTTAAGTAGATAAAAGGCAATTTCATTTGGTTTATAATTTATACCTCAAATAAATTATCTATGGCAATTTTATCGTTATTTTCTGGCAACACCGGCACGCGCTTGCTATTTTTTCTAGTTAGATAAAAAAAGAATAAAACGATCCGTTTTGATTAGTACCGATTGGTTATTAGGGTTTTCGACCATATTGGATCGTAAAGTAGCAGAGCCATATGCCACGCGATGGAAAATTGTAGGTTATAAAACGTAGAAAATTATTATGTGGGTATACCAAGCATTTAGTTAATTGAGGATGATGTCGGGAAATTATTTCATCTTATGATTTTTTTTTTCGGCTATTGCATAACACTACACTTCAATTTCACATGGTGTTTTCGCAATACAACATAGAAACACAATCGTTTTCCTTCGTCCTTCGCGTAACTTAACGTACAAAGCTTTACATTGTCTGTGCTTTAAGTAAACGTTAAATCTATTTGTTCTCAGTAATTTAACTAGCTGCAGAACCCTTCAAATCGGAAGATAAATGTTTGATTGCTACTGCTGCGATGATATACAATTTCTGGCGACAAAGAATTATCATCACTACCCTTATAATCAATGAATCCGAACATGTTAATTGAAAACATGTTAATTTTATTTTGTGATAAATAAGCTAATCATTGAAAGAAAATAAAAACAATACAAATATAATATTTGTATTGCAAAAGTTTTTTTTTCATATAAATATTATTATATGTTGAAGCAAACCGCTCACGCAAGGGGCTTACTGTATCGATGACGGTCTGTATTCTTAATAGCTTCACAATCATTTCTTCCTCCCTCCCTCGCTCGTCTTCCACTCCTCCGTCGCTCTTTGCTCGACATAAATCATTCAACTAATTAGATAAATCAAGGTCCCTTTGACGTTTCAGCTCGTTCATATAATGACGAAGGTTTTTCTAGCAAAACTAATTCTACCTCACTGTACTCCCGGCCGACATAGATTAATTGGTGTTTTGTGGAAAGGGCCGTTATGACAAATACAATAATGTGGTTGTTTAGTACTTTTTTTTTATTAGATCTGAGCAGCAGCATCGAGATCTTGTACTTGTTCGCATTGTCTTTTTACTAAAGTTTTTCCATCACTTTTGCCCCACTAAAGCAATGTGACGAATATGAACCGAAGACTAATAAAAGGGTAAAAAAATAACTTGTTATTAAATCTTCGGAATAATTTGTTAACTCTGTTGGCAATAAATTCTGAATTTCAGATATTATATTTTGGTTGTGTCTATAAAAAAATAGTATTTCGACTAATGATTTTAATTGAATATTACTACGAAGGACTTCCTAGACTCCATTCCTGTTTGTCGAACGGGTGCCATAGTACCTGAAACATCTATATTGATCTTTTAAGGTTATTAATATATTTTTTTACTGTTTCTCTAAAAACTAATATATAGAAGTCATGAAGATTTGAAATTAAGATAAAAGGCTATTTAAAATTTTAAACTCTTCCGTGAATCTGAGGGTGATCTCTTGCTTCATAACACGGAGGTTGTGTAGTTTGGCTAGCTGTAGAGTTTTTAAAACCCCATCTCGTCATCTGCCACTCTTACATTGTAAATTTGCCGCTATAATAGTAAAGCAGTGTTCCAACTGTTAAAATAATATGAGAGCCAGATTATTCTTAGCGAGCAAACTGCACCATTTGTGATCAGTAAAATTGGTCTTGGTCTTGCTATAAATCAAGACCAACATCAATTTTATACGAACAAGACCAATACCAAAACCAGGATAGACGTATTATACAAGACAAATATCAGATGTGTAAGCGAAAAATTAAAATTTCGTTGAAATGCTGAGTTAAAATATATATCTTAACTTGTAAGTATGCTTTTCTTTTGGAAACAAATTATTTAAAATATAAGACTGAATATGCAAGACGAAAACCAATCTCGGATTGTCCAAGTCTTGGTTTTGTTTTAGTTTTGCTCATTACTATTCATCATCCACAGCCTCATTGCGACTTATCACCGTACGAAATTGAATGTCAAATGTTAGCTTGTTGTAGATAAAAAAAATTAGGTACCGCCCTATCGGCAACATTGACAGATGTACAAAAAAAAAAGTTAGAGCCACGACGTCTTGTGGCTGGCACAAAGGAATCCAGCGTCGTAATTCAAAACGGCCGCGTTATCAGCGCAAGCGCATCGGCACGTACGCGGCTATCGGCCAATCGCGGACGGGGGCGGGAACTGCCTGCGCCGCGCTTTGAAAAAAGAACACCGACCGTTTCCCGCGATATTTTCGCGTTAGGTGAGGACTTGTCATTAGATTGTATCCATATAATTACACACCGTAAACATTTCAAGTTCAAGTCAAGGGGCGTAAGGGACCCCGCACGACAACTCACGGGACCCAAGCTAACCTCACCTGCTCGTGGTGCACCCTGCTAATAAACAAACGAGGCTCTGGCTCCCACCAACCCGCGTTAGGTCAACCTGTATCGAAATGGCATTAATCCATCCCCACGAACCCCTACAACCGACGGCCTCTACTGCTCGGCGGTACCGGAGACCATGCTCACTATGTGGAGATCTTTGGAGTTGGCTTGTGTCCAGCAATGGACGTCTATCATCTGATGATTGATTGAAATATTTCAAAGATTAAATGAGTCTTGTAATGTATTGCGTTGGCAGTTTATTAGTAAGAACAAGCTTGCGTAAACATTTGAAAGGTTTTTTTATCAGTGTTTCCGGAAACCAATGTAGATAGCCTATATCTGTCACCAAATAGAAGTGAAGATTATTGTCCAGGTGTAAATTAAGAGCTGAGACTAGCGGGACGATCACCCGATGATAAGTGACTCGTCCGCCAATAACAATGTGGCGCTAGTTAGGACGATATACATAGCACCACATTGTGGTCGTAAAATGAAACATAAAATGTAGTCTCGTTACTCCAGTAATAACACTAGCTACAGCGGACTTCACTCCAGAACACGGTACTACGTTTTTCGGCAGAAGTAGGAGCTGCAGTGGTGCCTACTTAAATAGTCTCTGGGTATGAGACCTATCACCAGTACACACTATACATTACAGATAGTACATTTAGGCAACAAAACTTAATATCTCATGTCTCCACTAATAGATTTTGATGTAGTGTTTATCATCCTAACTAGTGTTAAATTTATAATCTATAGTATCCGTTTTCTGTTATTATATGATAATTAATTATTAAAATATAAATATAATGAGATGGATGAAGTGTTACGCATAGCGCTTTTTATACACAAGTTAATAATAAAATAATTAACATGCGATTAACAAAGAGCTTTTGTGACCTTATTCAAATTTTTAATCTATGGGTATATGCCAAATGCCGTTAATTATCTGGGGTCCGACAGCAACATTAGTTAAAGCATTGACACTGCGGATGCCCTTGGCATTAATCTCGGGAACTTCCTTATGTACTAATGTACTTATGAACACTTAGGCCATCAATCATAATGTCGGTGAAACTTAATGACACGGTTGTGTGCGTGACTGTCAGTGTTACCCCCTCCACTAAACCAAAACATTTGTCTGACCTTTTTTTTTATAATTGTTTCTCTGGTGCTCTATCATGTTATAAAATTTAAATATATTTTAATGATTTTACTTCAAAACGATAAAATGTGATAAATAAGCTGTTAAAGTATAGATGTCATTTATCTGTCTTCTACCAATATAATGGAATAGCTGAGGATCGAATTGGTTTTCTTAATCTGATCTCCAAACTTCAATTTGAAGAGGACACCTAATGATGATGATGACTATTAATATAATTTTAATAAGTGTATTTCATGATATATGGATAATTATATATTTTTATTGAAAACTTACAGATTAGATAGGTCTCTCCTTCGTGGTAAACGCTCACTGTTGGGCATAGGCCTCCCTTAAAGATGCTCATTGTGGGCGAATTGGGCTTTAGCCCCACCACGCTGGCCTAGTACGAGTTGGTGAGTGGTTAGAGCTTCGTCTCTTATTTAGCAGAGTGCATCGCGTGTAGATGAGGTTGACTTGGGCTCCGAAGGATGTTGGGCGGAGTACCTTACACCAAAGATCATATCAAATAATAATTTTCAAAGGTGATGAAACCCGCCAGCTCCTACCACCCTCGTCACTTAATACTGTATGAAATTGGATTTAAGTAATTTTTTTAAAATAAATCCTTATATGCTTAACATGAATATTCATCGCATAAGTTACTGCTTTTATAACGAAGAAAAAAATTCATAATGAATTTTGTGATTCCAGAACTGATTTAAGTCTAGGTTCTTTTTAACAAAATTATAAGTGATATCACATACAAATATTTTTTAGTCTATAAATTAGCGATATGCTAATTGATAGGTAGTTTATTTAACCGAACGTATATTCACCGTTGATGGTACTCATGGAGCCAATCGACGACGAGTGACTCGGTGAGTGAGGTCAAGATAAATGACCCGATTTCCATCATGCACCTAAATATTTTGTTAATGTTCTAATTATTGCTTGATTAAAAATAGTCGCAGCTATGGCTTATTTGTATCTAGATGTATACTTGGGGTAGGTAGGGTTATCTGCTGGTGGTAGGTCTGTTGACAGAGACCGTTTAGGTAGTTAACACTGCAGCGCCTATTTCTGCCGCCAAACAGCAGTGTGCAAACATTACTGTGTCCCGGATTAAAGGGTGCTGTAGCTAGTTTAATTACTGGGGTAAAGAAGCTCAACATCTTATGCCTCAGGCGTCGAGCGCAATGCGGTGCAAAGTTTGGAGATAGAAATTGCAGATGCGGTGGTATCTAGCTAGATTGTCTTCGACAATATAGGTCTACCACCAATAGAAAAGATTTTAATTATTTAATAGACTTAGACTTACATTAGATAGATTTTATTAGTTTAAATAATTTCTTATATTTCAGAGATTATTGGTGGTAGGTTTCTGCTTACGTGGCGGTCTACATAGGTATCACCGCAGCTACTATTTATGCCACCAAACAGTCGTGTGCAAACATTACTGTGTTCCGGTTTGGAGGACGTTGTAGCTGTTGTAATTACTGGGATAATGAGACTAATTGCCTTATGTCTCAGGTGCAGTGTTTATACGCCACGTTGTTATGAGCAGACGTTGTACTTTCTATCAAGTGAACGTCCGGCTCGCCTCGTCGCTTAATTAAATTAAAAAAAAAATGTGGAGGATCTCCAATTGTACGTAATCAAATTCGAAACGGATCCACAGTGATCAGACACGCGCCAAGATGGCGGACCGGTTGCCGCGTTAGCACATCGCGCGCCGTAATGCGTTCGGCAAATGCCCGCCGCTAAACTGATTGGCAGCCAATGAGTGCCATTAGCATGGAAATGCCAAATTCGGGGCACACTGCCTGACTCACGGAGCGACAGGAGTGATAACTGACTGCACTTGATCTCGGCGGCCAATTTGCTTCGTGATAAGTTCAAAGACGTCACGGATCTCTTTATAATGGTTAATTTCGCTCGCAAAGGCGCAATTAAAACTCATTAGCGTCATTTTATTCACGTGTCAAACGTTTTTATTTATAGTCATCATCGCCTGTTAATTTTAAATATACCATAAAGCGACAAGTAGAGATGGACGTTCACCTGATGGCAAGTGATAAGAACCTCCAAACGTCCATAACAACGTGGCGTTAGTTAGTATAGTATACTAACTATAGCTCCTTTCAAACCGGAACCCGGTAACATATGCCCCCTACTGTTTGGCCGCAGAAATATGCACTGCGCTGGTATCTAGATGGTTTCCGGCAACGGATACCTAACGCCAGTAAGATTTTTTTCTTAAATTATCAGTTTCTTAAACAACATTTTCAATAGATGAAGCAGTATCATCTAAGTTTAGTGTTTAATTAAAGTTAATTGATATCATCATCAAGCTGTACAGGTGGTAGGTCTTTGTCGCCGCAGACTGTCTACGTAGGTACCCCTGCAGCACCTATTTCTGTCGCCAAACAGGAGTGTACAAACATTACTGTTTTCCGGTTTGAAGGGATTGCAGTTAGTGTAATTACTGAGGTAATGAGATTCGACATCGAGTCGCAGGCGACGAGCGCAATGTGGTGCTGTGTATAACATCCTAACTGGCGTTACATTCTTATGATCAGGCATATCACTTATCATCCTGTGAACGTCTGCATCGCTTGTCTCGTCGCTTCGTAATATAAAAAAAATTTAAATATATACACAATTACACAATAATTGTCTTCTGCGAGCTTATTTCATGTATCTTTCATGTATTAGGGAATACTTCGAAAGTATATTTGAAACACCATTTTTCATATCATCATCATCATTAGTAGATAGACGTTAATTCCTGGACATAGGCTTCCACCAAAGACCTCATCGATCGGTCCTGTGCTGTCCTGGTTTAAGCACATCGTCAACTTCCATCATAGTCCGCATGACTTCCGGTACCGCCGGGCACATATACCCGTCGGCTGTAGGGGTTCATACGAGGCGATTCATATTTTTCGTCATCAATGCATAATTAATATTATGTTAATAATAATTTAGAGTTATTAACTAATATGATTCTTAGAGAAATAAGGAATAATAGCAATCTACATATATAGGAGATATCCAGAGATTCATTGACTAAGCACGCGCTTTCCGAAACTTTTAGACGTAAACACTCAAATTTGGTAGAAATATTACTTCTGCTATTTAAAGGTCAGCTAAGAATGAACTTATTAAATTCCTTCTCCAAAGGAAATTGCGGGGGTGTTATAGCCAGCAAAGCGGACGGAGGAACAGCTAGTGCATTGTGTATATCATTTATGTTTTCCTACCTTTGATTTGATGGTAGGATTATCTACATATCGTCATTGTCGTAGCGTCTTGCATACAAAAGCGCTTCCTGGTGCATGTGTTAATTGGTAATAATTGATATACATCCGAGCGGCCACCCGCGGCGAGGTTATTTTTAACCAGTGGCCCAACTTCAAAAGCAAGCCTGGTCACAGACTTGCTGGTGTGTGCCGAATACGTCCAAGTTAAAAAAAATTCAAGTCTTACTAATCATATTACAGTAGGTTTTACATTATATTTTTCAGTATTTTAACTAAATCTTTATAAATCCAATAAATCATTTCATCCAATACTTGTAGTATTTTATATAATAATGACTGTTGGAGATGACATTGTATACATATTATTTTATTGTAAATTAAAAAAAAAATTACATTGGCGAATAGAAAAAGTAAAGAGAATATATTTTCTTGCTTATATCAGTAATAAATGTTTTTTTTTTTTATTCATGAAGCGATGAGACGCGCGGGACGTTCAATTGATGGTTAGTGATACTGCCTATAACAAAGTGCTATTAGTTAGGATGAAATACACAGCACCACATTACGCTCGTCGCGTTGAGACATAAGATATTGAGTCTCGTTACCCCAGTAATTACACTAACTACAGCGCCATTCAAACTGGAACAGTATTGTTTGTCGGCCGAAATAGGAGTTGCGGTGGTACCAACTAGACGGTCTCTGCCAACAGCGACCTACCGCCAGTAAATTTTATCTTTAATGAATGTTATAAGTATCATTCTAAGCTTATCTAAGTAGGTACCACCGCAGCTACCTATTCTGCCGACAAACATTATTGTGTTCCGGTTTGAATGGCGCTGTTGCTAATATAAATACTGGGGTAACGACACTTGACATCTTATGTCTCAGGCGATGGGCGCAGTGTGGTGCAGTATATATATTTTAACTAACGCCGCTTTGTTATGGGCAGGCGTATCACTTATCATCAAGTGAACGTCTTGTCTTTTAATTGTATAAAAAAACCTATTAGCATTTTCTTTCCTTTTCTAACGTAATAATTTTGGTTGTGGTTTGATTATTTATTCTGTGTTTGGATATTATCTCGGAAGTGGAAGGAAAGCATTTTATTTCTTAAGGGTATTTAATCCTGCTAGTGATTTGGTTGATATAGCATATGGAATACCGTGTTTATCAACCAGGAGTCCATGGTGTAGTAGAAGAGTAGTAAAACAGTTTCCTTCACAAATAGTGATTCTTAAGCAAGAACAAGATGAACACTTAAACAATCTTGGTCTTGGTTCTGTCTTCTCGGTCCTGGTCTTGCATATTCAGTTTTATTATATATTAAATGTTTTGTTTTCTAAAAAAAATCATATGGCCAAGTTATGATAAATATTTAAACCCATCATTACAACGGAATTAGTTTAGTTTAGTCTTGCATAATAAGTCTATTTTGATCAAGACTCATATTGATCATCACCAGTCACAAGAAGGTACCTAAGCTAAGAAGAATTTCATCAAAGACATTATATGAGGCGTTCCTTTAGTCACAGTTAGCAAGTAACTCATTGTGCGATATTACCGAACGACGCCCCTCTCGTTAGCGCTTGACTGTTCCAAGTTCGAATTTTAAATTCATCGCGAGTCATTTGCCGCTCGCGATCGCTCTGCGCGGGACACATGACGTCATTAGTCAACACGCCTAACGCCGGTTTAGAGGATCTTGATACTTAAATAGAACCACAATTATTGTTTGTAATTTTTTCATTTAACGTTTTCCTGGTGGTAGGTCTCTGTTGCTAGAGACCGTCTAAGTGGTTACCACTGCATCTCCTATTTCTGCCGCCAAACTGTAGTATACAAACATTGCTGTATTCCGGTTTGAAGGGGCGTTGTAGCTATTATAATTACTGGGGTTACGAGACTTAACATCTAATGTCTTAAGTGACAAGTGCAATATGGTGTGTACGTTATCCATCCTAATTAGCGTCCCGTCCGTCCACGTTGTTACAAGTGGGCGTATCACTTACCATCAGATGAACGTCTTGGTTGTTTCGTCACTTATTTGTATAAAAAAAACATACACATTATTAACATCGGTAGATAAAACTTTGATAAAATAAATGGGTATTGCGAAATTATCAAAACTACCTTACCGCGTATAAGCAACGCTTCGACGGCGGCAGAGTGTCGCGGGCTCGGCGGCGACATGACGAATGGCCGCGCTCGTTCCAAATTTAAAATCTGCCGCGTAACGCTCTCGCTAATGGCATTGTTTATGGAAGCGTAGCTGCGAACCTGCCAGTGACTTACAGATTTTGCACGCATGGGCTCAACGGCGATTTTCCTCTGCCCCGCTTTCTGTTTAAATGACGCTTGAACTAATTTTAAGTGTTTACATTACTTACACAAGTCGGAAGGAAATATTAATTTTTAACAACGAAATCACTCGCTCGAGTTACATTTTAACATTTTAATTGCAATTTGTTTTGAGTGGTAACGATTCCGTTCATGGCAAAGCATGCTTGCCTCGAGGCTCTAATTATCATATGTACGAGTATAACGGCCCGAATTCAATACCTTTACGGCATTAGATTGATATTAAGGGAAGTAACTACTTCATATTGGTGGTGAGTTTCAATTATCTGATACCATTATATAGAAGATCTAATTTCACTTTTTACCAAACGTTACACGTTACTTACCAACGTACAATAACGTTTGTCCAAAGGTTATTGTGTTCGGGTTTTGTCTCAAGTCGACAACGATTAGGTCTTTACATATGAAATTAGCGTTTTATCGTACTGACCAATTTGATCTGAAATATCTCCTCTTTGGTTAAGAATTCCAAATTCAAGTTTATAAATTCATTTAGCTGCTTCATATGAGTTTTGAAAACAGTCATTTATTTGTTTTTTCCTCATTATTTTTTTCTTTGGCGTCGCTTATTACCGCACAATGGAATAACATGAAATATCGGTAAATTTACGAGTACGAGTTCTACCGTGGCACCAGTGCTGCAGAAACAGCTCGAAGTATTAATGATGTGTACGGCGCTGGTGTCGCAAAAGAAAGCACGGTACGTTTGTGGTTTCAACGTTTTCGTTCTGGAAATTTCGACGTTTAGAACCAACCCCGTGGACGGCCAGAGACCAAAGTGGAAAACGAAGAATTAAAGGCTACTGTGGAAGCGGATCCATCACAAAGAACTTCAGAGATACCTGCAGGCTTCGGAGTAAGTGACAAAACTGTATTAATCCACTTGAAGCAAATCGGGAAAGCAAAAAAACGTGAACGATGGGTTCCTCATGAGTTGAGTGAATCGAACTTGCAAACACGCGTCGACTGCTGTGTTTGACTTTGCTCAACCGACACAATAATGTAGGGATTTTAATTCAACTCCTATGCGGCAGTCCAAGCCGCCAATGAGTTTATTGATTCTCGCCCCCATGGTTTTTTTAGTAAAGAGATCAATGAACTACCTATGAGATGGCAAAAGTGCATAGATAACAACGGTGCATACTTTGATTAATTAAATATATTATACAAAAAAAAAAATTGTATATTCCACTCGTACAAAACGCCAATTTCATATGTAAGGATCTAATATAATGTAGTATAGCGTAAACATCTTAAATAGCGCCCCTTTGCTACGGGCGGGCGTATCACTTACCATCACGTTAACATCTTGATACCTGCCGCCAGGTAATCGGTATAGGGATCTCCGTGTTACGAAGCTCAGCGGTTGCGCCACGATGGCAGGTAAATATGTTTTCTCTTATAGGTTCATCAAGCATGTGGTATCAAATATGTTCCTGAAATGGTTATATCCACAAGGTAAAGTTTCAGAATGAAATTGGTAGGATATTTTCAATTAACACGAAGTGCCGTAACACAGTTCCAACGCGCACCGCACACTGCGAACTCCTCAATGTCGGTTACACTTCACAGTTTGTTGGAGATTTTGCTCCCCGTACTCTGAACGCTGATTGTTAAGTCTTGTTCATGTTTGCGGTTTATACATTTTATGAGCAAGGAAAACTCTTTTTGCTGCGATTCTAAAATTGTCTTTTACTTACGGTGTGAAGTTGCAATAAGGCTGAAATCAGCCTTCAGCAAAGAAGGCTTATTAACATTTTGAAATAGATCTAAATTATTCAGCATTATAAAGAATCATCTCACAAACAGTACAATTTACCCCATTAATGTAATGTGCCGTAGAAGTATGAAACATATATAAAGATATATCTTTACTGACCGATCTAGTTGAATGTATTCTTTACAATATACCTAAGGATGTAGATAATAACATCAAAATATTTTGAAAAGCAATAGTAAAGCTTTGACCTGTATTTGAAATGAATTATACAATAAATAATGAAGAGCATATATAAAATAAGATATAACAGTATTAATATCTACAAAGATTTAGTCTTACTAAAGCGGAGTATAACCCTAAACACATTCAGACTCTCGCGGCAATCAAACCCGAAACCACTCGCAGGTGCCCATTGACCCCGGCGCTCATAAACCCAAAAAACAAACTGAACATCCCCAGCCGTAGCTAACCCCGATAATAAAAATAAAACGACAATAAAAATGGCGTAAAAAGGGTCCAAATTAAATGGAATGCAAATGTAAGTGGCGGGTTAAGTAAATAAGTCGAAGTATGGACTTATTTGTTGCAGGGGGTGTCCGCGTGCCGATGGGTTTCGCTTCGTACGGGATTTGTTCTATCTTTATCTCTCTATAATATACGTACGTGTGTGATGTTAATTAAACACGACAAAATGAGTGTTGTTATTTAACTCGTTAGTATTCGTGTATGTGATAACGTAGTTTCAAAGATGTTCAATTTCGATATTGATTTTTAATTAAACCTGATGCTGAATCTTTAAAGGTCGGTAACGCAGCGGCGACTCTCTGATGTTGCAACAGTCCATGGGCATCAGTGGTTTCTTTCCACAAGGTGAACTGTTCGCACATTTGCCCACACTTCCTGCGTATATAAAAAAATCTATTTTGTATTTAGATATATAATTATAAACGGCTCATTAACTGTTTCGACTGCTGGAATTCTAACTTTCACTTATAAAGGAAATAATCCAAGTGTGTGTTACCGGATGTCGCGTGTCAATGAAATCTGTTATGGGAATGTTGGTTTTCATTCATCAGAATCCCAAGCTCAGTCGAGATCCAAATGGTATCTGTTGAAAAAACAAGCGTCTAGAAATACTCCTATAAGATCTTTCTAGGTCTTGTGTAAACAACCCTACTGGCTTACGGTTTTAGGCGAACGTGTCGCTAACAATTAGCTGAACATCCTGTTTGTCCTGTTCGTAAGCAATTAAACGAGAACACCTATAGACCTGTCATATTTTCAGTAAACTATAGGAAGACGTTAATAATATACCCGAGGTTTGTACTCCTATTAATACTTTTGTATATATGTAAATAATATATTCAGATACGCGCGTTAGGGAAAGAAAGGGGTTAAAACTTTGTTTATTAAGGTTAACCCCGTTGACCATTGAATGATAGACTTCCCGGCGACCTACAGTTCTAACTGCCGACCTCCCTTGTAGTTACCGCGTAACGTTCGCCCATAAAATTTTACCTTACCACCATCCAATAGTTACCAAGTTTAATACTTCTTTTTAATGCCGAAGATTTTGTTCACGTTTTATTACGTACAGTTTACAGCTACTTGCGTTTGATTAAATACCATTAATCAGTTTACTGTGTGAAGACTATTATTTTATATTACGAGCACAATGTAACATTTTTACGATGAACTCTCTCCATCAGTGTTTATTTTTTTGGTTTGAAAAAAAAAAATATTTGAACACCAAAAAATTCTTTACACAAACTACTTAAGATGTTTTGACAATATCTGTCTCGCAGAGACTAACTCCTTGCCCTGTAATACAGAGGTACCTGGTTCGATTTTGAAGCATCATGATGTGGAATTTGGATAGTGGTAGAATTATTCGAATTCACTTAGTGGGATACTACCACATTGTGCATCTACTAACAAACTGCAGACATAACAGCGACGGTTAGCTCCGGCTTCCCATAAATTAGAGACATAGTGTTTAGTGCGAGCACCCTTCACCATGCATAGCCTCATGTACCACATGTCACCACAGTAAGTGGAAGTTAAGTGTTAGTACAGTTGTGGATAAAAAAACATGAGCAGATGCAGTGGTCAGTAAGTAAGTTTTAAAGTAAGCCCGAAATCTTCAATAAATACCTACCTAATGCAAGGACATATAATGATATCCTAAACTTCTCATCTTATTTAAGGTTATACTAAGTATGGTTTATTAATTTTAGTTGAAGTCATGCCTTTAGAAAGGCAAGCCAGGCCCTTTAACTTGTATGACGATACCGTTGGTAAGGTAGATAGCAAAGTAAGGGAGCTGCTTCTGTAATTCATCGCCTCATCATGAGATCTCGATAACTATTTACGTAAACACTCAAAATTTGGTAGAGTTACTGCTTTTGCCATTTAGAGGTCAGCTAAGAATGAATTTTATAAATTTCCTACCCCAAAAGGAGTCGAGTGCAAAGCGAGCTGGGAAAAGCTAGTAGATTATAAAACTGAGATCAAGTGTCAATTTGTATCAATAAAAAAAATTGTGCTTATCTGGTAAAAAATTGCTACAATCAAACAATCAATCCTCAGTTGATAGAGGTCCACTGCTGGACATAGACCTCCCCAAAGATTTCTACATCGATCGGTCCTGCGCTGCTTGCATCCAGCGGCTTCCCGCGACTTTCACGCAGTTATCATGGCGTCGGGTACCGCCGGGGACTAGAAGCCGTCGCTTTTAGGGGTTCATGATAGTGATTAGCAGGGTACACCATGAGGTGAGGTGGGCTTGGGTCCCGTGAGTTGTGCGGGATCCCTTACTACTATTATTAAACATATTGTTTATGTAATAGCAATTAAATATAGAAATTACGTTTAAGGTTAGTTGGAAATTGCAGTATTTCAATAAGGATACTTCGGTACTTAGCGCATCCGGTAATTTTGTCACCGCCGCAGGACGAGTGCGGGCGCCCCGGGCGTCGGCCGCGTCTCAATCAATAGTTCCGCGCACGCCCGCGCGCCGCCGCCGACCTAACGCGATTAACTCCTTCGACTTTGGTGCGTGATAGAAAAAAAAAACTAAACTATGTGTATACTTACACAACTGAACACTACAGTTCAAACATCATCATCAGCTGATAGACGTCCACAGATGGACATAGGCCTCCATCAAATATTTCCACGTCGATCGATCCTGTGTTGTACGCTTCCAGTGGGTTTCCGCGATTTTACCCGACCGTCGGTCCACCATTTGGAAGACCTCCTAACACTACGTCTACCGGTATGCGGGCGCCATTCGAGGACCTTACTGCTCCATCGGGCGTCGGTCCTTCGAGCAATGTGCCCTGCCCACTGCCACTTAAGTAAAACAATCTTTTGAACTATGTCCATGACCTTAGATCTTCAGCAGATCTCCACAGAAATTACCAGCATAGCCCTCACCATTGCCCATTGGGTGACTTTCAGCCTTTTTATAAGGCCAATTATATACGAATTTTTAAAATGGTTATTATAAACATTTCACGAACGAAAAGCTTTAGTTCCTTCTTAAAACGAACGGCAGGTGATTTTCACACGCTACACCACTTAACACTGGATAGCATAAATGTTCAAGCACTAACTAACCTATTTAGACAAAAAAGGTAGTAACTGATGAATGCTTTGTAGGTAGCTGTCTTTTTTCAATGAAACAACGAGACAAGCGGAACCTTTGCCTGATGGTGAGTGATACATAACATAGCGTTGCGCCAGTCAGGATGATATATACAGCACTACATTACGCTCGTCGTTTAAAACGTAAAATGTTTAGTCTCGTTACCCGGGTAATTACACTAGCTACAGCGCCTTTTAAACCGGAACACAGTAATGTTTGCACACTACTCTTTGGCGGCAGAAATAGGAGCTGCGGTGGTACCTAGTTAGACATTCATGCATTTTGTAGTTAGATCTACTGACGTACCTAAAACTTTATTAGTCACGTCTTTGTTATTCATTCACATAATTTAATATAAAAAGACAAGCATATATAATAAAGTTTCTTCTATGGCTGAATTTATAATTGTAAGAACAATTTTAAGATGTTAATTGAATTAAATACTAATCGTATATTATGTTTCTTGTTTAAACTTAAACAATATATACGTTAAATTCTACATAATGTATATGGGCGTGGCCTCTGGCGTCACTAAGTGGACGCATTGCGACATGGTGACACTTCCCTCCAATGGCGGTCGCCTCTCGTGAACGGATGTGACACTTTTATCCAACCCGGTAGGAGCCCGCCCACTGCGTTCCATTTTTAAATATCTGTTCAAACGTTCTAAATTTATATATGTGTTAAAATTTAAAAGTGATTACTGAACAATGAAAAAGTAATTTTTTTTTTAAATATAATTAAGTGACGAAGAGACCGGGACATTCACCTGATCGTAAGTGATATGCCTACCCATAACAATGCGCGCTTGTTGAGATGTTATGCACTGCAATACATTAGGCTCGTTGAGACATAAGATGTTGAGTCTCGATACCACAGTAATTCACTAGCTACAACGCCCTTCAAACCGTAACACAGTAATGTTTTGGTACCCAGCTAGACTGTTTGCGGTAACAAAGACCTACCACCAGTAACATTAAATAACAATGGTAGCTTCTTTTAGGTCTTAATGTTATTTTTTTTGTTTTTAATACCTCCTCTTGTGTTAATTAGGATCTGTAAAAGTTCTGAACAGACTTTCCACAAACATTGATACAACTAAAATATTTGAAAACTTTGTTAATTTTGCTTACTTTTCATTTCGGTTTTTTTAAAAGATAATAATTCAGGGGTATTGTTTATTTATTTTCATTGCCCTTGTTTTATGGTGGTGTAAATTTCATCTATATTATCGTCAAGTATATAGTAAATATTTGGAAAGTATGTACTAGGGATCTGGTGACATTTCTAACCAATAGTAGCGCGAGCTTTTGTCATTGGCCAAGCGACGGCGTCGCCTAAATGTCACTTAATGTCCCATGTCCCATGAAACCGAGATAGCTAAATACCATATCAGACAAGTGCGAGGGAGATGAGCTGCGTTCGTCTACGACATTTTTATTTACTTCCTCTTTTAAAGTGTAGGTGGTTCGGTTCTTTTCAAGATATTTTAGAATTTGATAGCTTAAGTATATGCATTAAATTTTTATATGCTGTTCCTTGTTTATCAGTTTGTTAGATTATCAAATGTAGTCTTAACGGCCTCTGTGGCCTAGCGGTTAAGGTTTAAGGACACGGAGGCACTTGATTTGATTCCTGGGCCCTATATTGCGGAGTCTGGGTTATTGACAAACATGCTTCTTCTGCCATTGCAGCATTATTATGCATCGACTCCTAACGTGGTTTCCACCATCCACCGTCTCACTGTTATTGTTAACAACATTTTTTTTTATATACAACGAAGCGACGAGACGAGCGGGACATTCATCTGATGGTAAGTGGATTATGCCTGCCTATAACATAGTAGCACTAGTAAGGTTGTTATGCATTTCACCGTTGCATTGACGCATTAGATATCGAATCTCGTCACTTCAGTAATTACATTAGCTACAACGCAATAAGCTATTACAAGTAATGTTTATTTAGATTGTATACATGCACATAATATTGGAAAGTATTTAAAAATTGTTGTAGTTTTACTACAATTTAATTTTAGATTTATCTTTGTTGTTATTTCGAAAATTAACTATTGGCGTCATTGAAAAAATATTTTCGGAAAAAAATGTAAACAATGTACGTTAGAACAGCACGGTAATCGATTTAAAATTCAGAACATTCGGCTGATATTTGAAATTCGAATCGGCGTATTTTTTTTTTAATTTTTCGCGTGAGCAGAAGCGTGCCGTGACGAATTATCCGAACGGAATAATTCGATCGCCCGTAGGTAGGCTTCTGTCGATTTAATTTTTGATTATAAAATATATCAAATTATCTTATAGCTTCCGTGTTGGAATGTTAAGATGCTTCTTTTTATTTTCAGAATACAACATTTAAGAAAAACACATTAGATGGTGTTGTGCATAACTTTTTTTTCGATGAAACGAGCGAGAGGTTCACCTGGTAATAAAATGCCCGCCCATAGCAACGTTCTCGTCGCTTTGAGACATAAAATGTTAAATTTCGTTACCTCAATAATTTCACAGACGTAAACGGTCTCCGACAATATAGACTTAATAAATCATATATAGAATACATTACATGTATAAAATAGGATTTTATAACTTAATCACATTTATTACAATAAAAAAAAATCTCTTTAAAAAAGTAATATACCATTATTCAGTTTAATAC
The DNA here is from genome assembly GCA_029030555.1 of Ornithoptera alexandrae. Classification (NCBI taxonomy): domain Eukaryota; kingdom Metazoa; phylum Arthropoda; class Insecta; order Lepidoptera; family Papilionidae; genus Ornithoptera; species Ornithoptera alexandrae. The sequence continues at coordinate 4,365,869 of JARDVY010000042.1, read as the reverse complement.
TTATGATCTAAAAATGTACTTCAGTGCCATGTTAAACACTTTTTATTAATAATTTTTGATCGATAACGCCATTAAACAAGCAGATATTCGTCCTGGTGATAAATTATCACCTACAGCGTCTCCCAAATTGAAATATAACGAGATCAATTACTAGTAACAATGTTGGACAAGTTTAAGTTCTTCATGTGTAAATAAGTAACGCATTTGAATCATATCTTTATTCACAATTAGTACGTTTCTAAATTTTTACGCGAGTAAAAAGCTCTTTTGATATTTAAATAATAAATATTAAGGGTAATGGCTATTTCAGTTAATGTTGATAATTAAATAATTAGTGTATTTTTATGGATAATGTTTTCACTGAACTACTGGTTCTATTGATACTAGATTTCCTTGCCGGAGACTGTCTAGGTGCCACCACCGCAGTGACAAATAGTAGTGTGCAAATATTACTGTGTTCCGATTTAAAAACCTCTCTTATATTGAGGGTAGGCCTGTGCCCTAACAGTGGGGACGTAAATTGGCTGGAAAGGATTTAAAAACCGCTATAGCTAGTGTTATTACTAGGATAATGATACTCAACATCTCATGTCATGACAGGCGTGTCACTTACCATCAGGTAAAGGTCCCGCTCGTCTCGTCCCTTAATTGTATAAAAAAAATTCTTTAAATGGATGACAGTAGATATGAGTAACATAAAGATATCGGTCATTAAATAAAAAAAAAATTGGCACAACTTTTAAGAAAATATTCAAAGTAGTTATAAAATGTAAATGTTTGAAATTTGCAAATACTAAAATGCCGAGAATGTGATAAATTTAAATATGACCGCACGGGATAGTGTTCTCACGGTTTGCCAAAGCCTGAAGGTATATATTTTGAATATTTCAGGAATTATAATAATGCACACGCTATTTGCTGGTGTAGGTCTCTGTTGCCGGAAACCGTCTAGGTGGGTATGGCCGCAACACCTATTTAAGCCGCCATACAATAGTGTGCAAACGTTACTGTTTTCCGGGTTGAAGGGCGCTAGTGAAATTACTAGGGTAAGGAGAATCAACATAAATTTCAAGCAAGGAGCGCAATGTGGTGCAGAGCATAACATCCTAACTAGTGCTACGTTGTTATGAGCAGGGGTTCTCTTATTATCAGGTGAATGTCCTGCTTGTCTTGTCGTTTAATTGTATAAAAAAACCGAAATTGGCGCTATCTTTCTTTATGTCCAAGTTTGTCCAATGATATTGTATGTGAATTATTTTATATATAAGGTAAAAGGTAATAGTTGAAAAAATCTGTAGGGGCTAAAGTATAGTTCGTATCCTATCTGTCTATGTATGGAATACTCTATCCAAAAACCAATGGTTCTAGAGTTATTAATTTTTTAAATATTTTTTAAAAAATTCTCGATTGTCTAGAAAAAAAATTTATTATTTTATTTCTTATTTATTTTTACATAAGTTTTATAGTAATAATTATTTATTTATTAAATTAAATTAATAATCATTACTTAGAGGCTAAAACTTTTAAATTAGGTTCTTTGAAAGTCGTGACAGTAAACAATAAGGCATGATACTTACATTTTTATTTAATCTTAAAACAAAATTTTATTTATAAAAAATACGTATAGCGTACATAAATAAGTACCTGACTTCAATACCTATCCGACAAGGTATAAGAAAGTACATAAAGTTTCTAAAATTTAGAAAAAAAAAACACTTGTAATAAAACCAAGTACCAGGAAATACCAAATTACAGAGACTCATAAAAGTAGACGCCGCTCCCGCCCTTAAGTTGACCATTTTGTTTTTATGGTCACATGTGCGAGTTCATTGTTGTCGTTTTAGATATTGAGTAAAAGTTTAAAATAACAATTAATTTAAATTTTGCTCAAACTGACGGCCACGGTTCTTAATACAAGCACGAAGCCTTTTTTTAAGTCAGATCGAGTGACTCGCCCTGTGAGCTGTTCTCTTATTTTGTCAGCAGCGACGATGATTTAAATCTTTTAACGAATTAATTGGTGGTACAGTAAAGATTTCATGTGACTCCAAAAGTAATAATTGCAAGATGTAATCAGAACACCTTGCGGGCCACGGTGTTGGTCCGCCTCAACCAATCTATCGCTGAGGGAAAGTAGTATCTAACCACTGTCTTACGCCTAGACGACAATGGTCGGGACAACGGTCATGCTAGAACACCATTTCTTTTCTGATTTCCAATGGTATAACCTCCAGATAATTAAAAAAATTATTTCGAAGAAAATCTTCGTACGTCTCCCCATTTAAATCGTTGGGCAAGAAGACTGGGCCTATCAAGTAAGTATGATGTCATCGTCATCCATACGTTTACGGAGAATCTTCGCTGATGAGCTCCTTCTCTAATCACGTGGGGATTTTCACCTCGCAGAGCCCCATAATGATTATTATCAAAATTTGTTGTGCCGTCTCTGTCAAACTTCGATTGATCAATCCACAATATTTTAGTGAGAAAATTATTCCTTTCCAAGCCTGCATGCAGCATAAAACGGCAGAAGTCTAACCTTCGTGCAGAGTCTCCTTCCTCCAGGGCCTGGACCGGTGTATAATGGCATGGGTGGAGCTTTACCGTATGCATTGTAAACCAAAATTTCCATTGTTTTAAACCCAGCAATCTTGCCACGATCCTGGTTGACGTAGTCGGGTCTATAACAAAATGGTCTATGATTCCTTCTTCTTTTTCAGTAATGTAGATGCGTGGCCTACCTGCGTCATATCGCCTCTGTTCAACGCTGCCAGTTTCCCTAACGCGTTGATACGCTGCAGCAAAGACTATGACTTGGTAGGTGACGATTTGGAAAACGTAGCTGATATTCTCTTCGTTTTTGTATAGAATTTCCATCACTAAGTCCATAACAATAGAAAATGTCAGCGTATTCTTCATTGCCGTAATTTGCTATTGAAATTAAATTTATTTGGTACGGAAAAGAAAGCCTATTCAAAATTAAGAAGACAACGATAATGTACGTCCGCCCACGAAAATAGTTAAATTTTAACTGTCGTACTGACTCATTACCTAAAAATGACATTGCACATGTTTTACTCTGAACTCAATATCTAAAACGAAAACAATAAGCTTGCAGGTGTTACAACAACAACAAAAGAGTTAAATTAAGGGCCGGCGCGGCGTCTACGTTTAAGTCTCTACAGTTTGATATTTCATGGTACTTGGTTTTATTACAAGTATTTTTTTTTCTAAATTTTATAAACTTTATGTACTTTCTTATGCCATGTCGAATAGGTATTGAAGTCAGGTACCTATTTATGTGCTTTATACGTATTTTTTATAAATAAAATTTTGTTTTAAGATTAAATAAAAATTTAAGTAAGACGCTTTATTTTTTACTGTTACGACTTTCAAAGAACCTAATTTAAAATTTTTTGCCTCTAAGTGATGATTATTAATTTAATTTATTAAAACAATAATTATAACCTTAAAATTTGTGTAGAAATAAGTAAGAAATAAAATCATCGAATATTTCCTAGAAAATCGAGAATTTTTTGAAAAATATTTAGAAAATTAATAACTACAGAACCATTGTTTTTGGATGGGGTATTCCATACATAGACAGATAGGATACGAGCTATACTTTAGCCCCTCCAGATCTTTTACACCTATTACCTTTCATCCTGTATATAATTAAGCACACACAATATAATTGAACAAACGTGGACATAAAGGTCTTTGTACAAAAAAAACTTATTTTGTACAAATAAAATATTTCTTTCTTTGTTTTACACAATTGCACAAAAGTAGCTGCAACTTAATACATAATCGTTGAGAATTTAAAATGATTGGCGCCTTTGTAGAATGTTATTTTATAAACAAAATTTTAGAAGCGGTTTGTTGATGCAAAAAAAAAAGATAAAAAATATATTTGAATTTCGAAGCAGTGTTGCGTGCAATATGGCCGCGAGATAGCTCCGGGCTCTGCTTCCAAATTCAAAATCGTCCGTTCATTTTTTTCACTACTCCTTGGGGCCAGGTTTTGCATGGAACCTGTTGTAGCAAACAACACTGTGTTCCTGCATGAAAAAAAGATATTCGTGCATTATGACCAATCGAAATTATACCAGACAGTGTAATACCAGGGCTATTATATGTAAACAGAATCATATTTAAGTTTTTTTTTAATATTTTATTTAATTCCTTTATGTAACATATACATTGAAACCATAAACAAAGTTATAAAAATATAAGTTGAGACGTCTAGAACATAGGCGTGGATAACTCTAAGAATAGTTCTTTTACAACAAACCCTGGCAGAGAATAAACAAGATATACATAAATATTTGTATATACATAAAAAAATTAATACATAATGTTAAACATTCATAATAATATAATATACAACTAGAGACTAACTCTCTTAAAGATATTTAAGCCTTAAGAAGTTAAATTTAATTTAAGACGTTCTAGTTCAGTACTTAAAGTGTTAAGGGTCCATAGCTTCACTGCTTTTACAGTAAATGAATCACTGTAACGTTTGGAAGAATGTGTTGGTATTTTAAGGAGTAAAGATTTAGAAGAGCGACATTGAGCTTCACGCGGCACAAGATACTCAAAGCGCTTACAGAGGTAAGGAGGAGCCTGAGGACAAGATAATTAAAAGTAAAGAGAAGATAGAACATGCATATCTTGAAGTTTTCTAATTGGTAGCCATTTCAGTTGAGCCATGTAATCAGAAACGATTCTTGTTATTGTTTTGTGTGTTTATATTGTGTAAGAGGTTGTGACCAATATCTTACGGAGTCTAAGTCTACCTCACCTGCACCCTGCTAAGCAACAAACTAGGATCTGTCCACCTACCAACTTGCACTGCGCTAGCTTGGTGATGCTAAAGTCTAATTCCCTTTCAATGAGGATCCTTGACAGAGGCTTATACCCAGCACTGGGCGTTATCCGGCTGATAAGAAGGACAAGTGCGGTGTCGTGGATAACGAAAGATAAAAAAAAGTTAGTGCAGAGCTGTAATGTAGATGAAATTTAGTATTTTAGAGCTAGGGTCTATTACATAGACTCCTCTACCTAACGAGTTCTACATAAATTTTAAACATTTAATAAATTTCCTTTGAGATATCACACTTCTGTTTTAGTACTTTTTTTTCAGGATGATATACATTGCATCACATTGTGCTCATCGCTTTGAGATATAAGATGTTAGGTCTTGTTATCCCAGTAATATCACTAGCTATAACCCGCTTCAAACTGGAACACAGCAATGTATGCATACTACTATTTGGCTGCTGAAATTGGAGTTGCGGTACCTACTTAGACGGTCTTCGGTAACAGAGACCTGCCGCCAGAACTAACTGCTGTTGTGTTAAAGAGGTCTTTTTTTTTAATATAATTAAGCAATGAGACGGGCTGCACGTTCACCTGATGGTATGTAATACGCTAGCTGATTACAACGTGATGCTAGTTAGGATGATATACAGTGTACCACATTGCGCTCGTCGCCTGAGACAAGATGTTGAGTATCATTACCTAAAGTAATTTCACTAGCTATAGCGAGCGCCTTACAAACCGGAACACAGTAATGTTTGCATAGTACTGTTCGGCGGCAGAAAGAGGTGCTGCAGTGGTACCTACCCAGACGGTCTCTGTCAACAGAGACCTACCACCGGTAAATAATAGTCTTGAAATTTTGTTTCGCTGAAGACGTCTACTATTAGAACCCTTAGTTAGATGATATATTAGGGCGGCAGTAAACATATTACTGTCGGTCGGTAATAACGGCCGTGGCTCCTTAAGAAGTCAAAATGGCAGTTGAAAAAAAAAAACCATTCTAGAAAGCTCCATTTCGAACTTTTCAAATACAAATTCGGAACTGTAAAGATGCGTTCACCGTGCACTCGGTTTATTTGTGGCACACTGTTTCTTATGGGTTTATTAATGATTTGATGTCTTCTTAATATACCATCATCAGGCGACAAACGTACACTGTTGGACACAGGTCTTCCCCAAAGATCTCCACATCGATCGTTCCAGCGCTGCCCGCATCCAGACTTCCCGCGACCTTCACTTGAAGGGATTTATATGGGGCGATTTGGGCCATTTTCACCAATCCACATTGGACCGCCGCGCTGGCTCAATGCGGAGAGGTGGGAGCTAGAGCCTCGTTTGTTGATTAGCAGGGAACACTACGAACAGGTAAGGTTGCCTGGAGTCCCGTGAGTTGTTGTGTGTGACCCCAAACACCCCCTCTCAATATATATGATTTGAAGTTTTTGAATTCCTCTTATCATCTGTTGATATATATCTGTTGAACGTCCGCTCGCCTAGTCGCTTAATTGAATTAAAAAAAAAACTGTCACATCGGTAAGTTTATTTCGCTGTCAGTGAACGCGCCGTAACAAGTTTGCGTGACGTTACTTTTTAAACATAGAACGCTCGTTCTTTTTGCGAATTAGAAGTGTTCTCTGTTCCAAACAAATTGCTGACAAGCGAGACGTTCCGATGCTTATTTCGAATACGGCAACCGCAACTTATTACCGCGCCATTATTGTTCCGCCATTTGCATTTTGTGCCTTATTGCGGCCATTTAAAGCATATTATTACACGACGCCGTAAACTATAGTAGCAGTATTTAGAATTTAATTCGTTGTGCGTTTCGGATGCAAATGCGGCTGATGAGAGTTGATTATGTAAATGAGAACGGACTGAGGCTTTGTGCTACTCGAGCGGTGCGTATTGTTCGCCTGACGAAGTGGCCGCGTCGTATATATTATGGGCTTCAATGAAACGTCTGAGAAAACACAAAAGAATACGCATGAGTGTATATGTATATGTGATCTTGTTAAGGTCGTAGGGAACCGCTGGATACGGGTAGCGCCGGACCGATCGGTATATATATCATACTTCTTAACATCCTCACTTTGTATATCTTTGACATTAACAGCATAATACATTGAATTATAAATTACTCCCCTGGCGTAGCGACACAGAGTGAGTCTTGGCCTCCAACACGAGAGCGCCAGCGTTGTCTGTCTCATGAATTATAACTGCCGTCATTTAATCTTCTTAATATATAGTTGAATAACTTTAAATAAACATGGCGGTAGAAAATATCATAGTATTAATATATCGTTGACGGTACTGTTAGACACAACCTTTAATAAAAAAATCTACACATTTCATATCTATGTGCTAGTGATGAGCAAAGCAAGAACAAGACGAAAACTTGGACAATCTTAGTCTTTGTCCCAAGACTAAGACCAATTTTACTCATCACTACTATGTTCGTATACCATGCGAAAACTTTGTATTTTGTATCAATGACTAGACGCATTGTTCTATTGCTAGAATTAATACATAACGATTACAGTATCCAATAGAGAATTTAATGTTTTTTAATTTAGTTTTTTGATGAAACGAAAAGACGAACGTGACACTCACATGACGTAGTTAGGATGATATACACAGCAGCACATTGTACTCGTTATTTGAAACCTAAGGTTTCAAGTTTCGTTGTTCATTCTTCCCAGTAATGTATTAGTGATTTAGTAATTTTAAGTAACACGCCTGCCCACAACAAAGTAGTGCTAGTTAAGATGATATACACTGCGCTGCATTGCGCTCGACGCCTGAGACATAAGATGTCGAGTCTCGTTACCCAAGTAATTTCACTAGTTATATCGTCTTTCGAACTGAAACACAGTAATGTTTGCACACTACTGTTAGGCGATTAAAATAGACTACAGCGTCACCTACCCGAAGTTGCTTGAAGACAGCTCATTATATGTGTAAGTGATAACAACAACGCTTAATAAGAAGTCGTACAAACACGAAATCAATTTGTAGGGGCTCCCTCTGGTAGTGTGTCCCCCGTTAATTGAATTGCTTAAAAATTAAAGAGAGCGCCCGCACGCGATGTCGCCGAGCGTGACAGCGACGTCACCGGCGTGTCGCGTGACGTGACGGCAGTAGCACGTGACGCGGCGGCGACGTGACATACCGTCGCGTCTAATTGCACTCGTTCGTAGAACAAGGGCTGGTCGACAATTATATTGGATAAACATTATCAGTTCTTAGTCATTATACACTACAATCGCTTTAGTTACATATGTAATGTTTCTTGTTTTGAGCAGACTAAAATGAGAGAGATGTTCACCTGATAGTAAGTGATACGCCTACTCGTAACAACGTGGCACTAATTAGGTACATATACACCTCACCATTATGCTCGACTCCTTGATACAAGAGAAATTAGGTTTAATTACCACAGTAATTTCACTAACTAGCACACTTTTCAATTCAGAAGAAAGAAATGTATCCATACTACAGTTTAACGACAGAAATAGGAGCTGCGGTGGAACCTTCCTAAACGGCCTTCAGCAATTGAGACCAATTTAATATTTTCTATTCATATTATCGTTATATTAAATGGTTTTTTGCGTCTACTAGATGAGGCTGTAATATCAGTACTCTAGTATTTTAGATCCCGACGAGAGAGTCAAAACATCCCGAACAGATGCCCTTTGTTCTATGGACATTAGATATTAATTAATGATGACGATAGTATTTCATGTCGTACCAAAACTCTCGTTTAATAGTAGCAACAACCCTTTAAAAGATAAATAAATTATTTTTTTTTAAATATTTTTCATTTTGCAATTAATCTGCACTTCCCTAATGAATCTTTGGAAATGGTACAACGTGTAATAGGTTTTGTTTTGTACTTCCATGCTGGCGCTCTCGTGTCTAAGCCCAAGACTAACTTTCAGTCTTTTTTTTCTAATTCTACCCATTATTGTTATTCAAGGCCTTACCTTATCCTGTTATTTAGAACATTTACCTACAACATATTATTTTTTTTACATTATCTATACTTATACTATCTAATTATGTAATATTCACTCACTTTGGGTCGCTGGGCCAGAGGAGTAAGTACACTTGTACCTTAACTGCTACTTAGACTCGGCTAACCGTTTGCATTGTAATATGAAAATTCTGATCTTGAATTTTGGGTTACGTTTGATAGACTTCGGATGGTAGTAGAGAGTTAGAAATGAGGAGATCCGGAGAAGAACTGGGTAGGGACATTGCTCGAAGGACTGACAGTCGATGGGGCAGTAATCATTTTGGTGTTTTTGTTGAATAGTTTAGGAGATCTTGTGAGGAGTCAATAAATGTCTTATATATAGATTTTGGTGTTCTCTTGTTAAACTTTGATTTTTTGTATATTTATTTGTGTCATGTATTACGACATATTTAATAATAAAAATATTTTCAAAATATGCAATTTTAAAATTTTAAATTCAGTAAGTTCAAGTCTCTTGTAATCTCTAACATACACGGAAGTAAAAGGATTATCTACCACGATTATATTGTAAATCAAACGCTATAGTCATATTGCATTCCAGCTGTCGATATAAGGCCCAGAGTATCCTAGGCGAGCACCCTTGGCTATTCACGGTTTCAATTTCTGCATTATTAATTATCACTCGTGGTAGATCTCTGTTTCCGGAGACCATCCAGTTAAGCACCACTGCAGCGCCTATTTCTGCCCCCCAACAATAGCGTGCATACATTACTGTGTTCCGGTTCAAAAGGCGCTGTAGCTAATAAAATTACTGGAGTAACGAGACTCAACATCATATGTCTCAGGGGTCGAGAGTAATATGGTACAGTATATATAATCTTATTATAACTATCGCTATGTTGATATGGGCGGGACTATCACTTAATATCAAGTCGTTTAATAAAACAAAAAAAAAATAATTGTAAAATACAGGGTAGTAGTAATAAAAAGAGATATGAAATTTAAACTTTTTATTTTATATTTAGTATATTTGTTTGGCAGAAGTAAGGATAACATGCTGTTTTACTTTACGCCCACTCGCCTACACGTAAATTTATTTAATACTTTTTGGTTCTTAAATATTATTATTTTATATCTATTTGTAACAAAAATCACACAGATTAGAAACTACATACGTACAGGACATGCTTAAGACAGGGATACATATACAAAACTACATACACCAAATATTTATGTAGCACCAAAAAATTAACAGATATGATCTAATTTTGAATACAATTATAATTTTCTTTAAATACTATGATATTTGATTTATAATTTAAACGGGTATGACTGTCATACCGTATTAAATTAATCATACTAATGTGTTCACATTTAATATTTTACTTAGAGAGGCTTTATACATTATTGACTATTATATACATTTATTGCACAATTATTACTATGGAATGTTGAAATGTACAATACGCTCTAATTTTTCTACATAGCGATTCGTAAATATCTAAATGTATGTACACTGTCTTAGGAAGCAGAGGGAGCACGATGACGAACGATTTTTAATTTATTTGTAGTCAAGTTCACTAAAAAAAAATCATTACTTTAATACATATTTAGTTCAACAAGGATTTAAGTACTGATATTTACAATGACATTGAATTTTATTTCTTTTTGGTTTTACTCTAAAAAAACAAAATCACAAATGCACTGGAATTTAAACTTTTTGCACCGACAACGAGTACTCGTTCTCGTAATTAGGTCACGACGAATTCACAAGATGGACACTTCTCCCGTTCTGACGCCTCGAGCTTATATGAGCTTCGGAATGAATGTTTCTTTTAGTCCTCGAGAAAAACGCCGCGTTACATCCGCTCACCGAGCATCTGTGCAGTGATTGTATGTGGACACTTTCACAATGTAGTTTCAATCCCATCAGATCCTTAAAGAATTCTCGACAACCCCGACAAGGGTAGAGACCGTGTTTATTCGGCCGCGGTGCTTCGTCTTCGACGCAGTAGTTTAGTTTTCGCAATATCGGCGGCGAGTAAGTTTGATTTTGGCATCCAAAGGGACCTAGGTTCGGAGGGAGGAAACCAAACGGTATAGTTGGAAAATTCGGTAGCATGCCGAAGGGAGTGAATAGAAAGGGTTGTTGATTGAACATGTCACGACCGTTCAGATACGCTTCAGGAAATTGAAGAGGCGGGTACGGCGCTCCGAATGGTATTTGCTGGCTTATGTGATTTTTTGGCTTCTCCGTTTCGCGAGCTCGGTAGTATTTCTGCGCGTCTATATACGGTATGACACGTTCGTCTTCATTAAACTTCGATATCACTTCTATCTGCTCACGAATCTTATCCAGAAATGTGATTGGAGACTCATCGGATGGTCTACCGCACATTGAAAACATTTTTCTGTGCAGATTGATGTTACAGCTGTGCTGGTCCCTACTTTGCTTCGTGGTAAAAGAAGCTTGGCATCCCTCGTTGTTACATTTGTACATAACTTTCAAATGCGTGTTTTGATAATGAACCTTCAAAGTGAATATATTTTGAAACAGCTTATCGCAAACGGTGCATTTAAGCGGATTTTCTTGGTCAGTCGGTACATCCGTTGTGACTACAAAGAAACCACCTTCAAAGTGCCCATGAATTTGTCCATGAGAGTCATCTGTAACATAATCATAACTTGATACAGACGAAGATGGAGATCTGTCGGGAAATTCCATCGTCTCATGCATTGATAAATTATAGGGGCCTAATGGGTGTACGTCAGATTTTTTAGAAACATTAGGAAAGTCTCCTTTTGACAAACTCTCCAATCTTTTTAGCGCATTTTCTGAAGAAAATTGTTCGCTACTACATTGAGATTTTTGCAGTGACTTACAACTTTCCTCTTTATCTTGTGGTTCTTCTTTAATTCGTAGATCCTGTGCGTTAAATTCTATTTCTTCAGGTTCTTCTTTGATTTCTGTAACTTCTAGTTTTATATTTGTTAAATCTTGCTTTTCACATGAAACACAATTATCTTCGTTTTCTTTTTCTTCCGACTTTAATCTTTTAGGGTCTACTAAATTATCATCTACGACGGAGTGGCAATTTTCATCATTGGTATACTTTTCTGAATTTTCAGTATTATGATTACTTTGTAGTCGTACAGGATTTAAATTTTTTCGTTTTCTTTTCATTACTTCCGGACTTAGAGTGCCCTCTTTTCTGATTTCTCTATTATCGTTATTATCGCTTACACTTCTTTGATCCAAATCAGTTTCTGAATCTTCTAAGGATCCTATTGATTTATTAAGATTAGAATAATAATCACTGGTGTCCATGTGTTCGTTATCGTCATCATCTTCATCTCCAGCTACTACGACAATGCCGTCGTCTTCATCTGAGTCACCCTGACCGTCCATATCTTTTACATCATCTGCATTTGATTCCCGTCGGAACAAATGTGGTTGATCAAAATGTGAAGAAAAGCTAAGGTTATTTTTGTATTCTAATGGGATATTAGTAGTATATGGCCGAACGTTTTGTGATGGGTTTATAATTGGATATGAACCGAAAGCATGCATTGGGTTTATTACAGGTGGTATATTTAAACTTGATCCGTGTTGTGAAATAAGAACAGAATGAGCTTGAGCACTTCTACCATCATGAGGAGATATTTTTCGTCGCAAATGCGGAGAATGTAGCTTAGGATTAGGGTTTGCACTGTGACGGTTTCTTGATCTTCTGGAGCTGAACATCATGCTGCAACCTTCCACGGTGCATTTGTGCATTTCTCTCAGGTGAACAGCGGAAAAGTGAATTTTAAGTGCTCCTTTATCACAAAATGTTTTGAGACATACATTGCATTGAACTCTCTTTTTTCCAGTAGCAGGATTAATGAAGTGCGTTCCCAAATTTAAAGGCATTTGTGATGCGCCCCAATGTCTTTTCGGTGGGCTTAAACATTTACTAATCATTAAATCTCTAGACTTATGTGTCGCTTCTATATAGGCATCTTTGCTTAAATTAAGAACATTTTCTTCTTCAATTTTTTCATCAGACCTGCTGTTGCCAAGACCATTACTTATTTTGGATTCACTAGACTCCGAAATTTTTGATGACATATGAGGTAATAACGCTTGCAGCGATGCTAATCCCATGGGATTTTGACTTAGAGCTGCAACCATTGCTGCGGGATGGGAAAATGTAGATGGCATAGTCATTGGCGGAATTGGCAAGTTAGGTGGTAATTGAAAATTGAAAAGCTGGTTTCTCATTATTTCTATTGCAGCTTTTTCTGCATTAACCTCGTAGTTTTGTTTCACTGAATGTTCTTTACTGTTGCTTTCAGACAATTTATGCTTACGGAAATCAAACGGTTGCATGTTCTGTAAATGACTAAGAGGCGATGAATTTATAGGACTAGTAGTTGAGGGAGGACTGGATGAGGTAGATAAGCGAATACTATGATTTGGGGAGACTTCTGCTGAGGACGTTCTTACAGGCGATTGTTTAAGTATCGGTGAAAATTTATTATCATAGTGTTTGTTGACTTCCTTTTTTATTTCGACGTTGTCGTTCTCGGAATAGGTATTTTTATTATCTCTTTCTCTTATATTCTTTAAATATTCAAAGTGATGTCGTGCTTCCATCATGTGTTGAAAATATTTTAAAGATTCATCGGTGCGTGGTCCATTTGCTGATCTTTCCATTAATCTTCTAAACTCTTCTTCAAGTTTTAACTGCTCTAAAACCTGTTCGGGATAGTTTTCGCGTCTCTTTTGTTGTTCGTAGTCTTGGCTATCAATCGGAGGTGATGGGAGACCATTCTTTTTGTAGATTGGAAGAAGAGAAGTCTTGTGTAGAGCTCTTGCTTCTTGAAGCTTGAGAATTTGCTGTAAAGCCATGTTGTGTTCTGGACCACGCCCATTCCATTTTTCATTGCTAGTTGTCTGCGATTCCTGTAACAATAAAGACATTTTGTTATTGAATCTATATTTATATAGTAATTTTCTTTTCTTTTTATTTAAATAAGTATTCGAAATGTTTTTTTGACACATCATTCAGTAAATATTCACAGCTTGTTATAGAAATAAATCGATTTTTTAAGGAAGTTTAGAATGTCTAATTTTTATTATAAGGAAGCCAAACTACATAAACGAATGACTAGTTAACAGAGGATATGAATAATCTTTTCAGACAAACGCATTAAGAAATTTCAATAGGTCTTAATAAATTGGTATTATACATGAAATGTATATTTATTTTTAAATTGCTAACTTTTGTTAATATTGTGATGATGTTTGGGTAGAGGGCGAGTTTAAACGTAACACTTAAATACGTCTCCATAATAACAATCGCTCGTACACAAACCGCACCTTGCGTTTTCAAAGGCTAATATCAAATTAATTCCGGGAACGGAGAGCAATTGGGTAAAATTGTGTAAAATGACGGTTCCGAGTCGGCTAAGGAATAGAAAAGTGGTTTCTGTCGCGTGTTTGAAGCGATTTAATCCGAAAACTAAATTACTATTCATTTGATAAGTATTCGGGGCCGTTGTACGTTGTCAAACTTAAATCAACTTAAGTTTGAGCAACTTAACATGCCAGTTGAGAATGATATTTAATGATATAATTGATTTTTTTTGTTTTATTTAACATCGATTCATAATTGTTTTATAATAGTTACATATATTAATATATGACAGATTTGCTCTGTTAAGACAAAAATCACTAAAAATGTGCTATTATTATTAATACCAAAATCTCTCACATATTTTTAATTATTATATGTATATTATTATTCATACTTATACATTAGTTTCTAATCAAACAAAATAAATATTATACTAATTTTATCATCATTTTGATACTTTTTTAATTAAAAAAATCTAAGTTTTCGGTGGCGGTGCGATCGGCCCCTTTATGCTCGCGCGTCACAACAAACTCGATTGTCGCCTTTACAATCGTTTGTCACTCGATTAGCCGTGTAACTGGTATAAGCGTCGGGGTTGCCTTATCATTATCCGTTCTTGGGAAAATTAAATTGTCGTTTGCCCCACGCCGGCGCGTCGGGGGCAATTTTTTATGAAACCTCACAATTACAACGTGAAAGATTACTTTTTCTAATTCTTCAAAACGGATAAACACAGCATAATAAAGTGTCGTTTAACTTAAATATAGTGTTGCTTTTGAAATGACCAAATTACTGTTGTTCCTGTGGTCTGGCAACATTTTGAAAATGTTTAAATATAATAACTATGTGATTCGTTCCCTTTTAATATACAATTGACGGGGAGAGAGTTTTATATTTCAAAGTCAAGTATCTAAATAAGGCGATTATTTTTTGTTTATGTTATTAAAAAGTATTTATGTGTTATTAGTCTTTAGATGTCCATTAGAAATCTACGAATCGGGTCATCATCATGATCAGGTGACTTTTTTACGGGAAGTACGCGAAGACGTCCGGTGTGCAGCTTTCTTTTTCACTGTATATGATTTTAAGGTAAACATTATTTATACTAATCATATGAATGCAAGTCTGTCAAATTTCGCACCTAAACTTGGTCAATTGTTGATGCTGGTGAATAGTATGGTCTAGTTTTTGTCATGAACATGAAACTTCAACGAGGAAGTCAAATCTCTACGCATGGCTTTTTTTGTCATCATGCAAACTGTGGTTTGAAGGGTTGTAACATTACTGCGATAATTAGACAGTGAAATCGTCCTTTTAGGAAGCTCATTATAATAGGACTCCTTGACAGATGATTTCTCATTGCGTTGAAGTTTGAAGAAAAAAGTATAAAGTCTAATAATGACCATATTTTAAATTTTTTAAGTATCTTCTTGTTGTATAGATTTGTATTGTTAATTGTCAACAAGCCGCCTTTGAGACCATTGGTGATTTTAGGGTAGACTACAAAAAAAAAACTTATTTATTTTTTTGTAGTAAACCCTAAAATGTTTTATTAATTTCTATATTCTATAAAGCGACGTGAAGAGCGAGACATTCACCTGATGGTAAGTGATACGCTTGCTCGTAACAACACGGCGCTAGTTATAATCATACACACAGCACTACATTGTTCTCATCGATTTAAGACAAAAGTTGTTAAGTTTAGTTACCAAAGTAATTTCACTAGCAACAACGTCTTTTAAACTGGATCAAAGAAATGCACTGTCTGCATATTACTGTTTGGCGACAGGGATTGGAGCTGCGATGATAATAGTAGGCTGCTGCAACAGAGATCTACCAGCAGTAAACAAAACAAACATCACAATTTATAGAAAGAGAGAGAGAGAGAGAGTATATTATTTTTAATTACATTTACGTAAGATTACGTGTTCCGCTATTATTTATTTTTGCCGCGTAAATACATATTTAAATTAAAAACGGCTGTTAGAGATGACTGGATCTTAAGATGAATAAATTATGTCACGATATGAAGTTAAGATCAAACGACGGGTTATTATAAATTGACCTTTACATGAATTTTCAACAATATTGTAATGATTTTCCGGTTAAGTTTCAACTTTAAGTTCAAGTTTTTAACCTTGTTTTAAAGTTAACAAATCAAGACATAGTATAATCTAAACAATGTATATATTCTATATTTTAATAAAATATATTTATTTAAGTTACTTTGTTGTTAAATATAGTACTTCTAAGTATATAGATGTGCAGATTCATTAACTCAACGCTAGATCTCCGAAACTATTAAACGTATACACTTAAAATTTGGTAGAGATATTGCTTCTACAGTTTGAAGATCAGTGAAGAATGGATTTTACAAAATTCCTTCCTCAAAATGAGTTACAGGGGTTTTACAGCCTCCAAACGGGGAACAGCTAGTACTCGTATTAATTGAGTTGACTGACCGTTAAATAATAAAAGTTATCAATGCAAAACTTTACACGCATAACTTTGAAACCTGTTTTTAATAATCGGCGCGAAAATATAATTTGCCCAACAAGTGACCCACGCCCACCGGCGAAATGGACGACCGGGCATATTTCACATACGAAAAAACATTGATAGCTTATAATAACTTTCCCGCGTAAATTTAAGGTTCAGTTTCGTTTGGTTTCGAGTTGTAGTCGAAGTCGAGTTGATCGTTTTTCGGTGCGTTGTCGTGACAAGCCATATTGTTCAGCTCATGATACATGAAGTAAACAGGTTCGAGCACCGCTCAGGGTATGAATACGTAGCCATTTTGCGTAATGAATGCTTTTAAGTCATCTGGAACAATATTGGATTCTTATGGGAATTTATTTCTCTTCACTACTCTTTACCTACTTTTTTGAATTTAATAACGGTCCTTAAATAAGTATTAATATTGTACAGGTTTTAAATACTTTTTAATTCAACTAATAAATTAGTCGAAGGAGATGTACAGATCGTACTAAACGAAACTAATAATTGGGGTGGTTAAAATATTTATACTGCATAGTCTTGTGACTGCGTTTATTACAGCACCAAATTAAATTGAAACTCTGTACTGTTCGTATTTTCTTAATATACAAAGCGACAAGACATGTAAGGTGTTCACATGGTGACCTGTCCATAACGACGTGATGGTAAAGATATACACTGACACTGTACTTGTCGCCTTAGGCATGAGATGTTAAAATTTGTTACCTGTTATTTCACTTGCTATAACGCCTTTCAAACCGGAAAAAAGTGATGTTTACGAACTATTTTGCGGCGGGAATAGGAGCTGCGCCGGTAACTAGGTTTTCCACAATAGATATTTACTACCAACAAAAAAATCTACTATTAATGAATTTTATTGTATACGAAAGGTAAGCCAGTATTATACATAATAGACATAAATAATAACAATTGTTGAAAGCGTCTATTGTTGTTTCCCAGTCGTAAAGTATATGTATGAAGAGACGGGAATATTGATGTTTGTCAATCCCATAACAATGGTGCATGATGGCCGCGTGGGCGGTGGTTTCGTGGTTTGCTTATTAATTGAATTAACACAGCTCTATTAATTTAATCAATCACTGTTAAGCACAAGGAGTACGCTGTTCACACTGAACGGAAACGAACGGAAAGTTTACAATACGAAAATAATTTTACAAGGATTGTGTAGATGTACCACATAGTTAAAAACATCTTTCTAGATAACAGGCTAAATATTGAATTAAGAAGATGAAACTCTTAAACCAATTATAGATTCTATTTCGAGATTAAATATGTAGAGTTGGAATTGAGATTTTTTTTAGATGACTGAGGCCATAAGGCGATATACAATATGATGGTGCTGACAACCAGAATACGGCAATGGTGATAACACCATTGCCGTATTCTGGTTGTCAACATATAAGCGCTATAATTTCACCATTTAATAATGATATCCAGTTTAAGCTTATTATCGATAAAAGGTATACTTTACAACGCTAAATACTGAAGTAAAATACTTAGTTATCTTTGAAGTTTAATAAAAATACTTAAAGTTTACTTGTGGTTGGTATCTGTCTCTATATCTATGCCGGAGATCATCTAAGTAGATATCGCAGCTCCTATTCCTACAACCAAACAGTATGCAAACATTGTTCTGTACCGGTTTGAAGGGCGTTGCAGCCAGTGTAATTACTGACGTGATTCTTGTTAGATATCTTATAAGATTTTAATTGGTAATGCATGTGGTGCATGGTGTTATGTATATCATCCTAGCTAGTGCCACGTTGTTACGGGCAGGCGTATAACATACCTTCCGGTGAATGTTTGGCTCGTTTCGATGCATTTATGAATATAAAGATGGCAGCGTAGGATCATCGATTCATCTCCGGCCTGATTTAGGCGATGAAGCTTAAAATATTATTATTTATTACAAAGACACTATAATCCGTCCACAGTTTCCCCATTATCAGTTTTGATACAATTTAGATGCCGTACGAAATTATCCAGCGGTGAGGCCGCTTAACTTTAATATACGTAATGATACAGTGTGGTCACAGGCCATAGCGAGACTTATCCTAAACCCACCTTAAGGTACCACGCCGTAACTTTATGGGCATTATTAATAATTGGATAACTGGACGACGGCAAGACTTGATCTCTTTTTAATACATATGTCCACACCACTACAATAAATATACATAAATCTATAAGTTTCTTTTATACGCCTATGATACACCTGTTCATAACTATGTGGAGGTAGTTAGTATGATATACACTGCAACATATTGTACTCGTCGTCTTCAGACATAAGATGAAGTCTCGTTACCCAAGTAACTTCACTAGCTACAACACCTTTTCAAACCTGAACACAGTAATGTTTGCAAACTACTTATTGGCGGCAAAATAAAGAGCTGCAGTAATACCTATTAATGCGTGCAGTGTATATCATCTTAATTATTTCATACTGTATCGTCGCTTAATTAAATAAAAAAAAAACTAAGTATTGAGTGTAACATACAAATAATTCGTACATCCTACTATCCAATCTTTTTAATATAACCCGCGAAATAAAATACTACATATGTTTACCTCAAGTAATAGTATAAACATCCTGTTATAATTTTTTTAGTGATAGTAAACTATAACATCTTTAAATTTCCTAACAAACCTTCTCATAGCCGTCTTCCCACCACCGCTTCACGAACTGTGTCAATTTCCAAAGACTGTCTTCGTAATTGTCCGACATTTTTATCACAAAACATTAACTTAAAGCGAACAACACTTAAGTACAGGTTTACTTTGAAAACATAAACACCTAATTTGCACCAGATTCACTCGCTATCACTGCCGGTTTAAACTTAACGAGCAACTTGCACCAGAAGCTGTCGACCCTGTCCGTGATAAGAACAAAACACAAGTGCGTTGACAGCAAGTTGCAAATCTAAGTTGAGGTAAAAGGGTGGGGGTGGTTCACGGAGGACAGCTGACCCTTGACTCGTTTGGCCAGGTTGTAAACAATAGAAACACTACCTGCTTAACAAGATGGCGTCTGCGCAATGTCCCGCCATTTTTTTTTCTCATTGTATTAATTGTTGTTCTTAGAACTTAAAAGCAAAACGCTCTTTGTTGCTAAACGTATATGACTCATTTGGTTAATTATATATTATATTATGTATATTTCTTACTTAATAAGCATACAACAAAATAATTAAGTTCACACATCTTAATTATAAATTGAAATATAAGAATTTGTTTATAAGCTCTGTAATATACAAGATCCATACATTTAATCTATAACCGTTTTAAATGTTATAAACAATTAGATTGTTGATATCTTTACTATTCAATGAAATAAAATGTGAAAAATAGTTGTTACCCGTATATTAATAAAAATAATTTTTGACATTATTAGTCGTACCTAACTTACTTTATAACTTTAATCGCAAACGTTATTAACTCTGGCTTGGTACTTAATCGCGATTTCATATAGTTTAAGTGTTAAGGAGGTTCTAGATGATGAAAACCACCTTGAATTAGATTTAGAAATATTAGGGCCATATTTAAGTGGTAGAAAAAACTCTACCCTTATTGAAAATTAAGATGAAATGCCAATTGTTTTGTCGTAACTGAAAACTGCTGCAGTATGACTTGTTTATAAGATATGTGAATTATTTGAAAAGTAGTAAGATTTTCAATAACAATAAAAAAAAATTATTGTTTATTCTATACGTATATATTTAAGAAAGTTCTTAAAGTTGCGCCAGTGACAGAGAAGTTGAGGAGCAAGAGGTTAACGTGATACGGGCATGTTATGAGGAAGGATGAAGGACATATAACAAAGAAAGTAATGAGAATTAACGTGGAAGGGTTTAAGGGTAGAGGAAGACCGAAGAAAGTGTAAATGGTTTGTGTGAAAGATGACATGTGTAAGAAGATTGTGAATTCAGATATGAAGGCTGATAGATAGATATAGAAGAGAAGAACATGCTGTGTCGACCCCACTCAGCTGGGAAGAAGGGCGGGCGGAAGAAGTTTATTCTATAAATCATAAAAATTTAACGAATTTTTCACAAAGTTAAACATTTCAATGGATTTTTAGGAAAAGGGTCAAGCGCAGTACAATTAGAGTTTTAAAAAAATACGTTAAGGGAGTAACAATGGTAGACGGTTGGCTATTAATAGATGATCACTTGTTTCAACTTATTCAAGTAACCTTTTGCTTTTATTTGCAAACAAACAATTGCAAAGCGATCGCTTTGAGCATTAATACCTGCGAAAGCTGTGTTTCCGGGAAAATGGCCGGCGCGTTTCATGTTGCGCGTATGTGAGAGACATTTATATAATCGTAGCCGGCTAGCGCCTTGCATCACAATAGACCATTATTACTCCAAGACGAGACAAAAGAAGTAATTTTTTTTTGCATATTTTTTGTAACAGGGGATTAGCTGATAGGAACATTTTTTCTTTGGTGGTTTATACCCCTGTGGAGGTCATAAATAAAAAAAAAAATGCCGTTCACTTAATGGTGTTTCTAGAAGTCAATGCTATGTCGGTCTCCGTAGTATCTAATATGAAATAATACGAAATATTTCTTTGTGTAATTTTGGTTACGAACTACAAATTACTTTTCGTTATTACTTATTTAAAACTAAAGTTATTTCTTACCGCTTTTAGAAAGAAATATGATTATTAGGATTTTTTTTATAAAAACCTAACTGATTTTATCTGGCTTTAACACTTTGTTACTAAGCGATTAGTTCTTCATAGTAGTATTTAAGTAGATTTTATCTAAAAAGAATCTTTAAATATGTTTGTCATAATTTCGCAAATTATAATGAAAATTGTAAATTTCTATAATCGCCATTTATTTTTATTTATTATTAACATATAAACCCATATTTATTTATAATATTTCTCTAAAGGCGTAATAAAAACGTGAATTTAATTTTTATTACGAATTTTCATCGCTTTATACCATTTAGTATGAAATACTCAAACGTTTTTGGTAAGGATTGTATTAATAAATTTAATCATAACGTGACACTGTTCAATTGTCGATTAAAAAAAGGGTATAAATTATTAAAAAAAAAAAATATTTTCGTGCTGGTTAACCGTTTCATAAAGTTGACCGAGGAAATTTGAAATGATCATTTAACCATTCGTAGCCATAGAATAATTTCAGTCGATGAGTTATTAGTATAATTCTATTAAATTATTAACAAACAGAAGCTTTATTGTGTGAGAAGAATAAAAAAATTCTTAAGAAAAGAGTGATTCAAGGAGTGAAAGTATTATTAAATACGAAAATGTGTATATCGTTTGTCTGGCGGAGAAGTATTGAGATTACTTGTTACGAGAATGAAACTTTATCATACCTTTCTCTACGTTCCTAACGTCCCCATTCGTAACCACGCCCTGGCCCCACTTCAGTACATTCGCACCGATAATCCAGTGCAAGCGCAACCGAGTGCGAGCCTATCACCGGAGCCATCACTTAGCCCGTCAGGTCGTCGAGCTCACATCAGATGGTGCAAGAGTACGCCCGCTGCCGGCAATATGACTTCGCACCTAATAATTTCGCGAGGCAATTACAATTTCATACGCGTTTATTGTTTTATTAAACACCATTCCAGAGAGAACGGTGTTGCAAGTTTAACACTAAAATTTGTTTCTTTAACTTTTACGTAGAACCTTCTAAGCGATAATCAATATTGATTATGTTTAAGAAAAGCTATTAAGTTGATTCTCGAAGGACCTTTAGAGGCACCCAAATGACAAGAGGTTGGAAGTTAATAGATTATGCTGGACAGGAAAGGATGGCACAGGATCGTGAAAGTTTTATAGGAGCTGCGGTGGTATATACCTAGATGGTAGTATAGTATATAGGACTCAGTATTTTATTCCAGATAACAGTAAAAAGACCTGTTGTAGACTAAATTGCCGCTCATCATTGCGTGGGATAGACACGCACTAGTCTATATTGAATGAGAAAATATACTCATATATATTTATACTATTGGTTGCTATATTACTAAATATAAGACAGCAGAAGTATCGTTATATAAGTAAAGTAATACAATTAAGAAACAAAAGTCTCTAAAAACAATTTTTTTGAACATATGAAAAAGGAAAAAATGTATTATAAGTGAACTTATATATGAAATAGTTTCCAGTACCGACCGATAGATGGCGTTGTACGTATCGCTTTACTAATCTCAAATGGTGCAGTGTGGACGCTCTATCTTTATTATACCATTAAAGTTATAACTATGTTATTATGATATAAATGGGCCTTTTAATAGGATGTTTATATGATCAGATTTTTTATATATGCTTTAAATAAAAAGGTCTAAAATGAGGACATATGCTTGTAAAGAATTCTTTTGCTCTGATTGTAATGATAGCTGGAATACAGTAATATAATAGCGGCTGGATCATAATGAGGATAATACAGAGTTAAGTTAATGCTTAACCGTATAACTATATAAAATCCATTACTTATATAGTGAATCGAAAATCGAACCTGGTATTGTATTATAAACTAATATACATCAAAATGTTCTGTATGTTATACTAAATATTATTCCAATAATTTAATTATATTATTCTTCGGGCTCGAGCACAGTAATGTTTGAATACTTTTTGGTGGTCAGAAATAAGCTTTGTTACTATCTGTGTAAACCATCTTCTAAGTCCTAAGTTATCTTATCTTCTAAAATATCCATTTCAGTTCATTTGTATATTAATATCTCTAAAAGGACATAACGTTTATAAAAGCAATATTTGCTCTGTGAAAGACTTAATGGCTCAATAATAATATTTACGATAGCTGTCTATTTATGTTTAACATATTTTTATTATTAGGGTCATATATATGAAATATACCATGTATAATTATTGAAAATCTAATTAATGAATAAATCGATAAACCTTAATCTCAAATAATACAAGTTCAACAGACGAAAAGTCAATCAAGGTTACGAGCGAAACAACAGTTTATTTTTAACTTTGTTTTCGCCCGTACTACTCGTAGTTCTTGCTTTTGTTCTTTTCTTTTATTCAAACAGATCTAGTGTTTCAATATTTTATCCAATTGTATGTGTTTTTAGTATAATGACAAATACACATATTCTCATATTCTTTACTCAAAATCTTAGTAATCTAATCTTTACTCTGTATAAAGAAAACGATATACTTAAAACTAGAATTCTTTAAAGGGTATAATATAGGTTAACCTTTGTTCATATTTATATTATATACAAACTTTTTATAATTGCCAAAGCGAGCGAGACGTTTATCTGGTGGTAAGTGATACGCCTGCCCATAACAACGTGAAGGGTGTTACACACAACACCACATCGTCAACTTAGGACATAAGATACTCAGTATCGTTACTACAGTAATTACACTAGCTACAGCGCGCTTCAAACCGGAACACAATAAAGCCACGGGGGTAGTATTAGCCGTTATATACAAACGCGTCGTTCGCCGCCAGCCTTACTCCATTATAGGGTAAGGTGGCTTATTGAAACAAATCGGTCGTCAGGTAAATTCTCCCCTGCTTCAGCTCCATTACCTAAATTATATTTTTCCCTACAACAGAATATAAACTCGAACACAGTAATATTTACTTACTACTGTCTTTCGGTTTCGATAGGAGCTGAGCTGGTTTCTACTTAAATAGTCTCCGGCAATACAGACTTGCCATCAGTTAAAAATGTTTCGTAATAATTTCGCGAGCTACAGTGGCCTTCAAATACTAGTATTTCCACTAACTACAACACTCTTCAAACATTAGTATTTTCACTAGCTACCGCGCCGTATAATACATATAAGATATATCAATACATTTTTTAATAAAAGATGGTATATTAGTTAAATTGGCGTTTTGTACGGGAGAAATATAAAGTAAATTTTTTTTTGTAAAATATATTTAATTAACCAAAGTATGCACCGTTGTTATCTATGCACTTTTGCAATCTCATAGGTAGTTCATTGATCCCTTTACTAAAAAAACCACGGGGGTGAGAATCAATAAACTCTTTGAAGACGGTTTGGGCTGCCGCATCGGAGTTGAATTTTTTTCCTTGTAACAAGTTGTCCAAATTCCGGAAAAAATGGTAATCTGTTGGGGCCAAGGCCGGGTAGTACGGTGGACGTCGCAAACATTCCAATTGTAGCTCATCTAACTTAGGGGTTGTTTGTTGTGCAGTGTGTGGTCTTGCGTTGTCGTGAAGCAGCAGTGGCCTAGAGCGATTGAACAATCTCGGTTGTTTAGCAGCTAGTTCTTCCTTCTTAATTTGCAGTTGCTGACAATAGATATCTGCCGTAATCGTTTGGCTAGATTTTAGAAAGCTGTAGTGAACGACACCGGCGCTAGTCCACCAAACACTCACAAGTAACGTTTTCTGAGTCAATTTTCGTTTAGGGAAGGATTTGGCTCGGTCCCCAAGGTTCAGTCATTGCGACGAGCACTTCCGATTATCGTATAGTATCCACTTTTCATCACAATTAATGATTCCATTTAAAATCCCTTCATTATTGTGTCGGTTAAGTAAAGTACCACAGCAGCAGCAGTTGACGCGTGTTTGCAAGTTCGATTCACTGAATTCATGAGGTACCCTTCGTTCAAGTATTTTTACTTTGCCGATTTGCTTCAAGTGGATTAATACAGTTTTGTCACTTACCTCGAAGCCTGCAGCTATCTTTGAAGTGCTTTGTGATGGATCCGCTTCCACAATAGCCTTTAATTCTTCATTTTCCACTTTGGTCTCCGGCCGTCCACGGGATTGGTTCTGAAGGTCGAAATTTTCAGAACGAGGACGTTGAAACCAGAAACGTACCGTGCTTTCTTGTGCGACACCAGCGCCGTACACATCATTAATACTTCGAGTTGTTTCTGCAGCACTGGTGCCACGGCAGAACTTGTACTCGTAAATATACCGATATTTCAAGTTTTCCATTGTGCGGTAATAAGCGACGCCAAAGAAAAAAGTAATGAGGAAAAAACAAATGAATGTCTGTTTACAAAACTCAAATGTACCAGCTAAATGAATTTATAAATTTGAATTTGGAATTCTTAACCAAAAAGGAGATATTTCAGATCAAAGTGGTCAGAGTACGACAAAACGCTAATTTCATATGTAACGACCTAATATGTATAAGAGAAAAAAATTATGAACATTTTTCCCCTAATTATTTGTATTCATACCAAAATCCTTGTATTAATAAATTTTTTACAAACATTATCAAAGATGTGATGTCCCTTAGGTCCTGAACTAAGCATTGTCTGTATTTCAGGACCCTATGATTGAATGGATGTTTGTAGTGGACCCTGTGTTTCTTTTAAGAACCAAGAGAACCCGTTAGCTTAAAATTTTACTATAAATGTTTCTAGAGATTAGAAAGATGTCGTCATCTTGCAGAGCTGGTGTAAAATGATGGTGATGACCAACCTCTTCATGAAATGGATTGGAGATGCATTAACTTATAGTCCACTAACCTAACACTCCTTTCTAAAGTTTTTGCATTTTTTTGGAAGTACGGACATCGATAAAAGATTAACTGTGTTCATCTTGTAGATGATCATCTAAGTACCATTGTAGTCTATTACTGCTAAGTAGTTTCAATGAGTCAAAGTTACTAGCAAGTTATGAGACTCTTTATAGCTCGAGAAAGAAGTATTGTGTTCATTGCTAAGTATCAAATAGAAGCTAGGTAAGGTTAGCTATACAAGAATCTAGAATCTATCTTCCTAAACCTATCTAAATAATATATATATATATCACGCCTCGTTCCCAATGGGGTAGGCAGAGACCACCTCTCCACTTGCTACGATCCTGGCACATCTCTCTCGCTTCCTCCACTTTCATAAGCGGCTTCATGCATGCTCGTGGGTTGCGAGTACTCTTGACCCAGCCTTTCTTTAGGACATCTTCGATTTGATCGGAATATATCCGCCTAGGTGGACCCGCACCGATTTTTCCAATCATTCTTATCTTGTATACCTCTTTCGTTAATCTTCTTTCGTCCATTCTTTCTACATGACCGAACCATCTAAGCATCCCTTTCTCTATCTTTGTCACTACTAGTACTTATCTTTCAAGTATTTCAATAGGTATTCAACTACGTAGAATTGCAATCAGTAAGTTTATTTTTAAGTATATATAAGCACAGAGGTTTCAGCTACGGTACGCTCTACACGAAATCTCTATGCACGCTTCTGACTAGAACTACGTTAGAAGCACTATAAATTAGTGCTTTAGTTTAGGCAAATAAATATAGTATAAGTAAATAGCAGCAGTTATGTTACGAAAACAATATTATGACGATGTTAAATCTATTAGGTTGTAGAATAAGTTATTGCGGCGGCGTTGGCGCATCGCCCGCGGCACCAGCCGGCGATTTGCTGCACTAATCCTGTCACGAACTGAGCACCAGCATCACGGCGTGAGGAAGTGGAACAAGGAGTTCCTAACCACATTTTCAACGAATAACGCCGTAGACGAAGCCTACATTAAATAAGGTCGATAGTTTGTAAATTAAAAGGTTATATGAATGGTAGTAGATTTCGTTTGCCGGAAACCGTCTGGGTAGGTAACCAAAAGTAGTGTATAAACAATGCTGTGTTACGGTTTGAAGGGCGTTGTAGCTAGTGAAGGTACTGGTGTAGAGACTCAACATCTTATATCTGAAGGCGAGTACAACATGGTGTTGTGTATGTCATCCTAACTTGCATCGCGTTATAACGAACAAACTCGCCCGTCTCGTCGCTTCGAAGATAAAAAGAATATTCAAAGTTGCAATTATATATGTATGTATAGGGTGGCGCAAAAGTAATCCTCCTATCAGAAAATGCTATAAATTTTGCCTTGATGTAAAAAAATTCAAAGACCAAATAAAAATAATCCACAAGAAGAATCAAAGTCTTTCATATTTTTTGTTTGGCTGTAATTTTAAAAAAAATATGAAAAACTTTGATTCTTCTTGTGGATTATTTTTATTTGGTCTTTTAATTTTTGTACATCAAGGCAATATTTATAGCATTTTCTGATAGGAGGATTATTTTTGCGCCATCCTATATATATACATTACAGCAGTAGTTCCATCCAGCAGTGAACTGCCGCAGTTTAGTGATGATGATGGCATTCGTAGTTATTTTGCAACCGTTGCGAAAATTTCAAGGGCTTGTTGATCTTGAAGTAGTGAGAATTCTTAACTTAGGTAACGAACATAATGTGGTGTAGTATAAGAATTCTAACTAGCAACATGTTATGGACCGGCATATTACTTATTTCAAGTGAAGGTCTCTATTATTTAGTCGTTTAAAAAATGTAGTATACATTATATTATCATCATATAAAACCTTAAATTTTTTATTTTTGCTATGAAAAAGTAAGATACTTCAAAGGTTACTAAGTACTTCAACTTATCGTTCACCGTTGAAGAGGATGGAGAACAGTATGCTGGTTATGTATCCTAACTTTGAATACGCTTTCATATAATATTTAATATAGTCCTGACGCCGTGCGTTCGTGTAACGATATTTCTGTATCAATAACAATACGTTTTTCAACGTCTTCAGATGTTATCGTGTGGGAGTGCCAAACGATATACGGCGAACGTTGGCACCGAAGCCGACGGTGGCGATGATGATACAATATTTATTTGCACACTGATCAGATCGGCAGCATGTGACAGGAGCAAGACCTAACTTAAACTGGAATTTCGTTTATTTTATTCCACGAACCGATTAGAAAGGCATAACGATCATCTGATGGTAAGTGATACCCGTGCCCATAACATAGTTGCGCTAGTTAAGATGTTATACACTGCATTACATTGTGCCCGTCGCCAAGAGACACGTCATATAAGGTTTCTTTATCTCAGTAATTTCACTTGCTACAACGCCAATCAAACCTAAACACAGTCATGATTGCACATTATTGTTTGACGGCGGAAATAGGAAATACGGTGGTACCTAGACGGTCTTCGCCCACAGAGACCTATCACCTTTATATCAATTGACGTTTCTTCACAATCTCACCCAGTGTTAAGTTATAAATTGCTTTTACCCTACTCTTGCCAAAAGTGTAGAGATCTCTACTTTTCACTTTCCTCATTATATAGTAACCAACAAAAAAAAACATGTAAGAAATCTTTACTTAAACCTGAGAGAGATAAATTTAAAACCTAAAAAGCCTATCTGCAAGAACAGATAAAATTCTTTCTATAAATCTGTAAACTCCTTATGTTTTTTATTAAACCTAGATCAACGCTGATGTCCTTTAAATAGAATCATCTTAATAAGGAAATACAGGATAGCTTCTTCTAGACTAGTGCGCTTTATCTCCGCTTACCAGGTGGGATCGCAGTCAAGCACTAGGCTATTCAATATAAAAAAAGCATTATTGTTAAAGTTAAACAATCAATATATAGATAACTTCACTATTGTATCATATGTAACATAAACTAACTTTGTTAACAAAAAGTTAACTTTATTGGAAGAGGTAACAGCATTAAAACAATATCTAATTTAATATTCAATCAGATAACTCTTACAAGTGTCACCAATATCCTGGTAATCCTATAGGTGATAAACTATAATATGATCTGCTGTCTTGAAGTGATGTAACTTAATGTTGATGAACAATAAGAAGTGTATTTTAAAAGTTAATAATAAAACGGCTTTAGTTATAATTAAACTTATTAAAGTAGTTCAAAGAAAGGAAAAATCTTAATTAGTTAAGTTTTTAATTACAACATATGTAAATGGAAGGACGAAGAGGAGGATACAAAGAGGCCTGATGTTCCGGTGAACGAGAGCGCCTGACCGAACTGTGCGGAGATCTTCGGTTCATCATTCAGCGGAATTCTACCGGCTGATGATGATATAAATGCAAGTATAGATGTAACGAAATAATTACTTCTACTACTACAGAAATATTAATCAACCTGTGCGTGAAAACTAAAACAAACACAGAAACTGGCCGTAGCGCGGCCGGCGACCTGTTTACAGTACGATCAATCCGCCGCATGAGGAATCTGTTTCTCCTCAGGATCAATGAAACTTACAAAGACGGTTTCCATCGTCGCCCACGTGAATACACGATCCATGAATTATCTGATGGAGCAGCAACCTGGTATCGATCCATTGCAGGAAGTGTATACCTTATCGACGGAAACTAACGATCATTTGAACTTGAAGCAGATAGTATAGAATTATTAAAGTTTTCCTTATTTATGTTTGTTGCTGTTTATGACGAAATATATTATTATTAATTAATAGTTAAGTTCAACTTTATTCGTCACCTATATGTTTATTTTTAAAAAATTCTCACTTCCGCTGTTAAATTGCAAACTATGGTACAGGATATTTAATCATAGATATATATGGCATCGTAACAAGGAAGAGAGTTTTTGAAAAATTATTTTATTATAGGGAAATAATAAAAAAAATGTCAGAAACAAAAATGATTATTTATAACTGTAGTAGAACAAAATGATTCGACTTATCGGAAACCCACTGAATTTTTTTTTTAGTAATTTATATCTGAAGTATATTTACATATACGACGTATGTTTATATCCTAATGTTTTTTTTTGTATTTTATAAGTGTTAATATAAGTTGAAATTGTTAGATTTAGTAGAAGTAACAATACATATGTATGTTCCAAGGCACGGGCAAGTTAAATTCACTTCCGAAATGCAAACGAATGATATCTATAATACTTTAGCATACGACGAGTACTAAGTTACACAATACTTCGACAAGTTCCATACAAGTTAAATATTGAAGTTTTTTTTGTTAATATTTCTTTTTAATCTTCAATCGTACAAATTGTTTCCGATCACACTTGCCGTGCGCTCCACTAACCTGAATCATGAATGCTTCTTGCTCGTAGCCCTGTCTTCCGCACAAACAAACATCAAATGGCACTGAGCGTCACTTCACAGTACATTTCACATCTAATCCTCTACAGCTGTACGTACGTACGGAACATGGGCGGTGTTATCTTGTTGCGCGGCAGCGACGGCACACAACCGCTTCAGAGTCAGCGCGACCGGACACTGGGCTTCAGGCGTCTGCGAGCGGGATGAGAGATACGCGGGGGTACGCGCGAGCTGAAGGATGCAAAAGGAGCCACACGCGACAGGACTCCGGAGAAAAGAGACGACTACACTACGTGACATTTAAAAACTGTGTCTTTACAGCATCGCGCGATGTATTACCTATTCTAGGCTCTACGTTATTTAATATAAAGATTAGTTTTGTGTTTTGTGATTGCGAGTTAAGTTGTTTTAATACTGGCGCTTTGGATGTCCTCTAATGTGTCGCTTAATTTGGAGTAGCGCCTTCGCGGCAAAGCTATAGGGGCGAGTATGGCGCGCGGGCGCGAGGTCGCTTGTGCCGCGCGCTCTCGGGGCGTTTGTGTCGCATTGTGTCGTTATTCGAGGAGCTGCGCGGGCGTGCGAGCGGGACGGGAGCATGTGGCCTCGGCGGACCGGGGGGGATGGAAAGGGAGGGAAGCGGGCGGGAGGTAGGTGTCACCATGAGAGCTTTTTAGGGACCCTGATGAGCATAGGCAAGGCAGTGCGGTGGCGCGGACAGCGAGACGCTCCGCCGCGCTAATGGATCCAGCCGGTCCGTACTCGGCACTAACAATTTACTAATGTAAAATCTTCTTTGTGAATATCTCATTACTTAACCTAACTTTATCAAGTATAAAGTTATTATAAAGCATAGACATTTATTTTAACGTATTAAAGTGTAAATTATTAGCAATATATATGTAAGTACTAAGAAATTAATATACTGATTTTCTAATGAGATATCATTGCAATGTTAGTATTTTGTTTTATCTGCAATGACCTTAAATTTTACCTCAATTCCCCATGACATTAAGTGACAAAGTTATTGTAGACAGTTCTCGCTTGAAATACTTTAGCTTTCCTCAACATCGCTATTCTGTTTTTTTTTCGACGAATTGAGCTGGACGTTCACTTCATGGTAAATGATACGACTGCTTGGTTTTGTTGTTTAAGGTGCACTACATTAAGCTTGTCGTCTCGAGATATGAGATGTTAACTCTCCATACCACAGTAATTACAGTAGCTACAGCGCACTTCAAAGCGGAACACAATAATGTTTGCACACTACAGTAAGTCGACTGCAATAGGCGTTGCGGTGGTACTTACTTAGAAGGCAACAGACACCTCATCATCATCCGATAGACGTTCACTGCTGGACATAGGCCTCCCTCAAAGATCCTCATCGGGTAAGATTCATATGGGGAGATTTCGGCTATTTACCACCACGCTGGCCTAATGCGACTTGGTGAGAGCCAGAGTCTTGTTTATTTTATAGCAGGGTGCACCACGAGCAGGTGAGGCTGGCTTGGATCCCGTGAGTTATTATGCGGGAATCCCTACGACCCCAAGCATCAGATAATAAAATGTTATGATGGTAGACTGACCACGAGGAATGTAGTTTAGTAGTTTCTCAAAAAACCCTACCGCCGTCTAAACACTTCAAAATCTATTACTGTGTTTGGCGTTTTGTTTAAATTATTTAAGATTACTTTTACTGGTGTTAGATCACTGTTGCCGGAGATCGTCTCGGTAGGAATCCCCGCGGTGACTATTTCAGCCACCATAGTGTTCCGGTTCGAAGGACGATCTAGCTAGTATAATTACTGGGGTGAGACTTAATATCCTATCTCGAGGCGAAGAGTGTTATGCGGTGCAGTGTACCATCTAGCACATTGTTATGGGCAAGCGTATCACTAACCATCAGGTGAACGTCTTGCTCGTCCCGTAGTTTCGTGGAATTAAAAAAAAAAATATTTTTTTTCATGAATACTTGTTTAATTTTAAACCTTTCGTATTATTTCAGTGGAGCGTGAAATTTTCAAATGGGATGCAAATGTGACTTGTTGGTGCACAAGTGCCACCGATACCTTAGCGCCACCGGGCAATCTTCAATAATGGGGTGACAGAAGGGACTGTCACCATTCACATTGTCCTGGCCACAGAGTACACCTTTTGTCGGCCCTTGAACAGTATACAAAATCCTTTTATATTCATTGTTTTTTTTTTTTGCCAAGGCCACCTACGTAGAGGGCAGCGTGTACAGTGACGTATTGGATTATCTGTCGGTCCTTTTACGAAGCATTTTGTATAATCTGTATTAGTTTATTGTATTATTTTCAGATTATCCTTTTCTCGTTGATATTACTGGCTTGCTACCATGATCCTTTTTTTATTCAATTAAGTAACGAAACGAGTAGGACGTTCACCTGATGGTAGTTGGTTAAGATATTACACGCAGCACCATATTGCGCTTGTCGCCTGAGACAAGTTGTTGACTCTCGTTAGTAAGTTAGTAATTACACTAGTTACAGCACCCTTTGAACCGGAACACAGTAATGTTTGCACACTACTGTTTGTCGGCTACAATGGGCGCTGCGGTGGTACCTACCTACATGGTCTCCGGTAGCAGAGACCTACCACCAGTAAAATGTGCTTCAACATCAAGTCTACATCACCGCTTACCATCAAATACTATTATCAAGAATTATTAAAAAAAAATAGAACAAAAGGCAGGTTTTCGAAGTAATATGTCTAGTACTTATTTTTACCGGTAGGTCTCTGCTGCTGGAGATCTAAGTAGGTATCATCATTACTCTTCCGGTATAAAGAGTGCTATAGCTAGTGAAATTACCGGGGTAATTATGGCAGACAAGAAGTATAATATGCTGTGTAACATAACAAGCGTTATATTTATATGGGCAGGTTATTTACCATCAGGTGAACGTTGCGTTCGCCTTATCGTGTCGTTTAATAAAAAAAAATTCTATTCATAGACGTCTACAGCTATACATAGGTCTACCCCAAGGACCTTCACGCGGTTCGATCTCCACCAAAGGATCTTCTTTTTAAAGTGCTTCTCCAACTAGTGAAGGTTGGCGATCAGTGTGGTACAATCCTTTCTGTTTCTTAATAGGCGGAACAATTCGGACGCACCAGATATACCAGTCCATTCTCTGATATTCCACAACCATGATTTTTCAAAGGATGCTAAATGGAAAAAAAAAGAGGGAACTCCGCATAACAAAGACATCGCGACATCTGCGTTGATTAGGACGTAGCAAATTAACCGACTATCGCCCGGAGATCGCACGATACGGACGGACACGCTATAAACTACATAACACAACTCTCCCGCCTATTCAATTGGTGACTTTAAAAAAAACACACACACACACAACATCGTCACCTGTCGTGTCATTTGGTCCCAATGGGCGAGCCGCCAAAGAAAACACGAAATTAGAAAAAAAAACGGTATCGCCGAATACTGACCGGAGTCTAACGACAATTTGCTTATAGGGCCCCTATATCACTAACAAACCCATTCCCGTCATCGAAATTTCAACTTTAGGCCGATAGATATAAAGTTTAAATTTGCTTGTAACACTAAGTTCAAAAATATTTCATCTAAATTTCCCAAATTTAAACTCTAAAGTTTTTTACTTTATGGTTGATTATCACATTGTATATTATTTGCTTCAATATCCCTAAAAAGGACATTTTTTTCCTCGAGTTTAATCGTTTTGACTGACGGATATTTACGACGTGATACATTACCACGGCCGGTATAAAACTACGGTCCGACTTCATTAGTCGTGTTTTTGTTGCGATAGTTTCGCATTGTGAGCTGATAACGGGGGTCCTGTCGTTCCTCCACTTCGATGAGACCTTCCGAATTTATTGCAAATAATCATTTCACCAGTGCCGTTGGTAACAATAGACAATTGACGTATTGCGGTTTTGTTGTTTCGATATATAATATGATTAATGTGTTTTGTGTGAAACTTCAGTATACTATTATTAATACTGTAACATACAATATTTTGATTTAAAGAGTCATAACTAATTGCTAGTTAGTGAAAAAGGAGCTTCCTAATCTTAATTAGGACGTATATTTTAAATCTGATTTCGATTCATTACAAATTACTGTCTACTTCGTATCAGTAAAGAAATTATAGTTACAAAGATCTCATCAGACAAAATTGTAAGGTCGCCTTCCGTGCATTAAATGGACCTCCGGGTTATTTTATGTCAGTGCTAATCAGTACTACGTTCAAAAACATCTTAGAAAGACCTCAAAACTGTATTTGCGTATCTGATGGTAAGTTATACTCCAGCCCATAACGAAGCACTAGTTAAAATGACGTACACATCACCACATAGCGTTGGTTGCCTGGTGATGTAGATATGTGATGGTAACTCTAAGCCAATAATTGCACTAGCTACAGCGCTTTCCAAATCTGTACACTAATGTTTAGGTACAGAAATAGTAACTAAATTAGTACCTACCTTGACGGTCACCAACGGCGGAAACCTACAACCACTCCTTATCAAATATGTCTAATAAATTTATTAATTAATAGTAGACTTATCGGATCTAATTCATTGAATGTAGAATCTAACAGGCTAAAACTTCATCATCGATGACCTGACAGTAAATTCTCACTGATA
Organism: Ornithoptera alexandrae; assembly: GCA_029030555.1. Lineage (NCBI taxonomy): Eukaryota > Metazoa > Arthropoda > Insecta > Lepidoptera > Papilionidae > Ornithoptera > Ornithoptera alexandrae. Next base: position 4,330,630 of record JARDVY010000042.1, on the reverse strand, counting down.
CCTTTATCTTGAAGCCACTAGAAGCTTTTAGGTCAATCAGCTGGTTGTTAAGGAAATCGATATTAAATTGGTCGGTCGCGTTGATGTAATTCAATTGTTCATATCTTGGTTAACAATTGTTGGTTTCTCATCCTTATCGTTAAATGCTTCTGGACTGACAACTGAATTGATGATGTGTTATGTGGGTGTCTTCTACAGTGAAGTAAATTAACTGCTTCTAGGTTTAGACTCCTTGCCAGGTAAAACCTTCATACCAACAATAAAAAGAGATTGTGGTTTAGAATTAAGTTATAATAGATGTAACAGTAATACTATTATAACAGGTAATATCACATTAATATTCATTCTCTTGGAGTGAAGAGATTTGAAGACGTCCAGAAGTAGGCGTTTATCTGCACATTTTTCCTGATGTTCTGTGTGGTGATAAGCCTCTGTTGCTTCGGCAACAGTCTAGGGAGGTACCGCTGCAGCTCCTATTGCAGCCTAAAGACTACTGTGCAAACATTACTGTGTTCTGGGTTAGCTGGTGAAATGATGGAGGAAATCAGGTACAACATATAAACATAAATATTGTTCATTTTATAATCCCACTGCTGGGATTCTCTAATAATGATAGAGTTAAAGTATTAATTTCACACCACGTCATCTGCTAATCTGCACTCAACATCCAGTTTTGTTGATTAATCTGTAATATAACCTATTAATAAGTATTTCTAAGTTGTGTAACAATGACTTAAGGTACTAGATTTAAGCAAAGTGCTGTTAGAAATAATGTCACGGGCCAGCTCTTGGGATGATTATAAAATGGCCCCTGATAGATGTACCCCTGGCGAGGCATTAACGTCGTCACGTTACTGTAAATTATCGCTACGTCCGATTGCAGGTTGCCGTGACAAAGGGACATTAAAGTAAGAAGGTCCGAGTTTACAAGACATTCAGGGCTTGGTGGAGACCCTTGTTGCACCCTCGTAGTTATAACACAAGCCATTTTTTATGTAGGAGTTATTTATTTTCAATTATGGCTGTATATTTCCTTTTTTAAAAGAGTATTACATAGATACATATAAATATAAATTAGCCCTTACAATATTTTAATACATTTATTAAAATATTTACTAGATTTACCCTGACGTTTCCGGTGCTTTCATACTACCCAAGGTAATGGGACGACAGAGACAAATGTACTGAGGTTATATTCTTCGCGGAGCACCTGGAGATCGTTCCAGCCCTAATTACGTAGAATGAGCTCATCGTGTCTTGAAATCTTCTGGTTGTACAATTTTTTTTATTCAATAAAGCGACGAGATGAACGGAACGTTCATCTCATGGTAAGCGATACGCCTGCCCATAACAATATGACACCAGTTACTGTGATATAAATATTGAGTCTCGTTACCACAGTAATTACATCAGCTACAGCGCTTTTCAAAGTGGAAAACAGTAATGTTTGCACACTACTGTTGGCGGCAGAAATAGGAACTGCCGTGGTACCTACCACCAGCAAAGTGTACTTTATTATTTGACGAAACCGGGACACGAAGGAAACGTTCACCTGATGGTAAGTAAGTACAAGGTGAACGCTTATAATCAACACGCTCCTACATGATCCATAAATCGAAAGCTTGATCCTCCACTATTAAAGCACCTCCACAAAACCTAAACCCTGCCTCCTCGCGGGACATGTTCAACATCGTTTTGTTCATTAACCACCCGCGGACTTATCGCTTGTCACGATAACTATTGCGGTAACTTTGTACAACCCTTTTTTTATGTTTCAACAAATCGATGTTAAAGCAATCATTAGGGTTGTTTATCGATTTATTGTATCATTGTTGATTTCATTTAGATCTAGTGACGGCTAATAATAAAACTAAAACTAAATAGTTGAACGTATTTATTTAGCTATTTTATATCCAGACATATCAAGTGCTTTACAGCAGCCATGGTGACAGAAGAACTGAGATGATAGATTTCCTTATATCATAGTTATTACGGAGTGCCACCGGCTTGGGATCATAAAATTAAATCAAATACCGAGCATACCATTTTTGCAGGTGGTAGATCTCTTCAACTGGAGATCCTCTCGATAAGTATCACCACAGTTCATATTTCTGCCGATAATCAGTTTGATAACATTACTGTGTTCCGGTTTGAAGAGCGTTGTAGCTAAGAAAATTGTTAGGGTAATGCGCCACGTTGTTATGAGCAGGCGTATTAGTTACCATCTCGTTCATCTCATGGCGTGGGAGAATTAAAAAAAAGCCTTGAGAATTCCACCTAGTGTTAAGTGAAGAAATAGCCTATAGAGATAAAGTTGTCTTTTAATAAATGTTTTGTTTTCATTATTTACGATTATATTATTAAGTTTTTTGTTTTTATTATATGAAGTGAAGAAATGAGGAATTTCACTTGTAGTTGTTACGCATAAGAATGTTTCGCTAGTTCATAGTCATCATCAGTCGACAGACGCCTATAGTTAGACATAGGCCTCCCCCAAAGATCTCCACATCGATCGATCCTGCGCTGCCCGCATTCAGCTGCTTCCCGCAACCTTCACCAGATCATCCGACCACCTAGTAGGAGACCTGCTAACACTGCATATTCCGGTACGCAGTCGCCATTCGAGGACCTTGATGCCCTTTTTTTATTTATTTACCTCAAACATATTCATAAGGGTGGCCTATGTCCAGCAGTGGACGACTGTCGGCTGATAATGATGATGATGAAATCAGTCATATTGTATATAAGTGTCATATTATAGAATTTGCCTTAATAATGCTATGTTCTCACAAAGGCAAAGGATGTCACCTAAGCTTTAACCGCTCCACTTCCGCTCTCTGTAGCGTGTACGGCAGGAATATAAATAAACGGATACTATGTTTATATTGTTGTTAGATATTTTATAAGAGGTTAAACGTTCGCATGTCGAAGTTTATATTAACAATAATAACGAAATAGCAGACGGGGGGTGCCGTGTGTCGACGCGTCCCATGTTGGTTTATCCCGCACGTAGCTGACGCGCCGCGCCCCGCGGGGTACCCGTCGCTCCTTTTAAAACCTTTTTTCACTCCATCTCTTTTTTCTCCCCAACCCGACATGCCACAAAGGACGGCGACTTTTGTTCCGTTGTCTCGGCCGTTAATGATTTTACGAATTATTAATTGTGCGCTGATAAAAAGGACGATTGAAATATGTTGATTGTTATACGATTTGTTAATTCCGTTAAGTTTATTTGTATCGAACCAATTTCAGTTCTTTGAGGTGTTTTTTTTTTCTTTGAACTGACGAGACGAGAGACCTGCTCTGCTTTGGTTTGCTCATAACAGCGCTGGTTAGGACGATATACACGGCACCACATTGTGTTCCTCGCCTTAACTTATAAGATATTAGGTCCTATTACTACAATAATCACTGGCTACCTGATTCGAACAGAAACACAGTAAGGTTTGCACACTACGGTTTGACGGTAGAAAGAAGGAGTTTTACCACCAGTTCTACAACCATACTACTTGAGTATTATAGACGCTTAGCTCAAAGATATTTTCGTTATAATAACCTAACTAGGTCACCTAAAATTATTATATAGGGTACTCGTTGGCTGGCGGTGATCATTAGCCAACTTCTCCAGCATATTATGGAGCAGCAAGTACCTAAACGTTTAAACATCTTTTGGTAATCGTTGGTATGATGACCGTTGGTCCTCAAGCGGCTGCGCGGGGCACATTCGCGCCGACCTCGAGGCTTAACCTCTGCTTTTGTTTAAACGCGTAATAAGTGCCGTGGTAATCTTCCCTGCATGATATACGACTAGCAAACGACCCGTCTCCATCTGCCGAGGGTTGTCACATGAAAATTACCAATTTAAACTTATTTATTAAAATAATTATAATGTTTATTTATAATCATAACGTATATTTTTGTTTCATTATTGGTTAGTTTGGGCTGTAAGGGGATCCAAGCCAACCTCACCTGCTCGTGGTGCACCCTGCTAATTAATAAAAGAAGCTCTGGCTCCCATCAACCCACATTGGGACGGTGTGGTGGGAAATGTCCCAAATTTCCCATATGAATTCCTACCCGATCGATGTGCGAATCTTCGGGGAAGTCCTATGTGAAACAGTGGATGTTTATCGGCTGATGATGATGATGATTGTTTAGTCTTAGAATCTTCTAAATTCAAGTCCTTGCCCAAATGATTACATATATATATTTCATTTGCTTTAAAGCTGCTTGTTTTTTTTGTCTGTATGTTTATTAGTTTTCTCTCTTTTTCATTAAAAAGAAGACGATAGAAAAGTATACATGTAATATATGAAACAAGATTAAGTATTTAAGTTCAATTTAAGGTTATGAAAAAAAATGTACAGGTAAGACGAAAACAATTTTTTTATTCGACGAGCAGAATGAGCAGCTGATGGTAAGCGATGTTAGGATGGTATACACAGCGCAATATTGTCTGTTACCCCAGTAATTTTAGTTAGCTAGCTTATTAAGTAGAACTATTTGGCGACAGAAATGGAAGCTGTGATGGTACCTATCTAGATGGTCTCTGACAACAGGGATCCACGATCAGAATAAAGGGAAAGGGTATCTTGTTAGACTGATATTTCGGTGTTAGTCAGCCCTAGTGGTCGCATTCAGCCGGTACGTAATGGCTGGGCGTGGTACCAACCGATATTTCGGTACGTCCCATAACATATTGGACGTTGAAATAAATTAAATAAACTCGTGTCTAATAATTAAGTTCGGCGACGTGGAGCTTTGATTAATCGTCTCACGGTACCCTGTTCGGGATACGGAGCCGTGATTTGCTTTTCTCAGAAGTTGACAAAGTTATCGTGCTCGTTTTAGCTTAACAAGCTGCTTAACGGGTTGGCAATCTATTTTTTTTTTATGAAATGAAGTCATAACATATATCAGTCATATTCACCAGATTGTATATATTATTGAAAAATCCATACAAAATTTTCCGTCGCTATCATATACGAGTATATATAAAAAAAAAAAATTATATTTGTATTGAATTAAATATTGCATGTTTTAAAAGTACTACTTTTTATATACAAATAAAGCAAAGCAAAAAAAATATATATTACACAGAAACAAAGCAATAAAGACGAGCTTAACTGTAATTGTGTTTTCTTCCAGGTAACTGTAGTAAAAGGTAAACCTGTTAGGTAAATCATCATCATCATCAGCCGATAGATGTCCACTGCTTGATATAGGCCTCCCTCCAAAATCTCCACATCGATCGGTCCCACGTTATCTGCATCCAGTTGTTTTCCGTGACTCTCACCAGATCGTCGATGGGAGCCTCCACACAATACGTCTACGTCTAATCCTCTCAAATGAACCCCTACTTTACTAAATCTACCATTAATAAAAAAATCTGTTATATAAATAAATACATTTATTCCTATAATACATTAAATAAAAAAACTTAACGCAATGTTTATTATATGAAAATAAGATTTGATGAATAAGTAATTTTTAATCTGTGTATTTGTATACTTGAATAAATACTCTATGGTATTTCTGTATAAAGTGATACAGAAATAATAGTTTCTTAGGTGAAATTGTTAAAGTATTTTTTTTATATTACGAAGCGATATTTTATTATCGATTTTTTATATTACGATATAAGCAGGACGTTCACCTGATGGTGAGTGATACGTCCGCCCATAACAACGTGCTACTAGTTAGGATGATATACACAGCACCTCATTGCGCTCGTCGCCTTGGGACATAAAATGTTGAGGTTCGTTATCCCAGTAACATCACTTGTTATAGCGCCCTTCAAACAGGAATACAGTAATGTTCGCACAATACTGGTTGACAGCAGAAATAGGCGCTGCGGTGGTACCTACCTAGACGGTCTCCGGCAACAGAGACCTACCACCAATATACCTCCAGTAAACTATTGTGCAGTAAATACCAACATTAATTTATTAATATTATTTTATATGATATATTAAAATAGTAATATAGTATATCGTGTAATAATATAATATAATTAAATTAATTTTATAATTCCACTTTTTAATTTCTATCGTAATTATTAATTTGTCTCGTTCGCTTCTGTGATTTACGCTGGTGGTAGATCACTGTTGCTGGAGACCGCCTAGGTAATTCCTGCCGCCTAATAGTAATCTGCCAACATTACTGTGTTGGTTGAAAGGCGCTGTAGCTAGTGAATTACAGGGGTAACGAGACTCAACATTTTATATCTCCTGCGCAATGTGGTGCAGTGTGTACTGACTAGCGCGACATTGTTATGGGTTGGCGTATCACTTACCACCGGGTGAACGTCCCGCTCGTCTCGTCGCTTTGTAGTATAATAAAAAAGTCGTCGGAGAGAAACTAAGGGGATAGGTTTTGTTGTACGATTATAGTTACCAGTTGCGATTCTTTCATTGGAATAATGATGATAACGAAACAATTTTTTTTTTGTTTATTGTTTATTGCACCGGGTCGTGGGCAGATGGCGCCACGGGCTGCATATCGCACGAGGTGAGAGCCCCGGCCGGCGCGCTTCGCCCCGCCGACTTATCTATAACACTATCGATGCAGATTAATAAAACTTGCAGAGGAAACGGGAAACAATCGCAACACTTTCCCTACTTACAAATTTTTTATTGTTTTTTATACAATTAAGCGATGTGACCAACGGGACTTTCACCTGATAATAACTAATACGCCCGTCCATAACAACGTGGCGTTAGAATGTTATACACTACGCCACATTACTCTCGTCGCCTGAGACAGCAGATCTTGAGTTTTTTTACCCCAGTAATTACACTATCTACAACGCCCTTCAAACCGGAACATAGTAATGTTTGCACTCTTCTAGTTGACGGCGCTGCGGTCTTATTTACCTAGAAGGTCTCCAGCAACAGAGACACCGCTTGGTTTTTGACGATTTATGTGTACTTTACAGTATTTTACTGATAAGGTTATCTGGACACTGTGATCAATACGGTTGTTTTTGCCATCAAAGAGTTATGAGCATATTACTGTGTTCCTACTTAAAAGATATTGTAACTCTACCTGTTAAATTATCCCAACCTATAAGGATGTAGACGTGGTGGTGGAACGCTTTGCGCAAGTGATATCGACGATCTGGTAAAGGTCGCGGAAAACTGCTTGATTCAGATAACGCAAGACTAATCTTCGGTATCTCGAGATAACCCATTTTAGTGATCTGCATATTCTGGTTTAAGAGGCATTGTGGGTATTAAAATTACTGGGGTATGAGGACAACATCTCATGTTTCAGAGTCGAGGGCAATGTAGTGATGTAGTGTTTACCATCCCAGCTTGAGTCACTTTGTTTTGGTTATTTATCACTTCAATTATGTTACGTTTTGCTTAGCGCTTCGATTCGAGAAATGAAAAAAATACTTTTGATGTACATAAAAATTAGTTTTTTAGCGTTATTGAGTAGTGTCTGTTGATGTGTTACACTGTGTGGGGGGCGAATGGCGACGGTTGCATCGGGGCTGGGCGGAACATCAACCATTTTAATTATGTTCGGGACACCATTAACAATAAATCTGTTGTCCGTGCGAGCGGCGCACACACGGACACGTGTCCGCGCACACACTCGCATCCGGATCGATGCACGTAATCGCTCGTATCGAAAGGCTTGATCGGCGGCGGGTTTACGGCTAATCATGATTCCGCTTTACCGATGTGCAGTCGCAGCCGTAAACTGAGCTGTGACCAATCGGCTAATTATTGCGTTGAGTTGAGAGATGATTATTGAGACCCTTAAAATAATAGAAATTCATATGAAAATTGGTACAGAGATGACCAGATCCCACGACCGAGGTAATTTTGGTTTGAGATCTTTTTTTTTATATAATTAAGCGTCCAGACGAACAGGACATACACCTGATGGTGATTTATATACCTGCTCATAACAACGTGGATTAGGATGTTATATATTTCATCACATTGCGCTAGCCGTCTAAGACTTGCACAGTTTCCTTACCCCAGTAATTGCACTACTTACGACGCCCTTCAAACCGGAACACATATTTGGCGGCAGAAATACGCGCTGCAGTAACATGTAGACGGTTTCCGACAACAGATACTTACTTAACAGGCCGGTGATCCAGATCCACGAGCCATCTGCAAATCATTCCGGGTAAAAAGATCATGTTTTTATGTCGATACATTCCCTCCTTTTCACGTGATCAGCAAACAAAGGAAACTAATTTTCATTACACACACATATATAAATATAGATTTCTTGGTTATTTGTGATATACAATAATTTAATATGGGACAATGTTTAAAATGAGCACAGTGTATTGTCGTATGCGAAAACCAGAAGCAAAGTTCTGAATACATTAGAAACGTTGCTGAGCAAACAATTAAGAATCCTCTTTTTATGGATGTAAGGTCTGATGGGGTCCCAAAGTTGCACGCTAACCTTGTAATATCAGTATCGTCGTGTCTTTAACACGTATCTAATGACAGTTGGCGATAACCCGGCGACAGTGGTCTGGAATCGTTGCCCCAAAGACACAGAGACACCGACGTGTCCCGCGATTGTTCTGGGAACGCTTTATCGCTGAACTGCGCATGCGCCGTTTCTCAGAATCCGCCGGCCATAGTGACAGCTAAGTGACGTGTGCACGTCAATCGTGCTTGTTACTAAACTTCTTTGTGTCGACATTAAATTAGGCCATGTTTAGTCAGTGGCGTGATGATGTTAAGTTATACACATCGTACCTTAAACCTCTGTGGTGATATTTAAAAATGAACTTATCAATTTCTACTCAGCGTAATCAGGTACCTTTTGAGGAAGTTGAGGGATTAAAGAGCTAGGATATGCAGTGCTACTACACTGTAGTCTCTGACTATTAGGAATAAAACTAACTACGAACGGACTATTAAGAATAGAACTAAGCCCTACCTGTCGTAGAAGACGACTTAAAGAGTTTTTAGTTTTGCGAGCTTTGAAAGAGGAGAGCCATTATAGTCCACTATGCCAGCCCAGGATGAATAACAAGTACGATCTCGTCTTCTGTTTGATGTAGCAAACCGAAGGTGATGGGAAGAGTTACGACCACCCCCGGGACGTACTTAGAAGTAGAACTGGGAAGAACCGTTCTGTTCCGTAGGAGATCAATGGACGTAGGATTACTATAGTGGGTTAGAGTGGGTACGAATCCCATATAACCTTATCTTCGTTTAGAGAAGCAGGATATCTTTTGTAGATTTCCTCTCCTGCAAAAAACTTTGCCGAAGCGCACGTCTTGTTTAGTTAAATTGAACTTAAATGTATAACAAGAGGAATACTTGTATTATACAAGTTCTATCAGCATTCTTAATTTAATTAATAACTTTAGTACAGTTTACTTAATTTCATCATCGTAAGATAAGTCTTCTTAAAAACCTTATTCGTCACTGTTGATATACGGTGTGGGAAATTTAGTATGATGGTGACGGTCAACTTAGCGAGGGATGA